>OU824122.1:6140601-6810902 GCA_917499265.3 Mimumesa dahlbomi | reverse complement strand
ATTAAACATTAAAGCTTTACACATATATATTTTTTTCAATACATGAAATATTCAAAGGTTCTTAATATACATATACTTTTTTACATATTAATATTGAAAGTTTCTCAATATATACATTAAAAGTTTTGAAATATTTCTTAAATAATCTTTTCATTTTTTTAATGATACTTCACACTGATTTCGAGTCATTTCATCAAGTATATTATATAATAAATACAATACACTATGATCAGTTAAATCGGTGGAAGCGATCAACGCGGAATTTTTTCAATTTAGTACATTAATTTTGTAAAAATGTTCATGACCGTGAAACAAGGAACATATTTTCGCGTGCGAAATTCGTATTGTTTAAAGATGAAACTTGTGGACACACGATGACTAGTTCATTACGATAAAACATACGAAGTTGTGGAAACTGCAGCGTGTCAAAGAACTTGACAAATGACTGAAGAAGACTGAAGAAGACTATTAGAAGACTGAAGAAGACTGAAGAAGATTGAAGAAGACTGAAGAAGATTTTTAGAAGACTTTTAGAAGATTTTAGAAGATTTTAGAAGATTTTAGAAGATTTTAGAAGACTTTTAGAAGACTGAAGAAGAATTTTAGAAGACTGAAGAGAACTTTTAGAAGACTGCCATTGGGTCCACTCATCAGCTTTGAAGCATTTGTCGAAAACGGATGAGAGTGGAAATCACCAAAACTTGAGCCCTACTAAGAATGATTTAAACTCTGACGCAATTACCCATGGCCAGCAATTGTTCATTACGTTTGACAACTAGGATTTTTCTCTCCAACTCCGAGGAACTAGAATAAGCTAATTATTGTATTCATTATTACACAAAGTGTAATCGCCTGTAAATCGTTTTGGACACTCTGGTGACAAAACGATATAGTTTAAGGGGATATCACGCGCCAATTCCACTTCGTATTTCATCGACCACCAAGAAAACGCAACTTTTTTCTATCGTTCCGCGTAATTAAATTCATTTTCAGCCTTAGCTTTGATCTTCAGGCTGCAGTATTTAGCTTCAGTTTATCTGGAATAGATCTTTATCTGGAATTTTTCATGTTTAAAGTAGAATCATTTGTTCGTTATTTGTCACGTTTGTCATACCCCTGGCGTTAAAACAACACGATAAACCGTGTAGTCGGCCTAATAGCCTCACGGCTATTTGGTTAAACGGCGATCTTGCGATGTAATCGTGGAGCGTGTCTTTCGTCAAATCATGGTTCCATCGGTACTTTGGATGGCCTAGCGTTGTCTGGAAAGTCGAACTCTCGGGTTCGATCTGGGATCGCATAGACGGGCAAACCGTTCTTAATTAATATTAATAAATTTCCATTCTGATTCGGATTAGTCGTATCAGGCTTGTCGGTAGCGGCCGGACCGATAAGGCTTATTCGACTTAATCTGTGTAGAGTTCGTCTTAATTATCTGTAGTTCCGCGTTTTATTTGTTTCATCTTTGAAGTGATCCTCGACCGAATTTCGTTGAGATTTCTTTCCTGTAAATCGACCCTAGGTGAATCTCTTTGTATCGGTGGACCATGATTCGGGGAAAGTCGCGTGAAACGGGTATTTCTCAAGATCGTTGTACGAGCCACTGTGTAAGTGTGTAAATTGTTTTTTCGCCGCGTTATGATAAACGTTTAGAATCACCCGCGTTCAGATTTTGATTATGGAGTTGCTTTTCTCGTTGAGTCGTTCCTTCTATAGTTCTCTTTTTGTTTCCTTTTTTTATATCGCGAATAATTGGCGCGTGATGGTGATGGTTTGCGTTAGTAATATTGAAACACGTTTCAATACCCCCCTCTAGTCGCGGTCTCATCGATAGACGTGTCTATGAGACGATCGTTCTTTAACTGAATTAGTTTAAAAGAGGGGGGTGGATGGAGGTAGTGGTTTGATTGCGCCTCCATCTTCAGAAACTTTCCGTGGTGAGATTTGCGTCGAAATTATTTGCATCGAACCTTTTTGGCTTCGATACAAATGGTATCGAGCAGATTTTCCGCGAATAGATTATAAGTTTTTTTTACTCTTTTACTCGCATCGATTGCGTAAATGAAGCATAGGTATAAATTGTCTGTGTCTATGATATAGTCCAGTGATCATTGTTTTACTACCATATCACGGACTTTGATAAAATATTAGTAATTTGTAAGCTTTAATTTTGATTAAATGTTAGTAGATTAATTAGTCCCCTGTGGGTCGGGGAAAGAATACACCCACGGTAATCTCTTCCTGTCGTAAGAGGCGACTAACAGAGTCGTTTTGGCACTCCGGTGACAAAACGCGGGGGGTATCATTCGCCAATTAAAATTTGTTTCGAAGTCGATAATCTAGAGAACGCGACTGATTTGCTTGTTCCGCGTTATTAACAGTTTGCCTACCGGTAGCGGTAGGTAAAGTGTTACATTCGTATTATACGTAATAGGGAAATGGCATGTTTGTTCTTTTTCTGTCCCGCGAATACTTAATTGGCGTATGATGGGGATAATTAGTTTTAGTAATATTGAAACGATATAAGTTTTTTTTACTCTTTTACTCGCATCGATTGCGTAAATGAAGCATAGGTATAAATTGTCTGTGTCTATGATATAGCCCAGTGATCATTGTTTTACTACCATATCACGGACTTTGATAAAATGTTAGTAATTTGTAAGCTTTAATTTTGATTAAATGTTAGTAGATTAATTAGTCCCCTGTGGGTCGGGGAAAGAATACACCCACGGTAATCTCTTCCTGTCGTAAGAGGCGACTAACAGAGTCGTTTTGGCACTCCGGTGACAAAACGCGGGGGTTATCATTCGCCAATTAAAATTTGTTTCGAACTCGATAATCTAGAGAACGCGACTGATTTGCTTGTTCCGCGTTATTAACAGTTTGCCTACCGGTAGTGGTAGGTAAAGTGTTAAATTCGTATTATACGTAATAGGGAAATGGCATGTTTGTTCTTTTTCTGTCCCGCGAATACTTAATTGGCGTATGATGGGGATAATTAGTTTTAGTAATATTGAAACGTGTTTCAATACCGCCTATATCGTGATCTCATTGACAGACGTGTCTTTGAGATTATAGTTTTTAAGTATAATTAGCATAGTCTTAAAAATGAGGATGTGGTTAAATTTTAATCAAACGATAATACAATACTTTAATATGTTTTGCAAATATAATGACTTTGTGTCATACATTTGAAAGTACTGTAAAATATCGGAAATAACTTATTGATTAAACTGTTATCAATAAATTCTAAGCATTTGTTTCATTTTCCTTTTCCTATTGCAATTACAGATCTTCGTGGATCAGATTAGTACTTTGACGTTTAAGAAATAACACTAGTATGTGATAAAGTATTATCGTAAATCAGGATTTGTTTAAAATACATTCCCCTGTGGGTCGGGGAAAGAATATACCCACGGTATTCCCTGCCTGTCGTACGAGGCGACTAATAGGGACGCGTTTTGTGCAGATTCGTGACAAAAGGTTCGTTTAAGGAGTGAGGTGATAGAAATTGAGTTGGTTTTCCTTCGTTCGGTATGATAAGGCCAAAATTTGTAGACATTTCGGCAAAGTTTGAACCGTGTAGATGAAGATTTGTCGCTATTTTGGTAATTCGCTCGCCATTTGCACAATTTTTTAGACATCGACCTGAATCTTTCACCGTCTTATTTCGTTTTAAATAACGCGCCGAAAAAGCCCTGGATCATTTGCATAGCTCAAAAATTACGGAAATGACGAAGAAATTACGAAATTCGCGAAAATTCATCAATTTAGAGCAGTTTTTCGTTCGGCATTCGCTCAATTTTTGACATAGCGATCTGACACTGGTACCATTGATTTAGTTAGGAAATTCTACGCCAGATCAATATATAATAGTTGTACTTTTCGAAAATTTAATTTTTCGCAAAAATCTGAAGGGGGTAGGTCAGGATTTTTTGCGATTTTCGTAAATCGCTCGCCATTTCTACAATTTTTTAGATATCAAAATAATTCTTTCACTGTCTTATTCGGCTTCGGATTCCGCGTCCAAAACGCCCCGGATCGTTTTAATAGCTCAAAAATTACGGATTATAAATTACTTCTATACCCTCGGTCATCCTAGACTCGAACCCAAAATGGTAACGTTGCTACTCTTCACGACGGTAACATTGTTAATACGCACAGACTATAGCTCCTCTACCCTCAGTCATCCTAGACTCGAACCCATAATGGTAACGTTGCTACTCTACACAATGGTAACATTATTAATACGCACAGACTATAGCTTCTCTACCCTCAGTCATCCTAGACTCGAACCCATAATGGTAACGTTGCTACCCTTCACAATGGTAACATTATTAATACGCACAGACTATAACTTCTACACCCTGTCATCCTAGATTCGAACCGATAATGGTAACGTTGATACCCTTCACAAATAAACTTTAAAGGAAATACTTAAAAAAAATTTGACATAATATATGAAATTTAATATTGCTATGTAGGGTGTCTTAAGGTTTCCATATATGACGAGTTAGTGACCCTTGGAAAAAGGCAGGTATATCGACTACCTGCTATTACGGGTCCCATCCTCCACCTCTCAAACGAAATTTAAATCAATTAGGTAGTAATAATCCCCACTAATAATCCCCACTGGGAGACGTGAGCATTATTAGTAGATACTACCGGTGGATCGGACATCTGCTCAGTTGCTTTCGAGTCATTGTTTAAGAACGTTGTTGGGTAAGTGTCCGCGGACGGGTTGTTTGATTACGATACAGACGCGAATTCTTCGGTCGAGTGATTGTAAGTAACAGTAGAGTTTTCATTCTTCGGGAGGTTCGAGAAATAATTATGCAACAACTTTAACGTGTACTTTTCAACGGCATTCGTTTATTCAATTTATCCATAACTAGATACGTACGTTACACAAGTAAGTAAAATACATTTGCATTTATTTAACAATGCAAACTCAGAGTGCGGCACGTGTTGGTACATACCTCCTTCCCACTGGGAGGAGTGGGGATTATTAGTAGATACTACCGGTGGATCGGACATCTGCTCAGTTGCTCTCGAGTCATTGTTTAAAGGACCTCGGATACGCGTGATTGTATCTAGCTTTTATGGGGAATTAGGGTGAGATCTGGACATTTTATGGGTTCGAGGTTTTAAAACGGGAACACTTCGAGCCATGGGAATTTCGATGTTCAAAGATTCCGAGGTGTTGATATTTTAAATCTTTAAGATTTCGAGCTATGGGAATTTTAATGTTTGGAGAAATTTGTGGTGTGAAAATTTTTATAGAAATTTCACGTTACTTTTTTTAGATTTTTTTTCAAATTAATTTATTTATGTTATTTAAGAATGAGATATTTCTTTATGAGTGATAAAGTTAAACTTTTAGTCTGCCTTTGGACTTTGCAAATATTATAATATGTGTTTATTAAATATATTAATTTGATAAGAGCGATAGTTATTATAACGACACTTGAATTCCATTGAAAGAAAATAGTAGTTTCCTTGTAATTGACTACCTGTACCGCCACTGACTAAAGATGTTAAGTCGTGAGTGATGAGCTAAGTGATTCTGGACGAACCGCGTGTGGTAATCGCTTCTCATTAAACTTTGACACGCGTTTCCGTGAAACTTTTAGTTGCTAATCACTCGGCTAATTACCAGATAGAGTTTCTAAACGGGACAACGTCGATCGCAGACACGGTATAAGAGTAGACATGGCATTGAATAGAGTATAGTGTGCCACAATTATAAAAAGAAATACAAATAAAAAGAATTATTTTAGAATTAATTATTTATTTTAGTAATTTCGAAATTTATTAATTGTTAATTTTTATGTTTAACAGATCTTTTCCACGCAGTTTCCTGGGGGACGGCGACGACGTGGACTGACTACTTAATTTCGAGAATATTGTTAAGCTGTACTACTAGCTTGCGGAAATACTTTTAATATATACAGTATCTTGTGTTGTATATTATACGTGTTGCAAAATGAATAAACAGTCTATTTTTGGATAAAATAAACTGAATTCTTTATTTATAATAATTATCCCTATCTTTTCCATTAAATGACGTTCACGGAAGCGAAATCTTGCCACATCTTGTGATTTATTCTTTTGGTAGAGAAGTCTAACATTTCGAAGTTTGTTGATATAAAAATTGAGGAATAGGTTTTAATATAAGAAACTCGTGATTTGTCATAAATGAAATTTAACGAAATGAAATGGTAACGTTGTAACCCTTCACAATGGCAACATTATTAATACGCACAGAATATAGCTTCTATACCCTCGGTCATCCTAGACTCGAACCCAAAATGGTAACGTTGCTACTCTTCATGACGGTAACATTGTTAATACGCACAGACTATAGCTTCTCTACCCTCAGTCATCCTAGACTCGAACCCATAATGGTAACGTTGCTGCTCTTCACAATGGTAACATTATTAATACGCACAGACTATAACTTCTACACCCTGTCATCCTAGATTTGAACCGATAATGGTAACGTTCATACCCTTCACAAATAAACTTTAAAGGAAATACTTAAAAAAAATTTTAGATAATATATACAATTCAATGTTGCTATGTAGGGTGTCTTAAGGTTTCCATATATGACGAGTTAGTGTCCCTTGGAAAAAGGCAGGTATATCGACTACCTGCTATTACGGGTCCCATCCTCCACCTCTCAAACGAAAGGTAAATCAATTAGGTAGTAATAATCCCCACTAATAATCCCCACTGGGAGACGTGAGCATTATTAGTAGATACTACCGGTGGATCGGACATCTGCTCAGTTGCTTTCGAGTCATTGTTTAAGAACGTTGTTGGGTAAGTGTCCGCGGACGGGTTGTTTGATTACGATACAGACGCGAATTCTTCGGTCGAGTGATTGTAAGTAACAGTAGAGTTTTCATTCTACGGGAGGTTCGAGAAATAAATATGCAACAACTTTAACGTGTACTTTTCAACCGCATTCGTTTATTCAATTTATCCATAACTACATAGTACATTACACAAGTAAGTAAAATACATTTGCATTTATTTAACAATGCAAACTCAGAGTGCGGCACGTGTTGGTACATACCTCCTTCCCACTGGGAGGAGTGGGGATTATTAGTAGATACTACCGGGGATCGGACATCTGCTCAGTTGCTTTCGAGTCATTGTTTAAGAACGTTGTCGGGTAAGTTTCCGCGGACGGGTTGTTTGATTACGATACAGACGCGAATTCTTCGGTCGAGTGATTGTAAGTAACAGTAGAGTTTTCATTCTACGGGAGGTTCGAGAAATAAATATGCAACAACTTTAACGTGTACTTTTCAACCGCATTCGTTTATTCAATTTATCCATAACTACATAGTACATTACACAAGTAAGTAAAATACATTTGCATTTATTTAACAATGTAAACTCAAAGTGGGGCACATGGTGGTACCTCCTCGCGGTGTGCCCTGGGAGGACCTTGACGTCTCGCCCCCCTTTAACCGGGGGGGTTGGACGACGGGGTCCTGCTAACACCACCAAGGCGTAGGGAAGTTGGCGTGCCCATCGCCCAAGGAATTCATTCCTTGCAATAGCCAATTCGTTCCAGGGTGTGAGCGCCGTACACTGGAATGAATTTAGGCAGTGTCCCTTTTGTGACACTGCGCGGTTTACGGCCTCTTCGGGAGAATTGGGCGCTCTCTCGTCGCATCAAGCCTGGAGACTTTGTCTTCTCTTCGGGGATGGCAGTCCCGGTGTTCGTCACCGATGATAGTCATTCTCGAAGAGCGGGAAATGTCTTCGCCTCGTACATGGGGCACGTGGTGGTACCTCCTCGCGGTGTGCTCTGGGAGGACCTTGACGTCTTGCCCCCCTTTAACCGGGGGGGTTCGACGACGGGGTCCTGCTAACACCACCAAGGCGTAGGGAAGTTGGCGTGCCCATCGCCCAGGGAATAAATTCCCTGCAGTAGCCAGTTCGTTCCAGCGCGTGGCGCCGTGCGCTGGAATGAATTTCGGCAGTGTCCCTTTTGTGACACTGTGCGGAATACGGCCCTTCGGGAGGAGTGGCGTCCTCTCGACGCGAGCGTGCCTTACCCCGGCTCTCCTGGGGCGGACAGTCTTCGTCCTCTCTTCGAGGATGACGACCACGGTGCGGGGGCACCCGGTCCCTCACCTTGGGTAGTCATCTTTGAAGAGTGGAAGGAGAGGCTTGGGAGATGCCCAAGCACGGTAGGGGGCTTGCCTCCTACTTGACTTGGACATCTTCCGAGCCGCCTCCTTCCTCTCTTCGGGGATGGCTATCCCTGGTGAGAGTGCCAGTCCCCTCATCGGTGGTGGTCATCTTAGAAGAGCGGGAGGAAGAGGCCTGGGGGGCCTCACTCCCCGGGCTGATTCCTCCCGCTCTTTAGGGATGACCACCACTGGTGGGGGGACAGGGGCACTCACACCAGGGGTAGCCGTCCCTGAAGAGAGGAAGTTCAGAGCAGGGGGGCACTACGTCCGTTCAGATCATGAAAACAACCGACGTGGGTTGGGACCCTCTCCCCATTTCGAGTGAGTCCCAACCCCGGGCCGGGGGGCCTATCCGCCCCCCGACCCGGGGAGTGGAGAGAACCACCTCCGGAGACGGGGACCCCGGTGCTCCCAGAGGACCTCGGTCCTCCGGGAGCCCCCGGGCCCCCGGCCCCAAAGGACTCCGGCTGTGGCTCTCACCACCCCCGAGTCCCCCCACCCCCCGTGGATTGCGAAAACCGAACCGGGCAACCGAGCCGGCTCCGGCTCCCCACCCTTGGGGTCTCCAGGGCTCCCCCTAACCTCCACGTCGAGGGTGGCTGACCGGGCAAGCGAGCCACCCCCCTCACCGCCGGATCATCCCCCGAAGGGAAGGGGAAGGGAACCTGGAGGTGCCCAAGCACGGGAGGCCATGGGGTTCGCCTTCTGTTGGACCCACCCGTGCATCCCTGGGGCCCCGGGATGCCAGAAGGCGCCCCCCACGTCCCCCCGCGCTCGGACACCCCTCGAGCACCCACCACCCGTCCCCGAAGAGGTCCATCCCTTCGGGGAAGGGTGGCGGGGGCTCGCGGGAACCGTCCGAGTTCGGCTGGAGCAAAGGGCCCCAGCCGCCCTCGTCCGGCTCCCCAGGTCCCTCCACCTTCTCCTCGGGGAAGACCAGCGGTGAGAGGTTGGTGACCCCTCACCGCGGCCCACCATCCCCCGAGGGAGGAAGGGTGAGGTCCCCAGAGGGTCCCCGCGGACGGGTGAGCTGGAAGACCGACCCGACTGCGTCGGAGCGGTCTTCGCAACCGAGGAAAATCTGCGGTGCTCCTCCTTATATAGGGTGAGCGCAGGGTGGGCGTGGTGGGGATGCCAAATGGTGGGGAGAATTTTTGGACGGGTCGGCAAAAATTGTTATAAATGACAATTGAGTTTATACCCGGAAAAGGATATTTTTATTGAATTTTGATCGATGACATGGGGAATTTTAAGGGTGGTTAATTATTTGGGAGGGGTGGGTAGGGTGTGAATTATTTATTAGATTATAAATCGATTTGTGTGTATATTTCTAGGCGGAAAAATCATTCCGGAAACCATTTGGATCAACGGCCAGCAAACGCAGTGATTCTATTTATGTGATTAATTATTTAAGATGTTTAATTTGTAAGTTATACTCTTGTAAAATGAAGTCTTTCAATAAATTTCATTTATGACAAATCACGAGTTTCTTATATTAAAACCTATTCCTCAATTTTTATATCAACAAACTTCGAAATGTTAGACTTCTCTACCAAAAGAATAAATCACAAGATGTGGCAAGATTTCGCTTCCGTGAACGTCATTTAATGGAAAAGATAGGGATAATTATTATAAATAAAGAATTCAGTTTATTTTATCCAAAAATAGACTGTTTATTCATTTTGCAACACGTATAATATACAACACAAGATACTGTATATATTAAAAGTATTTCCGCAAGCTAGTAGTACAGCTTAACAATATTCTCGAAATTAAGTAGTCAGTCCACGTCGTCGCCGTCCCCCAGGAAACTGCGTGGAAAAGATCTGTTAAACATAAAAATTAACAATTAATAAATTTCGAAATTACTAAAATAAATAATTAATTCTAAAATAATTCTTTTTATTTGTATTTCTTTTTATAATTGTGGCACACTATACTCTATTCAATGCCATGTCTACTCTTATACCGTGTCTGCGATCGACGTTGTCCCGTTTAGAAACTCTATCTGGTAATTAGCCGAGTGATTAGCAACTAAAAGTTTCACGGAAACGCGTGTCAAAGTTTAATGAGAAGCGATTACCACACGCGGTTCGTCCAGAATCACTTAGCTCATCACTCACGACTTAACATCTTTAGTCAGTGGCGGTACAGGTAGTCAATTACAAGGAAACTACTATTTTCTTTCAATGGAATTCAAGTGTCGTTATAATAACTATCGCTCTTATCAAATTAATATATTTAATAAACACATATTATAATATTTGCAAAGTCCAAAGGCAGACTAAAAGTTTAACTTTATCACTCATAAAGAAATATCTCATTCTTAAATAACATAAATAAATTAATTTGAAAAAAAATCTAAAAAAAGTAACGTGAAATTTCTATAAAAATTTTCACACCACAAATTTCTCCAAACATTAAAATTCCCATAGCTCGAAATCTTAAAGATTTAAAATATCAACACCTCGGAATCTTTGAACATCGAAATTCCCATGGCTCGAAGTGTTCCCGCTTTAAAACCTCGAACCCATAAAATGTCCAGATCTCACCCTAATTCCCCATAAAAGCTAGATACAATCACGCGTATCCGAGGTCCTTTAAACAATGACTCGAGAGCAACTGAGCAGATGTCCGATCCACCGGTAGTATCTACTAATAATCCCCACTCCTCCCAGTGGGAAGGAGGTATGTACCAACACGTGCCGCACTCTGAGTTTGCATTGTTAAATAAATGCAAATGTATTTTACTTACTTGTGTAACGTACGTATCTAGTTATGGATAAATTGAATAAACGAATGCCGTTGAAAAGTACACGTTAAAGTTGTTGCATAATTATTTCTCGAACCTCCCGAAGAATGAAAACTCTACTGTTACTTACAATCACTCGACCGAAGAATTCGCGTCTGTATCGTAATCAAACAACCCGTCCGCGGACACTTACCCAACAACGTTCTTAAACAATGACTCGAAAGCAACTGAGCAGATGTCCGATCCACCGGTAGTATCTACTAATAATGCTCACGTCTCCCAGTGGGGATTATTAGTGGGGATTATTACTACCTAATTGATTTAAATTTCGTTTGAGAGGTGGAGGATGGGACCCGTAATAGCAGGTAGTCGATATACCTGCCTTTTTCCAAGGGTCACTAACTCGTCATATATGGAAACCTTAAGACACCCTACATAGCAATATTAAATTTCATATATTATGTCAAATTTTTTTTAAGTATTTCCTTTAAAGTTTATTTGTGAAGGGTATCAACGTTACCATTATCGGTTCGAATCTAGGATGACAGGGTGTAGAAGTTATAGTCTGTGCGTATTAATAATGTTACCATTGTGAAGGGTAGCAACGTTACCATTATGGGTTCGAGTCTAGGATGACTGAGGGTAGAGAAGCTATAGTCTGTGCGTATTAATAATGTTACCATTGTGTAGAGTAGCAACGTTACCATTATGGGTTCGAGTCTAGGATGACTGAGGGTAGAGGAGCTATAGTCTGTGCGTATTAACAATGTTACCGTCGTGAAGAGTAGCAACGTTACCATTTTGGGTTCGAGTCTAGGATGACCGAGGGTATAGAAGTAATTTATAATCCGTAATTTTTGAGCTATTAAAACGATCCGGGGCGTTTTGGACGCGGAATCCGAAGCCGAATAAGACAGTGAAAGAATTATTTTGATATCTAAAAAATTGTAGAAATGGCGAGCGATTTACGAAAATCGCAAAAAATCCTGACCTACCCCCTTCAGATTTTTGCGAAAAATTAAATTTTCGAAAAGTACAACTATTATATATTGATCTGGCGTAGAATTTCCTAACTAAATCAATGGTACCAGTGTCAGATCGCTATGTCAAAAATTGAGCGAATGCCGAACGAAAAACTGCTCTAAATTGATGAATTTTCGCGAATTTCGTAATTTCTTCGTCATTTCCGTAATTTTTGAGCTATGCAAATGATCCAGGGCTTTTTCGGCGCGTTATTTAAAACGAAATAAGACGGTGAAAGATTCAGGTCGATGTCTAAAAAATTGTGCAAATGGCGAGCGAATTACCAAAATAGCGACAAATCTTCATCTACACGGTTCAAACTTTGCCGAAATGTCTACAAATTTTGGCCTTATCATACCGAACGAAGGAAAACCAACTCAATTTCTATCACCTCACTCCTTAAACGAACCTTTTGTCACGAATCTGCACAAAACGCGTCCCTATTAGTCGCCTCGTACGACAGGCAGGGAATACCGTGGGTATATTCTTTCCCCGACCCACAGGGGAATGTATTTTAAACAAATCCTGATTTACGATAATACTTTATCACATACTAGTGTTATTTCTTAAACGTCAAAGTACTAATCTGATCCACGAAGATCTGTAATTGCAATAGGAAAAGGAAAATGAAACAAATGCTTAGAATTTATTGATAACAGTTTAATCAATAAGTTATTTCCGATATTTTACAGTACTTTCAAATGTATGACACAAAGTCATTATATTTGCAAAACATATTAAAGTATTGTATTATCGTTTGATTAAAATTTAACCACATCCTCATTTTTAAGACTATGCTAATTATACTTAAAAACTATAATCTCAAAGACACGTCTGTCAATGAGATCACGATATAGGCGGTATTGAAACACGTTTCAATATTACTAAAACTAATTATCCCCATCATACGCCAATTAAGTATTCGCGGGACAGAAAAAGAACAAACATGCCATTTCCCTATTACGTATAATACGAATTTAACACTTTACCTACCACTACCGGTAGGCAAACTGTTAATAACGCGGAACAAGCAAATCAGTCGCGTTCTCTAGATTATCGAGTTCGAAACAAATTTTAATTGGCGAATGATAACCCCCGCGTTTTGTCACCGGAGTGCCAAAACGACTCTGTTAGTCGCCTCTTACGACAGGAAGAGATTACCGTGGGTGTATTCTTTCCCCGACCCACAGGGGACTAATTAATCTACTAACATTTAATCAAAATTAAAGCTTACAAATTACTAACATTTTATCAAAGTCCGTGATATGGTAGTAAAACAATGATCACTGGGCTATATCATAGACACAGACAATTTATACCTATGCTTCATTTACGCAATCGATGCGAGTAAAAGAGTAAAAAAAACTTATATCGTTTCAATATTACTAAAACTAATTATCCCCATCATACGCCAATTAAGTATTCGCGGGACAGAAAAAGAACAAACATGCCATTTCCCTATTACGTATAATACGAATGTAACACTTTACCTACCGCTACCGGTAGGCAAACTGTTAATAACGCGGAACAAGCAAATCAGTCGCGTTCTCTAGATTATCGACTTCGAAACAAATTTTAATTGGCGAATGATACCCCCCGCGTTTTGTCACCGGAGTGCCAAAACGACTCTGTTAGTCGCCTCTTACGACAGGAAGAGATTACCGTGGGTGTATTCTTTCCCCGACCCACAGGGGACTAATTAATCTACTAACATTTAATCAAAATTAAAGCTTACAAATTACTAATATTTTATCAAAGTCCGTGATATGGTAGTAAAACAATGATCACTGGACTATATCATAGACACAGACAATTTATACCTATGCTTCATTTACGCAATCGATGCGAGTAAAAGAGTAAAAAAAACTTATAATCTATTCGCGGAAAATCTGCTCGATACCATTTGTATCGAAGCCAAAAAGGTTCGATGCAAATAATTTCGACGCAAATCTCACCACGGAAAGTTTCTGAAGATGGAGGCGCAATCAAACCACTACCTCCATCCACCCCCCTCTTTTAAACTAATTCAGTTAAAGAACGATCGTCTCATAGACACGTCTATCGATGAGACCGCGACTAGAGGGGGGTATTGAAACGTGTTTCAATATTACTAACGCAAACCATCACCATCACGCGCCAATTATTCGCGATATAAAAAAAGGAAACAAAAAGAGAACTATAGAAGGAACGACTCAACGAGAAAAGCAACTCCATAATCAAAATCTGAACGCGGGTGATTCTAAACGTTTATCATAACGCGGCGAAAAAACAATTTACACACTTACACAGTGGCTCGTACAACGATCTTGAGAAATACCCGTTTCACGCGACTTTCCCCGAATCATGGTCCACCGATACAAAGAGATTCACCTAGGGTCGATTTACAGGAAAGAAATCTCAACGAAATTCGGTCGAGGATCACTTCAAAGATGAAACAAATAAAACGCGGAACTACAGATAATTAAGACGAAC
Organism: Mimumesa dahlbomi; assembly: GCA_917499265.3. Taxonomy (NCBI): domain Eukaryota; kingdom Metazoa; phylum Arthropoda; class Insecta; order Hymenoptera; family Crabronidae; genus Mimumesa; species Mimumesa dahlbomi. The sequence goes on along the minus strand of OU824122.1, from coordinate 6,796,442 downwards.
TCTACACAGATTAAGTCGAATAAGCCTTATCGGTCCGGCCGCTACCGACAAGCCTGATACGACTAATCCGAATCAGAATGGAAATTTATTAATATTAATTAAGAACGGTTTGCCCGTCTATGCGATCCCAGATCGAACCCGAGAGTTCGACTTTCCAGACAACGCTAGGCCATCCAAAGTACCGATGGAACCATGATTTGACGAAAGACACGCTCCACGATTACATCGCAAGATCGCCGTTTAACCAAATAGCCGTGAGGCTATTAGGCCGACTACACGGTTTATCGTGTTGTTTTAACGCCAGGGGTATGACAAACGTGACAAATAACGAACAAATGATTCTACTTTAAACATGAAAAATTCCAGATAAAGATCTATTCCAGATAAACTGAAGCTAAATACTGCAGCCTGAAGATCAAAGCTAAGGCTGAAAATGAATTTAATTACGCGGAACGATAGAAAAAAGTTGCGTTTTCTTGGTGGTCGATGAAATACGAAGTGGAATTGGCGCGTGATATCCCCTTAAACTATATCGTTTTGTCACCAGAGTGTCCAAAACGATTTACAGGCGATTACACTTTGTGTAATAATGAATACAATAATTAGCTTATTCTAGTTCCTCGGAGTTGGAGAGAAAAATCCTAGTTGTCAAACGTAATGAACAATTGCTGGCCATGGGTAATTGCGTCAGAGTTTAAATCATTCTTAGTAGGGCTCAAGTTTTGGTGATTTCCACTCTCATCCGTTTTCGACAAATGCTTCAAAGCTGATGAGTGGACCCAATGGCAGTCTTCTAAAAGTTCTCTTCAGTCTTCTAAAATTCTTCTTCAGTCTTCTAAAAGTCTTCTAAAATCTTCTAAAATCTTCTAAAATCTTCTAAAATCTTCTAAAAGTCTTCTAAAAATCTTCTTCAGTCTTCTTCAATCTTCTTCAGTCTTCTTCAGTCTTCTAATAGTCTTCTTCAGTCTTCTTCAGTCATTTGTCAAGTTCTTTGACACGCTGCAGTTTCCACAACTTCGTATGTTTTATCGTAATGAACTAGTCATCGTGTGTCCACAAGTTTCATCTTTAAACAATACGAATTTCGCACGCGAAAATATGTTCCTTGTTTCACGGTCATGAACATTTTTACAAAATTAATGTACTAAATTGAAAAAATTCCGCGTTGATCGCTTCCACCGATTTAACTGATCATAGTGTATTGTATTTATTATATAATATACTTGATGAAATGACTCGAAATCAGTGTGAAGTATCATTAAAAAAATGAAAAGATTATTTAAGAAATATTTCAAAACTTTTAATGTATATATTGAGAAACTTTCAATATTAATATGTAAAAAAGTATATGTATATTAAGAACCTTTGAATATTTCATGTATTGAAAAAAATATATATGTGTAAAGCTTTAATGTTTAATATGGTTTTCAATATCATTAATATTAAACATCCCCATCACACGCCAATTATTCGTTAGACAATTAAAGGCAAACAAAAAGTGAAAAGTGGAAAGGTCTGGTTACTCATCGAGACAACCAACTCCATAATCAAAATCTGAACGCGGGTGATTCTAAACGTTTACCATAACGCGGCGAAAAAACAATTTACACACTTACACAGTGGCTCGTACAACGATCTTGAGAAATACCCGTTTCACACGACTTTCCCCGAATCATGGTCCACCGATACAAAGAGATTCACCTAGGGTCGATTTACAGGAAAGAAATCTCAACGAAATTCGGTCAAAGATCACTTCAAACATGAAATAAATAAAACGCGAAACTATAGATAATTAAGACGAACTCTACACAGATTAAGTCGAATAAGCCTTGTCGGTCCGGCCGCTACCGACAAGCCTGATACGGCTAATCCGAATCAAAATGGAAATTTATTAATATTAATTAAGAACGGTTTGCCCGTCTATGCGATCCCAGATCGAACCCGAGAGTTCGACTTTCCAGACAACGCTAGGCCACCCAAAGTACCGATGGAACCATGATTTGACGAAAGACACGCTCCACGATTACATCGCAAGATCGCGGTTTAACCAAATAGCCGTGAGGCTATTAGGCCGACTACACGGTTTATCGTGTTGTTTTAACGCCAGTGGTATGACAAACGTGACAAATAACGAACAAATGATTCTACTTTAAAAATGAAAAATTCAAGATAAATGTTTAAGTTAAAAATGAAAGTTGTACATTGAGGATAATAATTAAAATTGTTTAATAACGCGGAGCGAGCAAAAAAGTGATTGCCTTGATTGTCGACGGAACTTGGCGCATGATATCCCAATACCAATGATATCCATTTATTTGAGTCACTTTATAAAATTTCATAAAAAATATACTTGATAAAATGACTCGAATACTGTTATTTAAATCATTGAAAAAGTGAAGAGAATATAAATTTATTTAAGACGAATTTCAGAACTTTTAATGTACGTATTGAAAGTTTCTCAATATTAATGCATCGAAAAGTATATAATGAAAACTTGAATGTTGAAGACTTGCGTAACATTATACGATATTGTACAAAATAATATTGTTCGATGTAAAATGCAATTTATAAATCAATTCATGGCAATATTCCCTTCAACAAACGCTTGGTCCTAATGGTTTTAAGTAGCATCGTACCAAGCCGGCGATGTACGATGCGGTTCGCGAGTCACATGGCCGCATTAGATAATGGAAATGATTTATATTAAAAAAAAAGAAATCGCGTGTGTCTCGTGGAGACAGTTTCGGACATTTAATTAATATATATATATATGTATTATGGGATAAAAACCACGTGTGTCTCTTAGAGACAGATTCGCATATTTATTGAAAAAATTGGTATAGTTCCTGCACGGTATTAAAAAATGTACCTCGGTGAGACACTCTGGGATGATCCATTTCGGATTATCAGTAATTTCGCGAAGCTAAAGGTGCAGCCAGCGGTGACAAAGAAAAACGACCCGGCGCGGATGGCAAGTGTGCAAATTTCTTCTATCTGCACACTGTTTCATACTCTACCCCTCTGCTTTTTCCAAATATTCAATTTATCAAATTTACTCGAATCAAACTCTGGACTTTATGAATTATTAAAAAACTCGCAAAATATACTGTTTGTATTCTTAAAACTCAAGTTAGAAAAGTACAAAAAATATCTCAGTAATTAGTTAAATGACTTTAAAAATCTTTTTAATTATAAAAAGCAAATTAACGACTCTATTAGAAAACAAGTCAAGTGCAGCAAATATTCTGATATGAACACTTTTGAGAAATATTGAACATGAAAAATGACTCGAAAACAACTTTAATGCAGATCGGGGCAGAGTCTTCACGGGGAGCTCACCTCGACCCGTGGAACAAACTACTTCTAACTACTGCACACAGTATCACACTCTACCCTTCTGCTTCTTCTCAAATTTATAACAATCAAAAAACTGAACTTTAGAAGTGACAAAAATATGAATTTTTAAAAATGAACTCTCAGAAATTTTTAAAAAATATCTCAATAATGAAAAACTTTAGGTGTCTTTGACAATAATCAACAAAATATTCTAATAACTTAGTTTGAAAAGACTTTAATATGAAAATGACTCGAAAACTAATGCAAAGTTCTATTAATAAAACTTGAAATATATTATTTAATAGGAAAAATGACTAGAAAACTTTAATGCAGACCAGGGCAGAGTCTTCACGGGGAGCTCACCTCGACCCGTGGTACTAACTACTTCAAATTACTACAACTATAATTACTCTACAACTACTACGAGCATAGTGACTTAGTAGTAACAGAATGACCACCCATTCTGGAAGTGTGAAAATTCAACACTCCAAAATGGGCAGCCATTAGTTGCTGCCCTCTTCTAGACAATTTGTCGGGCCTCTTCGGCATTTAGCCTCTTCTTGCTTCAGGCCGGAGCCCAACCTGTTTCTGCAAGAACATTCGGAACCAAAATATAAGAAAACCCTAACACGCGCCTAATACAGACAAACGATGAGGCTAACAACGTGTGGACAAGTTAACAGCTTATTCTCAGAAGAATGACACACTGCAGTCCGTGCAAACGTGTTAGCCAGTAGAAGGACGAATGTTCAAGCAGAATTTACTTAATATTAAAAAGAAAAGATTATTAGCCTGACTTCCAGAAGCAGAACACCACTGGTTTCCTATAGTCGAAACAGTGATACCTGCCCTGGCCCTTCCTACTTAAAATTAATGCACACATTCCAGAATTTAAGTTACCTGCCTACCTATCACCTATATTTAAAAAAAGAATGGCAAAAACTCAAGCACACCAACACACTCTCTCCACGATTCTCAAGCAAAGTCAGTGCGGCCCCCTACGAGAGACATCCCGGGACGTCTCCGACACCGACTCGAAAAACAATGCACACCTTAAAGTACGTACCTTTTTGCTGAAATCGACTCACAAGGCCAGCGATTATTGCGATTTATGTAGACTTTATTAGAAATTTGTCTTTATTGCGAAAAATGTAAAGAAAAGATATTTATGTAAAATATGTGAATAAAAAACGGGAATTAATTCGTAGCTCGAACAATTACTACGTTTAACAATAATGCTTCTACGTGTTGACTCAAATTGTATATCAAATAAATTGTATATTGTGAAATTCGCGAGAAAATTGAACATGAATTGAATAATGTAAAATTGTGAAGAAATTAAGGTTTAATTCAATTGATAAATTGCAAGAAATATTTGACTTTCAACCGACGCACGATCCACGAAATACTTAATTACTATACACACACTCACACCGGTGTGGAACCGTACGTCGTGCACAATCGCTAACGCTTGTGAGTCGCCACAATAGTATTATTATAATTAATCAAAAAATCAGCCACGTTCACCGCCATCACCCATTCGTGCAGCACCTGGGCCCACAAATGAGTTCAAGCCAAATAGGGACATGAACGTGGCAAATATAAAACTAATTAAAACTAGTGTCGATGTATGCTGAAAATCCTGAGCTACAAAATGATTATTAACATAATGTTTCCAACGATCTAATCACTCATTTAAATCTCAGTATAAAAATTCATTGAAAATATACGTATAAAATGATAAAATGACTCGAATATAGTTTATTTAAATCACTCAAAAAATGAAAAGATTATTTAAGAAATATTTCAAAACTTTTAATGTATATATTGAGAAACTTTCAATATTAATATGTAAAAAAGTATATGTATATTAAGAACCTTTGAATATTTCATGTATTGAACAAAATATATATGTGTAAAGCTTTAATGTTTAATATGGTTTTCAATATCATTAATATTAAGCATCCCCATCACACGCCAATTATTCGTTAGACAGTTAAAGGCAAACAAAAAGTGAAAGTGAAAAGGTCTGGTTACTCATCGAGACAACCAACTCCATAATCAAAATCTGAACGCGGATGATTCTAAACGTTTACCATAACGCGGCGAAAAAACAATTTACACACTTACACAGTGGCTCGTACAACGATCTTGAGAAATACCCGTTTCACACGACTTTCCCCGAATCATGGTCCACCGATACAAAGAGATTCACCTAGGGTCGATTTACAGGAAAGAAATCTCAACGAAATTCGCTCGAGGATCGCTTCAAAGATGAAACAAATAAAACGCGGAACTACAGATAATTAAGACGAACTCTACACAGATTAAGTCGAATAAGCCTTATCGGTCCGGCCGCTACCGACAAGCCTGATACGACTAATCAGAATCAGAATGGAAATTTATTAATATTAATTAAGAACGGTTTGCCCGTCTATGCGATCCCAGATCGAACCCGAGAGTTCGACTTTCCAGACAACGCTAGGCCACCCAAAGTACCGATGGAACCATGATTTGACGAAAGCCACGCTCCACGACTACATCGCAAGATCGCGGTTTAACCAAATAGCCGTGAGGCTATTAGGCCGACTACACGGTTTATCGTGTTGTTTTAACGCCAGTGGTATGACAAACGTGACAAATAACGAACAACTGATTCTACTTTAAACATGAAAAATTCAAGATAAATGTTTAAGTTAAAAATGAAAGTTGAAAATTGAAGATAATAATTGTAATTAAAAGTTAAAGATCATTATGTCAGCTTAAAATTGATTTAATAACGCGGAACGAGCAAAAAAGTCATTGCCTTTATTGTCGACGGAATTTGGCGCATGATATCCCAATCCCAATGACATACATTTATTTAAATCACTTTGCAAAAATTCATTGAAAATATGCTTGATAAAATGACTCGAATATAGTTATTTAAATCATTGAAAAAGTGAAGAGAATATAAATTTATTTAAGACGAATTTCAAAACTTTTAATATAAGTACGTATTGAAAGTTTCTCAATATTAATATGCAGAAAAGTATATGTATATTGAAAAATTCAATGTTTTAATGGAAAACCCTTGTTTGATTCCTTATTCAAAGGAGGTGCTCTAAACAATGATAAATGTGTTAAAAATAATCCTTTGAAACCAGAATCTAAACACCGCGAATTGGTCTTCTTGGGTACATTCATAAAATAGAACGATTAATATGAATTTCTTCCGTTATCGGAAATCATGTTACGAAAAGTATAAATCACATGAAAACTTTAATTCAATTTAATTCGTATGAACCTCATACGTGGAAATATCAAACTCTTTTCTCGAAAATATATTCAGAGTATAGTTTTATTGCAAGTACTTTACGCGAATTCAAATACAATTAAACGCAGCTTCAGGATATGAAAATTTTAATCGAATTACGAAAAAAACGTACGTCAAGCTAAAAGCCACAAGAAGACCCCTGCCTGAGCTAATTAAATATTCACAAGTAAAAGTGGTGTGTTACTACCCACAAGCGTAAAGTATCAAATACTTTACACTCGCGGTCACTATGCTCGCAAACTCAAATAAAATACAACCAATACACTCGTGCCGCTTCGGACCTTTATGTCCTACGACATGATTGAGTGATCGGAGGAACCAAAAATTTTTCGACTCACCGGCCGTAGAGTTCTTCTGCGCCTTCTAGAGTTGATACTACGACCGGTATATCTGCCGATGATCTCTGTAACGTAACAAGAAGATATTCTTTATAATTCAACTGTATTTCATTTCACAATTTTGGTAGAGTTGAAATGGAAAGATTCCACTTTCGCTCGATCTTCCTTTTCAGAAATTTTAACAGGAATACAATTTTGGCGATATTTACCTGCTGCCTGATGCGACGACGCCCGATGGAGGTCCTCTCCGCAGCTGCTGCATACCTCTACTATATCGCGACGCATTTCAACAAACAAATAGAAAAATAAAGAGACTACACTCCCGACCGTAATTATTTCCGGCGAGCAAACTGACTCTAATGTCGCGGTTTAAAAAGTGTCAGAATTTCGCGACCGAATATGTTACGTTGTAGCAGTCCATTTCAATTCTTTCGGCGGTTTTAAATACGCGGTTATCGAACAAGCACAATTTTTAATAGCGCAACAACACTGACTCTATTTCGCGAAATACTGTCTCTCGGAGCAAGTGACTCTAAGACCGCATTGCGCGCGATCACACAAGCTGAAAATAAAGGGGAGGGTGCACACAAATATACCATGCAAATATATCACGCAGAATGACACAGTTGTTGGTTTTGTACGTCTTATTTTTTTATACCACGCGCTGTTGTTAGGAATATTGCCTTTGTCCTACTGTTTCTTGTAAATTAAAATTTAAAACGTAATCATGAATTTCTTCATATAGCAGTCAAGTATATTCTTCACTCTAAAATTTCTCAACATTTATTTTATATTTGAAATAGCGTGAATTTTTATTCACTAAGAAAAGATTTAAAAATGTAAATATGATCAGTCAAACCGATTGTCGATACGTAAAACAAATACGAGATTTGAATAAATCAATGCCAAGTTTTGTAGAAACATTCTCAAACCCTTCGCAAGGAAAATATTTCTTATATCCGGTTCGCGAATAAACAAAGCGACGATGACTCAATTCGATTCGATGAAACTCACGGAAAATATAAATTCCCGTTGTAGTTGAAACGACGACAATGGTAGTTCCGACCAATGTCAAGGTCGGTAGCAAGTAAGGTGTGACCGCTGCGATGCCAAGATTTTCTTCTTTACGTATACGTCACAAGACCGCGACGTAGTTATCTGCTACCCCCCAAGAGAATTCACCGGTGCGAACTGGATTTCTCTTTGTTGGTTGAATCTGAAATTACAGACAAAAATACGATTGGAATTATGTTCTTAGAATTTAAACTGCAAAAAGTCAAAGTATGAATAATAATGTTATGCACATTCCAACTATAAAAACAGTGAAAATAAAGATTAAATATTATGAAATTACGATTAATAGAAAATAAGGCCAAAAATGTAATGATATAAACTGTAAAGTTTCTCGAGTTGAGAAATGAATTGCAAGTATAGCTTTGATTAAGCAAAGGTAAATGTAGAGGAGTGCGATGTACCTTAGGGAGCACCAGGAAGCACACAGGAGGAAGTCTTGACACCGCCACAGTTCGCAGATGACTGATGCCTGTCGATGTAGGTAGTACGTGACAAAATCATGTCGGACAAACTCGATGTTGTGGGGGGTGGGGGCAGGTAGCGGAGCGTGCACATGCCCCCGGCGTCGAATATTTTCGATCTATTACAACATAATAAAACTTGTACAAAACTGGAACCAATCTTAATAAAACCCTACTGTCTTGATAATTTATAGCTAGCAATAAAATAATTTAACAAAATTGTGTATAAAGAAAGGGTATCGACCTTTACCAACTTCGCGCAAACTCGAACAAGATTTTATAGCTTCAATATAAGACACCGCGTGGTAAATCACGGTTGAAAATTTATAAAAATAAATACCATTTTTCATTAATTTGTATATTTTAAATATATAAACTATTTCTCTGTTAAGCGAACCGAAGCGAATCAAAAGTTATGCAAAAATTATTGTTAATAATTTTATAGTAACTAATTGTAACCGAGGGATATGTCGTACTGTATCAGTAATGTATAAGGAGTACATGAAATATAATGTAAATGGTCGATACATAATGGATAAGCTTGAAATTAAATGAATTATACCCGAGGGAGTCGTCCGGAGCGAGTTGGGAAGAGTAGTTGACGCCAGGACGTTCTATCACGGACTAATGGTTATCCGTGTACTTGGCAATGTCAGGTCGAGTATGTTTGAGTTTGGCCGTACTGGATCCGCTCGAGCGGAACAATTAAGGTGAGAATAACAGGTAGGGATTTCCCGGGCAGGTACGGACGGTACCGGCGGCTACGAAAAATTGTAAAAGAGTAACTTATTGATAATTTCGCGATATTTTTCATACTCGCGACCATGCATGATTACTTTGGCTCATTATGAATAAGTATCGGTAACATTTTAATCAAATTTGTAATTTATATTGCGCTACTTTATGACAATTACGATTTTCATTTTGTACTCGTCATTTTCGCTTTCTTTTAATTATCCATCTGAATCTTCCATCACCTTATTAAGGTTCCGAATGCGCATTCGAAACATATTCGATCATTTTTATATCTTGAAAATTGCGCGAATGATCGGTCTATCCAATACCTCGTCTGTGCCATTGTGAAGGGTAGCAACGTTACCATTATGGGTTCGAGTCTAGGATGACTGAGGGTAGAGAAGCTATAGTCTGTGCGTATTAATAATGTTACCATTGTGAAGGGTAGCAACGTTACCATTTTGGGTGCGAGTCTAGGATGACCGAGGGTATAGAAGCTATAGTTTGTGCGTATTAACAATATTACTTAATTTTAAGGAATTACTTAAATTATACCACAGACCACCCATAAGAGTGGACAGGACATGCTGTGAAAATTTTACAGATAGCGAGCTGAAACTTGTGCCATTGATTTAGTTAGAAAATTCTACGCCAGAACAATGTATAATAGTAGACACTTATGTGTCGGTAAGATAGGTAATTATGTGTGGGTATTTCAAAACCCCGCGAATGGCTTTATCAATTACTTTAAAGAAATAACAATTGTGGAAGTCCACATTAACAATTGTGCACAATTACGATGGCCTATAATGTAGCACAAACGGACGGAGAAATTATAATTACAAATTAAATTTGAGTAAATACCATGATTATCTCTCTTTATTTCTTTAAATTACAACATGATACAGTCTCGTGTACTTGGCGAATCAAGCCTGATTTGCAGGCATAAACGATCACAAGCAAACTGTACACAATACAATGAAATTTAATTCTCCTAAATTCTATGCATTAAATAGTTTGCACCTGGCTTATTAGAATCGAAAAAACAAGCTGCTCCTTTCCCCGAAATTCTCTATCTACAAGCTACCCCTAGAGAAATAGCGCTTGGAATAATTTATAATTCAAAACACACAGAAGTTTTCATTGGAACTATTGCAGAATGGGTAATTAATTTTCCCCGATAATTGTATCAGACTCATGGGTATATTCTCCCTTGTTCTGATGTTCGACAGCTCGTTGAGACGCATCCACATTGGGACTCTTATCGGCCTCGTCGCTGTCTGAAGACGAGGCATCTTGAGGAAGATCGATACCTTGTGTCAGAAGACTCGTTATTCTTTCAACATCGACCGTGTCGTCCTGTTCGTGAATTTTCCTCAGGGCATTCGAAACGATGCAAAGATCGCCACGAAGTTCACTGACCACGGCCGTGATTTTTTGCGCATCCGTTAGTACTTCCACCGACTGTGTGTAGGGATTGTAGCGTAATCCGAAGGGACGTTCAATTTGATTCGCGAAAGCCCTAAAATATGTTCATTGTATTTTGTTTAAATTATTCTGGTTGCAGGAGAATTAATGCGATAATTATAATATATCATCTATGTACACCGCTGGTATTTGATTCCGACCTGTTAGCTGGCAGCATAAACCAAGGCGCGAGGGGATAAGTTCTTCCACTCCACACGCTACTTGCTGCGCGGTGAAGATGCGCAGAAAGTTATTAATTTTGAAAGTTATTAAAGTTGGGAGTAGGGGAACTCCCCCTCCCGCGTTTTGCTTACATGCTGTGGGCTGAGGGCTCAGAATCAAATGCCAAGACTGTACGTTCAATATAACATATAATATTCCAGTAGAAATAACACTATTCTTTGGGACTTTTTATTAATCGTACTATGCAGGCAAACAATATTTAATATTTCACGTGTCTTTATAGTTAACTACTTTTTTTACTTTACTGACTGTATAGTTTTATCAATAAAAAATCCCAAAGCAATGCGATGTATTCCATTAACAATTACGTTGATTCATTAATTTGACGAATTACTTGAAATTTTAAATAGTTTAGGAAAAGTTGTGCAGAAAGGAAGATCCATGGATTTAGCGTGAGAATAGGAGGAGATCGACATTAGTTAAGATACAGGGTTAGACATAACATTGCAAAATACAGTAGGTAGAATCCTATAGCAGATACTTCGGACACTAATGCTTGGTCAATATACACAATTTCCCGAGACAAGTTCCAAGTCCGGTTGGACTTTCCAGTAGCGATAGTTTACTCTCTAAAAAATATATATCCTTGCTATTTTATCTCTCTAACAATATCAGAATGCCCTGATTGATTTCCCTCCACTTTCTTAAATTTCTAAACAGTTTTATTTCGGATGAATGTAAGAATATTTTTTTTAAATTCTGGAAACTCTGTTAATATTATATTAATTATGATTTTGAAATACCACTGTATAGTAATTAATTTTAGTTATTAACCAATTATATAAATTGCCAAAAGTTTTCCTGAAAAATCTGCTGTGCATCGTGGCATGCACTATGTTGGGATTTAAAAAAAAGTTGGTACGCTGTTTGCAAAAAAGAGGATTAATAAAGAGATTATTATAAGCCAGGGAAGTGTCGCTTAAAGAAATACCATCTCAGTTGAGAAAGTTTGTTATAGAACGTCAGCAAGGTATGTCGAGAAGATCGCCTCCGATTTTTTAGAAAATTCGCAGGTCTATTAAACGAGTAAAAATAAGTGGCACGAGTTTTTTTTCTCTCCTGAGATGTAACGTTAACCCTTCATAGCATAGTGTGACTTTGAAGTGACATATCGATATATCGATATTTTAGGGTCTAATTTAACGCCCTTGTAACTCTACACTTATAAAGCACATTTTTTTACAAGAAAATCTTTAATAACAGTAAATTCACTGTTAATTCCTTCTTAGATCTCCACAATTGTTTGTTTTACATTACATTCATTGTTATGTAATCACAAAAAAGAATCCGTTCTGTAGCGAAATAAAGGGCGAAAACATTTTCTGAAGTTGGAGTATAAAAATTCCAATATCGACAACAATCAAATGCACCACAAACTATCTTGTGGAAATCTCTCGTGTTTTCTTGTGTATAAATATAAAATAATCTCAGATTTATAAAAAAAAGTAATTACCTTCACAGATTTATAAAAAATCACAGATTTATAAAAAAAATGTTATTACTCTCACAGATTTATAAAAAAAATGTTATTACCCTCACAGATTTATAAAAAAAATGTAAATACCCTCACAGATTTATAAAAAATAACATATTTATAAAAAAAATGTGATTACCCTCACAGATTTATAAAAAATCACAGATTTATAAAAAAAATGTATTTACCCTCACAGATTTATAAAAATCACAGATTTATAAAAAAATGTGATCACCCTTCAAATTTACTACCCAGCACATGTAACAAAGAACACGCGACATTTATTTCCACTTAATTAACAAACCAATTTGTCGATATGGCTAATTTGTTGAAAAAACAAAAGACCAGTGATATTCACCGCATTTTTTCCTTGGCCTCCTCGATACTATCCGTGTAATAGTACGCATTTTGGAACGCAGTGATGATACACTCCTGTTTGCACGTAATGTCTGGTTCGAATCGAAATGTTTTTTCCGGAACCGACACCGCGTGTTTTAATTCCGCCACGGAGGACAGCAGACCAGCTCCATAAACACGAAGAATACCGTCCTGTTTGCATAATCCGAATTCCACCGTGAAGAAGTACAGCTAAACAACACCACCAAGGAAGTTAGTTGTTTCCCCGCGAAGTTTTGCATTAAATTCAAATATACCCCGAGGCGTTTAAAACTTACCGTTGCCAATTTATTGATGTCCTCATCCGAGGCACCGAGAGACGCGAGTCCCAGTTCTTGCGAAAACTGTGCGAAACTGGGATTCGCCAGTAGCGGCATGTGTCCCAATAATTCGTGACAGCAATCACTGAAAATTATACAATAATCGGTTAATTAACACTAAAGGTACCGAGGAGGGTCAAATAATCGGTTTAAAAATTTTTATTAAAGTTCCTGCTTGGAATGTTATAGCTTTCAACTTTAATTTATAATCAACATAAGGAAAATATAGTTATTTATGCCAAATTGACTATTAATAAATAGTAATAAACAATATTCGATACGCTTAGTGTTAACACCCTGAACGATATCAGTCGTTCAATTATAAATATATTTATAGATATATTTATTATTATTTTAATTTATATGTTCTAGTTTCTGCTTGTGTTGTAAAAGGAAATTATAATAAAATAATTGTAAAATCTTATTTAGTTGAGCTTATTTAGTTTAATGTGTTAAAAAAAATAGTCTTTGAACTTACTAACTCTAACTTACTTTGGTTTCAGTTTGATTTAGTTACATACTCGCTATTCGAGGGGAATGATTAATAAAATATTATTAATTGCTCACGGTTCAGGTGTGTAGAAAGGATCCGATGAGTGTCGAATATATTGAGTACAGTGAAACACCCGAAAAGCAAGGCCCGCTAAGAAATCCCTCGGTGAAAGATAACCAGCCACAGGTCGAAGTTGAAATCCGGTTGTTCCTGATGATGATTTTATACGTTGAATTAATTTCCACCGATCAATCTGTTCTTTGTATTATATTATGGATAAAGGGCATCCCGTTGCGGGACTATTGTGCCCATAATTATGAAAGTGGTCTAAGTCAATATTAAAAAAAAAATGAAAGTCTTGATAATTTGTTAATAAATGTTTCAATACCTTTAAGAAAGGTACCAAAATTTTTAAAAATTGACTTAGACCACTTTCATAATTATGGCAATTGTTTGTCAAAGGTGAAAGTTTTACGAGAGAAATGGTGTTGTTAAATAAAAATAATGTTATCGAATAATTTTAATTATGAATCCTCATTAACACTCAACCATTTCTCTATTTTTTTAGTCTATTAAGGTGAAGAATTTTTGTCACTGTACTTATAATTTTAACTTACAATAACTTGGGTAATAATCGACAGTACTGTCTGTGAAATAAATAAATAACAAAAATCTTGATATATTCCAGAGAATATATTCCACTTGATAGAAGATTGCACACTTACTTTTCAGAAAAATGTTTACATCCTGTAACTGCGGTATATTGTCTTCCCTGTGAAAACACAATCACACGTTACATCATCAAAACCTGGGGCTTAATAAAATTCTTACAGAAGAATTTACCTATAACCGCAATATTTCACTAGCTTCGGCCAATTTTCCAAATACTCTTTGCAAGCGTGTTTCAAATAAAGTTGATGCAGTTCGCGGAAAACGGTTCCCCTGTAACGAAAATACTTCACATATTTCCCTCAATTTAATAAAAAAAAACAAAAAATCACTCCACCGTGTATCCTAACATAAAAATCAATTAACACTAGATTTACGGACCGAGCCAAATGAGACTCATTCAAAATTTGATTACTATATATATATAAAACTTTACTATTATTTTCGAAATACTTACGTTGGTTTTTAGTTAAGTAATGAAACATATGTAAATGTTAATTTACACTTAGTAAATTATATTAGTATATTAGTAAAGTATACTTCAGTAAAAGTAGGTACATAATCAACATCCGTAAATCTAGTGTTAATCTATAATGTGATAACTTTATCTGGCAAATTAACATTGCTACCTTCAGTGAGAACAAATTAAAATTATTATTGTTATACAAAAGGTACTATTTCCAAATTAATTTTATGTTTCTCATTTTGTATACCAATAATAATTTTAATTTGTTCTCACTGAAAGTAACAATGTTAATTTTTCCCTGAGGAGGGTCAAATATTAATGACCGAAACTTTGGAAGGTATTGATAATTAGTTGCTTGTTATGGATGATTAGTAAGTACTTTCAACTGTATAAATTTAATTTTGTTCTTTATGTATGATCGTTTAATGCCAGATAAAGTTATCACATTATAGATTAATTATCACGATCGTTAAAGTTTGAATTCTATATTAATCTAGTGTTAAAGTATAAAAAACTAAATTGCCCCGCAACATTTCTCGTTCACTTCCGTTCGAAGTTCTTCCTTCTCCACGGACAAGTCTTCCAAGTGGATCATTTATCCGCACCGTTTCCGCACAACTCCGGGAAAATTCGATTAGAGTAGTCGCTTCTCGATCGTGAGGATAAATCAAATCAGGACAATTAAGGGTGTATTCAACGCGAGCCAATCTTGGTTTGCCCATACGTCGCGAGGAACGAAGATGATTTCGACGATGATTTCTGCCACGGTTTTCGCCGACAAGATCCAACAGTTGTTTTTCAGTCGGATCGATCGACGGGATAGAGGAACTTCTTCCTTCTTTATAGATTGCCTTCGTGATCGAGAAAGCACGCACGGAAGTAACGCGTAACGAGCAAACTTTTATGCAGAATCGCGAGTAATGACGATCATTTTATTTTCGAGGTCATCGCTGCCCTTTTCGCGAGAAACTTGAAACAATTAGGGCACGGAATTTTACGTTCTTCGATGATTTGGATAAAATATATGAATATTAAATCGGAGACGTAGAGATATCACTTGGATATTACGTAGATCTTGATTTTTCTAGATCTAGGAGAACAATGATAAAAAAAAAATGATGATAGAGGAAAATGGAGATAAAACGTACCACGTTCGAATTTCTTCAGGTGTATATTGAATGCGGGGAATCGACTGACCGCTGAAAAGTAAAAAAAAATATGGGGGGAATAAGTATTTGATTTTTATACGGATATATTTTTTTTGCGGGATGATGAGAATTTTTTAACTTACTATTTGTAGTTGTTCGCAATATCGGCGAATTGTTCGCGACGTTTACGATAAACTGGATCTTTGAATCCCTAGAATTGTGAAAATTATTGTTAACTGAGTCAGTGTAATGATTTTTACGATTTAAAGAGTCAGTATTTTCGGTATTTTTGTTAATTAGGGTCATTGTATGGGAAACGTACAGGGTGATCGGCATCCAACTCTGATCCATACATCAGTACTTTCTGGGCTTGATCTAGATCCCCTATTTTGCGTGGAAACCAGGGCATGTCGACTTCACTAAAGTCTGCAAATTTAAAAACGGTGGAATTTCATTCGCTGGAGATTCTATTCTCGAAATATTGACTAAACTGCATTGAAATCTTTGATTTTCTGACGCCACGAGTGAATGCTAACCCTCTGTACTCGAAATTTCAGGTTTTTCCCCTTAATTTTTATATCAAAAAGGGGACAGTCAGGGTTGAAAGAGTAAATTTAAAAAATTGGAACCAAAATCGTGATAGTAATTGTTTAAAACGAAATGCATCAGAATTTAGTTTAAGTTATTTTTAAGTTATATTATATTGTATTAAATAAAATAATTTTGAGATCCCTTCTTAAAATCTGTAAAAGTTGGAAAACTCATTGTTTTCTGTATTATTTAGTTGAGAATTTTCAAACTTGAACACAGGTATTGTTCGAAATACGTAGATAATGGAATATAATTTCTTTTGTATTTATTTACATCTTTCTAGACATAATCTCCATTTCGAGAGATAAACAGTGACTTAATAAAATCCTGATTAAAAATTAAAAGAGTCCGGTGAACCATGAAAAACGAATTTCAGTCTTTGTTAAATTTTTAAAAAAAGGGGGCATAAAGAATATAAATGTAACTTCAAAAAAATTACATTATAATGCAAATACGAGTATTATAGCGGGCGAACAATTTCATTGGCGGTAAAAACTCACCGAAACTTGGTGCAGCAGAAAGCGTCGGGGCATGTGGAATACTTCCGCCCATTTTTTCGTACTGCGCTAAATTAATAGCGGCGACTTCGCGGCTCAACATTCTCATCAATTGCTCCATTCTTTTCGAATCGCATTCCACGTCGACGAGAATTTCGAACTCCGAGCCGCGACGCTGAGATTTTCGCGACTCGATGTGCACCACATTCACTCCCAAATCCTTTGCGAAACACAGTGTAAGAGGAATAATAGTTTTTTTTATGGGGAAATAAATTGATATCTAGTGAAAAATACGAGGAAAATGTGACAGAACCTTTTCCCTTCATTTTCTGATTATTACGTTATTTTTGAAAATCAAAGGGATAAATTTATCTGACGTAATAGTTGGAAAGTACCTGTCAGATTCGAAGATATGTATAAGGTGATGGAAATTAGAAGTACAGAGAAATAGGAGCAATTGAGACAGAGTCCATGAAAAGTAAAAATTATTAAATATCAAGTTCTTTAAACCAATTTTAAATCCGATTTTATTCTGTTCTAAGAAAGTTATACGAATGAGTAGTGAGCAATTTGATGATAGATTGTTTAAAAATGAATTAATAATTTTTAAATATTAATAGGAACAGCTTGAAACTCTACGAAACTTTATAAAAAAACAAGGGTATAACAAATGTAATGGCTTTCTTTCTAAAATCAAATAAAGTCACGAAAAATGGGACGTCATATGTTTTTTTTGGAATTATATTTCGACTTCTTTTTCTTTATAAATGTTAGTATTTACAACATTTTTGTCACTTTTTTGGATGATGAATCAGTTATAATAGTGCATAAAAATTTAACATACCTGAAATACTTGTAGTGCTCGTGCCAAACCTCCGATTTGATTTTTCAAAGAGAAAACAACGGAATTCTTGTTATCGTCACTTGACTCGCGTTCGACCATGGGGATCTGAATGAACGAAAACCGCGCGTTTTTAATATTCACCTTTCTCCCACAGTTTACAATTATTTGACAAACTACAAACACCCTAGATATCAAATTTTAACAATTCAAATTTAACTTAGTATTTTTATCCAGTAATTTACAAAATTTTCAAATAAAATATCCCAGTTTTTTCACAACAGAAAATTTATGACAAATAAAAAATACAAAACATATAAAACTATACCCTTTTAAATCTGTAAATTATACACCAAAACATTTATTAAACTATGGTAAATTACCCTTAAAAACCCCAAATACTTTTATTCTTTTACCCTAATATCAGTAACAAATGACTAATAAACTATCATAAATCACCCAAAGATTAATTAAACTATTATAAATCACCCAAAGATTAATTAAACTATCATAAATCGCCCCTAAGACCCCTAATACTTTAATTCCTTTCCCCTAACATCAGTAACAAATTAAATACTAAAAAAAAAAATCAACACAACCACCACAACAATCAACATATTACATCGCGTGACTTGTGCAGCGGACTTCCTTCCTTGATAGCCCAATGTTCGCCTCTTCTGTACAGCCACATCCCAAGAAGCCCTTTCCCAGACCCACTCATAATGATTTCCAAAACTTTTAATTCAATCCCTTTATTTCTCAAACTAACTTCAATCTATCCCTTACAACGACCAAGTTATAAAAAAAGAAAATAGGAATAATAATAATCTTTCACCGATCGATTCCGACTTCAAGATTCGACTAAAACGATCAACTCTCTTCAGGATGATTTTTTTTCACAAATGATTTGTCCCTTTAAGGGTCAGAAGCAACAGTGTCCCGGTACCACTGTTTTCCACTCTTCTTAAGACCTCGGTCCCCTCCGCGTCGACGTTCTTCTCAATGACAATCTTCCCGTGATTGGTCGACGCACAGTAGTACCAGCGATCCCCATTGGTCGGGTGAAACTTTTCATGGGGTTGAATAGGAGTGTTGGCTTACCCCGTTTAACAGTAAGTGTGCCGGTTGTTGAATATATTCCTCGTGACGTCAGTGGAGCCCATGAAACACGCGGTAGAAGATTCTGACGACGTAGAATGAGGGAAAAAAAAATAGCAAGGTCTCGCCAGAACGGGGGTGGGGCAACCTTTTTTGGTTTTTTGTATTTTTTTTACCCCCGTGGAATCGGTGAAAGAAACGTCTGATTCTGTTCGCCCGGAAGTTCAGCGCCTTTGGTTTTCTGGGACAAGTGGAATTAGACGGTCCCTGGTCAGACACGAATGTATGTAATTCTTCAACTGTTCGTGGGTTCCACGGGTGTTCTTCGATAGTTTTTTTGTTGGTTTTTAGATGGAAATTAATCGTAGTTATTGGTATTTATTGGTACTTACAGATAGTGTTATAGTAAATAGAGATATAATAAATATTAATACAATAAGCAATGGTTTGATGGTTATTGAACGATTAATAATTGTGTAAATTAATACTACAGTAAATAGTATCAATAATACGATAGTTGAAATAACTGAATTAGATATAATTAATATACAATATTTTACTAAACAGGAAAATGAGATTCTAAAGGATATTAAATATAAAAATATTCTAATAATAATTAATCAATTATTAAAATCTATTTACACCCAAGATTTATCTAAAAAAAACTATTTCACCCACTGCAAATATCACAGATGACACGTTTAACACCTTTACGTATCATGCTACGACGAGCAAACGAGAAACGAATCTCCAAAAGAAAGGCTCCTCCGGGGAATTGAATTTTTCCTTTTCTTTTTTTTTTTTTTATTTCCAATGAGACAATTGTTTCCAGTTTTATTTCCTTCGCCGGAACAAAGACGGTGTTTAATAAAAGCCTGAACGCCCGAGGAGCTTCTCGACTCCGTGGCAAAGTAGATGCAGCACATTACCAATGTCCATCACTTACCACTATCAGCTACAACCCTCGCTAAATTATACCGGGTATTCCTATGGCATTAAGAGAATTGAGAATATCTTTCGATCCACGTCAGGAATTTCCTCGTTTATCGCTTTACCCTGTCTGGTGATAAATTTCCAAAAGTGCAAGGATACAGGTGTTGGTGATACATGTACACCTGTTATCACACGTAAATGATTTTTCAATTACTAGTAGAATCTCGTAAATATTTTTCACACTATTTTTATTGTTTTTTTGTTGATTATTGTGGAAAATCTGGTTATTCCGGATGAATTTCAATAAAATACACTTACGTTACATATGTGTTTTTTTGTGTCGGTGAATCCTCTTGTTCTGGTTGCAACAAGTACTCGTACACTTTAAAACCGAGGTTGAGAGAAATACATTGGTTTGATGTGCAAAACTACGTGATAAATTATATGTTGTTTGTTTTTTACGAGAAAGAGTTTAAAACGCTGTCGACTAATTTTGAAATAATAAACCTGTAATTTTATTTTGAGATTAACCCCTTCAGACCCGATTTGTTTTTCGTTTAACAAAAAATGATTTTATACTAAAATTAATTTAATTCATGTGAATGAAAGCAACAATATACTTTTTACAAAAATATTTATTTGAGAGGTTATTTTTGTATATTACATTCACTGGTAAGTACATTAAGTGTTGAACTGAATTTAAACCTATACGTATTTAAAATACAATACGAAAAGTATTATGTACATTACAATGTGCACAGGGTCCGAAGGGGTTAAGTTTGAATATGTCTTTTTTTGTGGTGCCTTTGAAGATTAAATAGAAATGTTAATTACAACCTTGGATTTTTTTCAACCAATTATTTTCCTTATCACGTTTTTCTAATGTCGTTAAATTTTTAATTAAGCACGTCAGCACCTGTTGGGGGTGAGAAATTTAAGTGTTCCTCATTTCTGGCTGTTCGTAATACGAATTAAATCGTGGAAAAATAAATTTTCACGTTCTGTTGCGAAGCGGAAAATTCGTTTGTGTGAATTTTCGTCGGACTCGGCGTATCGCCCGCATTTCTGAAACTGATATTTCTCTCCTCATTCATGATCACAACCATGAAGACAAGTGATCCACTTCGTTATCATAGTGCTCCGAGCTTAAAAGTGGACAGTCCAATCTACTCTATTGTACTACGGGTACTTACACGTCTGTTCATAAGTCGCGGGTCACTTGGAAATTCAAATTAAAAGTGAGTGAAATTTTGTTGAAACTTCTGTAGCGAGAATCTCTCCGGACTTTGACAATTGTTTCAGCGGGAATTGTTCGCGGTCGAGAAAGTTCTGGTTTGCAAAAATTTCCGCGTGGTGGAATTTAACGCGTCGGAAATTTTCCGCGGCCAGGAACTTTTCGTGGCTGGAAAGTTTTAGCATGTATCAAATTTCTGTGTGTTGGACCTTGTCCCTCTTAGAAATTTTGTGTTTTAAAGTTTGTTTCATCTGAAAATTTCTGTCCTTTAAAACCATCGTACTTGGAAATTTCTTGCGCATAAGAAATTTCTGTGCTTTGAAATTTGTCACATCTGAAAATTTCTGCGCTTCGAAACTTTCGCTCCTGGAAATTTCTCGCGCTCGAGAAATTTCTGCGCTTTAAAATTTGCTCTGCTTGGAAATTTCTATATTAGTAACTTTTGACGGCCGATGAAAAGTGCAGTTAATAAATAACATTTCAGAAAATAAAGTGGATAAAAAATGAACAATTTATTTTTGTAACATTGGAGTATCAACTTTATCGTAAAGAAATATCACTTTTACATGTGATCACCGAATCGGTAGTGTCCCTTGACTTGTGGACGATGCTGTACATAGGTTTCAGTAAGGGAGAAGGAAGGAAGGAATCACCTGGGAATATGAATTTGGTTTCCGTTTACATAGCGAGCAGAGGCTACTAGGTCGAACGAAACCTTGCAATATATTCAAAGTAATAGCATGTTTATCGTAAGCTTCTAAGTGTATTATCGGTCGCAATATTTTTAAAACTGTGGAATATATTTCCTTCTTAAATGTATATCTTTCATTTTTCTACATTAAAATAATGATTTCTGGCAATTAATTGAATATTTGAAATAAGTGAATGATAATAATATATATCATCTGGGATATATTTTTTATATAAAAATATCGAATCACAAGTTAATTGGAATAGAATTAGTTTAGTTCGATGGACGTGATGTTTCTTTATCGATGTGCATTTTACTGGATATAATTTATCAACACGTGAATTAACCAGGGTGCTGAATATTCTACACGGTGTACACGAGTATCATTAATTATAATTGACCACCATTTTAATGATATGAAAATAAATTTATTTATTTGACCGAACGTCCGTCGACATTAAAATAGCTTCCCTGAGCGACGAGTGTTCCAAGCTAAAATTATACCACATTTCTAAAATTATAATTACGAAATAAACAAATTGTCTAATCTTGATGATTTGGTCAGATATTACAAAATTTACCATATTCTTTTCTTCTAAATCAGTGGACTTCGAAGACTTTACGTAAAATCAATCGTGTGGGTAACTAAATAAATAAATTTATTTTCGTGTATTTTTATTCATTACATCTGACAGAAAATGTGTAATAAAACCATTTTGGTAGACCACACTATTTCAGGATATAATACTTTTACGAGATGATTCGCGCCTGGCGAATGGCAACCCGTTCTGCACAACTGATGCAACACCAACGTCGCAAAGTAGGAAAAATAATCATACTACACCTTAAAAATGATAAGAAAACACTGCACACTACTAATCTATATCTGTCGAAGATGCGGAAACACAATTAAATTCCAAAAGTACAGTGATACATCGAATATTTAATTAAAAATCATCTGCCCATTTTAATCAGCAGTGAATTTCCTGAAATTTACGAAATCTAATTAGCAGACACCTTGCTATCATTTCAGAATCATCATAACCACGGTAATTAACGATGACGTTAAATATTCAACCGCCATATGAAAAGTATTGTAACAATTTATCCAATATTAATTATTTAACCAACACTACAATTTTTACTCGTTTCCAATTGCGCAGAATTTATTCCTATGTACAATTTATTCTTATTTATAAAAAATCTTTATTTAAACAACATATAATTGCAACATTAATAATTCAAAACAAATTTTACCATTATTATCCTTGCTTTAACGATACCCGTTTCCGGCAATTAGCTTCAGAATTTTATTATTTTCGCAAGTATTCAGTATTTAAAAAAACGAAAAAAAAATTTGCCAGTCCTGAATCTGTTAGAATAATATATTCTTTTTGCTCGTAGCAACAATTTGCATGTTCACCTCTCGAATATGTGCCTCGCCTGTTGCTTCCGGCTTCGAACAATAATTTTCATTCTCCTTTTCCCATAGCTTTGCCGTGGCACCGATACAAATCGCCTACTCGAGATGATTAAACCGATTAATCGGCACAGTCTGAAGCACCCGGTACCAGCAAGACGATGGGTATTCACTGTTCGCAAACAGCGAGATCCTTCTGAAGCGTGCTTTCAGCACGAATCCACGAAGTTGGCCGACGAATGAATACGTAAGAATGAAAAAAAGAGAAAACAACGGGGCAGGAAAATCATTCTTGAAAATAGCGAACGAATTTACGCGGTCGTTGCTATAGGTAGAGTTTCCTATAAAAAGATCTACAGTGTGGTAACTTCATTTTTGGCGAAGTTCCAATGTAAATTCGCGGTCACTATCGCGCCGGAAAATTCCAGTTATAAAATTACGAATTCGACATACTTTTGTGTAGGTGTAGGGTTGTTGGGTTTATTACGGAGGGGTTTGACAAATTTATTGGGAAAAAAATAGAGGAATTGTAATATCGTGCGGTGGTTCGTGTGGTGTATAAATTTTCCCTTCTTGTCATACGAAACCGAGTTTCTTAACTTGATTAGCCGGTATTAATTACTCCCCCTAGACGAGTCGCGTCAACTTCCTTCCCTTTAACATTCGACTCTTGACTACTACTACTATCCCGTATAATCGTAAAGTATATGTGTATATATGTGTACTACGGATCTCGATAAATGTACGTACGAATTTATATAAATTTTTTAATTCGAAATTAAATGTAATAATTATACTATATATATATTAATTAATAAATTCATCAATAAACAAAAAATGTATGTGTGTTGCTTATTTCAAAAGTGATGTAACCCCACTTTTACACTTTTGAAATATGTTTTAATCAAATTAATATCGTGTCGATTATTTATGTAGTCTGTTTTGCGGTGTCCAAGCTATCAAAGTGGTGCAAGTGTCAATGAATGTGTGGGCGTGTTCGTGAGATGTCGATTCTCAACGACGTCGCAGAAAGAAATGTCGAGCAATATTGTGTAAGTGTCGCGAATGCTTAACTGAATGATTATTAATTTAAATAACAATATTTCTGCGAGTCGAGTTTCTAAGTACTTTCAAAAAAAGAAAATACAAATTTTATCTGAAAAAACAGAAAAAGTTAATCACTGAAATATTCTCTGTCATTTTCTATGACATTTTTGTGAATTTTCTGTAAAGTTACCAATCAGCCAGTTATCACCTGATCATTTCTCAAAATAACAAAGTAAACGAAGCCAAAAAAAAAAAGATTTCTAGTTCTAATAGTGTCCCATAAATTCATCATTATCATCATTCTTAAATTGAATTCTGTATCATTCTCACAATAAAACGCCCGCAACACAAAAATGCGGGACAGTTCAGCGAGAAAGTGGAACACCACCATCCCCGTACGAAACCAAGCCGTACTTGCATTAAGAATTAAAATCGCGAGCGCATCAATTCCACCCGACTCTGCTCGCACATGTGCATCCCGAATTCTGCAACCCCACCGAGCTAAGCGTCCAATGAAATATTTAAACGCGCTCTATTTTTTCGACTAGCCAAATTATTCCCGTGAAAAATAATAAACTACCCCCAAACAGCTCATTCCTTTCCCTACAAATTTTCCAACACCCCCACAAAAATTCTTAGATCTCCTCAACGATCCGCATCAATTACTCTATTTCCACAAATATATCCAAAATCAACAAAAAAATATATAATAAAAATACCAATCGAAACTAGCCAAGTTATTCCCATGAAAAATAATAAACTATTCCCAAACAGCACATCCTTTTCTCTACAAATTTCCCAATACCCCCACAAAAATTCCAGGATCCCCCAAAAATTCTGATCAATTACTCCATTTCCACAAGTATATCTAAAATCTGTGAAAAAAAAAATAACAAAAAAATAATAAAATTACCAATCGAAACTAGCCAAGCAGGAAAAATAATAAACTACCCCAAACGGTTGATCCTTTTTCCCTACAAATTTCCCAACACCCCCTAGTGATCCCAATCAATTACTCCATTTCCACAAGTATATCCAAAATCAATAAAAAAAAATATCATAAATATACGAATCGAAACTAGTCAAGTATAATTCCTGTGAAAAATAATAAACTACCCCCAAATAGCTCATCCTTTTCGCTACAAATTTCCCAACACCCCCACAAAAACTCCTGTTTCTCCCAACGATCCCCATCAATTACTCCATTTCCACAAATATATCCAAAATCTGCGACAAAAAATAATAAAACTACCAATCGAAACTAGCCAAGAAATTTCCGTGAAAAATAATGAAACTACCTCAGCAACTCATCCCTTTCCCTACAAATTTCCCAACACCCTCACGAAAACCCTTGGATCCAGTGATTCCAATCAATTACTCCATTTCCACAAATATATCCAAACTCTACTAAAAAAGAATCAAAAAATGATAAAATAATAAAACTACCAATCGAAACATTAAATCACCCAACAGCGAATCGCCGTTTCGTCTCGTTCCCCGTCCGGCGTTCGATTTCCTCGCGGCGTCCGTAGTAAAATCATGAAGAGAGCCACACGCGGGGGTGTGCGCGACGCCCACGACGCAGGAATCAATAGGGCACCCCGTTGTTCGGCGTCGAGGCGTTTGCGACCGCCGTCGCACAACGTCGTTTCCCACCAGCGACATCTTTACCCCGTGACGTTCTCTTTCCTGGGGGGTCGACGAGCAGCTCTCCTCCGGGCCGTCACGGCCGCCTTCAGGATCGACCCCGGTGCCGTCGTGTTCCCCGTTGAAGTCCCAGGATGGCCGACTCCGAGTTCGAGGAGTTCCGGCACTACTTCGAGAGGCTTCCCCAGCACCTGAAGGCACCGCTTTCGAACTACACGTGAGTACATCGTCTCCTCGACGAGACGTCCGTGAATTTTCCCCACCCGCTGACAGTCGACGGAAATGATTTCTCACGGGACGACGTGACGTAGAATGGGACCTGGTGACACGTCGGTGAGGATCCCGTGGAAGGGTGTCGCGTAGGATATCCGGGTGTTCCACAGGGTTAGGTTTAGCTTCCTGGGTTTCTTTTGGGGAGTTAGGTGCACTTGGAATGATCGTCTGGGACGGAAGGTATCGCTAGAGGGTGGCGTAATTCAGTGTCCAGGGTGTCTGAGATATTAAAATGAATTTTAGTAGGGATAGAGACTTTTTTGTTATTTTTTATATAAATAGAATTTTTTGTAGGATAATAGAGTCTGTTAGTATTAATTATGAGGGTCATTTATGGGAATATTCATAATAAATGTGACACTGGAAATTTACGTGGTAGTAAAAAGAACTCGGGATGAGTATTTTGAGAAATGTCATGGAAAGGGTTAATTTTAGGCTATGATAATAATAATAATTGATTATGAACGATAAGGTATCGGTATGTGTCGTATTTAGATGGTTTTATTTTTTAATTCTGCGTGCGTCAGGTGGATCGATGATCGGGAGAAAGAATATCTCAGATTTTTCTACTTGACGTCAATTTCATCCGGCAAATTGCACTTTTGGGAGCGGATTAGGAGAGTAAAGTGGTAACTGTATCGAAAAAAGATACAGCGAGGAGGCGCGGTCGATGCTGTCCCGTATAGGCGAAATAAATTCAGTGCGGAAAGATGCGACCTGTATAACATATGTATATTGAAACCTATATTTCTCTACAGGCTCATTTTTTATTTCCACGTATTCTCAAATGACATTTAAATGTCGTTCGCCTGAAAATAACCAGTGTATCGACGAATCGTTTTTGACGTATTATCATTAATTGGGTCATCAATTAAATCGATCGTAAATTGGTATTTTTTTTTCGTGAGAAAAAATGTGACGATTTATTATTTGAAAGCTGTAATGTTTTGAAAGATAGGAACGGACAGACCAAAAAATACAAATGGTGATCTTGTTTTCTTTGTCTCTGCAACCCACTCGTGCTATTTGATTTTTTTTTCTTTGGGTCGTAACGTTCGAATCCGCTTACGAAAGATATAAAATGAAATCAATACGATTCTGTCGCATACGCGAATTTATAATATGTATTTCCGATCCAGGTTGATAGTTTCGGTTATTTTTCTCCTTGATGAGAGGATAATGAAGTTCAGTTGAATTTTTATCGCGAACTACCTAATAATTCTAATTATTTTCCGTGTTTTTTAATTAACGAATTACACTGTCGTTAATTTATGCAGGGGATTATGTGAAATCAATACGTCTCGTCGCGACAATTGCATTCTTTTGAGAAACCTGGTGTCATCATTGATAGAATTTGTAAATATCAGTTGAATATTATTTAGTATTTATGAATATTTATTCATTAATAATATTTTTCCCTGTAGCACGATTTACCGGTCGACAGTTTTCCACAACATTTTCTGTTTTCAAAAATGCAATTTAGCAAGGCGGAAATTTATTTATTGTCCATTTAACGTTTATGATCGTTTCGTCTGCGGAACTTTTTATACTTACTCAGATAGGGTAGTTAGTTATTATTACGGGTAGTTCTTGTTTAGCAATATTGACCACAATTCATTGGGGAAACTCATGTGAAAGTTACTCAAATAAATGTGGGTCATATTTCAGTAAAAACATGACGTGTAATTATTTAATTATTATTAATTACTTAACTGATAGAAAAGCCGTGTAATGCGTGAAACATCCGTATAAAAAATATCTGTTGCAATTTTGAACATTTTCGAAAAAAAATCATTTTTTCAGTACAATTTAAAAACTGATTTGTTCATACTACAGTCAAACCCGCTTTAAATTAATTACACGAGTATATCATTGCTATAAGAAACTTTTACATGATATAGGAAAATATATGTATAAGTTCAAGTATGTTATTCGATAAATAAACAAGGTTAAAGAACGCTGAGTACGTAATACAGTAACATTTCGAAAAAAACTCAAGATAGGAAAGAAATACCCTGTACATAAAACGAAAATAATAAAAGAACCTGTCATTTGTAATAATGAAATTCATAAAGCATCATTGAAATTGGAATATCAACCCCAAAATAAGTTCCCTAAATAAATAACTATTCTCTATCAATAAAAATCCCATAAAATCCAATAAAATCGCTGTCAAGATAAGAATAATGGAATAATGATCTTTCAAATTCTGCATTTTGACAAATTTGCCTGTCCAAATGTTAGCATACTAATTCGTCATGTCTGTAACAATTCGATACATTGGTGTGTACCATATACGTATACGTATAGTTTCTATTAAGATGGTATCATTTACCTGTTGGTCAATAGCATTCGAGTGTCTCTCGCTGCCGGCGAAGTATTCGCTGAGAATTCTAAGGTGTTAGCGCCTCGAGCTTTGATCCACTTGACGTGTAAATGGATAATGCTTCAATAGAAGACGTATCAAGGCGTGACACAAATGTAACGTAAAGTTTTCTTTTACTTTCCGTCCGGGGCAGCGAGAACCATTCGGGAAAGTTTACGAAATCGCCTTCCCGCACTTAGAAAACATAGCAATGCACTTTGGAATATATATAAAGTGTACAGTCTGAATATTACACCCAAGTATTTTATAAACAATTAATTGTTAATAATAATAAAATATATTTCCGATCGTATATATGATTCAATAGATTACGAAACTTACCTGGCTATAGAACAATAGTTAATGGTAGATAAGATAAGTTTTGTAATTTATTGAAAAATGAATTATAATAGAAAAGGTCCATTTCATTTTGAAGGTCCAGTGGGAAGAAATTAATCGATGACGGTAGTTCGACTCTATCTTTTTTTACAAAATATTTATATATACAGAAACAGGGATTGTTGATTACAACAATGTATAGATTTTTATGTTGTCATCGACATAATTAATTCGTATATTCCGATGATTAATCAAATTCCACTAATTTATCATCTTCAAACGGAATAAATTCTTCATTTTTAAAACGATATTCTTTAATCCCACCTCTAATTCTCTATCCTCCTCACCCCAATTTCCTTTTTCCCACGACGAGTGACACGACACGAAAATGATAAGCATCGATCGTGGGATACGAAATTGCCACTCAGACTCTAATTTATCATTCTCCTATCCAATAATGGACACTTTTAATAGTGAAATAATTTAATCGAATTATGTCATACCATCAAAATGTCACCCAATGATAAACAAAGTTTGTTGACTATAGTTCGATTGACTTTTGAATTAACAGTATGATATTATATACAGGCTCGTTCACGATGTGATGATCGACGACTCGCCGACCTCGTCGCAGGGTAGCGACGGAGAGGTCGGCAGATCCTGTGACGCAGCCGCCGTCGACTCCGAGGATGAGGATGTTGTCGTTATCCACCGGCACGACAATCAAAGTGGTCACAGTTCCGGAGATGATAGCGAAGATCTGGATCATAATTGCTCTATCGTGGCCGATAGCGACTTTAGGTTGGTAACATCGTAAGTGCGATATTCATTTATTGCCTGTGGATTGCCCTAGAGAAACTGTTAGACCCTTTTTAATCGTCGATTTTTAGATCTGCGTGATTAGATTCCTTTCTACTTCCTAATTTCGTTCAAGTAAGTCGTCGTTACTTTTCTTACATCGATAGAAGTTAACGTTAAACCTACCACTACTAGAAAAAAACTTATGGATTTTTAAATTTAGGATAGACATTGTGAATTTTTAATTGAGGTATTTGTATACAAATTATTTTGCTATATTAAAAAGGAGAAGAATATATTTATTTAATTATTATTTGGAAATTGTTTGTTTATAATTGCCCTGATTAGTTTACTATGAAATGAATTTACTTGGAATGATTACGATTTATGTTATTGGTAGGTTTAGTGTTAATGTTTCTTTTAATTTTGTTTCGAATCATTCGCCCTCGGAATTAAAGTTTAGAGTAACATGTTCTTATCTTTTTCGGTTCATCAATGATGGTTAAACACGTAATAATTATTTCAAAATTTTGTAAGAATTTTTCATACGTTAAGGATTTCTTTTTGATACGTAATAAAACTGAATTTACCAAGAATCACGGTAATTGAATTCAAATCCTCGTAATTGGCATTACAACGACCCGCAATACAAAGACTGAGTTTTAAAATCCACTTTAATATATTTTTTTAGAAAATAATTGCACTACACATGCGACAGCTACCGCAACACACGTTCTCATTATAATATTCCGCGTTACAATCCTACAGTTCCAACATTCCGTGTAAACAAAAACAGAACACGATCGAAACTATTGTACAAATTAATAAATTTCAAAGAATTCAATTTCCACACTACTAATAAAGTACAAAACTTTTTTTCTATTTACATTTTACATCCCCTTCCTTCGCCACCGAACAAAATTCAAAATACACTGTTCAGTTCACTATGATTATTTTCTAAACAAATCCGTCAAAGTACATTTTAATCCTCAATTTTTCTGCAACACCCCGCTGTAATACCAATCGTGCAAATTCGAATTTTTATCTTAACCCTTTGCACTATAATCATTTCCCTACTTTCCTCGAGTATCTGTCATTAATATTTGTAATTTATCATCTACATCCCTTTTTTTCGCCACTCAACAAAATTCAAAATACACTGTTCAGTTCACTATGATTATTTTCTAAACAAATCCGTCAAAGTACATTTTAACCCTCAATTTTTCTGCAACACCCCGCTGTAATACCAATCGCGCAAATTTGAATTTTCCTCTTAACCCTTTGCACTATAATCATTTCCCTACTTTTCTCGACTATATGTCTTTAATACATGTAATTTACCATCTAAGTATTATTTTAAATAAAACTGCTTTCCACTAATATCTTCTACATACAAAATACCACGCCAGAGGTGACTTAAAAGTTCAAAAAAAAAAACAAATAATTTTCTCACGCCAGATATGACTTTATAATGCAAAGGATTAAAAATCGAATAAAAAAAACTTTTTCACACGTTCGATTCCTTAATTCGATCGCCGTAATATTTTTTTTATTCATCCCCCGGGTCGTACGTTTCTTAAATCCGTTAACTCCTCGCGTTTTCGAGAAGTCCAGGGCGTACCTGAATAAACCAACACGTCAGACGGCATGATAAAAGGTAGATTAGCTCACGACACGACTACCCTTGGGTGACATTAGCTTGTTCGGTGGACTGAGCAGCAGGGGTCGATCGGCAGGCGTCGGTGGACCGGGACCTGGTGGAGGTGGCACGGGTAACGACGGTAGGGATAGCGTGGTCAGCGACGTGGGTGACTCCTGCTCGAGCCTGAGCTCCTGG
This sequence comes from Mimumesa dahlbomi, assembly GCA_917499265.3. Taxonomy (NCBI): domain Eukaryota; kingdom Metazoa; phylum Arthropoda; class Insecta; order Hymenoptera; family Crabronidae; genus Mimumesa; species Mimumesa dahlbomi. The sequence continues at coordinate 6,764,895 of OU824122.1, read as the reverse complement.
CCAACACCTGAACATGTGCCCTCGAATCGCCCCGGAAGCGGCGGCACGGAACGAAGACGTCGGAGATTGCCGGAAATCCCGAAGAATAAAAAACGTAAGCCATTCACAGGATTTGAATGAAATATAAGGGATGATTTCCGGGAAAACGGGGATGAAACGATGGAGCAATTATTTGGGGGATTTTTTGTTTGTAACAGTTTGGGAAGGTTTATTCAATTTGATCGTTGGAAGTTAATTTCGTTGGGTTAAAATGTAATCACTGTAGATTTAAATTTAGGTATTGAATTGTTTAACGAGAATTAAGTGAAAATTAGTTCTGGGAAAAATTGTGAGTGAAAGGATAATTGAGAAATTGAATCATTTATCATGATTTAAACGTAGAAACGAGATATTTTAGAAAGAATTGTAATTCGAGAGAATAATTGCTGTTGTGTATAAATTCAATTGAAAATCATTTTGCAACTTTTCGAGTCTTTTCATATAAATCCACCATATAATTGTCAACAAATGTTTATTAAATTTACCTAGTCGTTACGTAATATTGAAAATATACGAGAGTCGTAAAATATCTGCAAACTTTATAATGACAATTTAAACACTGCGACAGGTGCAATATTTTCAATTTCAAATTATATGTATACCATAGGTGTTCGATATTAATTTGTTCTTTGACATTCTTCGCGGAAAATATAATAAACATTGTAATATCGTTAATTAACGCGACCTTCCTGCTTAGCGCAGCATGTACGCGATTCTTACGGTCAATCGAACCCGGTTGTTGTTTTTCTCGTCACCTGCCACAAATTCGTCATCGATCTTCACGATATCACGAATCCGACCGCAGAATCGACGACCGCAGCGAAAGAAAATCCATAATGACATCCACTTACGTCATACCAGTTGTCCTAGGTCCGAACATCCGATTTATTCTCAAGAATCAGTCACGTTGTTTGTCTCGCGCTTCGATGGTGTACGTCGATGTTAAAAGAAATACGGCAGGTGGTGCGAAAACACAAAAAAAATTTTATTTCCCTCGATATTCATCCATTTTATCATTTTCATAATCAATAATGGTCCATTTATTTTGAAAGTAGTGTAGGTAAGTCCAATTTAAAATATATCAAATATAAAAAAACAAAATAAAAAAAAATATATATATATATACATACGTGAGTACGTCGATATATATATATACATATATATACATATATTTTTACTTTGTTTTTTTTGTCTTTATGAATAAAAAAGAAATAACGTTATATGTATATTTCTACTAAATTTAGTGTTAACTTTTTATTTCTAAAGAGAAAAAAAACAACATAAAATGGACTTACACTACTTTCAATATAAACGGTCCAATAACGAAATTTTCTCCATTTAACTTGACAAGAAACATCGATAGAAAATCGAGGGAAATTCGGTGAAGAAAAAATGAGATTTTCCGTGAAAAATCGGTTAACTGGACGTCCGTAAAAATTTTCCCACGGTTTTTCCAGCTTTGCCTATCGGCCAGATCTCGATGCAGACGTCGTCGTCACTGGCGGACGAGTTGAACGCCGCGACGAGTTCGAGCTCCGGTCGACCGCACCTGGTGCTACGAAAATGTCACCCAAGGCTCCGCCACGAGGACAGTTCGCCCGACAGCGAGAGGATGGCCACCGACAGTGGCCACTCCACCGCACACTCGCCGGAAAATGGACCGAAAAGTGTATCACCGATTCCCTGTAACACTTTGCAGAACACAGACTCTGTTTCGCCCAGTAGCACACCAGGTGATTTTTTTTTTATATTTCTGAGAAAGAGAAAATTTTTCAGTAGATTGTGTTTGGACGTGAGGTATAAATTTTCCTTGAAAAAAAGAAAATCGTATTATATGAAAGAACATTGTGGGAAATTAGCCAAAATAAAATTGACTTGATTTGTATGAAAATTTATGGTAGATTATTATCGTATTTATATGCCTGCAATATTTATTTCACAAATACTGTACGTGTGTGCAGGCAATTACTTTAAAATCTATTTTTCAAATAAGTTTGTTAATTTACCACGGTTAATAAGAATAATTTATTTTAAAAAATAAATGATAAATAATTGAATTATGTATGAAAGTGAGTTAGTTTTTGGAGATAGTGTGGAGTCGAAGAAATAGTGTAAAATTAGATTTGAGTAAAAATAGATATTATGTAAATTTGGAGTTAATCAGATTAATTAATATTAGTCTGTGTGTTGAATCAAAGGCAGCGGAGGAATACCGTTTACCCAGTTGGAACTTTTGGAGGCGACGCATCGAGGATTGCACAAATTTGTGCCAAGACATCATGACGAGATCGATCTAGAAATCGGCGATCCGATTTACGTTCAGAAGGAATCCGATGATTTATGGTGCGAAGGTTCGTAGAGGCGTTTTGATAAAGTGTTATTCTTTGTAACAAAATTATTGATTTAAAAAAAAGAATACAATACGTGGATTATATATACATTTGTATAATTACTATTAAAAATTCACAATTATTCAAAATTAAATCCTGCAATTAGCAATCGGTTAAATATTCCAATAGAGTTATTCCTATAAATCTAAGATTCGACTAAAACTAAAACTAAGATTTATCGTTTTTGCCAGCTAAGTTGTTAATTAATCTCTTATATTGTTATACGATCCATAAATTTCGATAGTTATTAATCTAAGATTCTTAGATTATTGATTCAAAATCAATAAAATTATTGATTCCAAATCAATCATAGTTTCAAAATCAAAGAAAGTAGATTAAAAAATCTATATACAGAGTATGTAACTTTAAAGTTACAGAGTTGCAAAAATTAAAAAAAGTGTATTTCTCGATTTTCTAATATAGCAATTTCGTATTTTCGATTTAAGGTGTGAACCTCCGAACAGGTCGTCAAGGTATCTTCCCTTCCGCTTACGCAGTCGATATGGATTATAGTGATTTCGATCCCACGGCACCAAAGGTGAAAAGAGAGAGATATTTGCTGGGTTACTTAGGATCCGTGGAGACTTTGGCGCACAAGGGAACCGGCGTCGTTTGCCAAGCGGTTCGACGAATCGTGGGAAACTCCTCGCAAGAGACACCCGTTTCGCAGAGCTGCATTTTGGAAGTCTCCGATCAGGGTCTTCGAATGGTTGATAGGAGTAAACCTCGGGTAAGGCGATAATAAACGGAAAAATTTATTGGATAACAGGAAATCACGGGTGTCTATGCGAATGTATATCATTAGATATCGAAATAAGATTTTTTTCTAATTTTGATAGCTCAGAGATATTGTGTTATTAAATTTTGGAGAGGATGGACGGTGAAGCTTATAAATATTGGGACACTTGAAATTTTGATATGATTATGTTTTTAGAAAGATGTGTAAAGAAAGATCTTTCAAATGTTCTGACAAAGTGAGAGTTTTACGTTACTTTTTAAAAAGAAATTTTTGGGAGTTTGTATTTTTGATGCAAATCACTTGTTTATATTATAGTTCTATGGGGATTAAAGGAATTCAATGAGATTTTCAGGACGTGTGTAATGCGACGAGTTTTAAAAAATGTATGTTTAAAGTATTTCTTCCACGATGACATAAAAAATTAAGAATTATTTGCGAATAGATTAGACTAGGAGACTTACTTTTCACTGCCTTATTCCGGGTATTCTTCTTCTTCTTCTCTAACTTTTTCTTCTTGGATTTTCAATGTCTTTTGATGTCCTCGATGGTTTGTAACAGTTTTGAAAAGCGAGATAACCACGCAAGGTTCGGAATACTACTGAGCTCTCGTCTAAGGACACCGGTGGGTACATGCACCATTGGTCTCCCCACCCCAAGGGTTTTGTTATGAGTTAAGGGCGTCAATTGTTTAAAACCATCCAGGTACCAAACACCTGGCGAAAAGGTCATTCGTGAGATAAGGACTGTTAAATTTCAACACTTTGAAATTTCAACACTTTAAAATTTCAACACTTTAAAATTTCAACACTATCAAATTTCAACACTTTCAAATTTCAACACCTTGAAATTTCAACACTTTCAAATTTCAACACCTTCAAATTTCAACACCTTCAAATTTCATACCTTGAAACGAAATTTAATGAAGTTTAATCTATACTGATAAGTTTTTTTTTTCTATCAACGTTACAGGTGTCTAACAAATTTTCTAATGTCGCAAATGCTTGCAATGCCTTAGGTTACATTTCCATTATTTTAAAATAGGGCGAAAACTTAATCACATCTGACACAGGATACGCTGAATATCTTAGTTTTTAAATAAAAAACATCACATTCTAACAATGTGATTGTATTTGCATACATATCCGTGATTTAATTATGAACGACGAAAAATTTGTTAATATCGACCAATTTTTACCTAATGAAAAATCTTTGGTATTTTTACAGAAAAATCAGGGACCCTGTCACGATTATTTTTACTCGCTTAAGAACGTATCTTTTTGTGCGTTTCATCCTCGCGATCATCGCTACCTCGGCTTCATCACGAAACACCCCACATTGCAAAGGTTCGCTTGTCACGTGTTCATCGGTCAAGAATCCACGAGGCCCGTTGCCGAATCCGTCGGGTGAGTACGTCGATTATTATCCGTTGTTATTAATTAATTTATCGATAATCCGTATGTTAATTACCAGACATCCAAACACTCGATAAAATAAAACGTTTCTTAAAATTGATCGTGTATTTTACACAAAACTGCGAGGATTTAATAAAAATTACTTAATTAGAGGAGGATTCTAAATTTATTCTAAAAAACGTTTGATAAGAAAGTAATAAAAACTATGACATAAAAAAACTAATTTTCAGATAGTTATGTAACTCATTTAAAAATTCATTTTGTTACTTTCCTTAGTTATATTTCTCTCGCATATAAAAGTCTTATTTTTTAATCTACTCTTTTCAATTATTCTCTGTATAATTAATTATAGTACGCGTATTTTTTTTCATACCTTGTAAATATAGATTCAACAACGATTCAAAGGGAGACATTTTTATTCTTTCAGGCGTGCTTTCCATCGGTTCTACACAAAATTCATCGAGACTGCTTTCCCGATAGAGGATATCTATATCGAATAGATTATTGCTGGCCTGTCGTATAGCGGCTACGGAGGAAAAGATAAATTTCACAATTCCTTTGTCCCCTGTACATACTGCCCTTAGCTGTAGATACAAAAAAAAATGATAAACCGCGAATCAAACACCCAATTGTATAGATATACATATATGTATGTGTATAACAGTCCATATATTTATATCTATAGGTATATATATATATATATGTACCGAATTCAGGAAGCGTCGCGACGGGACCGACTCAGCGCCGTTATCGTTTAATATCCAATTATTCGTTTTTAATCGTTTATCATTAATTTGCTACCCGAATTAACACGCACCGTTCGTTTACGCTTCAACGGCTCTGTTTTACTTTTTGCATTTTCATACAAATTATATTATTGCAACGTGCACTCGATAGAAACGACAGTTGAACTACGGGGAAAATGTTTAACAAATGAATCACAACAATTGGTAATTATTATCGATTTAAGAAGTAATTGTTAACCTCTCGATCCTTCGACCAAAATATCTATATAGCGACAGATAGAAAGAAAGACGGAAGACAATAGCGTGGATCGCTCTAATTTAACGTTAAAAAATCTTTTTCGTCTTGCAATTGAAAATATTTCGAGTTTAATAATATATTATCGTCTTACTTTCTCTGTATTGGATTTGTCGTGGCAACGAATACGGTTTGAAAATGATCTCCGAGCGTTAAGAAAGATTTTTTATCGTACCCGTTTAAAGATTTCTCTATTTTTCTATATTTTATTCGTTTCCGAAAGTATCGATTAATTATATATTATAATTTCTGTTGCATCGTTATGGCTTCAGGTGTGCATCTCTGAGTTTTCAACTCTTTTTCATTTAATCGCGAAATCACGATTAATTCGAAACCCACATTGGCCTCTCTGATTCTTAATTGTCATTGTATTGCGTTCAAACGTCTCACCGAATATCCGAAGCAGTAGGAATCAAATCACACGCACCGATTACGAATGAAAAAGAAACAGAAAAAATAAAAATAAAGAAAGAATTGAATAAATCATGTAAATTTCCACGAGATCGGAATTATCGACGTGTATCGTTAATTTATTCGATTAAAACTCGTCACTTTCCTTTTGCGTTTGTTCGATACGAAATTCATTGCGCATAATTTATCCGTATCTTGAGCGTTTTATCATGGTGTAAATATTTCTGTCGCCGCGTGCTTGAGATTTGATCCACGCTGTATAGGTGTAATTAATTAAACGAAACTCGGTTATATACAGTATGTTGAATAAAAATTGAGAGACAAATTGCAGCGCTTAACTCATTGCTAAGAGAGAACATTTATCTGCACTCATCGTCTATCAATTATACGTGCCTTTCATTAAGATCGCCTCGAGTATCGTGCCTTTCCGATTATTTTCTCACAGAGGTACAAATTACTATCATCCGCGTGCAAAAGTCATCGGGATTCCGACGATAAACAAACAGGTTTTTTCTTCGAACTTTCATAAAAGTACGACATCGAGTAGAATTTAACAAAAAAAAAGAAACAAAGAAAGAAAGAAAGAAAAGGGTGCGTGATGCAAACAAGTATTTTTTACTACATTAATTACGTACCGTTACCTCCTTACTGCTTGATCGATTGATTTAAAACAGAAAAAAAATTTTAAAAACACAATAACAACAACAACAACAACCGTCGAACGATGCAAACGGAACCAAATGATTTTCCTTTCAGCTTTTTGATACTTTTGGTCGAGACATTCAATTGGGGATTCGATTCGAACTTTCTCCCTCGTGCAGTGTATAATAAAACGTAGACGCAATTTTGGTAGCGAATTACAGAATTGATAATGAATCCTTACAGATATCGTCAGTTTACTATTTTTTTTTCTCTTCTTCGTTCGATCTCGTAACAGATGAATAATCGGCATCTTCTTATTGCGGCGTGTTTCGTTTCGCAAGGATAATATGTATCATAATTATATTATCGAGACGTATTGTTCCGTCGCTAAATTCTTTTTCTCCGAGCGAAATCACGAGAATTTTACGCTAAGGAAATAATATCGGTTCGTTAGATAAGTGCTCAATAGCAACGGGAGATATTCGGGTGTAAGAAAATGCCGGAGGTGAGTAAAAATTCATGTAAAACCGAGTCAGACATTGCTTGAAAACGAGAACAACAACAAAAAATAATAATACAAGGAAAAGCAAAAAAAAAAAACAAGTGCTGTCGGCTGTATGACTGCGTTTGATGTGATATGGTCTGTAATCCTGTGTTTGCAGGCCGATGGGTCTTGCAATTATTTTACGAATCTGTTATGTAATAAATAACTCATAATTTTATGTATTTCATTATTTCCTGTATCCCTCAGGTTCCCCAGATTTTTTTTATTGTATTGAGAATTATTTATATGATATCGGGTACGAAAGGAAAAACGCATTTTAATGAAATTTGGGACCGTCTTGATTTCCATATAATTTCTACATATATTTCTTTCAGGCAGTATTATTTACAAAAATGTTCCACCTTCTACGAAGTCTTGATATTCAGTCTTGACACAATTATACGTGTACATGATCCCAATCATTATAATATTTCTTTATCGGTTACATTAAAAATTCATCTTATTTTTTTTTTTAATTACGTATTCCCTCGTTTATATACGTTTGTCATCATTTTTTGTTTTTCATTTTGTATACGTATGCCTCGGAAACAGGATTTCGAAATGATCGCTGCAAAAAACATAATATATATATATATGCAACTTGTCGGAATTACATCGATCGATTTATCGCCAATCTAACGGTAAAGTGATATTTTTCCATTTTTTTTTGTTGTTGCGAAATTTCAACACGTCCGTTAATTTTTCGTTTCGTTTGCTAGAAAGTGGAAAACTTGTCTCTCCAAATGAATGTTTGTACGTATGGTAAACGGTACCTCTGTCCTCACAGTCTTCTACACTGCCCTAAATCGACTCGACTGTAAACATTTTTATAAATTTCTGCTTGAACCTCCAGATCGTGCACAGTAATATCGATGGTTTCTTCGGTTCACGAAGAGTAGAGGAACGAATTTCGGTTACATTTCGTATTATTCTTTGGCAACCTCAGAAGAGCTATCCACCCCTGACGTTTCAAGAATTTTAATTAATGTTTTTTTTTTTTATAACGCGTCGGAATTTTCTATCAATAGTTTCTCGGTATGAATCACGAAAGTATTGTGATGAAATTCGAATATCCCGAAGGTGGATGTCTTTTCGGAGAAGCTCCTAAAATCTGCGAATCATATTCGCCGGCTTAACAGCTACAGTGAAATTGTACATAGCGTTCAACAAGTCTCGAAAACACTGATATTAGAAGTTACGATAATATCTGTACAAAGACTTCTACTACATGTTCGATAATAACTCGGTACTAGTGTTCATTCTGTATGTACAATTCAAATGCAAATATATACCAGTTTTGTTTTTGCTTCGCTGACGGATCACCGAGAAAAAGGAGTCCTACGAGGAATACGTCAAGCAGGAAGTATTCTTCTAGCAAGTTCAACAATAAATATTAAAAAAAAAGAACGAAAATGTGTTACGCGTTCCGGAGAAAGAACGCGTTTAAAAAAAGTATTTTTTCTGATTTTTCAAACGGGTCGTTCGTTAGTACTCTTAAAATAGAATGAATATTCACTGCGTAAAGGTGCCTTTCAAGTTTTCCCACGAATCAACTGGTACAAACGGAGCCCAACAGCGAGATATTTGCAATTTTTCATTTCCATATTTACAAACAAGATTCACGAAGAGACAATTCGTATCACGCCGAGAATTTCGTACACTGTCGGATTCGGAGAACGGATAAAAAATTGATGAAAAAAACCAATCTTCGCATTGCCCTGTTCACCACTGTGACAGATACAGTAATCGCATTCGATGGCGTTCGCACAGTGTGTCACTTACAGAAAGAAATTGAAAAGCCACTTACGTGCAATCAGCAGAGTATAAAATATAATAAAGTAGTATTTACAATGTTGTAAGATTAAACTTTATCTTAGCGTATGATAATTCTGTAGTGCCGTCTGTCTGTGCCGCGTTCGATCCGTTGCCTTTTTTTTCCTTTATCTTACATTGGAATCGACGAACAATTCGTTTCAGCGTTTTCATTTCACCTGTACAATCGTTCATTTTAATTCTCGAACAAAGCGATGACTTCTATTTTCAGTCATCTCGCACAGTTACGAAATACGACAAGTATGATTGAAATTGTAAATTTAACATTCTGATACAACAAAACGAATTACGCAATTCTGTCGTAGATTCAATAATTTAGGCGCCCCTATCTATTACATACGTCTGATTATCTCGGGGAAAAAGATCAACAATGGTTACAAATTGCGGAACAGTTGTTAATAATTATCGTAGAATATCCGTGACACTTGGTTGCCTCGTCGCACACTTAATTAGAAAACAATCGAACCGTTGAAAGTCTTTTGGTAATGTTACAAATATCGATAAACATTCTATATAATTTTTGAATTTAATTTAAAAAACAAAACGACCATAAAAAAGTCAATTTAATTCCACGTAGAGTTCTAAATTGTTTAATATAAAAAATGTGGACTGCGACCAAGGTTGGATTCACCCTGTTCAGCATAATCAAAGACATTTATAATTTGTAAACACTTGGTAGATCGAAGGGATGGTCAAGGAGGACTTTACACTGAACACAGACAGTTAAGACGTGCTGTTTGTACTATAAAGATCGTGAAGAATTGGAAAGTCTGTCGTTCACTTATCTGAACGACCGCTTTATGGTTCGACATGGACCATAGGTGCAAGTGCATCATTTATCTTTCCCAATAACATGTTTGCACGTAGAAAAGTTCGGATTGTTTATCGGTTACGAGCGATCATGAGCGTGGATAGTCAATAAAAAAAAAACAAACATTTTCAACGAGACAAATAACAACGAGGGGTCAGTTTTTACACTGTTCCCACTTCTTTTTTTTTCATTTCAATTTCAATATCGTACTTATGTAACGATCGTAAGCAAAGAATCTACCTGATTTACCTTGACAGTCATCCTCATGACGCTCCGAACCGATGTCAGTGACATAAAAACGAGTTAACGACAATTTTTACAATGAATAATGATGTATACATAGAAGTACGCGCGGGTAATCCCCTCTTTTCGTAATTCCGTAATTCTTGCTCGTGCATCACTCACAGCATAGTTTTTGACCAGCAAAAAATATATAATTCTCATTCAATGGGTTTTTTAGGACGAATATAAAATAACAATATGAATCTCCACGTGTTTGGAACCGTTACAATATCATTATAGTAGTGTTTAAAGCTGCGGCTTTCGCATCGACTTCGAGGATTAATATCTTTTCTTTGAAAAGATACTTTTATCCGTAATTTAAAGTGATTCCAGAACGAGAACTCACGTAAAAAAAGGGGGCTGCCCGTGTATTAGTACATTATTTCTAAGCTAATGTAATCCTAAGTGTCACCGATACCACATCATTTTTTGGTATCGGCGCGCAAGAGCGTGAAAAACTCTTTTAATGTACTTGGGAAACTGCACACGATTTTTTTGCAAACAGATATACAACATGAATGAACGATGAAAAAAGTTGGCGAAAAAGAAAAAAAAAATATCGGTGATTTCTCATTTCGCTGATCGGTTAATCAGCCGATCATCGAGGTGTTCGGAATTCTTATTTACAGTATCAGCCTTATTTATAACCTGTACATAGGAAAATGGAACTAAATGATATATAGATCTATTAATTGCGGGTGCTGAATATGTTCATAGTGAGTACGCGTTTCAATCATTTCACATATGCGTAATAATTACCTCGAATAGTTTTTTTTTAAAACACCTCTACGTTGAATCGTTAAAATTCATTAAGCTTAATCACTTCTTTTTTTTATATATATCAACAACAGCTTAGATTACGACCGGCCTATGCGTATTTGTATCGTAACGATCGCACATAAACCAATCACGAACATTTTCAATGCTACTAATCAATAGATATTTAAAGTAGAGCTTAACTACGATTAATAAAGTCAATAATAATAATATTTATTAGTACGTATAATCGCTTGACAAGCGGTAACATAATATTGGGTGGATAACGAGGCCAGTAGTCTAATAATTTATCATAACGAAACGACTGAAAATCGCGAATTTGTAATGTTCACTTACATACACGGTGGAATCTCATCTACGTAAAAAAAAAAGAAAAAAATACATAGGACAATCAATAATTTCGATAAATCTTGTATCCTTTTTTTTCAGGTAAAGTAAAAAATTTGTAAAAGTAACAAGTTAATGCTTAAAATGCTCGAGAGTGTACATGTATGTTACAAATAGTGTACATGGAGATATTTATATACGTAAGCAGTCCATAAGCTTTACACTATTCAATTATTTGGAGAAGAAAGATTAATGTACTTAAGGCTCGAAATATTTATAGCTAAAACTTCATTGTTACTGTATCCGTTTAACAGTAGTAAATTAGGTGTACATGTGTCTAATATCTTCTCCAAATGGATCTCTTTCAAAAAGTACATTTGAATAATATGTGTCTGTTTAAAACACAATTTCTTTTTTTTTGTTTGTAAGGTTCAAACAGAATCTTTGTAATAATAATAATAATAATATATCTTTTAAATATGACTGACATTGTACAATGAACGGGATCTAAACAAAACTGGTGCTGTATCCATCCGATATATGCATATATTACGATTTAACCGCCACGGAGGTAGTTTTAACTTTTGGCCAAATAATGAGCATGCACGAACACGTGCACACCGTACATAGAGACGATCGTAAAAAGAATACCACGGCCGTTTTTAAAAATTGAATCCACAATATCTACAAGGTCACCATCGTAAAATTTGAAAATTTCCAACGTAATATGGGGCCGCCGAGAGTGTAGCACGGTACGCGGCCGTCATTTATAATAAGATCCATTTATTTGGCGCATATGCACAATCGATTAGCAAAATATACGACCATTCGTGTTACCGCCAACAATCGGGCGAGACACTTTTCATAGTCCGGTCGCTGTACAATCAAATAGTAGAAGCGCGTTTTGTACATCTTGCATAGACTACTACTTTTTTTTTTCTTTTCACCGATGATCACACACATTTCTTCGTTTCAATGTGGAAATCTTGAAATCGTTTCGGGACATCGTTATTCGATCGACGAATCGATGTTTACTCGGTAAATCCGTTCGATCGTAGACGATACCGATCGATCACGTGTTTCTTGATTGAGTCGCAGAATAAAATTAATGGACACTGTCACACTGCTTTGGCCTTTTGATACTAGTCGTAATTATTGTGTTCATCTTCTTCTTATGTTACGCATCGAATCACCGGTAATTCGAAGGTATTACGGATTACAGGAAACTTCACTGAAGTGTCTACTGTCATTGCACTTACGCCGACCATGACTTCAGTTTCTCCAAAACATGGTAATTTTTCATTTTTTTTTTTAAAGCTTATTCCTTATGGGTTAGCACTATTTCGAGGAAAACCTCGGTTAAGCTCGTTTCGGGACTTATACTGCATCGACAGAAACAGTTCGGAGTTTTAAGAACTTCATATCAATTCCCACACTCCGATATTATGCTTTATGTTACGATATTACGATGATCGTTCTGCAGTATCTCAAGACTTTTTTTATGCGTGTTTATCTCCGCCTGAAGGTTCGAATAAGTCTCTTCTATTACCTTTATGATAAAAAAAAAACGAGTAAGTACATATTCCATTTAATTAAAACATTAAATATATCAATTTGGTAAGGCTTTTGTATATTTACCCGTAGTTGCATCAAATTTTTCCTTTGTGCTTGAAGTTCTGGGTTTTCCAGTTTGGGTGCTAAAGCTTTCAGCTGTTTTTCCTGAAAAGCCACGCAGTCCACCAGCTGAAGATGTTGTCTGCTTATCTCGTCACTCGCCTGGAGAAAATGAGGAAAATAGATTATAGAGTGAATACTTTTTACACTATTTCACTCTTTCACTACAAACGTTTAAAAGTACACACTTACGTTATTGTCCTGTACCTTAGCTTCGTTGAAATTCTCTGGAAATTAGAAAAATCACAATTATTAAATTAACGTTAATTCTGTTCAATAATCGGTATCTTTTTTCTTGCTTACTTACTTTTGGACATCGGTAGAGTATTTAGATCGTTGAATATCTTCATTAAAAAATCTGCAACACAATTGTTACGCGTCTCTGTTAAAACTGAAAGTACGATACGTGAAATCGACAATGATTTACTCAAAACGAAGTCGAAAAAAAAGACTATCCGAAGATAGGAAAATTATAAGATCATACTAACAAGCTCATTACCTGGATTTGCTTCCATTCCCGGACTCAGCAACGACTCCTCCTTGAAATCGTGCATATTCCCAAAGTGTTCGTTATCCGCGTTCGATATCACTTGTCGGATACTCGGATCCAACTGCTGGTAATCGATGCTAACTTCGTTTAAACTCGAACTTGGCGAATCAGCCACTTTTACCGACTGAGAATTTCTATTGTTGTACTGATTGTACTCCCCCGACAATCCTGAATATTCTTCGTTAACGAATGGCCTGCAATTAGCGTAATGTCTCCTTTTAGGACACGTCTCTCGTATATCCTCGTCACTTGATGTCCTTTTCAACGAGTACGTTTCAACTTCATTTTCATAATAATCCATTACAGGTTCCTGTTTCTCGAAACGTTTCAGGATTTCTATCGCATTCTCTATTTTCACGGTGCACGGCCTGTTTTCATGCAAACCGGGAGACGGTGAGAGACCTTCGACGTTCGGTTTCATCGTTTTGTTTGTATTTAACATATTTATATTCTGCGAAACGTCCAAACGGGACGTTCCGGGATCACATGGAATCATTTCATTGTCTGTACAGTTTTGCGTCATTTGATTCGGTATTTCGTGTATCGTTACACCTGTTGCAGGTGATCCCAAGCTGTCCTGTTCTAACATTGCCCTATTTTTCCCCGTCATTGGCCGGTCGTTCGTTTGTTTCTCGTCCGATTTTCGATCTTGCTTCGGCGTTCGGTTCCCCTTGCCTTGTAACACCAGGTAATGATCGATCTTGTTGATTCCAATTTTACTGGCCTGCGCCAGCGGTGGTGGTAAACGTTGCGCGATGATAGCAGCCTTTGCGTATTGCGCATCTGGTATCGGAGGGGGTGAGAGACGATCTTCGGAGGCGGTGGGCGATGGTAAATTTTTCAGCAAGTGCGTGATCGCGTCCTGGAGCTGCGACGGGTCCTCCAGACTGCTCTTCGAGTTCGAAGTCTGTGGGATATATTTCGAAATGTTAAAAGTTTTCATTCTAGATATGTATACTTTGTAGTAATGTTGATTTATATACTTGAAATAATTTAAATTAATTATTGTAATCTTAAGCATCGCTAAAATATAATAAAATATTTCGTTTTTTAATATAATAAACGAACATTTTTCGTGTTTGATTATTAGGAATAATTTAAATAATTACTTCGAAGGCTTTTTGGCCAACGGCAGTCGCAGTAATGAAAACATAAATAAGTTGAATTTTAATTTACTTATTTTATCCATATTTTACTGTGAAGAAAGTTATTTGAATTATTTAATAATTGTTATAACAGTGAATACGGATATAATAGTCGTAAGTTCAGTTGAGTTCACTCGTGTTTACTCCATGTCACTGTGAAGATTGTCTTATTTAAGTATGATGTATGACCATTTGATGTATTATTGTACAAGAGTACTATTTATTTAGTAAATTTTTCCTGTCAGGTGAGTTATGACACGGTCTGAAATTACATACTTTGCTTGCCGACAAATGTACGGTATTATTAGCACAAATTGTTTGTTACATAAATTAATTTTAAATGAATCCCGCAGGGGGACTACGAATAAGCCAACAAAACTTCAATTAAATCTCATTATGGAGACATTCCTGTGTCAGCAGGCCTTCGAAGTAAATACTTTCGAATATTTGTTATCCAACCCTCTACAGCGGAATGTTATTTTGAAATTACATACCCATATGTCTACGTCTGTTTATAAATTGAAGATCAAGTAATAATTTACATTCCACGATCAATGGTTAACGATTTTTCTATTACGCAATTTTTCTTTTCGAGCGAAACAAAAATTGGATTGTAGGGGGTTGAATGTAAATTCCTCTCCATATCAGCCTATAGATTTATACTTACCAAAGCAAATGACATGTCCTTCGCGCTTTGAATAATAGCCCTAGTCGTCTCGGATACTGTGGCTGAGAACCTTTTCTTCATTTCTTTGACAAGTTCCATGCCCTCCCTTTCCCTAGAATCGTATTTCATTGCTTATTTTTACATCACAATTCCTCGCAGAATATATGATATATAATTAACACCATACTGCCAAAACTAATCAATTTAAAATTTAAAAAAAATCTACGACACATGTATGTACATTAAAAACAGAATATACATATGTAAAATTCTTTAAAATAAAATTTTCTTATGAAACAAAACTTTAATTTCATTTCTCGATGTATATACTCAATCTCCGGCAATGTAGTGTTAAATAAAAGGTATTATTATCATACTCATGTATTACAAAGACACTTACGATACTAGCGTATTAATACACACGAAAGATTCAACAGTTTGCGTATCCTTATCGAACTCTAGATACCCATGGGTCCGTAGATAAATAAATTCGCCTGTTTTCGAACGTAGCCTGTAACAAGATGTGCCGCAGGTCTCTGCTCGATCGTACACTGCAAACAAAAAAAAAAGAAAATTACCTGTGTGTCTTAATCGAAACCCAACTTAACCCATTGCCTCAAATGACGGCTATAGCCGTCCAACAGAAAAAAAACACAAGAAACGTCATAAGTGCGAAGTTTACTAATGCGTTTCTTTTTTAATTATTCCAAATAACATATCAATTGTTTATCTGTACAATTTTTCATGCTTTAACGATTCGGAATAATTTTGTATCCAGAAAAATGTGTTTTTAAGAACGGTCCTCAAATATACCCCAGTACAAAAGTATCCAGATACTTACGCATTTGCCAAATTCGCCTAAATATTTCTTAAATTTAGTTTCTTTATGAGGTTATACAGTTTTAGACGATTTTAGCTCCAATCCGTTCGTTTCTCACATTCTATTTGGCATATTTTTAGCATTTATCTATTTAGTATACTCCTTATATAAATTCATATGCATTTTCGTCACGGGGAGGACATATGAATGAAAAGGAAATTTAGTCATTTTTATGTCATTTTTTAAGAAGAATTGTGTAAACTATGCTCTCTCTATACTCTACTATAACTAAATGCTTCATAAAACTTAATTTCATGGAGAAATAATTTCATTATTGTATCATATACATATACAGTATTAACATGAATTTCATAGGTGTCCGGATACTTTTCTACGGGGGTGTAAGTGTGCGGTAATGGGTTAACAGACCTTCAAAATTATTCCAACAAATATAAAAAAACAACTTACTTTGTCGAAGTCCGATCATCGTCCACCTAAAGTCGTCTTTATGCATAAAACTGAAGGCGCTCAGTCCTGACACTTCTTTCGACAAATAACCAGCAACAAGGGACACCCTGTGATCGCAATAAATAATACGACCATCCACTAAATGTCGCGTGACATATTCGTCCTTGTTCGCGTCGATGATCGACAACTCCGTGATAGATCTTTTCTTGAGCAATCGAGCCACGCCGACGAAGATGATGTCGTTGTTGGTGGAGCTGACTTCTGGAAGAATGGCATTGATTAATCAAACAGTGGGTATTTAAATCCACCTGGCATTCTATTAATACCACATTGAAATGGAAATCTGCATTTTGTCCACTGGACTTATCGTTATTTATAATCTTGTGTTTCGAAATGTCTGTATTTCCATTAAACGATGAGAATCGGAGGGATTTTTTTACGAATGATGGGTAGAAGTTACATATATGATGTAATAGGGAAGGATTAGGAATGATCTGGTGGATGGTTTAACGATCGTTTTCGATTGGTTTTTGTTTTAATTGATATCTCATCTAGGATAACGAAACGAAGAATTCAAGTAAACGTTTTGTGACTGCGCCCACACATTTCGCTGACGATGCCGAAGGTCTAAATTTAAATACGTGGCTAGGGTAAATATTTGCGATACGAGTTTCGAAACCAACGTTACCGGTCCCTGCGTGTCATGATAAAACAAGAACATCGATCCACGGAATCCGAAATACAGTGAAATTCATCGGGTATGGATTTAAAACGATCATTCTGATCCATCGACGAGAGATTCTTGGTGTTTACGAATGAATTTTCCGTTACAACTGTATCTAATGTTAACACGATTTTAATAGATCTATGGATCGTTTGATCCGGCAGTGGCGCAGCTCGAAATATCACGAGTCGAGGTAATTAGATTTAACGCAGACTCATTAGCATGAAAATCGACAATCCGACTAATCACTTCCATACGTGTTCCGTGAGTAATTATTATTAACTGCACACATAAATTCATTCCAACGAATTCCAGTGGACTATTGTGTTCACCTGTATCGACATAATCAACCTATAATTTACTAATTACCAACTCACGAGAAAATTGACGAAAAGTCGAAGAAAATGACATCGAATATATCAATTATTAACATTCTACATCTTTTTCCCAAACAAAATTACTATTTCATAAAAAAAAAGGAAAAACTTATTTCCACTTCTAACGCTTCTAACATTTATTAACACTAAACGTACCGACAGTTTATGTAGGTATTTGTTGAGTTGCACCGTTTGAGTGAGTTCTCACCGGCCAACTTGTGGATTGCACAGTTTCTTCGTGCCTATCTCGTGTGGTATTCGAAGGACCACCCTTTTAATTATCGTGAAAAGGGTCACGATTGATACACGTTTTTTAACAAAAAGAACTGTATTTGTAAACTTAACAAGAATTGGTTCTATTATAACTAGTACGAATGTGTGTTATTGCAGCGCACGAAGTCTGCCTAATGATTTTTGTCTTAGTTGTCGTCACTATGAATTCTAGATTGTGTCTGGCGTTTTGATTTTCAAACTCCTCCGACTCTGAGGAGTTTTCCCCTCCCTTGGTCGTTTTTACGGAAAATCCTATTTTCTGTAGACAGGGAAGGAGACTTTGAAGATTCGCCACCATTGGTTAATTAAGAATGTCTCCATTTTGCATGACCTGATGGTCGGCAGATGTATTGTTCGCGCTGATCGGCCGTTCGACTAGTTTTCATTAGGGTCTCTGGCAAACACATTTTTTATGGCATCATGCTTTCGTGGAAATACATAGACAACGAAATGTGCTTGTCCAGAGCCCTAACGGTACATGATAAAATTTCTGCGACCATCTGCCTTCCACCAGGTATTTTGGCTTTCTTTGTACTTGAATGCTTTAACAGTATTCTTATCGAATCCGTAAAAATGATAACTTTCATAATTAATTTCACGTAACAGTTTATTTGGCATAAAGAACTCTATTTCACTTATGTTCATTAAAGACACTAAGGTTGAAAGCTTTAATATTAAAAAATATTTTCCAAAACCCTAATTACAAAATATAACCAAAATATCTCACATTTTCTCAATTATATCCCCTTTCGTAGTTCGTTACCGATATCCTTAAGTCAAAGTATTAACTTATCGCTCATAAATGATTATATTGAAAAGGAAAAAATCCCAATTAACCCTCTAGAGTCCGAATTTTCGTTTTAAATCCAAAAAGATTGGGAGAACGAAAAATAAATATTCATATTGATTGTCTTGCTAACGTTATAGAATTAAGATTTATGCGAAATCTCATAAAAAAGCCATAATTACTTGGTAAAATGGTGATAAATTGAAATGTGACCTGAAAGTTACACGGGCCCATAGATGTAAAATATTTTCCAAACCCCTGCCAAGTTTTCCAAAAGCCTAATAACAAAATCTAACCAAAATATCTCATATTTTCTCAATTATATCCCCTTTCGTACTTCGTTACCGATATCCTTAAATCAATATATTAACATATCGCTCATAAATGAGTATACATATCAAAAACAAAAAATCCCAATTTAAAATTTTATATCTTTAATCTCTAAAATTACGAACGAGCGCATTTTTCTAAAACTATGACCAGTAGGTCGACGGATTTTTAAGAAATTAAGTGCTTCATTTCTAGAGCGAGAAAAGGTGTTCACTATCAGAACTATCATAATTATCACTTTCATCTTCATCTACTACATTCCTCCAATTTTCTTTTTCAAACTCATAAAATTCATCTTCGCTACTAGAAAATTCCAGGTTTCTATTGGTACTTGGTTCTTCAACACTCCTTTTCTTTGACATATTTTATAAGGCAACAATTGCCGATCGCCCTTTATTATTGCATGTATAATTAAAGCCAAACCTAACAGATTGCCTAAAATATCACGTCATGCCGCGTGTATGGTGGCATACGATTTTTTTAGCATATTTATAATGTCGCGAGTGTGGCGGCATTCGTTCGTTAAGGGTTAATATTTTAAATAAACTATATCTTGAAATTTTAAAAATAACAAATTTCAACTTTAAATACAACGAAAAAAAAAATCTATAAAATTCTAAAATTTGACAAAAAATTTCTATTCTCACCTCTATGCCTCGCCCTATTGGGATTTAATTCCGGGGTCCTGCAGGCATCAGCCAGCCTCAGAATCCCCGAGACGTGTAGGCATTCGTACTGTGTGTGTTCTCGTCTGGAAGCAGCTCGTTGTAACATTCTTAGCTCGAAACTCCGTCGCTGTTCCGTGAACGGTTCCCTCTCGTTGTTCAGAGACGCAGAATCCTCGGAGGAATTGGAGCCGTCGTTCGACACATTAGTGATCTGCAAGGTCGTTTGCGACAGCGTCGACTGCATCTCGTCCGGGGTAAGATTCTTGGTCAATTCCTCGTGATCTTTAGGGTGGACGAAAGTATACAAAGACTGCCCTAACAGATCGGCCTGCAACGCCATTAATGCAAACAGAACATTTCTTCAGTTGGTGACAGACACGTTACACGTACGGTGGGGGTGAGGATCGATATGTTTATTAGGGTTGTCGTTAAAAATTAAATCTTTTGCGACGCCCCCCGAAAAGCTTCTTTTTGATGCAAAAACAGTGGGAGATATTTTTTTAATTGAAAACAAGACGTGCCTCAAGACGATTTAAGTTAATTTTTTGGTATAATCATGTTTTTGTGAATTTTTATGGAAAATACGATTTTATTCGAAATATAAAGAATTATAGAACTTAAATCAATAAAAAGACATTAGTTAATTGAAATAACAATAAACAAAAATTTAAATTCAAAATTTGTCCCAGTTGATTTGATCTATTAAATACGATTATAATCATTGATTATAGAAGTAAAGGCATTAAAAATACGAAAGAAAGTTTACTTAAACCTTGGAGTGAAGAAATCTAGATATTAAAATTACGTTTGTACTAATTTACGTTTTAAATAAAAATATCATTTTGAATATCTTTAATTTGTTTATTTAATAGATCAAATCAATTAGGAAAAATTTTGAATGCGAAACTTTTTGGGGGGCGTCGCAAAAGATTTAATTTTTAACAAGCACCCTGATGTGTATGTATTTGCTGTGTTTTAATGTGTTTATTTTGGTGGTTTTGTTAAGAATGTTGAACAGTTTTCGAGATGAGGACTCTGTTCGTGTTGGAGGCTCTCGATGTGTGTTTTTTTTTTTATTTGGTTTTTAGTGACGGATAGTGATTGGTGTTGGAAAATGTGATTTGTTGAAAATTGGAGGAAAAGGAAGTTTCTAGAGAAGTATCTGGAACTTATAGAATTCGTTATGTTCTTGGATTATAAATGTCTTCTAATTTGGAAGAATTTGTATCTCCTAGATAAGTCGTGAAAAAGTTTGAAAATTAAACAGTGAAACTCTTATAATTGTTACACGATATATGTATAGGAAAATGATTATTTACAGTTAAATCCTTTGCAGAGAAGTAAGAGAACGATTGCAAATCAATCTCACTAACAATTGCGAAACGATGAACAAATTTTAAAAATAAATATTATTAAAATCCAAGAGGTGTGTTAATTATAATTAGTCCCAATCGAAAGCCAACCTTTTTTTACTAGAGCAAACGAAAGCAGACAACAAAAGACGCCCAATTTATTATGTAGTTATACAATCATACAAAAATACATTATAACACTATAAATTGATCACCCATTTTACTAAAACATTACCAAATGCAACACTTAACCCTCATAGTGCCTTTATTTCCAGATTTCATTCAAATACAGCTGGCATAATATTTTAGTGGTATTTATTATAATTAGTATATTTCTCTAAAAAAGAAACTATAACACATTTTCCCTTTATTTTTAAATCCCATTACCAAACGCACACACATTCCCGCAACACAAAGAAGCAAATTACTATTCGCAAACTATCATCTGGTGTCCTTTAATCACATTGAAACTAAAAAACCCAGAAAACTAACTATAAGATATTTTGACAGGTAACTCTTTGGGGAATGGTGGGATTAAAATTGTCCCACCTTTTTTAATATACGCTAATTCATGAAAAAACATTCTCCCAATCACCTAATAAAATTGCAATAACTATATACACACAAGTTTACAATTAACCATAGTTACCTAAAAAGTCCCTAACAACAAATTCAATTAATTCCTAATCTTTCTATGCTTTTACATCACCCGATTCCTTGTTAACACATTCACTTGCCAAGCTTAAATTATATGAAGTTATTTTCATTACCATTTATAATTTGAGTAGTATTGTTTACCAAAGTTGACAAATAAATTTTATTTGTAGTATTTTGTCAAGGTTTCTACACTTGTATAATTATGTTTGTGGTCACAACAAATTTTCTAATTCAAAACCCTATATGTCATAACATATTGAAAGTAGGACGAGTATACTCGTCTTGGCAGCGAATGGGCTAATAAAACTATACTAACACTAGAACTACCGAGGATTAATTCGGTATATTTAGAAGCATTGGATAAATATGTGTGAAACAAAGAAATAAAGGGGGATAGTAAATTGATCAATTTAATTATTTGCATAGAGAAACATGATTACGAAGAATTTTGGAAATGGAAGTGTTATAAACTTAAGCGATTCTTAGAAGAAATGCGAAACCGGTCATTTTCACCCCCTTGGTAGTTCTAGTGCTAATTATCTTTAATTTCCCTGCAACACATATCAATAGATTCCTTAACCCTTTCGCTACGGAGTCCTTTCGACAAAATGTGATCCCTGTGTACGGAGCGCATTACTGAGTAGTTGATACTGAAGTACGGAATACTACGAAGTAATTAATTGTTCTCTAAATTCTACAATAAAAAAACAAAATATCGTCTTGTCGATAGTGTTTTCTACATGATAATGAATTGTTTAAGGAATCGTATAAGGTGTATGTACGCTTTTCGTACCTGAGCGCACACTTTTCCAGAGCGTATATATACGCTCTTCGTATGTGAGTGTACACTTTTCGAGAGCGTATATATACGGCCGTCGTACCGAAACGGTTAAAAACCCCTCGTCTCAAAAACTCAAACCATCCCACATCCAACCAAAATCCACAAATTCCATTCGAATCCACGTCCACGTTCCGCGATAAGAATTTCCCTCTGCATCCGTGAATCGTATCGCGATTTGACCAGCGCCAACGGTGCACCACGTTGGCGACGAGGCTTGTTTTCGCGGCGGGGAGTTTCTCCTTGAGAACAATACAGCCTGATTGTGAGTATCTTCTTAAAAACCTAGAGGAGGATCTCGCGCAAACAACTCCCGCCTCTCCACCATTCTCTCTCTCTCTCTCTCTGTCTCTCTCTCTCTCTGGTCTCTTAGTCTCTCCATCAGGGCTCGTTCCGGTGTCCTTACACTCCGAAGTCAGGATTTACCCGAAGAGCAGGTTCGTTACGCTCGAGTGGCGAATTATCGTTATACTCGAATATGGAACGCGGTTCCTGCACAATCCACCACCACCAACCATAACCAGTACCATCACCACCACCACCATCACCAGTAACCACGTGGATCGATATCACGGGCAGAATTTTTTGTTTTCGCCACTTTTCCCGGCGTTCCACGGCTTCTGGAGTATTTTTTTTTCGAACGCGTGTACACGTATCGTACGTGGACTCGTTATCGCCGGTGTTCATAAGTCTTATTTATGTTGCTAGTCACTATTTTTAGAGCACAGGAGAACCCGACGAGTACCCACGGACAGTCATTGAATTATTAACCACGCGTGGAAATTCATTGACACGCGACCCGCCGCGTGTCTGTGTACGTGTGTGCGTGTGTGTGTGTTTTTTTCCCTGAGTAGTTAATTTAAGAAAAAGACAACAACGTCGTCAACAAGTTCAAGAACGATTTTTTTTAAATGTACTGTTTGTATTGTGGCAGAGGTGTGTGATAAACAGAGAGACACGTGTGGGAAGTGGACATTTTTTTTTAATAACAGTACCCGATGCGTGATGAGTTTAACACTAGATTTACGAATGTTGATTATATACCTACTTTTACTGAAGTGTACTTTACTAACATATTAACCCTTTGCACTCGAGGGCTCCGGAGCGGAGCCATTTAAAATTTGTCTTCAAACTCGAGGGCTCCGCTATGGAGACAATGCAAATAATTTTTAGTTCCTTTGAATACGCACATTATTTACGTATATATAAATATGATTTTTTCACTGAAACTGCTTCGAGTTGCTGGTAATATGAATGAAAAAAACTTCGAGTGCAAAGGGTTAATATAATTTACTAAGTGTAAATTAACATTTACGTATGTTTCATTACTTAATTAAATATCAACGTATGTATTTCGAAAATAATATTAAAGTTTTATATATATATATATATATATATATATATATATATATATAGTAATCAAATTTGGAATGAGTCAAATTGGCTCGGTCCGTAAATCTAGTGTTAACACTAAACCTACCGAGGTGGGACAAATGACCGTTTTCAAATTTTTTATCTCTGTGCCTATATGCAACGTTATAGCTTTCAACGTTAATTTCTTTAAACAAAATAAAGAAAATACAGTTCTTTATGCAAAACTACTTGTTACCTGAAATCAATTGCAAAGGTTATAATTTTTTCGGATCCGATAAGAATATGTACCTAAACTGTCGGTAGGTTTAGTGTTAAATAAAATTGTTTTTTTTTACTAATTTTCAAAATATTCCGCTCGCGCACACAGTTACCATTTGTTCGAATGTGTTCCCCTAAATCCCGGATACTCTCTCTGTCTGACTTAATCCGGTTAGCAACGCGTGTGAGTATTTCCATAAAAAGCGGTGTATATCACGTAGCTTGTTACTGATTAAACACACAAACACGAGACGAGTAAATATAAATAAAAATAAAAATGTAGATCGACGATAAAACGCGGCGAAATGTTTCTTTATCGTAACTGCACCGAGATTTCTGTTCTCGACGGGTTGTTTGTTAATTATCGTTGTTAACATTTACATTGTTAGACTCAGGTTAGAAGTATCGATGTAAGATTGTACACACATACTTTGCAAATCATCGATTAAAATTCTGGAATGGTAAATAAAACGCTAAGATCAAGCTGCAACGTAAGTGTATATTCATTGCTAATTTTTTTTTTCATTCGTGCGATATTAATATGCGAGCGTGAGGTGATGTTAACGATAGGGGCAAAGTGTCAGAGGAAAGAAGTTGCTGTTGCAACGTTTCTTAACGCTAGATCTACGAACAAAGTCAAAACGACTGGTTTGATATTTCTTGGAATCATTAATGGCTTTTAAGAGAATTTTTCCTGTGGAGCTTATTACGATTTTTATTGAAATCTATAAACGATTAATCGTAACAAGTAGTTTTCATTACATTTTGCATTTTCTACATAATTTATATGTATCATTACTATAAATGGGAAATACCAGTTTTTTACGCGTCGCGTATCTATTTTGTATTTAATTTCAAAATTATACTTAATTATTTTTAATTTAAAAATTATTATCGACTGTTAAGTATTGAATTTGTATATTTGTTTTACTTTACATTACTTTTCTTTTACTTTTATTTATTTATTGTCTATCTTTACTATTGAATTTGTCAACAGGAAATAATTTCGCATCGATTCCAGCAACGCAAAAGACAAAATGAATTATATATTCAAGTACACATATGCCTAAATATCAGCAAATCTTGTTCGCGGGAAATCCGACGGAATGAACTTGTCAATCATTTTTTTCTTTCTGTACGTTATCCGGCAAACTCGAGATCGATAGACTTGACGATCCATAAAGAGAACCGTGAAATCCACGCGCATATATTTCCCAGCGATATTTGATAAAGTGAAAAGGGTCCGGAGGGTGCATAGCAGTTGCCATGGTGGCGTGTTTGCGTTGCACTCATTTGATCGATAACTCCTAACGCCTGGCACAACGTACGTTTTACTGCAACTGCAATTGCAATCGCTGATTTTTTTACTAATTATCCCTGCCCTTGAATTACAAAATCATAACAGGGATAATTATTAAAAAATCATTCGAAGGAACGAGCGAAAAACAACATAAAAAAATGATAATATGACAGATGAAAAAATATATCAAAAAGCTGTGCGACTGTTGATAATATTATTTTAATAGATTCTATATTTATCTTGTATTGTTAGTCACACTGTGTGTTTTTCAATTCGTATATCCATTTAAACAGTTCTCATAACGTGAAAAGCATAAACATGCGTTTAATGGTAAGAATTCAAGGGACAAAAGGGTAGAGAAAAAAAAAGACACTTTTGTTTGTTGTTGACACGATTAAAACTTACCCGAACGTGACCAAGGTGTTCTTCCACCTGTCGGCTGACGTAAACGATCTTCCCCGTTCTCGTGATCACAATAATGAAACCGCCGGTTTCGCTCAAATTCTGTCACGGGTAGAAAAATGATTCTAAGCTGCCGAACGTCAAGATCGTTCTGATAACAGAAATGATCGATAGAATGGTACTCACGGCGACGATATACTGCTCCAAGTCTAAGCCACGGAGTTTCTCAGGCAGAAAGTCATGCGTGCCACGACCAAGAGCTATAACGCACAGAATGGATGAGAGTCAATAAAAAAACTTCAAATAGAACAGAGTATTAATTCTTCTGGATATGGGCGAATTAATTGCTGAACGACGAATCAATAACTTTACGTGTATTATGAAAGTGAACCTAAGTCCATCTATACTTAATTTGAGATATTTAAGAGTTAACATTTCAACGAAATTAAATATATACATATAGGATACCAATGTGTTATACTTAAGTGCACCTAAAATAGTTAAATTTACAATTCCTATTAAAATTATAACAGTTAATAAGTGAATAATATGTTTTCTGATAAAAAATGGAGTTAAGTCACTTTCAAAGTTAACAACTGGATTCATTACAAAATTTTAAAGAACCCAAGTCCAAGTAACATAATTTAAAATGCTTCAAATTGAAAAAACGAAAACCTTAAAACCTAAATCTATTTTTGTTAAAAAAACGTAACAAATAGTTTCGTATGGAAATAAAAGAAATTTATTTGTTTTTCGACTATGCTTGAGTGATTCATTATTAAGGTGTGAAGATAGATAATAATTGGGAAACCTATCAAGATTTTTTATTAAAATTATGTGTCATAGTGATGAAAATAATAGTCACGACAGTCAGACGAAGATTTACTAACTTCACCAGTTGAGGTACAAGAAAATTCTGTTAGAAGGTGAAATATTGAGTTGGTAAGAAAGTATCGTGATTTTGAAAACACTTTATATTATAAACAATATTGTCGAGATATACATTCGTCAATCTGATATATACAACGCGACATTCTTTTTTTTATTTCTCTTTCGAAAAACCCACCAGTTATCCATTTTATAAATGGATTATCGGATCAGGTAAAATCACCGATGCGAATATTTTTAACCACCATTGACAGTCCCGAACATTTACACAGTGCTTTCATACGCGTGACGAATTTCCTCCGCTGCGTTCCGTTCATTTTTTTAATTGAAATAGCATACAGTGACGTAATTGCGTTTCGCGTGTGGCCGTATGTATCTTTCTTAAATACAGATTTTTTAAATACCGTATTTCTCGGACTATACGACGCACTATTTTCCATAGAAAAATTGACACAAATTTTGGATGCGTCTTATGGACTGAAGGTCACGTTAAAATATTTAAAAAAAAAATAAAAACTAAATATCTAAAACTTAAGGAGTCACAACGGTAGTTCAGATGAAACTAATACGATCTGAATATATCTAGTACGAGTTCTGTTAACACTATTTCTACCAAGAGGTGTCAAAAAACACCTTTCAAATTTTAACTTAAAATCATTCGTTAACTTGAATCATTTCTCTATAATTAACTTGTTGACTTTTTATACAATACTTGTTAAATTATCTGGTACATTTAACTGGTAATTTGAAATCCCAACAGTTTTGGCAAATATTTGCATTCAAATAAAAAAGTTTCAAAAGATATCTTTTGGTCTAAATAGGTATACACATAATCGTGGTAGAAATAGTGTTAAAATATCTTTTTCCAAAAAATCACCTTATAAACTTCACATGTGTCTTATAGTCCCAAAAATACAGTAAATTCCACCACCAAAAAATTGTTCAATATTCCCAAAAATAGTTTTAACAGTCGCATGAATGTTTTCAATTTCTAATTAACGTGTCTCGGAAGAAATCCAACGTATTCATCGTGTGTTAGCGAAATGACATTGCTTTCTTGCCAAACAAATGAATGACGTTTCGATGGCAACTTACTGTAGTGCATCCTGAGGTGGGCGGCAGCTAACCTCAGGATGGATATTTTGTCCATCTTCCTGGGGCTTTCGGCGACGGTCGGCACGAGAGTCGCCATCGCAGAAATGTTTGTGTTGAGATTGTCACGGCGTTGTTTTTCTGCCATGTTTCGCGACGCTCTCGGATTGCTGGAACAAAAAGGGAACTTTTGCTTAGGACGGATAAAAACGATGGAAGTTTATTAATTATTCGGAGAAACAGTGTGTCATTGTAAAAATGACACCGCGAAATATGAGAATTTTCCTCCTACGCAATGGTTCGTTTTGTTATTTTGTTAAACAGTGTGATGAATAAATATTTTTATATACAGCTTTGTGTTTTTGTTGTATCTGCTGTGTTTAACGTTTCCGAATAGTTATGTGAAGTAACAATTTCTGGTTTATAGATCTTTTTCAATGTGTTTAAATACAACTGTGTTGCATATAAAATATTCTGTGTTATATGAATTTATTTAGCGTGAATTACAGAAATTGTGATTTCAGTAATAAATTGTATGTTTTTCAGTATTATTTAATCATAACGCAGGGAAATTAAACGCAATCAGGTGTTAGAAATTATTATAAATATTCTCAACACCTTTTCGCACTCCAATTGACGCAAATTGATTAATTTTCTCTCTTTCTTAATGGAATAGTCACGTGAATAAATTAAACTAATATCACATAATCCCGATTATAAATCACTATATCTTGGCACTCTCTATTCTCCACAAAGTAACTTTTAAACCTCAAGACCCCATCCTTCCCTCATTTTTTTAAAAATAAAACACCATGTAAAGAATAAAAATATCCATATTCCACGGTTTAATTCTAGGATTGTTTACGAAGCCAGCGGGATATAAATAATATAAATAAAAAATTACCACCCACGCCTTGTGCAGCGGAGCAAAACTAAATTTTCCGGCAATCATCATTCCGGCCTTTAAAAATTTCATCGTTATCGACCGACTTTCACATTTCGTCGCCCGGAGTAATTAAACCTTGCCGCTGGAATATCACTGCTTTTTTTTTTATATAATTAACTTTCATCTCGTCTCCTCGGTCGCGATGCAACGCGGAACGACGGTATGTGCATCTTTCGTCGTACATATCTAAATTTCATCGCGTTCCCGATGCGTGAGTCAACCGAGAGCGTCGTGTACAACTACGAAAATAATTCCATGGCATAAGTCGCGCACACCAGCTCGAATTCTTCTGACGGACGGTTGCGTGAAATCCGATCGAGATCGCAGATTTTTCCCTTATAAAAATATTCAAATACTAAAGATCGGGATCGCAGATTTTTCCCTTATGAAAATATTCAAATACTAAAGATGGGGATCGCAGATTTTTCCCTTATGAAAATATTCAAATACTAAAGATCGAGATCGCAGATTTTTCTCTTATTTAACTCATTCACCGTTGTAAAATTAACCCATTGCACTGGAAGTTTTTTTTTCATTAATATTACCAGCAACTCGAAGCGATTTCAATAGAGAAATCTGTTGTTATTGAAAAGTTTGTTATCAAGAGCGGAATATCCTATACACGATAGTTTTAACGATTTCTTTTGGTACTTATGTTATAAAAAGTATTTAAATTATTTAATTACTGAAAATTATTTCAATTTAATTTTTATTAAATTCCAGTAATTTGGAACTTAATTATTTTTAAATGCCTCCATACTAGACCCCTCGAGTGCAAAGGGCTAAGCACATATTTGTCTTCGTTTCCAATGGTTTATTTTAACACATTCACACCTGACTTTAAACTTGTAAAATAGGACAATTTGTTGTACTGAGTAAACAAATTTAACGATCTGTTTATATACCACAATATATGTATATATATGTATACATATATATTGTGGTATATACTATCCAACATAAGCGTAAACTTGCTAATGAAAACAGTGAAATTTCTTAAAATTTGAATATTAACTATTTATCTAATATGATTAATCATTAATAATAATTTCAAAAAATTAAAAAAACGAATAAGGTACATAGTACACGTGGTACATGCCCTCACTACACTAACCGTCCCAATCGACAATGAATATATCAACCTTTTCCTCGAGGGCGCTGCACAGGTGTATTAATCAAGGTGTTAATTCGAAAATTATCGTTCCTCGCTTCGCAAGGACACCGAAAAACCGTCGCCTTGCCCGGTGTCCCCGTGAACACATCCGAAAGCGGTCGGGCGTTACAAAAATACTTGAAATGATGTAAGTGCTGTTTAAAAGTTTGATTTTTATTTATCCGCGTGTCATCTTGATTCATCTTGAAACGTTCGGGTTACCGCGTGATGAACACGCGGGCATTAATCAGCTCGGCGTTGGATTGAAAAAAAAAGGGGAAAAAAAGAAAGAGAAAATGGGAGAAGTGAATGTGTGTCACATGTTTTTTATTCCGCCGAATCCAACACGTGAAATAGTCTGCCCTCGTACGACAACCGTCGGTTTCTACTCGGTGGCAGTGCGAGCCGGAATGTTTGTCATCTGTCAGACAGACGGATTTCTTCCCCCGGTTACGTCGGATACGACATGATTGAGATTCCCGTTCGTCCGGGACCGGTCGTTTATTTTTTTCGTAACTCGCGCTATTAACGCGCGCGGTATCTGTGTCACGGGCGACCTTGAAACTTTAATTTCTTCCGAATCGAACGGAAGAGGGAGGAGGAACCGTATATATACAACGGATTTTTCGTACTGTCATTTAAAAGTCAAAATATGCTCGAGTTTTAACACGTTCGCGGGAACAAACGATGAAAATGAACGAAATGAACCGTTTCAGGGCAGAAAATCGACTAACTCCATTTTTCTCCGTTTTTTAAAAATTTGTTATTTTTGCAGAACGTGCAGTTGTATGTCGCGAGAATCAAATGATAACGTTAGGAAATTATGGATATATAAATCTCATCTTAAATTATTTATATTGACCTCTAAATAATTCTAAACATATTAACACTTGCGAATATATCTCGATTTTCACCAATATTACAATATAAATACCAAAGGGTAACATAATTTTCGGATATAGTCGTCAAACACACTAAATTGGTTAAAAAGAGAATTTTAAAAAGCAACGTGTGCTTTCTGTTCACTTTTGAAAACTTCATTTTTTATGGAATTAGTCGATTTGTGCCCTGAACGGGATAAATAATAGCGACCATAACAGTATTGTCGATTATGGTCGGCATTTGAATGTGTTGGATGACAATTCCGTTTTTTTTCGTCGCGATACGCAATCGCGAGGCAAATAGCAATTTTCCACGGTATTAGGAACGACGATGGTGTCTTTATCACCGTGTCACGCGTGATTGAAAATGATCCAACGACCTGGTTGTTGTATATCGCGCAGAAACGTATATATTTACAAAACGGCCGGGGGCAGGAAATGATTAAGCAGATCATAAATCCATGTATGTACATAGTTTAATATGTACGGCCATATAGAGCGGTTATTTATGCCCGCGTGATCGAGGTCTATATTGTGACTATAATCTACGCCTAAGTTATTAATAGAAGTGGTGTCGTAGTTGCAGTGGTCATTGTAAGAGTGGTGTCGTTCTCGATAGAAACGAAAGATGGAAACGGGCGACAACGAAATCATCAAAATCATCAAAAGTTTAATGTCTGAACTGAAGAAAATGTATAATTTTCTGTTTAATTATGCGTATTAATTTTGTTGGGAGGCACGTTAGATTTTTTGGTACAATATGACAATCGATGACAATTGTGTAATTAAAAGGGACTTTTAATAAGTTGCGCCTTTTTATAGCGTACGTTTCAGTGTGTTTACTATTACCTACGGTTAATGCTAAAAGAAAATAAATACGATGCTGTATAACATTATTTAATTACAAGAAATAACCAAATTAAATGCTACTGTCAATAATTACGTTATTCATTGAGATAATCATTCAGATTTAATGTCTTAATATCGTAGAACAATGATGGACAATACCAGTTTATAGGATATGATCGTGTTACTTCGAAATGACATCAAAAAATGATTCATTTCCCTAAAAAAATAACATTAATTTTACCATAACAACCAAAACTTGCAACAGTAAAAGAATCTCAAGAAAAACTCATTTTTACTAATCCATTATTTTCAGTTTCATATTGTTTTGCCAGTGTTATTAATTTATTTTCATAATATCATTAAACAAATCTTTATTTCCCGCGAATATCCCCAATTTCCAAAATCGCGTACAACCACGTCCGGCTGATCCGCTCTTATTTACAATACACATTTAAATTTTCGGTGGCCGGAAACGCACTTCGTACGGCACACATATCGGTGTAAATACGTACGTCAGCGACAATAAACAATTGACACTTTGGCCCGGTGTCTGGTATCTCGACGTATCTGGCCGAGTGCCTAACTGGCAACCACTGTCGATTGTATAGACAGCAGACATTCATGGACGCGATTACAAGTGAATAATAACAAACGAACATTTTAAATACAGCCCGCCTGTATTTCAATTCAGAGCCTGAAATTTTCGTCGATCATTATACTTTAGAACAGGTATTATCTCCGGCGTCATTATTTTTAGTACCGTGTCCTATTTAAAGAACACATTCTCACCGAATCCGTGAATTTTTAATCGATCGTTTCAACGGTTCAGATGCGAGTTGACGGACAACGAATGTACATATTTATTTATCTGTGTGTGTGTGTGTGTGTGTGTGAAAAAGTAAAGATGTAACATCGATCTAGATTTACAAGTGACAATGCAATAGAGATCGCATCGAATTTTCTAAATCATGGTTCGAGAGTTATCCCCGTGTTACACAATACCAAAACGACTTTGGCCAATTATCCCAGCGCCGGCCTTGGGCTCGTTATCACCGCGATAACGCCGGCTAAAACCCCGCTTCAATGTTTTGATACAGTTATAACTGAAGTCCATGGGGAAGTGACCTCGAGAGGCTTGACAAAACAGGATAAGAGACGGCGATAATTAATCCAATTTGACGGCGCACAACCTTGCTTCTTTTTGCGCAAACGGTGCGACCGAAATTGAAATTACGGTTATCGCGAGGCGAACAATTGTTTTTCACCTGGCTCGAATGCAAGTTTTTATTTTCTTTTTTTTTTTGGAAATAAGGGTGTGAGAACGGAAAACGAGAAAAAAAGAATTTATACTTATCAGTACGCTAGGATGTATACTATATTGTTTATCGTGTGGTGTACAATGAACTTCGTTGTCTATAAAATTCAAAATATTCGTTGCGAAATAAGTTGTATGTTATAATTTGTCGAAAAATTTTTGTGGAGATTAAAATTCGATGGAAATATAATTGAGATGATCAGGCAGATGTTCAATTAAAGGATCGCATTAATTAGTCTCGTTTCGTGAACGTAGTAAAATGATAATTATCAATAATTAAAATAATAATTTATTTCACGATTCTCCTCGAGTACCGATGTAATCCAGAAAACCGTCGAATTATCGTCACCGTTGTAAATAAACAAAAACAAAAGAGAAAAAGAAACATTTTTCGTATCGATAGTATTACTTTCGATTTTTATATCCATGCCCGTCTACCTATCTGCTTTTTTATTGTGTACGATACGGTGCAATCACAATCGCATTTATTTTTGGCACACAACTCACCGTCGGACGCGATCGAATTGTATTTATATAGCGCGCCACTTGTTACATCGTTATCCGTGACACGTAACTATTAAAACAGATCGGTAGAACAACGTTGATCAATCGATCCGTCAAACAGAAAATCGCGTATGCAAATCGCGGACCGTGAGTCATCTACACGAAATACATACTTACATACATTCACACATACGTACATACATGTATCACCGTACGAAATTATTAATAGGCCAGCGTATAATTAAAAGAAGCAGGTGTGTGAAGACCGTTGAAATTACAGTAGGAACCGATCCGACCACTACTACCGCGCGATCCATAATTAATGAACGATTCTCATAATCAACTCGCCGCGAACAGAGAACTCCGAGTGTTCCTCGTTCGGCTTACATCATCTACACTTTTTATTTGTGCATGTCTGGCGTCCAGACGGTGAGGATAAAAGACGCTCCAACCGGAAAAGAAACTGCGGAAAAAAAACTCGTCGTAAAAGAATCTATTAAAGCTGAGAAAGATCGGAGTGAATCGGAGATAAAATATCTGCGGGGGAAGTACACTCGATTAATTCGATTATGAAAGGCAATATTATTTATTGAAAAATCAAATAGTCCGAGGTTTGTTTGGAACAAAGTCCATGGACGAAATAAATTAGGTTGAATTTTTGGTTCATGTTGTATGTGTGTGTGTCAAGACACTTGTGAGTGGATGAACGACCTCAGGGAGACTACAGACACTTGCGATGGGTGTAGGTTGAAGGGTCAAATAGATAGGGACTGTCTAGGATGAGTAAATACGAGTCGCAGTCATCAGAACACGATGATTCAGAGAGGAGAGTATGTTTTACTTTGTGCTACCCTTGGATGAATGAATTTGTGGCTGACTAAAGTAAAATTGTTCTACTTGAATTCTCAAATACACTTATAAGTGTGTATAAATACTGGGAAATGTATCTTTTTTTTATTTCTATTTGGATAAGACAAAATACCTGTTGCTACAAATGTCTTTAACACTAGATTTACGGATGTTGATTATATACCTACTTTTACTGAAGTGTACTTTATTAATATACTAATATAATTTACCAAGTGTAAATTAACATTTACATATGTTTCATTAAAGTTTTATATATATATGTAGTAATCAAATTTTGAATGAGTCAAATTGGCTCGGTCCGTAAATCTAGTGTTAATCTAATTTCTCTCTTCATTAAAACCACATCGAGCCAAAAACAGTGTGCGAATAAAACGCGATTAAAACACACAATTACCAATATCATTTTCTCAGCTCCTCAAAAAAGAAAGCGGTTCTCAATTCCCCGCGTTCACTTTTATCAAAACACTCCTCCCCCATTTGTTGATCCAGTGCTTATCACCGCAGTTTGTCAATATATTTTTCAACCGCGCCTCATTCACTTTACATTGCACATCCCACATAAGTAAAATACCGTTGATTATTTAACAAAAAAGAAAAATACGAACAATCCGTTCGAAATAATCGTCCGTTTTATCGTCGTCCGAGGCCGTCGAAAGTCTCGCCAAGTCTCGTTAACTCGAAAATTCTTATCGTTTCTGCGAAATATCCTGCGGACACGTGCGTGCCGCGGATACGTATCCCTGGAACCGTTTGCGAAATCATTCGAGCCGTTTTCTCTCGCAGACGGGATAAGAATTTCTCACACACTCAGCTTCGCCTTCGGTTTCGTCTGCATGCGTTAGATAGACGCTGGTTCGCACGTAATCGCACCAATACATGCACACCGATGAGGTCCGGTATACACACACACACACACGTATTCGCACACGGCACGACAAGCGTATGAAAGTCCTGGAGTTACACGTTGGATAGGTCGGGACACCATGACGAATGAATCGTCGTCTGGCCGCCGACGAGCACCACCACTCTTCGCACAATACACGTCGAAAACCTTTCTCCCGCCTGGCAAAATAGTCGGCTAGGTGTTGTACAGCGTGGAATAACGCGATATTTAGCGATACGTGTCTCGAGATATCGAGGAAAGATTTAATTTCAGGGATACCGACGGTGTTAAACTAAATAAATTTGACCGATCGCTCTAATTATATGGAAAAAATAACTTCTGGTCTTTATTGCGATCTTCAAACTTCAATAATGTTAAATATAAAATGTTTTTTATTTTTTTATTTGATTTTATATTATCTATTAATATGTAAGTAAATTTTAAAAAAAAATTTATATTTAACATTATTGAAGTTTGAAGATCGCAATAAAGGCCAGAAGTAAGATATTTTTTACATACCGGCGGTGTGTTGGAAATGTCAAAGCCGTGGGGGAATTTAACACTGAACCTACCGACAATTTAGGTATATATTCTTATCGGATCCGAAAAAATGATAATCTTTGCGATTGATTTCAGGTAACAGTTAATTTGATGTAAAGAACTGTAATTTTCTTTATGTTGATTAAAGAAATTAACATTGAAAGCTATAACGTTGCATATAGGCAATTTAATAAAAAATTTGAAAACGGTTATTTGACCTACCTCGGTAGGTTTAGTGTTAATACTGGGTTTAACACGAGTTTACATACGTACATTTATATGTGTATTTATGTTTATATGTGTGACTTTATTTCTATGGAAAGTTTGGGAGAGAGTCAGATGACGCGAAAAATTAAATTTGCAATTATATGTTTGATAAATGTAAGTAAAAATTTAGCGAAAGAATTTTCTTGAAGAAAATTTAATAAAAAGTTGTCTTATAGGGGTGAAAATTACCTGTTCAGCTCAGGTATCGTTACAGATAAAGATAAATGTGATGATAAAAAATATAACGAATATACTGTGGTTTTTAATTGACAAATTTCTATCCGATGCGTTTCAATGACAATTTCTCAGAAATAAAATAATTTTTGTCAAGATCTACGGCGTGTGTTTAATAAATATTACGTGCGTCGTCTCTGGAAAGAGGAAGTAAGTAAGCCGTGAAACTTTCGAGGAACTAGACGCTGGAGGTTCAAGGCCGAAAATATTTCGACGTTATCTTGAAAAAAAATGAAACGAAAAAACGTAGTCGCGTCATCGTCTGCACACGATATGGCATCGTTTATAGCGATGATGTAGAAGTGACTAGCTGAAAAACAATGCTGCTGCAGAAATCTTTTTCAGAATAGAGTGAATGTCTTTTTTTTTCTTTCTTTCATTGCGACGCAACCATCCATGTCTAGAAATCTAAACAATTCTTGTATGATTTTTTTTTCTTTTTTACTCTTCCGTCTTGTAATTCTGATTTTTCAAAACGCGATGTATTTCCATGGAATATATATTTTTTTTAAATTGATCCTTGTCGGGTATCGTATATTACGTAATTATCAGTTAGCAACAAAGTATAGAATACTTAGCACTAGAACTACCAAGAAGGTCAAAGTGACTAGTTCCTAATATCTTACAAAAGTCACAATAATTTATAATAGTGCTTTTTCCGAGATTCTTCATTACTACGTCCCTATATTTATATAATTAAATCGATTAATTAACTAACCATCCTCGTTCCCCCTTTCCAAATAAATTTATCTAACGTTTTTATATAGACTAAATTATTTCTCGGTAGTTCTAGTGTTAGATACATGGAAACTAATCGAGAAGAGAATAAAACAGGTGAAAGACAATTTCACTGATGATTGTTAGAATTTCGTCGTTATTTCGCCGCGGTCTGGCATGCAAATGAGACATGTGGCATGTGCTGTACGTTATCGACTCGCCGTTTATTCGATCTCAAGAATTCGTATGCGCATTATGCGCTCTATAATTGGCACAATGCGCTGCCTGTTTGTGTTTCAGTTTTACCTGCAACTTTCGCGGTAACTATAATTTCGCTGCCAAATGTATTCGGCACCGCCATTCGATTATACATTGTGCTACCTTTCGATGAGTTACACCTGTCGGTTAATTGTTGTAATACGTCTGTTGAAGTACTATTTATTACATCCGTTTAGGTGTCTCAAAATATCGAGAAAGTATATAAAGTCACTTAAATCGTCGATATTACTACTTTGAAATCAAAATACTTTAGTATTAATCTAATTATTGATTGTAGAAATAAATTCTTTTCAGCTAAAATCGTGACAGACTATAATTAATATTTTAATGATCAACTGTTTAACTTTGTGTAAATAAAACATTTTGCCACAATATCGTAAAAAACACATTTCTACATCTCTGTATTAATATAAGTATTAATGATTGGAATATCTAACTGTCTCATTCCTTCTAGAAAAAAATCTTGTATCGTTCTTGTTGTCAGTTTTTCCAACGAATTGTATGAGCCGCATGAATTTCACTTTCGTTTCTTCCTTTCCTTTTTCCCCCGTCCGCGAAGGAATGGGAAATCGATGACCCCCGGTCTAGTCTTCGTGTTCGGCTCATCTTTATCCTCTAACGCCCTTTCCTTTCGTCCCTTTCGTCAAGGCCACCAGACTTTCGACCCGCGACGGGGAGGGATTTCGCAGTATGTACGTTGCGAACGAGAAAGGACTGACTCCGCTTTCATTCGTGGATCGATACTCCGGTCTACCGAGGCGGTGTATGATGAGTACGCTCCTGCGACCTACCCCTGCGCCGGGTACACGTTCAAGGTCGTACCATGAAACGAAGTTACGCGAACACTGCAAATGCGCAGGCTCCCCTTTCCCTTGTCTCATCTCGTTTAGTCTCGATTTATTTCATCTCGTTTCGTTTTTGTTCTCGTTGGTTTCGTTTTGGTTTGGTTTTGGTTTGGTTTTGATTTTGGTTTTGGTTTTGGTTTTGGTTTGGTTTTGGTTTGGTTTTGGTTTGGTTTTGGTTTGGTTTTGGTTTGGTTTTGGTTTGGTTTTGGTTTGGTTTTGGTTTTGGTTTGGTTTGGTTTTGGTTTTGGTTTGGTTTGGTTTTGGTCCATTTTGGTTTGGTTTGGTTTAGTTTGGGTTTGGTTTTGATTTGGTTTTGGTTTTGGTTTGGTTTGGTTTGGTTTTGGTTTGGTTTTGGTTTGGTTTTGGTTTGGTTTTGGTTTGGTTTTGGTTTGGTTTTGGTTTGGTTTAGTTTGGGTTTGGTTTTGATTTGGTTTTGGTTTGGTTTTGGTCCATTTTGGTTAATTTTGATTCGATTTTATGGGTTTTGGTTCATTTTGGTTTGTTCTGGTTTCTTTTGGTTCATCTACTTTAATTTTGAATCATTCCTAGCTTGTCCCTCACGTTTCATCTATTCCTTACCTCACGTTATCTCAATCCATTTCATCTCGTGCAATTTCCACGTCATCTCATCTCGCCACTTTGCGTACCGAGTCCTCGGCGTATGACGCATCGCGACGAAAACAGGCGCGTCGACAAACAATTCCCGGGCATGTTCGAAACAATTATCTGCCGTTCGATGCGAGATACCAAATTATACATCGTGTTTCGCATTATTATTATACGTTCGCGAAAACATTTCACCGGGGGCGGGAGACGCGCTTTATACAGTCCCGAGACCCGCGGATTATGTAGAAATTTCAATCGTTCGACGTGTTTGCTTACACCGCTTTCCAATTATTTCTTGTCGATGCAAAAGTGAAAACAGACCTCGAGATAACTCCCAAGATAAGACACCTCTCAAGATAAGACTTCCCCGCGATACATGCATAAGCACACAGACTTACTCGCGTCTCACGATTATTCATACGAACATTTCATACCATCGATAACGACAACCGACAAAAATAATAATAATAATAATATACACCTCCTCTCAAATCAACCCCATCAACCATTAAAATTTCCAAGAAAATCAAATCAAACTCCATGAAAATCCCTATTTAAAATCCTCTTCAACTCCGTTCTAATAAAATAATAATATACACCTCTTCTCAAATCAACCCCATCAACCATTAAAATTTCCAAAAAAATCAAATCAAACTCCATGAAAATCCCTATTTAAAATCCTCTTCAACTCCGTTCTAATAAAATAATAATATACACCTCTTCTCAAACCAACCCCATCAACCATTAAAATTTCCAAAAAAACATATCAAACTCCATAGAAACCCCCTTCCAGAAACCCTCCTCAACTACCTCCGAACCAATTCCATTTTTTCTAAATAAATACGTATATTTTAATTCATATTTCTTCAAAAAATGAATTCCTCAAAAAAAACATCTTCAATTTCTTTTACTTCGTTTCCATCAACAACGAAAGTGCCAGCGTAAATATCGGGCCTCGTCGGCAGCTGCCATGTAGCCATTTTCGTTGTCCTCGTCGACGTCGCCGGCACCGTCGCAATCCGCGTCCTGCCTCACTGCGAGCCTGCGTGAGCCATTCGAATTCGAAGCCCGGTCAACAGCCCCGAATTCTCCTCCCTTCTCCCCTCGTTGCCCCATCCACCCCTTTCGTCGACATTTCCCACTCCTCTTTGTCCCGTCCGCCCCTCCAACGCAACGAAACCGAATCCCTTCTCTGCTGTTGCTTGTTCTCTTTTCCCTTTCCCCTCCCCCTTTCCCCTTGTCCTATCAACTTTTCCCTCTTCTTCGCGACGCTCCTTCCATCCTCTGCGCACCTCTTTTACCGTTTCATCCTCCTCCTCCCCTCCCCCTACCCTTTTCCCCTCTTTCTCCTTCTCCTCCTCCACCTCGTCGTTTCTTTTCTCAACGGAGAATCGTAAATCATCGCCGTCCCCTCTTTCCTCCGACGCAACGACGTCCAATCGACCAGACTTTGTCCTCTCTCTCTCTCTCTTTCTTTCCGTTCATCTGTCTGTCCGTCTCTCTCCCTCTTTCTTATAGTGTCTCTTATTTTTCCCTTTCAGTATACAGAGAGTTGCGCTCGTCGCTTTTATTTAACACTAGGACGACGGAGGATTAATTGGATGAATTGAAAAAGACCGGATAAATATGTTTGAAACAAAGAAATAAAGGGGGATAGTAAACTAATCAGTTTAATTATTTACATATAGAAATATGGATACGAAGAATTTTGGAAATCGCAATGTTATAAATTTAAGCGGTTCTTAGAAGAATTTCGGAACCAGTCATTTTGACTGCCTCCGTCGTTCTAGTGTTAATTATTTTTTTTAATTATTTTTCTTCCCGATTCGCATCTTCCTCGTTGTTTTCGTCGTTCACTTTGTCTCCATTTCGTTCTTTTACAGTGTCCTTCGAAGGAATGATACGAAGTTTCGAGTGTGGTTCTCCGCGGGGTCGTCGGTTGCATATATACGAGTTTCTTTTTTTATAAAATTAACCAGACGCCAGGTGCACGGTTTGGCGCTGCCGTTTAAACAATTTGGCGGGCTTTCCGTCGGGTCCCGTTCGTTTCTCTGTAGAGAGCGAGAATGAACTTGGACGGATCGAGTTATTTCAGTTGACGGAAATGCGTCTTTCGGACGAACCGGTAATTTTCCATTCGTTCATGAAAAACCAACTCGCTACACACGCACACCGGTTACCAACGTTAGAACATTTTACGACCGCGTAAAGT
Organism: Mimumesa dahlbomi; assembly: GCA_917499265.3. Taxonomy (NCBI): domain Eukaryota; kingdom Metazoa; phylum Arthropoda; class Insecta; order Hymenoptera; family Crabronidae; genus Mimumesa; species Mimumesa dahlbomi. The sequence goes on along the minus strand of OU824122.1, from coordinate 6,723,902 downwards.
ATACTTTTCGAGCGTCAGCATTCCTCCCATCAATCATCGGATAAGCTTTAATTGTTTCGCTTAATTTCAAGTGGTTCCGAATGTGTTCCATCGCGATTTAATATTTTGTTAAAATTGTTTAACACATCTTGCGCGAGCACTTTGCCGCCAAAGTCTTACCGTGTAGCGGGCGATTTAATAAAACTTTTAGTTTCTCCTTAAAAATCTATTTCTTTATTCCCTATCTTATCGTAAAAACATCACAAAAACCCATCGATAACAATAATCCATCAATAATCCGTGAAAAACGACTTTAGACGCTTCCCGCACAAGATGTGTTAATGAATATATATTTAATAAAATGAAAGTTTGATTAACACGTTGAATGCCACGGGGGTCACCGGTGACCGGCACTGAACTTGGCGGTGGCGCCACAATTTCAATTTCTACCTGTTAGTAGAAGTTCATAATTATAATAAATCTCAATACTTATACATATTTCGATGCCATCGACGTGACTACAATGATGTAAAAAAATTAATGCGTTATAAAAACACCTAAAAATATTTCTATTTTTACATGAAATATGCACTCAAAGTACACACATTGTAATGTTCGAAATCTATCGTGGCGCTGTAGGCAATATATAAAAAACTCGCGCGGCATTGAACGTATTAATAAATATACATTTAATGAAATGAAAATTTTATTAAATAAAAATAGTCAATTAAATTTAATTTTTTTTTATTTCGCCGACCAATCAATGCCGCGCGAAAATTACGCGTCGCTTTTCCACGCATGCCTTTAATATCGCCATTCACTTTTTCCGTCGGTTCTCCCTGTCTTCTCCGTCTGTCTCTCCCCGTGTTCGACCATGACCACCCTTCGCCGGGGTGCGTAAGGGTGGTAGAGGAAGGTGACCTTCGCAACGTGGCCGTCGTGCTCCGAAATTCTGTGGGGAGAACAGGGGTGGAAAAGGGAGACGAAAAGAGCAAGGGAGACCGAGGGCTCGTAAAACCCACGTAAAATTCCCTCTACCTCCCTTCCTCGCCCTTTCTCCCTCCCTCCCTCCCTCCCTCCCTTTCGACCAGCCCTCGTCTAGCTCGATGTCATGGTTAGGACGAAGGGCGGATGATTCGACGATACTGGTGGTGCGTGGTGTTATATTTACGTCGTTACGAGAACCGACGCTGAAATAGTAGCCGCAGAACTGGTCGCCATTTAATTTTACTCGTCGTTCCGAATTACTTCTTAACGATCCGTTTTATATCGTGTAGCCAGGGGCGAGCTTGCGAAAAAAGACTTGACTTCTTTTTTTGGGGGTATTTTTTTGTTATTTTGTGATATTCGGGACCACAGATATCGCGATGGCTTTGGTCGAGTTGGAGTTAATGATATTTATCACACGCTCGAATTTTAATAATGACTGTCTTTCCGTTAATTGTGATAATTTTGAGATCGTTAAAAAGAGATAAAATGCGAGGGAAAGTATGAAAGTTTCGGAATGTATTTATACTTTTTCCTGAACAAATTAACCTCGGTATGAAATTTCGAAATTTTCGCGTAAAAAGTGTGAGGGGATCGAAATCTTTGGGGATTTTATGTGACCATCATTTTGAAAATCTGGGATTTATTTAGTAAGTCGCCTGTATGGAAATCATTTGTAAATATCCAGTTTCCAACTTTCCTATAAAAACTGCGAGAGATATGAATTTTCAGCAATTAAATGACCGCTAGTTGGATTATAAAAAAATACTAGGATTTATCAACGCTCGTATTATTTACAATTTAGGAGTTAAATTCGGTCTAAATTTCACCAAAGGCGATTTGTATGTTCCACTGGGATACAGGACTCACACAGACACACACACAGACACACGCACGCCCGAAACGCGGAGGATATAGGCCACGATAAAAGCAATAACTCTGGAACGAAATTAGTAATCGTAATTAACCCGGGCAACGCCGTGTGGTTTCAGCTAGTATCATATAAATCTAGTATCAAGTCTGACTAGGCTGTAATTACCAAGCTATATTGTACAGACTGCCAGACTACTAACACTTAAATTAAGTAGAAACGGAACAGCACGAAGTCAGACTGGAAAAGTGTGTCTGTACAATATTTCCATGGAATTTCATTAAACGCTTCAGATAAAAGTGCAAACTCTCTTTAACGTCGAGGAATAAATACTTTCAGCAATTCCTTCATTAATTATTAATTTACTTTCCTACAATTCAGCTTGAATTAATTTCTCTGGTTTATTTCAGTTCTAATTTTTTCATTTTTATTTTGCACGTGTCTTTGGTAATCGATTAATATTTCAAAATTAATTACAGTGATAAAAATGAGAATATAGAAATTAATAAATTAATGCACACTTTTGACAAAAATGGTCCTAAGTTAATAAACAATCATCATGTGTCTCCAACACCCTAACAATTTCTTTTTCAGTTGCTTCAACAGTCATCGTTTTTCAGTTGTTCCACGTCCAGTGTGTCACAAAGGACCACAGTACACTTAAACAAAAATATAACTTCATATCTTATTTTCGTCGACTTTGATCCTTTTCCCACGTACACATCGAGTGGTTGTTTTCCAAATAAATCGTCAGTCAGACTACAAAGCGACTCAAGTGATTATCTTTAACTTTCCCCGAAAGTGAAAACAAAAGCCTCGTATTCATACCACACATTACCACGACTCTCTTTCTCTCTCTTTCTGTCCCCTTTAAAAAAATCATTAATATGAAAAACGATTCTGCCTTCAGTAAACCGCGCAAAAACTCGCGAATTTATTCGCGACACTCCTCCGACGTTAACACTAAACCTACCGACAGTTTAGGTACATATTCTTATCGGATCCGAAAAAATGATAACCTTTGCGATTGATTTCAGGTAACAGTTAACACTAGAACTATCGAGAAATAAAGAAATAAAGGGGATAGTAAATTGATCGATTTAATTATTTGCATAGAGAAACATGGGTATGAAGAATTTTGGAAATCGCAGTGTTATAAACTTAAGCGATTCTTAGAAGAAATGCGGAACCGGTCATTGTGACCCCCTTGGTAGGTTTACTGTTAACACGTTTGCGGACGTGAATGCTATAGCATTCATTTTCATTGTAATGCAGAATGACATGAATGCTATAGCATTCAAATTTTAAAACCAATTATTTTGAATTTAATTTTATATAACCTTAAGTTTTTGTAATTATTATACCTGTCAAGATAATGACTAACTGATTCTTTAGGTATTTCGTATCTTATTTTCTCTTTGTGTATTTACAAATTTGCATACGGAAGCAAATTTGTCATGGATGCTATAGTATTCATTGTACATAACGATTAAAATATGATAATCCGACTACCCTTATAAAATGTGTTTAATCAAATTTCGGATATCACAACCAATGAAAAAATAAAACGAACGTCAATTTTCGGACGTCGCTGCAACTTTCACTGTCCGCGAACGTGTTAAGGAAAACCGTTTCTCGTCGTTTACGTTCCCAGTACAGTAATTATAGCGACGGGAATACAATTACGGGGTAATGATCGCGCGGACACACGATTCTGCCGTGGGAGGTGTATTTATTGTCAGCGTCGAAACGAGAAGAGCGGCTTACACGTGTCGTGTGCGGTGAGCTTCTTACTTTTTAAAAATACCCGACGATGAAGCCACGAACGTGTATATCCACGCTCGTCCGTCACACGCGGGGGGAATTTCGCGTTTCGTTCACGTCTCGCGAACGTATCTATCGATACCACCGACCGTCTGATCTCTAACGTAAAACCGGTTTCCCGAAACCGACAATCGGACTTTGATAAAAAAACAAAATCGCCACGGACCACTTTGAATTTCATTTTATTTGAATTTCAGTCGGATTTCGCGCGAATTCGATTACGAGAATTCGCACGTACGCGAGGGATGAAAAAAATCACGTTAATCCACGTGCGCGAGTGGAACAGTATTGATGTGGAGATTCGTTGATGTTGACAAACGAAATTAATGTACGCTGGGAAAATAATATCGAAAACGGTGTTCGTTCTTTCTCGTTAACGAATAACGAGTAATTTTGATGAGATGATGAATATAATAAAAAATGCGTTGATTGTCGGTGAAAGAGATTTTTTATGAATTTCGCTGGCGAATTTTTTTGGAATTGTGACACGTTGGGTATTGCTGTACTTTGGTTAATGAGCATTGGATAGTAACGAGAACAGTCTGATTGTTCCAAAAAAAGGTGTAATAATGCGACGCTACGTTTATATGTATAGATTGTAATTAGCCGACTGTAATTAATAAATGTGCATGAAATATTCCATCATATTTCATGTTTGTTGACGTTTATATAAAAATAAAATATACAGTGGACACACAACGTATTTGCATACCCTGGTTTACAGGATACACAAATTCCGAGTGTAAAGACTGTAAGCGAAAATACATTTCAGTAATTACTATTGATAATTAATGATTGAGTGAAGTCTGTGGAACGAATTTAAATCTCCGCCGACTACTTTGAAATCTGTTTATTCGCGGGACGGAGTATGCAAATACTATTTTTAGCTAGTGTATATCTCACTACGAGAACTTTGGCGGTAAAAAACAGAAAATTTTGAGATTTCCAGTTATTTCCACCGCGCTGTAAACCCGTTTCAAACCCGGCCGATGAGATAACGTTTGTATTCGAATTTACATGTCTCCCCTTCGAAGTTAATTGTATTCCAAATAGACCTTAACAACAGTGAAATAAAAAGCTGAAAATTCGCAAGAATACTTAAAAGATCATCAAAAGGTAAAGTGTGGAACTCAACAATTTTTTTTCCAAAATTTATTGCATCTTTAACACTAGAAATATCGAGAATTAATTCGGTCTATCTAAAAAAAATAGATAAATATATCTGGGAAAAGGGAATGAGAGAAAATAATAAATTGATCGATTTAATTATTTACATAGAGGAATATAGTTGTGAAGGATTTCAGAAAACGCACTAATAAGTTATAAATTCCAGTAAGTTTTATAAGAAATTAGAAACCAGTTATTTCGACTGCCTTGGTAATTCTATTGTTAAAAAAAACAAGAAATGGATATATGGTAAATTTGTCACAAGGATTCTATTTTGTAAACAAACTATACGTTCCAATAGTGCAATATAAATCTCTAACCGCCTTCCACAATTGAGCAATTGCACAAATGGCCAGTCGCCAACCTGCAAAACAATGTTATTGAAGTTCTTCGTAATTCAAGAACTGCAGCGATAGATTAAGCTTATCGACTAGACAACAGTGTCGTAGCACCGTAACCGACTTGATTCGGTAAATAGTGGTACATGAAAGTGGAGAAAAATAATAATAGATGCGATCGCGATAAAAGTAATCGAGTGATAAGTATTTTTAAAGACCCCTTTGCACGTGTGCAGGTGGTACGTACTCGCGTGATGTCACTAAAACGCGAATTTTATTTTCGACGAGTTCAACTTATGCTCGACGTGCACGCAACTAGAACACGCGCCATTGCACGATTTCGGACTTAACGAATTTTTATTATCCTCTCTATAAAGCCATAAGATACCAAGTGGACCCGTCCGAAATGGGAATTACGTTCAAAGTCTTTCAAAATAAAAATAAAAAAAATTTCTTTCTGTATGATTTTTTAGCAGGAAACTAGTGAAACTCGGAACCTGTGTCGAATGTCTATTTTAAGAAATGTTCGATGAACTTTGTACGATCCTCGCGTCAAAACATTGAGGAAGAAGCCTCCGTACGTACGTTTTTTTTATATTGACAGTTCGAAAAGACGGGAGGGTACGCGATGTGAATTTAATTATCCAACGGATACGGACTTCCGATCATTCCTTTCCGTCTTGCCAAATTCTCGGTGTGTAGGTGTTTCGAGAATTCTTGCGACGCTGTGCTTTTTGGCTCGAAGTAGCGGGAACACGTCAAATAAAACATGGAAGAGTTACTTTGTACCGTAGAAAACGATCTAGACATTCTTCTATATAATCTTCATTTATAAATTCAAGAATAAATGCATATTTAATGGTACGAATCGCAACTATTATATTTTTTTCATAAATTTTGATCTCCTTCGATTATATTGCAATGAAAATCGGTCTTCTACGACTTCCCATTTCGGAGATATAATTTTTTTTAAACTTTTTTACATAACTGTAAAGACTTTTTCTTATTTTGCTGCGTTCTATAAATTCACAAAATTCTGTCCACATATTTTGTTATACCCTGTATATCAAAACATACTGCAAGTAGAATCAGTCGATTTCGAAAGACTTTTTTTAAAGGTAAAGTATCCTTTATTATGTGTCATGTATTATTACTCAATCATCGTTAGTTACGCGAGGAGTGCAATTACGTCGATTAAACTTTTTTCACGGTAATTCGAGGATCACGCGAATCTCGTTCGCCTGTCCCCCGTCTCCACGATAAGTATTTTCATATCAAAGGGGGAGAGGTATAACCAAAGAAAAAAAAAATAAAAAAAATAAATACAAAAACGAACACAACGAAACAGGCGAGACGTGCAGCGAAATGCACGAATCACCGGCCGCGTGTTCGTAATCGTGATTGTTCAAGTATTTATGCCGTAATTACGTACGCACGGTCGCGATTAAAAGTTAAAATTAAGACGGTGATTAATGGGCCGATAAACCTAGCGTGATTGCTGTCACCGTGCACGGACAGCGACGAAGTTAATCCGCGAACCGTGTATTTCAATAAACAAGGGAACATATTTTCTGTTTTTTTTTTGTTCGCTGATAAAACATTTTTACGCGTAAAGTGGCTTTCTTTGAAATTGCTTTTGTCGTTATCTCCCGGCGTTATTTGTGTATCATTTCTCCATTATGTTAACTACAAATTGGCGTCGTTGACGTCTTTATCTATGGAAAATGACTCAATCGCGTATTGTATTCAATACCGCGGACAAAACATCCTCGTTCCGCGTATTCACGAACGGGATAATAATATTAATAATAAGTGTATTTAATTATTACATCGACCACGGTGTATATTTCCCGATCATCTCTCTATCCCCCCCACGTGTTTGTTAACAAAGACTCATTACGAGCATTACATTCTATTAATCACGGATCATTACTAGACCCACTACTATCGTTTTCAGTTATTTTCCCCGTTAATCCGATTAATTTGCATACGCAAATATGTGTACCGCGCCGCGATAACAGCGGATGACAGCATCGTCTTTTGTGGACATTTAAAAAAAACCATTAATCCCACCGTCGTTACCGATCGATCGAAAGATTACACAAATATAAAAACCGAACAAAATACATATATACGTTTTATCTGATATTTCTCCAGTATTCAATCCAACATCATTTCCTGTATATCAAAAAACAAAAATTCTTAATAATCGTCGACAATTTTCCAATTCCTCTCGATATCTTTCAATATCCGCAAGAATAAGGTGAAAACAATGGATCACAATTTTCTCAAAAACCGTGGACTAGCGGATTAACCCCGGGTAATTTGTAAAATTAAAGTAATTCACCGCGATCGGGTTTATATGCCACTCGTAAACGTTGCGTACACAATCTACATGTGGTTTTTTTCATGAAGGACGCAAGTGCGGCAAAGTGTGGACAGCTGTCGATGAGGACCAAGAAACTATTAACGAGTTGTCGCTCGGGCCATTGTTTAGTCAGTTGCATTCGTTTTTACGCGACTGTCAAGGCAATACGAATCCGCCGTAACGTTGGAACGGTGTCATTGCCGAGAAGATACGATTATAATTTTTGCAACACACACTTACTGCACAATTACGTGTGTACGACAAGCTTTTGAATATTCAACAGCCCCCGACGTATTTCTCTATTAATAACGAATATTTATTATTAATTCTTGTATCATATTATCATCGAATAAACATGGTTGTACTACAACAGTGATCGTGTTAACGTGTATTTTCACGTGGACGTAAATAAATATACTTAGATATTTAATTATATTAGGCTGGCGCAAAAGTATTTGCGGTTTTCATCATCCCGAACTTCACGTCGGATTTTGTAAATACTTTTATCTTTTGTTAGAGTCGGGTGATGTGTCGTGGTAAAGAATGAAATTGGAAATGTTGATTTATACGAACGTGTATTGTTCTCGGTGTTTATCATCGTTGAATGAAATCGTGGAAATTAAACATGGAGCAAAGTTTTATTGTACGAATTTCATCATTGATAAAAAAATCGTTCACAATGAAAAATAAATAATTAACTAAGGGTCTTTGTTGAAACGGAGTCACGTAAAACTATTCGAAAAATCACCGAAAAAATGCACGAAACCCGATGTTTTTTATTTCGCTCAATAAATATCACTTTTATCTGATAAACGCGGCATTAAATTCGATGCGCAAAAACCGCAATTATTTTTGCAGCTACCGAACATTCAACACGATTACGAAATATCGTCGGTGTGTAACACTCAATTTCGATGATACATTACACACACACACATACACCGGGATATTGTGAAAAACGAAAGTAATCTTTTTCCACTGTTTCTATCTCTCTTAGTAACCGAGGTAATAATTAAATCGTAACGCGAACCAGTGTCAACGAACTCGTCGCTAATGAGGTCAATGTCGAAGGATAAGAGATTACGGGGAATACTCGAGAGAAAAAAAAAGAAACGAGCTACACACGCTTTTCAATAAAATCATCTTAGGTCCCGGATGCAACGGTTGACCCGCTAACGACACTTCAACTTATAATTATCTCTCTCCGCGAGCGTAACAGTGTGCGGCGTATCTTTTGTGTACCATATAATTAACGAACCGTGCACTTATTGTGCATTTAGTGCGATTAGCGTCGATGGAATATATTAAAGACGGGGAGGAGAAATAATTTTGTCTTTGAAAATATCCCTCTTATGAAATACGGTTACTATCAAAGGGACGCTAATTACGCGACAAATATAGACGGGGTTGAATCATTTAGTTAATGAGTTTCGCCCGGTAATGAATTCGTTTTCCGATCAATCTGTGTGCACCGGCGAACTTCTACTTCGAAAATCAATTACGTGGAAAATGTCAGGAGCGAACCACCTATTAGTGCCGGGCACAAACACTCGTTTGACATAACTCGTAGCCTAATCAATTCTCATAACGAGTGAATTACTCTTTCCACCGAATCATATAGGATCTTATTAAATCTTCTAAATGAAACATATTGATCAGCGATAGATCATTATTTTATCTCTGTATTGTTCGTGTTAGTTTTATTTTAGGAAAATTCCACGAATCACGTCGTTTTGTTTTTTTTTTTTACCCTGACTAATATAGTTAACGATTCTCCCTTTCGTCCTATGCCCTTTTTCTGCCGTGTCGTGGGTAGAGGTAGCCAAAGTAGCTACGAGTAATTTGCTAATGGATGCAATTTCCTTCGTTCGAACTCATGGGCGGACTCTCGTTCCCGCGGCTTACAATTCTCCTCGGTGGTTTTAATATAATTCTCGCAAAATTTTCCGCCATTTTTATCGCGTAACCAGCGGCCAATTTCATATATCGACGATACGTGTTGTCGAGGCGGTGGCCATGCACTTGCTGCGCAACCACGGTAATCGAGTTTCCTTCGATATCGGTGAACGCTGAATTCAATAACGCCGTGCCGTCATCGGAATCGAGAGGCATATTGTATCTGGTGGTTTGCCGTTCGCATAATTGATAAGGTCCCGCGAATATGGCTGATTAATTACGCCCGACGAGCAGATACGTACAATTCACTCGGTGATTGTGGATGCAACCTAACCTCGGCGATTTTTTTCAAAATTTATTAACAAAATATGTTAGACAATATCGTCAAAGTGGTACTGTTAATATAATTCGCGAATGTTTAATTATTATTTAATAAATCATTCACTTTCACACACTCCCTTTCACTTTTAGTATGCCAATTATTAGAACAAATATGATTAGTTTTATAGAGAAGTGTTAAACATATTTTGTGAAGCGAGATAAAGATAATAATTATTTATCCTTGTGTGTTTTTTTAATAATTTTAAAACCTTAATAAATAATTTCACTCTGCTTAATCTGTTGACAAATTATTGTAGATGGAATTAGTTGTGCATATATTTGCGAACATCAAAGCAAACATCTAAATCCGATGGCCAGAGCTGGACTAATACCCTTTGCGATTAATATGACGAAATTAATTAAACGTTAGCACTTAATCCACCAATGTTTCAGCGCGTTAAAAAGATCTGTTAAATATCTTTTTTGTTGTTGATTATCTACACTCGTTTAATAAGGATCACGTTTTACAGATAAGTGTTTTCAATTTATGTTGAAATTTATTTCGATATACTTGCAAATAATGTATTCACATATATATGTATATCCAAGAACTATTAACATGTTAAACTTTGCGTAAAATAATCACTCTCGCAGAAAGGCAAAGTTCCTTTAAATTTTCACTGCTTTCCTCGATATTACACAAATAGCACTTACTAAATATTGCATGTAAAAACTTAAGAAACAATAAACAAACCATGTAACAAAACATGGAAATAAAACTACTTCAAATCACACTTAATCCTTTGCGGTCGGCGTCCCTGTAACAGGGACATTTTAAAAGCGTTGTAGAAGTCGGTGTCCCCTTAGCGGGGACACTTTTAAATCGTCGTAGAAGTCGATGCCCCCTAGCGGGAACCTTCAAAAATCGCAAAAATGACAAAACACCATCATCCCCTATGCCTCGTGTTTCAAAATCCGTTTCAACAAATTCTGTATGTTTTAATATCCATGTATTGATTTTAAATACTGTAAGCAAAAGTAACTGCGAAATGCTAGATTTGCTCCTACCTGCTGGTACTCCCAAAAGTGAAATCTTCCGATTGCAAAGGGTTAAACCAAATAAACATCAAACAAAGAATAACAAAATAATAATCACAGTCTTTCAATGTATTAAACAAAATAAATTTTTATCGATCGCTATAATTATAATGTATAAATTATTTACTTTGGCATTTTATGCGATCTTTAAAAAATCAAAAAATAATTTTACTTACATATTAATTAGACAAATAATAAATTGAATTCATCACCATCCACCGTGAGAACAACATTCAATGATTTAAAAAAATTCGGTCCAACGTTTCGATCCCAGTTTGGATCATCGTCAGGGACTATATCCTAATGAATTATGTCCTCAACGGTGGATGTAATTTTAAATTTTGTTGGAAACGAACGGTACGACACGTCCTACTCCTCGTACATGTTTAAGCCTAATGTATCCTCAAAATTTCATACAGTCCTCCCGCTTTTTCCAATGTAGCCAAAATAATTCCAAACACCACTCAATTCCTCACTCCACCCATTCAATTCCCCAAAACCTCCAACGTTGCTCAATTTCCAAACAATAATACCTTCCATCCCACAAAACACGTCCAACAGGACCCATCACTCAAATCCATCCCATCAACAACAATTTCTAAAACCCAATGCAAATAAGTCTCACTTCGCCTCGCACGTTAATAACGCTTGCAAAATGATTTTACCGGATAATCGCCAATTCAGCCGCGCGAAATGCATTCGCAAGAATCGCACAAGGACAGCTATGACGTTCGTCGCGCAGGATTCTATCTCGTTCGCCGGGGGACTCTCCTTCGAAGAGACGGCGACAGAGACAACGCGGAAACGTGTACGTACAAGCGCATACAAACAAAAAAAAAAAAAAGAGAAAAAGACAGAGAGAGAGAGAGAACTCGAGTTAACGGAGGAGACGTTATCGCAGACGTGATATTATCCACAAACCAGATTCCGTCCGCCAGACGACAAACGATACTCAGGGACGAAAAGCGATCTACAGCTGCAGATGCGTGCACAATTCGCGTGTCCTTCGTCGTCGTACGGTTACTTTTGTACGGGGAACTCGCGTGCACGCCAGCCGAAACGCTCTTCCGGACACGAAAGCATGTTTCGACTATATACACATTTTTTTTTTTTTTATATATATATACCTTTTGCCGGGCGACACTTAGTGAAAGGGGATCCTCTCGTTGGAAACGTTTCGGTTATTAAGACGTCTGTACCATTGGTAAACGTACGTTCTATGACGGAACTTTATTTTCTACGAAGAAGAAAAGACTGAGAAGATTAATCGAAGAGGGGAAGAAACGTAAAAATTTGATGGAATCGTGGAATTTGTATAATAGAAAAATGTGTGATATTCGGTTCAGATTTAGTGGATATAGAAAGATAGATTGTCAGTGTTCACCGTGGTTTTTGAAATAAGAATTTTCCGTAAGTGTGTTTTATATGTATAAAGTGATCGAATTTATCTGTCAGGCCTTGTTCTAGTTTGACTTTTATATGTAAGATGGGAAAGAGCGAGCTTTGGTCTAGCGATTAGAGGAGACAACATTAGGTGAGTCAACTCGATAAGACTTTATCTATGGAAAAGCAGATTACACACATTTTTGCAGTTTTATTGCCAGTGGCGTTAAAGAAAGAGGCTATATTTAGCATCTCGATGAATTTCGTCGTCGAGATTTCGATTTCATACTCGGACTACTCGAACGAAGTGGAAATGAAGAAAATGCTGTCGTTCCGGAGTTACGTACAGCCAGGAATCATTGAGCAATGACGGTGACAGTTTGATCGGCGAGTGGAAGTTGAAATATTAGTAGTTCTGGCAGAAACCGTCAGCATTTTAGTCGCAGCATCAGCTACCGAATCGCTGCAACGAGATTCGCGCGAGCAACAGTAAAATCTTTCCCGGTATCGTGAGAAACACATACACACACACATATATAAGTACATAGTTGTGTTAATATCATCGACGACGACCTATCGGGAGCGAAGAATTCACAAGGTTGAATATCAACGACGAGAAGATTACCCCGGAGTTCTTATTGGATATCGATTTTCTCGGAGACAGAACGTAACTTGTATCAAGCAGCATCTAAGAAATAAATTACGTTATCTATAAATACATCGAGCAGCAGTAGAGATGTTGATTAGATTTCGCGATCGATTGTATATATGTACATAGCTTGTATATGTATGTATTCTGATTTTATATATATATATATTTTTTTCTTGCCCACCTTCTACCATAATTGTGTTTTAATAACTTCTAGAAGTCGCCGCGATAGAATCCATAAATATCGATTTGCATTAATTAGTGTGCAGGTAGATAGATCAGGTGACGATATGTAAAATTGTTTGATCTACCGACAACGTGTTTTTCCATCCAACTGGCCCGAGAACGCTCCCGCAAATTTTCGTCTGGGCGTTGTTTTTTTTTTTAAGTTTTTCCACCCGAGCGTTCACGACGAGTCGTAATTTCGCCGCCCGTTTTTTTTTGGTCTTTTTTCGGGTGGGACGGTCAATTTGCCGCGTCTAATGTAACGCACGCTACGTTACGCACTCACATGTGCAACAATTTTTCGGGGCTGTTACCCCTTCGAGTGGGAATATACAGTGGGTGAAAAAAGTCTGCGCGAAAAGAACGTGAAAATTTAAAAAAAAATGAAAAATAGCGGTTCATTTTGAATCAAATGTAAATTACAATGGTTGTTGGACTCGATAGAAATTCGCGTGTTATTATCTCTCACGATACAATTATGTTTCATGTTTATTTATAACGGACCAAGACACTGAATAAATATGAGTTATTTACACTGTACGCAGATTTCTCTCATTTAATTTTTTTTCCAAATTAGGTATTAACCACTTCGTTCTCTCGGACGTGTTATGTCGCGACGACGATACTGTTTCTGTATGGTCACAGACGAGTTATGACGCGACGCTATGCCCCTTGTGTGATACCACGGACGTGTTATCCCGCGACGCGTTACCGTTCGTGCAGTGCCATGGACGACATATCTCGACGTATGTATATAGAATAGAAAAACATTAATTTCAGGATATTTGGAATTTATTATTTCTCTGTGTGATACAATTCAAAACAGGGAACTGCACATAATGCAACATCACATTTTATGCAATAGTACCTTGTTTCTTTGCGAATCGATTTTGTTTTGCACCATACACAACGCTTCATGGGATGACATTTTTTATTTGTGGGTTGTAACTTTTTTAAAAAACATCTGGATTGCAAACGAAGTGGATGAAAATGATTTCTTCTGCCTTTCTGATGAAAATTATTCATTGGATCGTGGTATTTGTTGAGTAATCCCAATATTATGTCTTCTTTTATTTCATGTAAACTTTTTCTACTAGCATGAAGACAATTCCATATGGCAAGAGAATTACATATTGTAATATCTAATAAATAAAAGAAATACTTTTTGTACCATTTTAATGTTTTCCTACATGATTTGTACCCATGTAAAATCTGATCTGTATGGTCAACCGCACCCATGTGCAAGTTATAATCCAAAACTATATTTGGCTTTTTAATATGTTGTCCTGTAGTATAGTCAATTTTTTCACTTGTTACCAACTGTGGGGTATGTAAGGTGCTGAGAAGCGTCACCGGTCTTTTGTCTTTCCACGCACAAAATGTCATAAATTTGTTATAACGTACTATCATCTCACCCTTGTTCAAACTTTTTATTTTTTTAACCTTTTCGTCACATGGCAAACCTTTTCTGTTCATTCGAACGGTGCCACAAGCATGTGTATTATATTTATATAATTCCTCATATAAAGCAGGAGAGGTATACCAGTTGTCAAGATAAATGATTCGTCCTTCATTTAATAAATTTTTTGACAAATCCATTACAATAGAACCAGACTTTCCTAGTAATGTGGACTTTCCTACATCTGACATGCGTCCATTATATAATTTCAAATTATAGACATATCCAGTTTCTGATTCGGCTAAAATAAATGATTTTAAGCCGAATCTTGCACGTTTACTACTAATGTATTGTTTGAAAGAAAGTCTGCCTTTCCATAATAGTAAACTCTCGTCAACAACTATGTGCTGTCTTGGTCGATATGCCCTTTGGAAACGGTGTATTAGAATGTCAATCACGGGTTGTATCTTTTGAATTCTTTCATTTTCACTGTTATTCTGATCTACACTAGTAAAATGCAGAAATCGCAGAATATTGAAAAACTTCTTTTTTGACATAATTTGCCTCATAAACGCAAAATTATATATTGGTTTTGTATTCCAATACATAGACAGTTTCGGTAAGCGAACTATACTCATATATATAATGATGGCAAAAAAACAATACAAATCTTGACTGCAAATATCAAAGTAGGAGTGCGAGAAACCTTGCTTCCGGATAAATTTTTTACTCTCCTTTACAATTAATTCTGTAAGTTCTTCACAAAAGAAAAATTCGAAAATGGAAAGACAGGAACTATTTTCCGATATACCGGATTCGTATAGTACGCTGTTATGTGTATCCGTGTAAGCAAAAACTCGCGGTTCAAAATTGATCGTGGCAGTGGGAATATTCCATTTTCTTTGCCTTATTAAATTCTTCCACCTTTCGGACAATGGAACGTCCTCATCACTTAAATCATCTTCCGTAGTACTTTCACTGTCACTTATGATCTGATTTCTAATTCGTGGCATAGTGATCTACTTCCGTAAACAATCAAACAGATACTGATTGAAACATCGTAGAAATAACCATCGTAGAAATAACCGTCGTAGATGCCCTCAGACGGCGCAACATAGTAGCCGCGTGTTTTCACGTCCGTGAGATTGCACGAACGGAATCGCGTTGCGTCATAACACGTCAGTGACCCTATGCAAGCGGTGTCGTCGTCGCGACATAACACGTCCGAGAGAACGAAGTGGTTAACACTAAACCTGCCCACAATTTATATATGTCTACCTATTCTTACCAAACGTTAAATAAAATTTGATTTCTACAATTGAATGCAGGATATAATAAATTTAGTACGGGCAATAGTAAGCAAAACGATTTATTATAATATAGAAATAAATAAATGTATATTTTTCTTATCATAGTGAACAAAAATAATATTATTATAACTCAAAAATCTCTCAAGACTAGTGAAATTGAATTTGTTATTTAATATTTATTTAGAATTTCGTTTCATTTTCATATTTCATTATCAATACGATTATTTTTTAATTCTTCTACGTGTTTCATGCCCTTTCTACACTTTTTGCAGAGACTTTTTCCACCAACTGTACGTGTTCAGCGGTTTCCAGATTCTAACACTGTCCACTGCTTAAACACATTTGTCCACCCACCATATATCGTCGGACCGCATAATTTTTCGTCGTGAGTATGAAGTAACTCGCCCTAATGTGGCAGCGATGACAGGAATTTGAATTTTATGCCCTTGCGCAGAAATTCGTCGTCGCAAAAACCTTATCAGTTTGGCGTTTAGCGCGCGTTCTTATCAAACGTTTTCAGGATTCGTGATTAAGAATTCATACGAGAATTTGCATTCCCGTGTCATTCGGAAATATGATGCATGTAATATGCGTCGTTGGATTTGAATAAACAGCGCAGAAAATTTCCTTCGCGATGAGCGGAATAAATCAAAGCTATCTCCTCGCAAGCGTCATATTCTATTGGTACGGGAAACGCAGAAACTTTCCAGAGATTGTTAGACAGTCTATTCGTATGTTACGTATACTTACTTTTAGCAAAAAGTTTGTTTGTAGAAAACTTTGCGGAGAAATAAAATAAAATGTCAGGCACTTCTAAGATACTTTTGAATTAAATGAAATATCAATTCCTTGTAACATAAATTATTACAACAATCTATAAACATATTTCTATCGTAAAAAATACGAAATAAGAACTATTATAAACAAACTTTTTACCACCAAAATAGTTTCCCTAAAATCGCGATAAATGGTTGAAATAAAAAACGTGTATACATACGCACATATTTACATAAATTAATAACTTACGTACTTCGGCCGTTTATGCGATCTTAATTTTTGCGTTTGAATATTTTTTCATAATATGTACTACATGTGACCCGTACTCTATTTAAATGTAGTTAAAAATATTATAGTTGTTGCGATTACCTTCGTTTATGGCCATTTTAAATATTAAACAAAATAAATGTTTACCGATCGCTATAATTATAATTAATAACTTACGTACTTCGCCCGTTTATGCGATCTTTGATAACATAAATGATAACATAAATAATTTAAAATTCACCAAATCCTTGCTTCGCGTACGATTAACACATTTTAATTCCCCGAATGATCCCAATAATCATAATAATAGCCGCAGTATCAGGGCTCGGTGTATCAAATTAATTCCATTAGATAAAGTTTGACATTTGCCGCAGTCATTCCGAGAAGATTAACCGCGGCGCGTACGACAGAGAGGCGACGGCAATATCAGCAGGTGCTTCGCTGCCAGGTATGGAAACGGAGTTTGAAAAGAGACCGACGCCTCGTTGAATAGAGGAACACTGGCGAACAAACGTTGCGGTAGGACGAGAGGTTGTGGTAGGACCTTGAACCTGTTGCGCAAGGAGAAACAGTTCGGATTCGGCCAGGAGGAGGCAACACACCCAGAAAGGAGACTTTGACGCAGGACACTATTCCACTTGTAATAGTGTGTGTGCGGTAGACTCGTATAACGCTGTTATCCTTTTACCAGTGCAATTCTAAAATTTTTTTTTCAGCTTGTGGACTGGGATTATTGAGACTTTTGTGGATAATTATATTAAATTAAATGTTAGGGTTTAGAAAAAATATTATTTCGTATTGTTAATGTGTTATAAATTTGTATAATGAAATAAATATTGCGTTAAGTGAAAAGAAATGAGGGGTTTGTTTGTGTAGTTGTGGAATTTATTTAGAGAAAAAATATGCAGAATATTTAGATAGATAATTTCCATGTTTATTTATAGAATGTTGAGAGAATTTGAAACCTAGTTACTGGACGAGAGTCGCACGAAAAACTGGTTTCAACGCGACACAAACAAAAACGACATTTCGTTTCGGTTTACCGAATATAGTGATGTTTTTTTGAAATATTGTATTGAAATTGCGTTATAGGACAATGTGAGAAAAAATCTGGTATAACAGGAAATGTATTCCGGGAATTCTTATAAACATTCGGAGATCGTGACATTTTTTCAATTTTTGCTTCCAAACTGAACCAACCATCCACCTAACAAACGTCTTTGTTAATTAAAATAACTCTAATCAATAGAAAAACAATAAATTCGTTGATCACATAATTATTTCAGACTTAGAAAGATTTGTTTAAAATTCAAGGTTCAAATATTTCTTTAAAGTCCATGCATTTGTTTTTCACGTCATAAACAATTTTCTAAAAAATGTTTACACTATTCAACCTTTTCTATTTTACTAACAGGGTGTGTTTGGGGGTAAAACCACAGATCTGTCCAAAAACGGGGGTCCAAACTCCGTCGAACGTCGAATATAAGTGGAACACAACGGAAGCTTATCGATTACCGTGAAAATCCGTCGACAGCCAGCTGAGATATTCACAGAACGATATTACATAACGTAGAATTAGCTATGTTTTTTAAAGTTGACAGGTTAAAGCGGTCACTTTGCGTTTTCGTTAGTGACGCTAATTTCAATATACATTCATTAACGTTAAAATACATACTAATTGTCGTATGCAAAATTTGCGGATAAAAAAAAATTAAACAAAAAAAAATGCCCAAGGAAACGAGTAGTGGGACAATTAACTAGGAACTAAGTAGCGAAAATATTATTGACCATGTCAGACGAGTGTGTCATTGGCGCATTAGCGGGAGAAGTCTATTAGATTTCTAGGCAAGTTTGTTTTTCCAGCTCTGTTTACAAAGTTTCCGTGCTGCCCACGTGATCTATGTCAGATAGGCGGTGGAAGACAACGAAGAACGCTATGTCCTAGGTAGAGGACAACGGGATTACGAAGCAAATGCGTCACCGATGCTTCCGCAGGTTTGCGAAGACATTTCTGAATTTTTTTCCCTCTCTTCAGGGTACGTCGAAAGGAAGAAAAACAATTTTATTACACAAATCTAATCTCTAGAGAAAATTACGAGAATCGGAATGAAGTGCAAAAGAGATTTAAAAAAATATTTAAAAAAAAAGTAGACTGTCAGAGTCCGATGTAACGGTGAAAAGAAACTTAGTTGGTGTAAATTGTAAACAGCGATAAATTACTCGGTGTGAAATAAATTACATATCATCGTGTCCGTAGATTACAAGACCGGCTGATAACACGATAACAGTGTTACCTACGAGCATACGAGTGGTTATTGCAACGCACAATGTTACATAGTAATCATTTCAAACAGTACACTCGATCGTTATCACCGAAGAGATTCGATAAAACTTCCGATGTGATTGATAAGAAAAGTTACTTATATACCAACAACGAATCGTGACAACTTGGATTTTCCTAACAGGTGATGCGCGGTCGCTAATTAACGTTTACCTGAGGTAAATACCTTCTTCTCAGAGTAACGGTTCTATTATTGCGGAAAACGAGCTAGTTTCATTGCAAAATCCACGAGCCATCGTCGATTATGCGAATAACGGTTACGTACATCGGCGAGAGCCTCGATACCTTTCGATAAATAATTTTTTTATTACATTCCGCAATTACTGCAACGAGAGACACTTTAACGGAGAAAATACACACTCGGTCGTGATTGTACTCAAGATTGCAGGAATAAGCGCGGGAAAGACTGTTTTATCACGTTCAGGAAATGTTCTATCGCGAACAATAAATGATAATATACTATCTGTCGTGATTACAAATTTTTGTAAAATACACTTTGATAATATAATCGATGTAAGTCGATTGGTATTTTTATTAGTATTTTTAGTATAAATTAAACCGCTTCAATTTCTTGCTATTTCTAATTATAGTTTTTAATTATGCAGGTTCGACAAGAAACTAATTGTGTGATGATTAAGGCAAAACGACTCGAATCACTTTATCGAAATGTTTCAGTCCGCGAATTAATCGAGCTCTAGAATGTAGAACCTGTTTTTACCTGAAAAGTTGGATGAAAATAAATTGTTTCCATTGAAAAAAAACACTGCAACCTGAACGAAGTCCAATATACAATTCCTGCGTATTAGGCGGACATTATTATTATTCCACTTGGATTTGTATTAATCCACAGTTTACATTAATCAAACGAGTATAAAATATAAAAACCCAACAACGTAGACATCGATCAAAGAAACAGAGAAAATCAGTATTCAAAGCTGTATAATGTGTGTCTAAAATAAAAACTAAAGACAGAAAGTGCCGAAATAAAGTTCAACGTTTTAATTGAAAATTCGTGGACCACGCGCTCTTTATTTCCATTTAGACCTCGAGAAACTATTTTTTTTCTCACTTCCAAGTTTTTCCATTTCCACGCCACAATTGTTCCCCGGGTGAAAACGGGCACGGGTTTCGTTATAAAATGAGATCCGACCACGTTTCTAATGTATGCACGTTCACGTTCGAGAGATAAGTGACGTGCAATATATGTCTGACTTCTAACCCTGCCAAATCTACTTGCAAACTAGAAAACTCTCGTCATCGGTGTTGTTTCTCGGCGAAAACTACGACGTGAAAATTCTACGCGAGTTTTTCAATATCGACGCAACATTTATTCGTCGTTTCGGTGTCAACGGAATTATACCGTTCTTTTTTTCCGCTCTTTTTTTCCAATATCTTACCGTCCTCGACCGTGCAGGAATGCATAGTACGAATTAACGCCGACTAAAATAGTGCGTGATGGCATCCGGTAAACATTTACGCGATCTTTGTTAAATTGTATCTAAAGATATCTGTACGTATAGCCGTCGAACGGTCGCGTATGAAATTTATAAAATTCCCCCCCCGGTGCTAACGTGAAGTAAAACGTGGCGACGCGTGTCGCGTGTTATTAAAAGCACGCTGTTTGTCCGAATAAATTTGTTTTCCCGATTAAACGTCTCGCGCGTTACAACCGACAATAATAATCCGCGATGTAATTGCGTTACATAAACGACGGTGATACTGCAGAACCCGTTGTTGCCTACTAAAAACCGATTACATTACATAGTTTGTAGATGTATGTATTTAGAGTTACTTCGCCGTGTCATTTAAGTAATTGCTGCTACGAGAAACAGTAATTACGTCCAAGAAGAGAGAGAGAGAGAGAGAGAGAGAGAGAGAGAGAGAGAGAGAAAAAACAAATATCGGATAAAATCCCTTCCGGTGAAACGTTTTTATATTCGTCAAAGAACGATGATAATTCAATGATAATTACCCGTTTCGGAGTATCCCGTAATAAAATATTGTTGCATTCCATTCACGGTGTATTATAACAGGAACACGGTTATTCCAGTTTGCAAACAAGCCTGGCCTATTATCAGCTACGAAGTTAGCTGCGACGTTAATTAAAGTCGGACGCGGAAAATTTTACTTCCACCTCGGTATTTGCGCATTTAATATTTTTCCGCGAAGCTTTCGCCTGTACGTTCCGCCCGGCAAAAAATATTTCGATTCCGTTGGAATAACTATGCATAGCCCACGCTCGATCAGTACATATACATATACCTGGGAACGTATTTAATTAAAACGGTATGCGTTGAAATATTTCTACGGCTTCGTGTTTCCATCTATTTCGTAATAAAATTATTTTCACGCGGAAAAAAAGAAGGAAAGTATTTCATTTTGTGCGTCACGAAATATAGAACCTGCTTTTTATATACGTATACATATAATAATATCTTCTCGTGTTTTTTCTTCTTCTTCTTTTTTTATTTTAATTATTCCTTTCAATATTAAAATCGTCGAAAGATCCAGCCCGTCGAAGTAAATTGCTGATTTTATTCCGCGCTGTGCTTCGTACATATAACACACTGTATTTTTATGTCCTGCGAGGACGTCAAGCGTTTATCTTTTGCTTGCATTTACTGGCACGAAAAATGCAAACTTTCCGAGGCGTATTGACGTTATCTCATTAACACCGAGCACATACACATTTTCTTCTTCTTCTTTTTTTTTTTTTAATCGAACGTAAAGTAGAAACATTTCTTCCGAAGAAGTGTCCGCGGGTTCGATATACCCGAATCGGGGTGCTGGTATACGCCCACGATAATCGTCCGGTGAAACACCTACACTCCCGAGGGTTTTCATTCCTGCCTGTAAATCCATTCACCGAATGAACAGGAGCGGTGTGTATGTACCGATTGTTCCCTGTTCCATTAGATCGAGAGAATAGATCGCGAGAATAGATCGCGAGATCGACACAGTTGTGTATCGCGTTGCGAACGAAAGTACGATGGAAAAAGTGGGATAAAATCAACAGCCTCCACAATGGTGACCGATATTACCATTACAGAAACGGGTTTCCACTCATAACACGTGGCGTATTATTCGCAAACATGTATGCACCGTGTGCACAAACAAACGTGTCCGCGTGCACACGTAGCAACATCTGATTAAGTCTCACGCTAATATTTATCGGTGGTACGATGAAACAATTTCAGGGGAAATCGAGTCAGTTTTTAGGTAAAGGGAAGTAAAAATTTAAATAATGTCATTACGATATATAAAAATATTTTCTGCACTCTTATCGATAATATAATTCTTTAACACTAGATTTACGTACCGAGCCAATTTGACTCATTCAAAATTTGATTACTATATATATATAAAACTTTAATATTATTTTCGAAATACATACGTTGGTTTTTAGTTAAGTAATGAAACATATGTAAATGTTAATTTACACTTGGTAAATTATATTAGTATATTCGTAAAGTACACTTTAGTAAAAGTATGTATATAATCAACATCCGTAAATCTAGTGTTAAATGTTTAATAGTGCTTAAAAAATGTATCGTTGGTTAGATTAATCTACATCTGATTGACACGGTTATTAAGCCTAGAATTTTGAATATTTTTTCCGAAAAATTGATTGCACTAAAGGATTATTTTTTTGTGTATTTGATAGGAATTGCAAACGTTGATGGGTGAGGGTATTAGATTCGTTTTTATAAAATTAAAATTGACCTTTCTAGGGACGCGTATATGTATTTCTGGTGGTGAATCGTGGTAGATAGAACAGAGGACCGAATCCGCAGCCAACGCTTCACACATAATCGTTACGTAAATAGCTTTGGACAAGAACATACGCCAAACTGTCTAGTGCGCTAACTACGTCTGAAAAGTATAGGCACTGTAGAATGTCAAGAGCAAGTAGTATACGATGCAAAGAAATAAATGAAGAGAGAACACTCCAATTCTAAGCAAAACTGATTTCTATCTGCTGTCACAATTTATTATTAAATTACAATTATGCTACAATTATAATTTCCACTGCAACTATTTAACCTTTCATTTTGTAAAATAATAATTTTTATTTCAAAAACATCTGCACCTAAAGGC
The DNA here is from genome assembly GCA_917499265.3 of Mimumesa dahlbomi. Classification (NCBI taxonomy): domain Eukaryota; kingdom Metazoa; phylum Arthropoda; class Insecta; order Hymenoptera; family Crabronidae; genus Mimumesa; species Mimumesa dahlbomi. The sequence goes on along the minus strand of OU824122.1, from coordinate 6,700,604 downwards.
AAAGTTCATTATATTCTTTGATTTATCTTTAAAACTTTGACTTGAAACGGTTTACCGAGAAAATACATCCGCCGTTAACATGAAAACCGTGAAAATCTAATTTACAAAATAAACTATACGTCCAACAATTTACCCACGCGTCTCCTTCTGACCGTATAAAACTTGTAAGCGTATGCAAAAAACTAATTACTCCAACGAGACGCATCGACGCGCACGTTCCGTTCGTTCCGCGAGTTTAACGTTCAAATATTTATTATGAAATTTCACGTTGGAATACCCAGCGATTCGATAATCAGATACCTCGTATCGATGCCTCCAATAGGCTGTGAAATAAAATTCTATTCCGCGTTCGTACGCGCGTGTCCATTGTTAACGATGAACAAGCTCTATATCGAACATTTACCGACATATTTAACAACAATGTTATTGCGTTTTCATTTTGATTCCGTCGCTCGAAAAACGCGATCCGACGTAGCTACGTATAATAATAATATAGCCTTTGCTCTTTTCATCTCGCTACCGAGAATTCCACCCGGGATATGCAAAATACGTTTCTCGCCTTCAAACACACACACACACACACACACACACACACACACACACACACACACACACAGACACGTCCCATTAACGTGATTATCATTTATCTTAATAAAGGTCGGCATGGCGAATTAATTTGTCATGCAAATTACATTACCGATTTTCCGCGGAGATTACAACGAATTGTAGCAAAATCATACGTACAATGTGTTCAACTTCGTAAACGGGCGGTATGCATGCTGCTAAATGAATTCACGGAACTGCATATTTTCCGCTCCGAGATATGACTTTTGCACATCACGTGCGGTATCCACGTGAACCGCGGAGACGTTCCGTGGAAAGAACAAAAAAAAAAATCAACATTTACGATAATCATATGTTCCATGCCGGCGTACACTTATACAAAGTAGCATTGAAAATATGCGTGTGACTTTGTGTTCCGCGTTAGACGCCGGAGTTTATCGTGCGTTGCCTGTCGCAAGGAGATAATATTGCAAAATTTTCAACAACGTTTCGAATTCCATTCCGTTTTATGCGTGGAAACGACGGTGACGAGAAACGGAGAAACGTCAAGCACGTGGAGAAAGCAAATTTTCAGGGCGTTCAACGTTGCGAATGTGGAACGGTAAAAGCTCCCAACTACGTAGTTTTCTATTTCGAGAAATTGAATTGATCGCGCGTGAAAGGTAGAGGACTACAATATGTCGAAGGTTGCGATAATATTTGAATAAAACGACGACCGGTTCTTTTTTTTTTCGAGCAATTCTGACGTTACACAAAATTCTCTCTCTCTGTGTGAAATTTTGCGAGATAGATACGAAACTTCCTGGTGCAATACAAGTTGAAAGCACATCGTTCGCGAATACATAGCGATGCCTCGAAAGTGGAACAATAATATGTAACGGTGAATCGTCGGAAATTATCGATTACGCTCTCCCAATGAAATTTCTTTGTACAACGACGAAAAGACTGCTTTAACATGTTTATTAAGAGCCAAGGTCCTGAAGACAGTTAACATACGTAGATAATGAACATAATGTCAACTGCTATCTATTTGTCGGTAGAATATAGATTGCAAGGTTGAAGTAATATCGTGACCTTTGCAATCTTTATGTCCCGAGCTACAAGTAACTTGCACCGTTTCTCTTGCATTAATTTTTGCCGACCGGTCTCGAGTTCATCGTAATGTAATTAAAACATTCTCTCTTATACTTATATCCTCATCTTTCCACGGAGAAACGTTCGAAATAAATATCACTCTACCAGAAAATCATCGGTAACGAAACCCAGCAAAAATGTGTCCTTTGAAATAACACATGCTATACAGGGTGTAACATATCATCGGGGACCTTTTTTTAGAATCGATAGTACGCACCAAAAGGTGTAAAAAGGACCGAGAAAGTTAGGTCCGAAAATCACCCCCTAACGAGTTACACCCCTATTTGTAAAAAATGTTTAAAAAATCATATCTCCGAAATGGTACGTCGTAGAAGACCCGTTTTGATTGCAATATAACCGGAGAAGATCAAAGATAACAGAAAAAAATATAATTGCTGCGATTATTGCTGTTAAATAGCATTTATTATTGTTTAATCTAAACAACGTCGATTACCTATATCGTAGCAGGTTTGTAACAACTTGGGAAACATTAAGGGCATTCACTAAATCTTCCTTTGCGTAGATAGTGATATTTTTTTTCGTAAACTTTGGTCTCTTCCGGTTATATTGCAATCAAAATCGGTCCTCTACGACGTACCATTTCGGAGATATGATTTCTTAAAAAAATGTTTACAAAAAGGGTTGTATCTCGATAGGGGGGTGGTTTTTCGACAAAACTTTATAGACTTTTTTTCATCTTTTGGTGCGTACTATCGATTCTGAGAAAAAAGGTCCCCGATGATATGTTACACCCTGTATAATGTAAAAAATGTTTCAAAGATAAAATATTATGCATCACGTATGTGGCCAATTTAACGCCGATTAAATGTGACCCCTAACATTACGCGGATTACACACATATCCGTTCACCTTGATGCACTCTGCGACCTTATCTCATAATAGGACAACGAGTCTGACCTTGGAACCGGTAGATCCATGGTGGATCGATGTACATGGTCTTCTGTACCGATGATCCCGGGGTGGAGGGTCTGTTGCTGAGGATGCTGAGAGGGTAGGCATCTCATATACACCTGCTCCTGCTGTTGCATCCACATTTTCGTCCGATTTGTCTCTATCTCTCTCTCTCACTTAAATATTCTTAATAATATCTTCAATGTTTTATCACTCCATTAACATGCGTGTCCACGCATAGAAATTCTTCCATACTATCACATAGGTGTGTGTCAGACGTGACAATTACGTTCACATAATTCATTTTGGTATAAGTTGAATCTTTTCGAATTTTAACGCTATCTTAAATATCGATAATATAATAATACGATGCTGGTTGAAATTGTTTACGTTGTTTAAAGGGAATCCTTGTGTTTCTTGATGAGTAGATTCATTTGTTTTTTAAGTGGGAAATCGAACGACGAAATATCGTGGCCGGTGCGTCGGTGTCGTTCGCCATATTGGAGAACAGAAAACGCGCAAACAGCGGCAATCGGCGTCGAATGCCTCGCACAGTGGTGCGTCTCTCCGTTATCGCGCGACAACTTCGCGGCTTGTTTGTTGCGCGAATTAAAATTAGCCAGGTCGCCAGTTAATCTTGCTGGTTCGATCGCTCGCTCGGTTCTCCGGCGTAAAAAAGATAACAACTGTCTCTATCTACTACGGCCGGCGAGCAAACACATTCGGCGAAGACTTTCGGGCCAAACAAGAAGGACAGACAGATAGACAGATAAAGAGAGAGAAAGAGAGAGAGAGAGAGAGAAAGAGATTATTTCTTCAGTGTCACCTCTCGACGAGTATACAACTGATACTTGTCCCGCTAAAATCGGCACGTCAGTGTTTATTCCTAGGCGATGCACACTTTCTTACACTAAAATCACATTTTTTTTCTTCTATTTTAAATACCAGTTCCAACGTCGAATCCTCGTTTACACGTTTCCTCGTGGTTGAAGTGTTATTTTCACCGAATATCCAAAGACGATCACATCGAATGACAGTTCTACGACACACTGATGATTTTTTTTTTGTCGTTGGTACAGTTGACACGCGACAGAAACTTCGGTTTCACCCTGTAGTTCCGATGTTTGCGCGACGTTGACCTTGACACCGAGTTCTAGATCAACGCAGGAAGTTCCGCGATGATCGCAACCGTCGGAGGACAACGTTCGATAACTTGCGGTAGGATCGATCGGATGCAACCGTCACACCGGTGGGTCCGTCGCCGACGGGATGCTCGATACCGTCGCACCAGACGTGGTGAATTATCGAAACCGGGAATAAGAATCACCGCCGACCTTGGCACACTATCCCAAATGTTTCTTAGAACGGAGAAAATACCGCGGGAACGTGCACCGCGGATAACAGAACACTCCACTGCGAATGACAACGTTCGTAACTTAAATCAGTATAATTAATAATCCTCACGTATCGATATCTGCACGATGAATATCCGAAAAACAGTTTTTTTTTCCTGTTGGAACACTGATACTCACTGATTAAACGCACCTTAAAAAAATATTGAATACTGTATTGGAACTTATGTATATGTAGATGTGTAAATGTGTGTAATACCGTCGTTGCGACGGTACCGTCAAAAACAAAAAACTCCGAGAAAGAATTGCGAGAGCCGAGAATCCACGATGTTGTTGGTTCTCGGGGAAAAAAGAAACGCGATTACACGGAATAACCTCGCACCGGCAAGACGAAACACCTTCGGCAGTCGGATGCGAACTGCTGGTCGAGCGCTACCCCCACTCCCACCGACAATCAGCCGTTCCCCTCCCGTAGGATCCCCCCACCCCTCGTGTCGACCAATCGGAGGGTCGCATTGCGAGACTTCCCCCAATACAAGCCGCGCTTGGGAGCTCGTAGCGTGATAACAACACATTTTTAGGCGGCCCTCATATGAAAAGTGCCTCCGACTCGCGTGATAAGGAACGAACTTTTCTGCGTGTAATCTACGAGCGAGAATTTGCCTATGATCTTGTAATAGCCGACATCGGCTGTCTATTTGCTGGTACTTGTGGTTATCGTGGAGTAGTGTACGGGCTGTTATTAGTTTTAACACTAGAACGACCGAGGATTAAGTGGATAAATTGAAGAATATTGGATAAATATGTGTGAAACAAAGAAATAAAGAGGGATGGTAAATTGATCGGTTTAATTGTTTAGATAGAGAAATATGGTTGTGAAGAATTTTGGAAATCGCAAGGTTTTAAATTTAAGAGGTTCTTAGAAGAATTTCGGAAACAGTCATTTTGACTGCTTTGGTAGTTCTAGTGTTCAGTGGGATACTGGATAAATTAGAGAACTTTGGATAAAGACGAAATTTTCACGTTTAAAGGGCGACGGGACGAACGAGTCTCGCGGATGGTTTTAAAAGTGAATTATTATAGATAGAATGTGGTGACTGTGGGATTTTTAATTGATTAAAGAAATTAGTTTTAACGATACAGAGTGAATTGTTGTTGATGTTGATTAGGAACGTTTAGTTTTATCATCTTGAAGGGTTTATCGAATTGTTTATCGATGAAGTTTCATGGAATTAATTAGGTTGTTCCTTGTGACATTCGACGGGTTTATTAATTAGCAAATTTATGAGTGGGATTTTTAATTGATTGAAGATATTAGTTTTAACGATACAGAGTAAATTGTTGATTAGAAACGTTCAGTTTTGTCATTTTGGAGGGCAATGTTTATCGATGAAGTTTCATAGAATTAATTAGGTTGCTCGTTGTGACATTCGACAGGTTTATTAATTAGAAAAACATAACTTACCCGTATGAAATTGTAGTTTCCGGCAGGGATACCGAAGATGACGCACCAGCATCATCGTCGTCCACCTCATCCTTCATTTTTCAGATTTTTCCTAAAACATAAGGCAATCGGTTAAACAAACGTTCCACCGTTAACAAAAAAAAACGCTGTACGATTACTAGAGTTTGCATTTCGGTGTTTTCATCCCGTTCGGCGTTTACGCTCGAAGGCATCTTTTTACCTTTGAACGATTTTTGCACGAGGAAGAACCACCACGTACATACTTGAATGTACTCGACGATGGGAAATGAAAGATAACGAACGATTCACCGGAGCACGTTTGTTTAAAAATATTTCCTACATATAAAAATGATAACTATACTGCCGCGGTATAAATGAGTAAAAGATGCGCATACGACGAGAAAGATTGACGGTGACAGTCGTTTGATTAATGGTATAAATAGATCTCGCAATTGAATAAAAAATCCTGGTACGGAGTGTTACAAAGCCGGCAACAGCCTTATGCCGAGTTCACACCGGCTTCGCGGACAGCTTGAAAATAATGTTTGTCTAACAAGTTTTAACTTTCAACCAGGACATATTCACTCGATAAGTTTCAAACCGAAAAATCTACGAATACATTTGAATACTTTGGAGTCAGGGTTACCACCCTCCAGGATAAAAACTGGATTTTCTTTTTCTGCGGGAAATTTGCAATTTACTGAATTCTTTTTCGGGAATTTATTTTGCTTGTGTATTGAACTTTGAGAAACTAGGGGACAGGAGTTCGATTGACAATTAGGAGGAGCACAATAGAAATTCGTACGTTATTTGCTTGTCAAACGAACTACGGGGATCTTCGTGGCGAAAGGTGACAACCCTTGCGACACGTTCTTGACGAACGTGACGATTGCTAGTGCTGTCAAACGTTCAGTTGTTATTTGACTTGGCAACTGGTTAACATTAATTATGAAATGGGACGACTGTGAAACCAGTGTCTTGTATTATTTATCGCGGTCGTAATTTGTGTGGGATGTTAAAGTGCATTTGGTAAAATAAAACTCGATAATAAAACGATAATGAGATATCTGATAGAATTAAGTAATTTTTTGGCTAATTAAAATTTATATTGGCCTTGTTTAGCTACGTAACAAAGGTAAATCTGACTTCCTTAATCCATTTGAACAGATCCTTTTGTACTAAAAACATATTTCTCTAACAAGCTTCGTATAAAGAACTGATACATATCAACATGCTATATAAGATATTCAACAAACACAAAGAGCGAAAGGAAAACATTTTTCATTTCATTAATCACTGTACATGTAACTCTGTCGTCAGTACGAATGCGAGTTCTCTCAGTTTCAAATTGATTAACTTTCCACAGGAGACATTAAATCGAATAAAAAATTCAGAGTTCACATTTTTAATTATCCAACTTCTGCAGACTATTAACGAAGCAACGTTCCCAGTTACCGAATAACAAGCTTAAACTTGTGAAATCTGATTTTTCTACACAAAACTGGATTATTCTCCCAAGAAGTGGCCAAATTGATGCAACGAATGTATAATTGAATGTGTACATCGTTAAGCGAACACCCGCTTTTATCTTCGTGCGTTTCGTGAGTCACGTATATCGCTGACGTAACTGACAGAATGTTTTTATTAGTTGAATTTCGATGCTGCGAGTTCTCGCACCCGTTTTCTGTGATTCGCGGCGAAACGACGACGGGAAATCGAAAAAATTAACGGACGTTCGTTCGCCGTCAATCCGACGAACAGAAACGGTCGGATGAGAAGCGACGTTCCGTGGACCAGTTTCGCATCCTGTCGGATAACAACAGTCATTCGTGACAATCATCGAATGCTGGTCAGGATCAAGAGTGTCCTCGTTCATGGTCAAACAATTCTGCTACACGGTTCGAGCACGTACGTGTCATTAATCACGGAGATTCTGTGTGGAAGGTAATTCCAAAATTCGTGGCATTTCAACGGAGAAAAATGATATTTAGGGAAATTGATGTTTATCATACGTTCGAGTACTAAATTTAGTATTCACGTAAATACCGAATACTTTGCACTAATATTGCAATAATAAACCTATTTATATATAAATAAATAAATAAATAAATAAATAAATAAATAAATATATGTACAGGGTGCGCCAAAATTTCCGTCGATATGTGAATATTGAATAACTTTTTATAAAAACAGCCGATTTCCATATATGAGGTATTTTTATTTAATTCGGTTCTTTGCAATTTATTTTCATTTTTTTGAAAAGTCTTTAAATTAAAAATTGTATAATATATATACGGTATACTATGCAATGTAGCTTAAAAGTTACATACGTATATACTCCAACTATAGTGAATTTTAAATTAATTCATTAACTACCCAGTTACTTAGTCTTCTCTATAGCAAAATGTTTACAAATCGAAATTAACCTACCAAATTTCTCCCGCAATGAAGATGAATACAAAAATATCGAAATACTTACTAAGCTACAGTAACAACGTTAAAGTAATCGAAAACGCAAACACAAGTAGACCGACGATTACGTTTTCGCACGATCGATAGCCCCGAGAACACTCTAATTAACCAACAATGAAACTTCAATTCGCCACGGAATGCAGTGACAAGATAGTTGATAAGGTTTCCAGAGAGTTCGACATATAGACGATACATATGTATGCACTTAGGTAGATGTCTGTATCTAGAAGCTGGCGTCAGGTAGGTCTGTGTTGATACACCGGGTCGTCGACATCACTCTACTATCACTAGGTTCCGCTGCGTGCACGCTATACAACGAAACTGATAAGGTGCCCGAGAGGTAACCTATGTACAAGCGATGCACTCGCCAGCAGTCACTTAAAGCACGGATGAAGTACAATTACGGTAAGTCGGTTTCAAACTGAACCACCGATGCTTGTGGAATCAATTATTCAAAAAGATATCTCGGGGAATTACAATGAATATATTTTTTTCATGAGGGAATAAATTTAGATATATATATGTATACATTTTTCTTAGACTACTTTGTGTTGTTTCGGAATATTTTTTGGTATAAAAATCATCATATGCTCAAGTAGAGAGAATATTTATGGTACGTGTATGATGATAGTTGAAAAATAAACGACTGGGTAAATGATAATCGTATTACACAATTACTTTGACTCAAAACCATACATATTAATCAACGAAACTAAGGTTTTCAGTTTATTCGACAGGCTTTTATAAAATTGTGCAAAATTTCGAAATTTATAAGATATATTGAACAATTCTGAATACACATTTTTGTTTCTATATAAAAATTCAACTTGCATCTTTCCGATGACAAGAATGCTACTTTCTTAATTTCAATAGATTTTTTTTCAATAGATTCATTAAACGAAAATATAACTTAAAAATAAGTTCCACCAATTTCCGAGCAAAATACGAATTCTATTTCGAAGAATATGTAAATAGGTGATTACTGAAATATTCACCATCATTTTCCATAACATTCCCCAACCTTTCTGATTAGTTACAAACGGATAAATTATCAGTAGATTGTCTGGCAAAAACTGAACATAAAAAACGACTGAAATTTTTCCTTTAGAACTTATTTCTCCAGCTAACATATGTTACTACCATAAAGACACCCATTCTACAATCAGCGGTCCATCTGTGATCGTGGTTTTTACGATTTCGGGGTTTCCCGACCACACCTCGAAATACAGCTCGTCGAAAATTAACACCAAAGTGTAACCCCCGTTTTGAACATACCCGAAAAATGTCTGTTTTCGACACACATTCACGCCCCCTTTAATTCCAAAGGCTTCCCTCCGAGTTACCGTGTTTCATATTTTCTGTGTTTCGAAATATTTTGTGGATCAAACGACAAATGAATTAACTATCACTGTATTACTATATTACGAACACACATAGAATAAATGCTATTTAACAGCAATAATCGCAGCAATTATATTTTTTTCTATTATCTTTGATTTTCTCCGGTTATATTGCAATCAAAACGGGTCTTCAACGACGTACCATTTCGGAGATATGATTTTTTAAACATTTTTTACAAAAGGCGTTGTATCTCGATAGGGGGTGGTTCTTAGACAAAACTTTATAGACTGTTTTTTCATCTTTTAGTGCGTACTATCGATACTGAAAAAGTGTCCCAGAATTTATGTTACACCCTGTATAACATCGTTGATTCTTCAGGACAAGGTTACCAAATGCACGAACATACACACTTACGCACACGTGCACAGGGTGACTGTTAAAAATACGTGGCACAGGCGGAAATATCGAGCGACCGAGAGAAACAAAGAAAATACGAAACACGGTGTGCATGTCGTCGTCGACGTCGTCGTCGTCGGCGGGTAATATCCAGCCGTCTAGACACTAGACTCTCTTTGTTCATTCAGGGGCTGATTTTCGGGGGTTGTTCCTGGTCGAGCATAAGGTAAAATCGTGCCGGTGGTGGTCGTGTCGTGGACGGAGGAATGCACGGGGTGTGTACGAGGAGGAAAATTGTAACACGAGGACGGAGAGTCCCGTGTTCCCGGCCAAAGTATGTGTACACACATAGATACGTGTGTTTCGTTTGGACAACGAGCGGCACTCGTGATCAACGACGAAACTGTGGGACCGTGTCGGTGCACGCGCGACCACCCGTCGTTACCGAGTCTCCTTTTTCCCAGAGGATCATGGTTAACGACGCTCACGTACCAATTGACCCGTCTTTCTATGTCTGTCTGTCTTCAGCTCCCAACGAACGGCCGATTATTGTTCGAATATCAGGAGTTATGTATGTAGACCAACGGTAGGGAGGACGGCACCTGTTAATAGTATTTCTACCAATAGGTGTCGAAAGACACCTTTCAAATTCTAACTTAACACTTAATGATGTTAACACTGATTAACACTTTACCGACCGGTAGCCTATTAATCGGCTTTTTGATGTCACACTCTAAAGAATTATTAAAAATTGAATTACTATTACCTTGAATATATTTTATGAATATTAGTTTATAAGGCCCTTTATAATATAAAATAAATGGAAAATAAAGTATAAATATCGATAAAATTCCTTCGAAACAAAAGGAAATATGGCACGACACAATGAATGGCGGAAATTTAGCCGGTAGTTACTGAGTGGCAGCCTCGACCACGACCGGTCGGTAAAGTGTTAAGTGTTAACACTTAACGGACGGGCCCTGTAGATTTACGTTTTTCCATTCTAACTTCCTTATGGATTTAAAACAAAAATTCGGCTCATAGAGGATTATACGGCGGATGGGTAAAGCGTGGAAAAAGTCGTGAAATAGTTCGTTTGGAAGTGTGAAAAATAAATGAAAGTGTGTTAGATTATAGTAAATAATAAGGAGAAGACTGTGAAAAATTGTATGGAATTTAGTCCGGGGAATAATAAATGAAACAACTAACTGAAATGGTAGTAAAAAGAAACTAAATTTTGTCTCTTAACTTAAAACAGGCAATTTTGGTATTTATTTAAATTGCAAACGGTAGATAAAAGGTTAATTAACGAAGATAACGTTGATCACAATGCTTTTAGCTGGAAGTTTAACACTATAACTACCAAGACATTCAAAATGACTGATTCCTAATACCTTATAAAAGTCACGATAGGTTATAACAGGGCGTTTTCCAAGATTCTTTATAACTACGTCCCTAAATCGATTAATTAACACTCCTCCCTGATTCCCTCTCTAGAAACATATTCATTTAAAGTTTTTATATAAATCAAATTAATCTTCGGTAGTTCTAATGTTAAAATTTACTGACGTTTGTCGTTTACTTCTTCTGCGTGTGTATAGCAAATTGTATCGTCTGTGTATGAAAGAAAGATCGACAGAAAAAATTGTCCGTTTCCCCGGAGCCAACGAATGTACGTATTTCCGAAGATTCGCCATCTCGCGATGCTGTCGAACTCCCTTTACGATATCTAACCAGCGACGTCATTACTTCGCGGAAATGTAATCGCGAAAGTTCGCGGGGACATCATAGATACCACGAGGAGGATATACATACATCTATGTACATATCTACCTATGTCTGCTCCGGTCGGAGGAGAGAAGAAAATATTAGAGAGGAGGCAGAGCAAGAGTCCTTTGCCCCTGGAGAAACGGGTAGGATGTACACGTGGCTTACCATGGAATACTATCCGCAGCGATATACTGCATATCGAAGGATAAGTCTTCTGTCGATGTTAAATATTTCTCGTCCACACGTACAACCGGCGAGGAAAAGTACTTGTGCAGAGTTCAAAGAGATTTCGTACGTAACGTTTGGATATTAAGAAATTAGAACTGAATATTGATCATTAAAATTTGTTATATGTGCTTTATAGGGAGATAGAAATGATAATATGGGAATATAATGAAATTGAATTTCCCGAGGATTACAAGAACAATATTTAATTGTTCGTAATTAGCAGTACGACGGTGTATTATATAAAGAGTAAGTTTTTAAAATCTACTTTACAGTATTTTTAAGTTTTGCAAGGAATTTTGTTACTAAAAATGTAGTATGTAAAATATGATACTTAAATGCCTGGACTTTAAATAAGCGTGACAATATTTACAATTCTATTCTTTTCAATTCTATTCTGTTACTCCTCTTACCGAATGTGCAAATACTACTTTTACTTCGTATATTATTTAAAAAATTTGTCGGTATTTCTACAATGTCTATTTAGGGACGTTAAAACTTCCATAAACCGCGTTATCTCTAAAACTATGAAAGATAATAATAGCCGCAGCCCGGTGTTCCGCGGAGAAAAATATGTAAACATTTACTTTTTATCAAAAAACTAATTTTCCAATCAATCTTGACGCCAGTGTCACGTGGCCGCTTTACTCAGTAACATGCAAAGTACGCGTGACTCCTCATGAATTTTCCACTAAAATTCGAAATGCAACGATGACATTTCGATGCCGTCTTTTTTTTCAGCCGGTTTTAACTTACAGGTAGAAATAGATTACGTCGCGAATGACCGATGTCTACATATACATATGACAGGTATTTTATAATATCTGCCATGATTGGCAGCGCAATGACGACTAGCCGGTAATTTATTTTTACCGATAACCCGGAAACGGCTGAAGATAAAGAGGACGGAAAAACTCCATTGTATTTCGATTATTACTTTAAACATTCGCGGATAAATAATAGGTTAGACGTACGTTCTTCATTATCTGGTCTTTTGACGAAAGAAACAATTTAATTTACGTATTCCTTTATTTTTTACACGCACTTCTCTATTTTTTATGTGCGACTCGTAATAGGACTGGCTTATAGTTCATAATTCTAGATTCGATATGAATATTTGTATGGAATGTTTGTGAGAGAATTCTTTGCCAGAATGCACTTTGAAGCATATTACGCTCGGTCCCGATTTCATTACAGGTGCTTTGTAAAACAGGTCAAAAGAGTTGCATTTGAAACGAATATTAAGGAAAATCTAGCCAACAAACAAGATTAGTTTTTCTTTATCCCATACCAGATAGCTAATGAAATAAGAATCACATATACAACAATTCGTATATTTACATATTAACGGTGTAATAACTTATAATCGAGGAAAAAATTAAAAAAAATCCTACAGTTTATACAAAAAAAACTAAGAACTATTGCAATGGCAATAGTTTTCTTTTACTTCAAAGGGAATGAAAAAAAAATCAAAACAATATTTAATATGAGGATTGATTGAAAACGATTTATATTAATTCCCCTGTTAAAAAAAAACAGATAATAGTGTAACTCATGTATCTCTGCCTTGGTCTTCATTTGCAAAACCGTATCAAGTGCACCCGAGATTCTCTCATGAGTTCACTGCCACCCATGTATTAGTAATCTATCTGACATGCGAGAATCTTGTGCGTCACGTGCACACCGAGAGAGCACTCTTCTTCTCGGAATAGTCACTCGTATTCCTCATATTCGTTAATATCTAGTCAAGGTAATAATACGAGCGAAAACGTCCTTCGTATGTATGTATGTATATGTATAGAAAACAAGTAGAAATGCCACCTCCAATACCATAGTGAGATCACAGGTATCAAAAGGAGAATTTGATTCGATAAAAATTATTCGAAACGATATTTTCTGTGGGATAAATTGAGGATATAAATTTTAGTTTATGGAAATAATTGTGTATAAATTAATTATATTCTGCAAGTAAGCATGTTCTCTTTGTTTACACGTGAACTTATATGTTGGTATCTCTAAAAAAATGTTAATCTAGTGCGGGACAGTGTTACCTTTCGTATTAGATTGTATAAAGTTAGTATGTATACGTATACAGGCTTATCGTGTGCATACTAATTGCACAGTGCGAAGCAGTGCGAAAAGGGAGATGCTGCTTAATGCAATAATGCGGTTGGTAGTGTTAATGAGAAATCTGTTGTAAATAAAAATGAAATTGATACTACCGAAAAGCTTGGCTATCGATAGTATACTGTCAAGAAAATTAAAGATTATATACAGTGTTAAATTAAAGAGTATATACAGTATATACTTATTATAATTAAAGAGTATATACAGTGTTCTACCTAATATACAAGTCATGGGGTTAAAAAAAACAGGCTTCCAGCATCTTGAAAAATGTTGAATATCCCAAAAATATTATGATTTTATCAAATCCCTTTATTCAAATCTGTGCGACAAATTAAAATTTGAAGCTCTTGCTTCATCTATCATTAAAATTCCACAATAATTTACAAAAATTGTCCATGCATATCTGTATTACAACAAATTTTCTCGACCCACCCAATAATTTATTTCCCTCTTAATTAATTAACCAATTTTCCAGCAGACACTGATAGAAAATTCCTATCTATGAAATTCCAAGGTCATTTTCCTCTCCGAGTTTCGATTCGAGTTATCAACTTAACGCTAAGCTTCGTTCGACGGAGGTTACGCGAAAACCGAGCTACTTAAAAGATTCCCCGATTGCCCGGCAGATGTGCACTAAGTGCTACAATGTGCGGTGCATAGACAGAAATGTGTAGGCACATAATTATGAATCAGATGACCCGATGTAATCATCCTAGATAAAGGGGGTCGTCGGTTCGAATTCCGACAAGTCATTATCAACGTCGTGTCACACGTCAGCGCGGGTCACTCGATGATTAACATAAAACAACTATGAATACTTTGTATGGACAAATACACGCAACACTCTGACACGAACTAGATGATAATTAATAACGTTACTATTCGAATCGTTCGCTTACGTAACATCCAACCAGCTTCGACATTTACATTTCGCGTGCGGCAGCGAAACAACTGCAGGATTATTTGCAAATCTCTCAAACGTGCAATTGCACCTTTATCGATAGATTACACAAATGACGGAGTTAAATATACCGGTTACAAAAACCATCGATTACGAACTTCCGAGAAATATATATACAGTAAACCCCCGCTTAACGCGGTACTGTTACAACGCGTTTTCATATAACGCGATTTCATGTCCCTCGTATAACACGTGTTTTCCCCCATATAACGCGGGGATTAGGTTAGGTTATATTTCTGTACTGTGAAATTTATAATCAATTTCGCGTACGTTTGCACATTGTGTCAATGGCGTTCTTATAAAATTTGTGACAATGCAGATTTTTAAGAAATTAAAAATTACAAAACAGTTAAATAATGTTAAATTTTTAGCGAATAAACATGTAACATAACTATTTTTGGAATTATGTAATTTTTTTGAAATTAACTGTTTTTAGTTACATATGTATGAGTTTTTTATTTAAAATATTCTTAGTTTGATTTTAATAAAATGCCCATATTTAGTTTTTCCTTAATATTCGATTTACTTGAATCATTTGTACATAACGCGTTATACGGGGTCATAAAGCGCGTTATACGAGAATACTCATACAACGCGTTTTCCTATAACGCGGAACGGACCTACCGCGTTAAGCGGGGGTTTACTGTATATTCAAGTTTTAAATACATACTAACCGTCGTTGTATGTATTGTATCATGTTATATCGAGTGACCTAAGCTTTCTCGATAGTTGCAATTCCGATATCGGGGGATCTAACCGGGTATTTTATTCATAATCGACCTCTCCGACGGATACTGGGCAAACGTTTTTAATTACCGTCAGATTTTCCACGCAGGAATTTTCCATGAATTTTGCGTTGAAACGTGACGCAACGGTGTAACAACTTCGTTTGTTTACGGCGTAAGTTATCTACAATTTTGATCTGGTATAGTGAAACTTTCTAAACTACTAATACGTGCTAATTCTGAATCATTGCGAAAATGGTCATGTAGAGATAGGGATCTACGTGAGACTGTTGAATCGAACCTCCGGTTATCGTTCCGCAACGATAATTCGTTGGCACACACTTGCACCTGCGGCAGGTGCATCTTTCGGGGAAATAAAAGATTCGGGACCAGTTTTGCAGATTTGACTAGCGAACTGCATGAACAGCCCTGTATCGCCGAGCCTTATCAGACGAGGGAAATTAATATCATTAATTTTCACACAGGTAACCCCCACATATACTCTAATTTAAATACCTCATATATTTACAATAAAATATCGCGTTATTAATCCCTTGAATAATCGCATAGGGATGAATCCCATAAATTTACTTATGTAATAATTCCTGGAAAGTGAATGCAATTAAAATATATCATAAAAAAAAGTATTTATTGTACAAGCGGACCCTCAGCGACTACTTAGGACTTAATTATATTTTCTCTCTAAAATTACTGCGATATAATTTATCCATCTGGAAAGTATGTATGGGTGTATTATAAAATATAATACGGTTCCCGTTTAAGTGCAAAAACTATTAGCTACGGAAGCATAAGCTTAATTAATCGATACCGCTTGACATTCCGCGAATGTTAGGCGAGCAACGGAATATTCCTGAAGTTTTCCCGAGCCAAGTGTGTGCATCACACATCAAACGGTAGATATACGGTAACGTCAGACTTACGTTAACAAGAGTACAGTGTAACAAGATGTTACCAATATATATTCTTGCAACTCACAACATCCCCCCCCCCTATGTTATATGCAGCGCTAAGAATAAATATTACCCGGTCAGGCATACATACACGTCACTCGCCTGACCTAGTTTAATCCGCGATCATCCTCCTGTGCTAATTAAGTACGTACGTCCGCTTTAGTAGTCACTGTGACGCCACAGCATTGATAATATATGAACGAGTCTGTTGGTATCAAAAGTGACGCGAAACCGACCAGCGAAGATGATGCGAAACAACAAAGTGGAGAGGAACGAGTGTATACGATTTTTCACTGGTAATTTGTATCAGCCGGTAGCAAATAGCTTTTCTTCCAGTCGGTAGATGTGTTTCACGAAGGTCTTTCGGTGGAAAAACGTAATATGGACTTGACTGTGTAGCTTTGTGCATTGATCATTGGTAGTTAGGCGTAATGGGAACTCGGTAGAAAGAATTATATCAGTAATTTGTAATAATTAGTGTTGAGTTTATGAAAATGAGATGTTTAGTTTGTATTGAAAAAATATTTTCATATGGACCGTTTATTTTGAAAGTAGTGTAAGACCAATTTAAAAAAATGAGATATCACGTTATTTATAATAATATTAGTGTTAACCTTTTAATTATAATGAGAAAAAAAAGCAAAAAAATTGAGGTATATGTTGATATCGATGAAATTTAGAAGAAACATAGTATGATTTCTAAGATTTTTCTTTGTGTATTTTGTGTGACAAATTGGATTAATTTTTATTGAAATTTTCGGGAGGAATTTGAATAGATCTAGACTTTTGGGACACATTGTAGATTTGGAATCGTATTGCTCCGCCTACGGAAACTAGATTACTATGGTACCTGTGAAATGTGGTCAGTCCATAACAACTTTGTTGAGTAAACTGAACGCGCCGAAGAATTTCTAATCTGTGCTCTGGAGTTCCGAGCAGATTGAAAGAAAAAAAAAAAGTTATAAAGGGGTCCTTCCTATAAATACGATGGAGCAGACAAAACATATCTAGGTCAGGATGAACGAATCTGTTTACACGCGTTTGTGTGTCGGTACATTATTCGATACCGTTACTAAATTTACTACTTCGATATTAATCCTGTTAATAACCGGCGAAAATTCACTGTACTTGCCAGAAATATCCGAGATTTGGATACTTTTGCGTGTAGTAGATATTTCGTATATAACTGGAACTTTATTTCAGATTTTTCAGAATTTTATTTGAATTTTTATTAGTACGCAACACTCTGCCAAATTTGTGGCAAATATATCGATGTGATAGTGTACGAATACACTATAAATAAAAGACAAAACTTTCATTAAATAGTGTCTGAAATTTAGATATTTATAAGTTGTTTAATAAATTCAAATATTTTTTAAGGAAAGTATTTTATACATTTGATAACTCTGTAATCTGAATGATAAAAGATAAAAGGTTAGGTTAGGTGTAAAAAGAGTTTAAATTAATCACCTGCAAATATTTTTCTCAAATAAAGTTCCAAGAAGAAACTATATAGGTCTTTTAATCAAACTTAAATGAACAAAATATTATTATGTATACAATTATTCATGATTTTGCGAAAAGCTGATATTTATGACTGGACGTATCTCGGATAAGTTTGAATAACCAATATATCGGCTTCCGGGTATTAAAAATGTTGAAGGGTTCATTATTACGCTGTGTTTTAAAAAAGTTTAATAAAAACTTCGTCGCTGTGAATCTTGAAATATGTATGTACTTTGAAATCTAATAACAGAAATATCAGTCTAGTCGTGTACGCTATTTGCATGTAATTTTTTATATCCGCATTGATGCAGTCGGCTGAGATATAATGATGACTCTCACGATCATTTCAAACGAAGTCACGCTACACAAGGTGAATCTAAATACATCCATATAGGTATGCATACATGCATACAAGGACGAAATTGAAGCGGCAAACATGGATATTATCAAAGAAATAAAAACGACATTGTCTTTGCGGTAAATAACATTTATAATTGAAAGGTCATTTTTTCTCAAACTGAGTAATATATTTATGAATTTTTTATCTGAGAGTGGAAGAAGAAAATCATGTATGAAGACAGTGTTCGTTTTGCAAAAGGTGATCCATATGTGTATATGTTTGATCCCATCAACGATAAGTATCTATTAAAACGTAAGTATTCAGCTGTATTCGAAATACGACAGCGTTTGCAATTCCGCTCTAATCATTCGTCTTTAACGGGAATATTTCCGTGTTGAAAAATTTCAAAAATATTCTTCCGATATATCTTAGTGTTTCAACACCCGCAAACCGGTTGATTGTATGTAGTCCGTAGTTTTTGGGTTCAAGGTCGGCTCGCCTCGTCCCTGAGTATCTTCTAACGAAGTTTAAATATAAGTCAAAGCATTGACCACGCTTAGCTAACACTGATAAATTTACAAACGTTGCTGGAAGGTTCAATAACCCCCTGTGCGTACGCGCGAAAATTTATTTCTTTTTTACTTCGGTTCAATTCAATAGAGAAATTAATAAAGGGCAATTGAAAGTAGTAATTAAAATACCCTGTTGCATATTATATACATTTGGAACGTACGGATTTCGCACGATTCTATGAAGAGAATATAAATACCGGTTGACCGGCATTAATTATTTTCAATAAACTAGTTTCTTGTTAAGAGACTCTATCAGAAATTATAGACAGCCTATGTGTTTCTGCTGAGAACCATATTACGTGAGTAAAAATAAAATAAATCATGAACATATCATACGGTGACCTCTATCGTCAAATTGTACGTAGGTAATGAAAACGAGTTTAGCCAATTAACGTTCTGTTTTATCGACAGAGTAGATCCCGGGGCAATGACCTCGATGTTGAGAAGCGCTTGACCTATATATCACTAATGTATCCAGCTTGCATACACGTGTATAACGCGCGCCGTATTATTTCTACCCACAACCACACCATAACCTATCGAATAAAATTCCTGTAATTATTGGCCAAAAATCCACGTCACTCCGTTATCAGGTTTTTCAAGTTCAAAGCGCATAGAATTTACGAACTGCGTACAGGGAAGGGAAACGATAACGTCTCTACGAATGTCGTATAAAGAAGATATAGTTTATGTTCGCCTTTAAGTCCTGAATTTCTATTTCATAAAATGGTGACTCAGATTTATTTCAGTCGCAATAGAGACATACGACACTAACACGATATACAAACATTCGATGAACAAACGTATACAGATTTATAGAGACGAACATCCCGCGATTAGTATCACTTAAAGTACAGATTCATAGTTGTTATCTAAGAGATGACACTTTAATTGACTGGTCATTAAAACAAGTGTTTTAATTTAGGTCATTCGCATTAGATCGATTAACATTGTTTCTACTTGAACGACTCGGATTGCGAATGTTCTCGAGGTTCAAGTTATGGCAACAATTTCACGGTCCTACCTCAATTCGGAGTCGTGTACTCGTTACTCCGATGGACAGAAAACATGATGTAAAAAGATCTAGATGATTACAACAAACAGACCATTGATATAAAGAGACTACAAGGGATGTTCTAACGTGGGTAACAAGTTCTAAGTGTCAATGCCCCGTTGATGACAACAGTGAACACACCCGATTCAGATCGTAAACGACTGTTCGAGGTCGAATGATAATAACCTAAGATTGGTCAACAACTGTGGTTAACAATAATAAAAGACAGAGCTCGATGGCATTCTCTTGAAACAAGAGGCACGGGGGAATGAGAAGTATCAGTATGTTATTAAGGGTGAGTTTTAACGAGTTGCGTACCTGCCACCTCAAGGGTACTGCCAATTATGCGTCTCGTGCGACGATGATCCGTCAAGAAAAAATCCGATTCAGCCGCGACCGGCTGCTATTTTCGTCACAAAACACTACACATGTTCTCACACGACATCGTACAAGCTCATTACAGTATTGTTTCCTCCGCCAAATCCGTCAGGCACCGCGTAGAAACGTGCTTTACACAAATTCACCTTCGTACTAGGCGCAATGCCGCCATATTTCCTGTTGTTTCGACTGTTCAGGCTATGTACTATCATAGACTATAGAACGTTCATAGATGAGAAAAACTTCGCGCCCAAAACTGAAGCGCTCGTACTGCCATCTAGTTGCGAGTTCAGTGTGAAATCACAGACGAGGTATTGGATAGACCTATCACCTTACGGGGTTCGATGTTCACGAAACTGAATAACCGACGCGTTCAAATTTCAGAGGATTTGCAGCGCCTCCTTGACGAAGGTGCAGAATTTTTGGAACTAAAAGAGTATTGTTGGTTCCGAAACGGGCACCGCACTCCACCACCTTTTATGAGGTTGTTACAAGCCCACATGTTGCTGCTGTTGCCAAATGTAAAGGGTCTGCGTATTTGGCAACATCGGACCAACTTCTAGATTCCGTCCTCGGGGTCGAAAATGAATTTCGAGTATCGTGCGATGGACGGGAGCTCATTAGTGGTACCTGTCGATTCGTTAGTGATGACAAAGGAATTACGAAAATCCCGAAAAATCGTCAAATTTAAGCAGTTTTTCGTTCAGCATTCGCTCAATTTTTGAGATAGCGACCTGAAACTTGTACCATTGTTTTAGTTGGGAAATTCTACGCCAGATCAATGTATAATAGTTGTACTTTTCGAAAATTTAATTTTTCGCAAAAATCTGAAGGGGGTAGGTCAGGATTTTTTGCGATTTTCGTAAATCGCTCGCCATTTCCGTAATTCTTGAGCTATTAAAATGATCCAGGGCGTTTTGGACGCGGAATCCGAAGCCGAATAAGTCAGTGAAAGAATCATTTTGATATCTAAAAAATTGTGGAAATGGCGAGAGAATTACGAAAATCGCAAAAAATCCTGACCTACCCCCTTCAGATTTTGGCGAAAAATTAAATTTTCGAAAAGTACAACTATTATACATTGATCTGGCGTAGAATTTCCCAACTAAAACAATGGTACAAGTTTCAGGTCGCTATCTCAAAAATTGAGCGAATGCTGAACGAAAAACTGCTTAAATTTAGGTTTTTTCTGACTGTAGTAAAAGCAAACACGAGATATACATACATATACTACTCGTAGCCAATTTGCTCGATACCATTTGCATCGAAGCGATACATTTCAATATAAACGACTATGGGTCATCGGACTTACAAAAAAATATTGATAAATTTCATTGTCGATCGATGCAAATAATATCGATCCAGGTCTCACCACGTGGAGGTTGCTACTAATGGAGACCCACCCTATCCACGGCTCCCATCCTCCCTCCTTTAAACGATAACGAACATAATCTTTACTTTCAGAAGGAAAGTAAAGATATCACCCGACCGCGATCGCGAAGCTAATAACCACGATCTCAAAGATACGTCTATCAATGCGATCGTGGCCGAAATATTGAAACCAGTTTCAATACAACAAACACAAACCCATCACCATCAAGCGCCAATTTACCGCGAAACGCGAATAAAACAAATAACATAGACGAGAATGGAAATGTCGACCAAACCAGAAAAGCAACCTCATGGTAAGACTAACGCGGGTGACTCTAAACGTTTACCATCACTCGACGGTAAAACAATTTAGACACTTACACGGTGGCTCGTACCACGGTCCTGAGAAGTACCCACAAACCGGGACTCCCGCCAAACCATGGTTAACCGATACGATGGGATAAACGTAAGGTCGATTTACAGGAAAGGGCCTCACGAAAGATCCGAACCAGGGACAAATCGAAGATGAAATATATCCAAAGATATAGATCATCAAGTCGAACTGTACACGGGTTAAGCCATATCAGGCTGATCGGTCCGGCCGCCACCGATAAGTCTGATACGTCCCATACCCCGCCAAATAACAGTCCACCCGTGTACAGGTCCCCAGAACGAACTCGGGCTCACCTTTCCAGACAACATTAGGCCACCCAAAGATACCGGCGGAACCATGATCCGACGAGAGCCACGCTCCATGAATATATCGCAGGATCGCGGCTTAACCAGATAGCCGCGAGGCTATTTGGCCGACTACACCGTTTCTCGTGTTGTTCTAACGCAGGGTTATGACGAACGCCGCAAATGACGAACAAGTGACTCTACTATTAAAATAAGTTAAAAAAAAACTGAAGCTAAGAATTCAAAGTAAAAGTTGAAGCTAAGAGTTAAGAGTTAAAGTTGAAGTTAAATATGAAAGTTAAAAACTGGAACTATAAGATTGAAAGTAAAAATTGTTGATAGAAATGAAGCTAATAACGCGGAACGAGCAAAGAAGTCGCGTTCTCTGGTCGATCGACGGAAAACGGAAGTGAAATTGACGCATGATATCCCCTTAAACTAATGTTTTGATCACTATAGTGCCAAAACGTCCCTTTTAGTCGCCTCTTACGACAGGCAGGGAATACCGTGGGCCTATTCTATCCCCGGCCCACAGGGGAATGTATTTTACAATTCGTATTTTATTTAAAATTGAGAAAAGTTCTAAAGTGCAAGAATGATTTTAATACTTCGCGTTATTTAATATACTACTCGAGCTGACAAATCGACAATTTCTCTATGTTAACGCGACTCTAATAGCAAAGCTGGAAAAAGAATCATTAGCTCATTCTATTTATTATAATGTTACCGTGTCCTTGGATCCTAGAAGAAAAGATAGTTATAAAATCGGGAAAACACTACTTGTCACGCGTGCTCGACATTGCTCGGTATAGAAATACGCGAATGAGTTTAAATCATTTTTCGCAACACTAATTTCGTTTGTCATTTCATCGAAGTAAAAGTACGCGTCACGCTCGCAGAAATATGTTTTGTTCCGAAAAACCCGCGCGTAAAAATAATGTTTTATGATTCCACGATCGCTTCAAATGATTATACGCGAAAACTGGATATTAATTGAAAACGCGAAAAGATTGTAAATTGATTTAGTTCACTCGCGGCTGGAAAGAAAATTTCGCACAACATTGCAAGATATTGTACAAGTTAAGACATCCTAATGTAAAGTGTATTTTATGAATAAAATCATGGCAATATTCCTTTTAACAAACGCTTGGTTCATTGATTGTTTTTAAGTAGCATCGTACAAAGACGGCGATGTACGAAAGTATTTCGCGAGTCACTTAGCTGCTTTAACTTTTATGATAATTCGATATTAGAAAATAAAATCGCGCGCGTGTCTTTGAAATCGATTCGAAAAATTTAATTAAAAGATATGCAGAATGTTCCTACACGGCATTGGAAAACGTGTCTCCGAGACACTCTGAGATAATTAATATCAGATTATAGATAAATTCGCGGAACTAGAAATGCAGCCAGTGGTGACAAAAAATTGCGACCGACGCGGATGGCAGTGTGCAAATTCTGCACACTGAATCATACTCTACCCCTCTGCTTTTCTCAAAAATTCAATATCTCAAATTTATAATAATCAAGAAATAGACTCTAGTATTGAGAAGAATGTACTCTTAAAATTGAACTCAGAAAATTATAATATCTCAATAATTGAAAACTTTAAGTCTCTTTGATAATAATGAACAAACATAATAGCTTAGTTTGAAAAGAATTTCATATCAAAATGACTCGAAAACTTTAATGCAAAATTCAATTAATAAAACTTGAAAATATTATTTAATTAGAAAAATGACTCGAAAACTTTAATGCAGATCGGGGCAGAGTCTTCACGGGGAGCTCACCTCGACCCGTGGAACAAACTACTTCTAACTACTGCACACAGTATCACACTCTACCCTTCTGCTTCTTCTCAAATTTATAACAATCAAAAAACTGAACTTTAGAAGTGACAAAAATATGAATTTTTAAAAATGAACTCTCAGAAATTTTAAAAAAATATCTCAATAATGAAAAACTTTAGGTGTCTTTGACAATAATCAACAAAATATTCTAATAACTTAGTTTGAAAAGACTTTAATATGAAAATGACTCGAAAACTAATGCAAAGTTCTATTAATAAAACTTGAAATATATTATTTAATAAGAAAAATGACTCGAAACTTTAATGCAGACCAGGGCAGAGTCTTCACGGGGAGCTCACCTCGACCCGTGGTACTAACTACTTCAAATTACTACAACTATAATTACTCTACAACTACTACGAGCATAGTGTCTTAGTAGTAACAGAATGACCACCCATTCTGGAAGTGTGAAAATTCAACACTCCAAAATGGGCAGCCATTAGTTGCTGCCCTCTTCTAGACAATTTGTCGGGCCTCTTCGGCATATAGCCTCTTCTTGCTTCAGGCCGGAGCCCAACCTGTATTCTGCAAGAACATTCGGAACCATAATATGGTATAACCCTAACACGCGCCTAACCAGACAAGAGAATGCGGCTAACACGTGTGGACAAGTTAACAGCTTATTCTCAGAAGAATGACAACTGCAGTCCGTGCAAACGGTTAGCCGCTAAAGACGAATGTTCAAGCAGAATTTACTTATTATTAAAAAAGAAAAGATTATTAGCCTGATTTTCCAGGAGCAGGATATCACTGGTTGCCTACAGTCGAAACAGTGATACCTGCCCTGCCCTTCCTACTTAAAATTAAAGCACACACATTCCAGAGAATAAATTACCTGCCTACCTATTACCTATATTTAAAAAATGGCAAAAATCTCTCGCACACCAACACACTCTCTCCACGATTCTCAATCAAAGTCGGTGTTTCCCCCTACGGGAGGCGTCCGGGGACGTCTCCAACACCGACTCAAACCCCACACATACATTCAGGTACGTACCTTGTTTGCTGAAATCGACTCACAAGGTCAGCGATTATTGCGATTTATTTAGACTTTATTGAAAGGAATTTAATGAAAACTTGTAGACGTAAAATATAGAAATGAGAGTCTTGTAATTAATTCGTAATTGAAATAATTACTACGTTAAAAAATAATGCTTCTGCATTTTGACTCTAATTGAAAAGTAATTGAATATAATAATCTGAGGTACGAAATATAATCGAACTAAATTGAATAATGTAAAATCGTAAAGATATGCAAGTTGAATTTAATCGCGATTTTGCAATAAAAACGATTGTTCAAAACCGACGCACAATCCACGAAATATTCAATAAATTTATCTCACACACACACTCACACGTGTGGATCGTACGTCGTGCACAATCGCTAACGCTTGTGAGCCGCCACATAATTATAATTCTTAAAATTATAAGCCACGTTCACCGCCATCACCCATTCGTGTAGCACCTGGGCACACGAATGAGTTCAAGCCAAATAGGGACATGAACGTGGCAACTACATACTAGGCTTGATGTGTGCTGAAAATCCTGAGCTATAAAATGATTATTGAAATAGATCTTCTAACGAGCTAGTAATCGTTACTTTGACTTTATAGAATTTACTTGAAAATATACTTTATAAAATGACTCGAATGTAATATGACTACTTCGTGCAAGAAAACTTTGAAAACTTTAAAAATATATGTATTGAAAACTTTAAAATATTAAAATTTATTTAAAAAAAAATATATGTGAAACTTGAATTTATAATTGAAAACCTTGGTGATTCCTTATTCAAAGTTATATTCTAAACAATGCAAATATGTTCAAAATTAGCCTTTGGAACCAGAATCTACCCACCGCGAATTGGTCTTCTTGGGCATTTCAAATACAAGAATTTAAAGGACTTTACAAGTTAAAGGAAATGCCGCTACTAAAAATATGCAAGTTCTGACTGAATTTAATTCGTATGATTTCGTCTTTTGTCAACAATTCTGTGATTATATAAAATGAACGCGAACGCGAATGCTATTAAATGAAGATCGAGGGAATCGAACCTCCGAATTAATTAAATAAAAATCGCCCGTGAAGCTAAGCCACAAGAAGACCCCTGCCTGAGCTAATTAAATATTCACAACAATGGGGTGTTACTACCCACGAATGTAAAGTATAAAATACTTTACACCCGCGGTCACTATGCTCGCAAACTCAAATAAAATACAACCAATACACTCGTGCCGCTTCGGACCTTTGCGTCCTACGACATGATTGAGTGATCGGAGGAACCGTAAATTTTTTGACTCACCGGTCGTAGATTTCTTCTGCACCTTTGATTGTAGAGATGATACTACGACCGGCTCTGCAGTTGCGAAGTCATCTGTAACAGAAAAATAGCAAAGTCTGTATAGTTTAACCGTCTATCATTCCTCAAATCGTTCGTATTTAGTTCTGACTCGAGTTCGATATTTCAAAATGTAATTTCACTGTTGATTAGAAGTAAAAGTAGAACATTTTGACGATATTTACCTGCTGCCTGATGCGACGGCGCCCGATGGAAATCCTTTCCGCAGCTGCTGCGTACCTCTACTTCATCGCGGCGAATAATTCAAAGAAAAAAAAAGAAAAATAAACAGACTACACTCCCGACCGAAATTATTTCCGGCGAACAAACTGACTCTACCCTCGCGATTCAAAGTATACAGGAATTTCGCGACCGAATATGTTACGTTGTAGCAGTCCATTTCAATTCTTTCGGCGGGTTTAAGCACGCGTATATCGACAAATATAATTTCTAATAGCGCAACAACACTGATTCTATTTCGCGATATACTTTTTCGGATCAAGTGAATCTAAGACCGCATTGCACTCGGCCAGCTAAATCGTTGCGATGTCTTCTGTAACAGAAAAAGAGAAAAGTCTTTATAGTTTAACCGTCTATCATTCCTCACATCGTTCGTCTTTAATTCTCACTCGAATTCGATATTCCAAAATGTAATTTCATTGTTAATTAGAAGAATTAAAAGTAGATTTTGATGATATTTACCTGCTGCCTGATGCGACGACGCCCGATGGAAATCCTTTCCACAGCTGCTGCGTACCGCTACTTCATCGCGGCGAGTAATTCAAAGAAAAAAAAATAAAAAAAAGGGACTATATTCGCGACCGAAATAATGTCCGACGAACAAACTGACTCTACTCTCGCGATTGGAAGAATTAAGAGAATTTCGCGACCGAATTTCATTTCTTTCGGCGGTTTTAATCACGCGAGTATCGAGCAATAATAATGTGTTAATATCGCAACAACACTGACTCTATTTCGCGAAATACTTGTTTCGCAGAAAATGATTCTAAGACCGCATTGCGCGCGGTCACAAAAGCTGAAAATAAAATACACCGCGGACGCGTATACCGCGGAAAATGTCGTAGATATTCGGTTAAAGTATTTTTCAATTTAATTACCAAGCATTGTTATTAGGAATATTGCCATTGTCCTACTTTGGTGTAAAATGAAATTGTGTACGCAATAGTCGACGCGAAAAGATGTATACTTTAATAAACCGGCGCGAAGTTTCGTAGAAATAATCTCAAACGTTTCGCAAGAAAAATATTTCTTATATCCGGTTCACGAAAAATAAACGGCACGATGACTCGATTCAATCTAACGTAACTCACGGAAAATATAAATTCCCGTTGTAGATGTACCGCGAACAATGTTAGATACGACCAATGTCAAGGGCGTTAACAAGTAGGCTTTGACCGCTGCGATGTTCATTGTGTTCTTGTTTACGTCTCAAGCAACCGGGCTTCTTTGTATAGTGGGTACCTGGAATTAGAAACCAAAACACGATAAGAATTAACAGTCACAAATTTATCCAAATTCTAAGTACAAACAGCGAAATTCATAAGCAAAACTAATGAAATTGTGATAATATAGTAAGCAAGAATTAATAGAAATACAGAAGGTATTTTCCAAAAAGTTGAAAAATTATTTGTTTAAATCATACTGAGAAAAGTGGACTCGATTCATGATTTTAAATGTAATGTATTGAATGTGTATGGTATAATCGTATATATTATGATAGGATATAGAATATAAATGAATTGAACAAAGATAAATGTTCTAAAACGATGTCACATACCTTGGAAACCACCCAGGAGCTCCTATGAGTATGTACGTCTTCACCCCCCGGCCGCTGAACTGAGACTGACGCGCGCGCGTGTCAAAGTCACGCCAGGTAAACTCGGGAGTCGGCCGGTCACGGTCGGTTGCACTCGTACGTAGGTACCCACCGGCGAATTTCTTCGATCTATTACGACATAATAAAATCTATGTTAACCTCGAGCGGACCGTTATTAAACCGTAGCATTTTCAGGATTTATTACTAACAATTAAACAATTATATATTTTGCACAAATAAAGAAAACTTTTGACTATAACATCGTACAAATTCGAACTATATTTTATAAGCTTGATATTAAATATTAAGTTGAAAATCGCGATTGCAAATTAATAACAATAAATATAATTTTTCTAAAATTTGAATATTTAATATATTTCTACTGCCTCTATTAATCAATCTCTATTAATTAATGCAATTGCAATCAATCGGTGTGTTACTCAGTACTAATAATGTATGAATAATAAATGAATTTTACTTCGGGAGGTTGACCGGACCGTGTCATGAAGAGGTATTGACTCCAGGACGTTTTATCACAGACTAAAGGTTAATGGCGTACTTGGCAATGTCAGGTCGAGTGTATTTTGAAGTTTGGTTGTACTTGATTCGTGAAGCCTCAACAATAAAGATGGAAATAACAGGTTCAGTCTTGTCGGGGCGACCTCGAAAAAGTATAAAAGAGCAACTTACGTGTAGTCTCTTGATGTTCCTCTTTCTGACAACCACGCAGAATGTTCAAACTATTTAAGTAAATTTGCGATTTGTCTGCATAACTTTATACCATTTTTTGAATCTTTATTTTTCTGACGGGGGCGTTGCAAAACCATTACCACATACAAGGTATTGGATAGAGTCTAGAGCCCTCAAAACCAGTGACATCGAAAAGCACGGGGATGAGTGGTCTATCCAATACCTCATCTGTGGAAGAGCGAAATCACGAAAAATCGTCAAATTCAACCAGTTTTTCATTCAGCATTCGCTCAATTTTTGAGATAGCGACCTGAAACTTGTACCATTGTTTTAGTTGGGAAATTCTACGCCAGATCAATGTATAATAGTTGTACTTTTCGAAAATTTAATTTTTCGCAAAAATCTGAAGGGGGTAGGTCAGGATTTTTTGCGATATTCGTAAATCGCTTGCCATTTCCGTAATTTTTGAGATATTAAACCGATCCAGGACGTTTTGGACGCGGAATCCGAAGCCGAATAAGACAGTGAAAGAATCATTTTAATATCTCAAAAATTGTGGAAATGGCAAGCGATTTACGAAAATCGCAAAAAATCCTGACCTACCCCCTTCAGATTTTGGCGAAAAATTAAATTTTCGAAAAGTACAACTATTATACATTGATCTGGCGTAGAATTTCCCAACTAAAACAATGGTACAAGTCTCAGGTCGCTATCTCAAAAATTGAGCGAATGCCGTTCAAAAAACCGCCTGAATTTGAGGATTTTTCATTTGATATCATATTAATAAGAAACTTCTCAGCAACATGTTAACTGTTGACGTAGACTGTATTATGTTTCACATTATCGGAAAAGATTTGAATTATTGGTACCAAATAGAATGATAATGGTTTTAAGAAAGTACAATTGTTTATAAGAAATAAATAAAAATAGTGGAATATGTCAATATTCATAACTTTTGTATGTATTCCGAAAAACTGAATATTCTTCTCTATAAAACAACTTACTTTTGCTGTGACTTGCAGTTGTATACCTGCGAATTCACTATCCTTCTTTCGCAGTACAAAGGTCAATTATTAATACGCATAAACTATAACTTCTATATCGTATTCTTACTAATAATCGACGGACATCCTAGATTCGAACCGAAAATTGTAACGTAGCGAGTGACACTAAAATGGTAAGAGGGCTCTAGAGCCCTCCAAACCAGTGACATCGAAAAGCATGGGGATGATTGGTCTATCCAATACCTCGTCTGTGGTGAAATTTAACAGCTGTTTCGTTGAGGTACGGACGAATATATCGTCTGTGGCGGACAAAATCTACTTTATCGATCGTACATTGTTTTGTTACAGGGCCAGGTATGGAATAAACCAATCGTAGACCAGGTATAGAAATATGGTTCCAAGCAAATATTCGACAATCATATTTGGACCATTTTAGGCGTACTATGGCACGGATGATCATTGGAATAGACAAGGAACTCACAGCAAATTTTTGTCTACGGTTGTAGAGATTCTGGGACCCTCTTGAATCTTTCGTAAATTATAATTTACTCTTGTCTGAAGGGTGAAGTTATACTAAATATACATGATAGTAATTAATCAAATCACGCTTTTAAATTAATCCCTTCTTTATTGTCAGAGAGTTTTCACATACTACCCCTATTCGTGCAAAAATTTGAGGAAAATTTAGAGCGGGAAAATTTGAAAGATTAATTTTAGGGTAATTTATATAAAACTTTGCTTCATCATTCCATATTTTTATTATGTCCTGCTCCTGATACAAAATTACCAAGAAATTCTCTGAGGACCTGGCAAGTCGTCCCAGTAAAAGACTTTATTCACAAATACAAAAAATTGCAGGAAATTCACTACGATCATAGTGAGGAATTCCATGACAATCTGCCACCTTTTAGGTCGTTCCAAGTTAAGCCGATAGAAAACGTATGGGACAAGGAAGTAACGCGTTTCAAGTAGCAGTTGTGGAACAAGCACCAAGGCCACCATACATGCATAGTTGACTCGCGTCATAAATCGTAGATGAGACACACTGCGACACAGTGTGTACAGCGTAAACGTGTAGACAGGTATCAGCAAGTACCTGTACATGGCTTTTCCCATGAACCTGTTCCAGAAGTAGAACACGTAGTGTCTATTGTCGGCCAGCACATACGGATGAACAAGCGTGTTCGTGTGAACTATTACAGTTAAACCGGCTAAAAAGAAACTGAACACAATCCAATGTTTGGAGACAAAAGTCAAATATGCTTTCCAATGGACGATCATGTACGGCCACGAGAAAGCGAACGCGAAAAGGGAGAAATATAATAATTGCGGAATGTGAATCGTTGCAACGTGTGCTGTGCGGTCGCCGACGACTATTCCTTTGTTCCAAATAATAAATAATAGGAAAATCACGCATACTATTGCGTAAGGAAACAAATCCGCACAGAGTCGGTACACGAACTTGACGAATGACACTGGTCCTTGTATTTGTTTTATTATACTCGTCCATAGTACCTATAAATTATTAATTGTTTAATCGTAATTGGTCATCGAACTGGTGGATAATTATACAATACGATAATTGTACTTACTTTCACGTAGATTGGAGACTTGTGGTGGGCGGTTAATACTGATTTCGGTATTTGTAAATCTAGCAAATCCAGCGCCCGCTCCACGGCAAGTAGCACCAGCCAAATTACGTTCGTTTGACGAATAGTTATCGATAACAGACCTACGCAGTTTTAATTATACATTTTCTGCGATTCTGTTAGGATGAGCGGAAAAAAGTGGCGTTCTTTCATGTTTCTTTCGACGATTTGCATTGTTTATTCCTGCGAAATTCTGCGTGTCATGTATGATATTCAATAACTTCTATGTAAAAGCCATTTTTTTCAAAACGCCCTATAATGTATTTGTGGCAAATGTGATCAATTGTTTTATGTGTAAATAATCTACTACGTTGAATGAAAGGTGTGGGTTGTCTTACCAAAAAAGTAAACACAGCCCGTATTTTCTAAAGCGTAAGAATTGGGAGCTTTTTTCTTAGAATACATCAGTAAATTTTCACAGACTAAGAAAAACGTATTTATACCCGTTAAAAATGAAAACAAATGTGACCAGAAACCTCGTATTCTGGGTACAATTAAAATGTTACAAAAAGTATTTCAACGAATTCAGATTCGAAGTACAATTCTGTTTAATACAAACAAATTTATAGTGTGTCGAAGGATAAGAACGAAACGTTTTATTCGAAAAGTGAGAATCTTCTACGTACCTGCAAAGGCGGCAAATTTGAATCGTTTCCGTAGATGTAAATGTAACATCACCAACACCAAGTTAAGCGACACGACGTCGGTGTAATACAAAAAGTGCCAGAAAAACAATGGTGGTAGAAGCGTAATATTGTATGCCCCCATAAGTTTTGTCCATTCGCATTTCTCTTTCGTCTCCGCCACGTAATTTTGTTTTATTATCGTGTAGATGAGGTAGAAATTAATGAATGTCCCGAACAGGTTCACGCATCTTATGTAAATTGTGTAGCACAGGTTTAGGGGCGACAAAATAAGGGCTGTGACTAGGTACAGCCCTGGCAAAGTGGTTATTTTTTGATCCCACTGAAAACAATTGTAACCTTCAGCATCCAATAATCACGCTGTACATTTCATAAAAGTTTTACTTAGTTCGTCGAAAGATTAAGAGAATTAGAGATGAGATTTTACATTTACAGTGTCATAAGTTAGCTATTTGATCAAAAATATCAAAAACGACTATAAAGTTTCAACAATTACACGTAAAGAAATGTAAAACAAACAGATCTGAATTTAGCGCGAAAAACTGGTCATGAAAGGTAATTCTCTTAAGTGAAAATATCAACGGATAATGTAAATTCTCCAGATCATAGGAATTTTAGCGTTAGTGGTTCTTAAAATTTCCATGTTTTGAAATTCCTACGATATTTTTGTTTTTCCGGATGCTGGATGTAGCGGGAAGTACACGTGTCTGTACTTAACAGTCTCACACCATGAAAAACGTACCTGTGTGAAGTTGCCGTCGCAATACCGCAACGTTTGCGGTATGTGAAACATCTCGTCGATGTAGTAGTGCGGCTGTATGCGGTTTAAATAAACAAACAACACCATCACACACGAACAAAACAACAAGGTCGATAGATTTCTATATATTGAACTCATTTTTTCGTAAAACACTGAAAACGTAACGGAATCTTTAACGATAAATTTCCGAGTTCTGCTGCATGTATTAACCTAACTCGTAACTTATTTTCATCTGTAAACAAGAATTTGCTCACGTATTTGTTGCAATATGTTTCTTAAGAATGCATAAAAGAACTATACTTTTAAAAATAATAATAGTTTTAGTTGCAATTACTGTTCCTAAGTTTTCTTATGAAATGAACGTGTTTGTTGTGTGGAACACTAACACAAATACTAACGGAACTACCAACCTTGCAAATGAAAACAATGGCTTCAAAATAGCGGATTTCTCTCATTTCTCGTTTTTTTTTTTGATTTTTAAAACAATTTAATCTTTAAGAAAATAAGTGTTGAAGATGATATGAATTATTTCGCAATTCATATAATTAGTTTAACAGTTTTGATATTATATCGTACTCTCGCGTTTTTCTGCAATATAGAGGAGTGAAATAAATCGAGTCTGTTTTTATTCATTTTATTATTGAATATCACATGGACTAATTCACCTCTCGCTTCTTCACATATATGCATTCGCTTAGTGTAAGTGTAAAAAATTTTGTCGAAATGTTTCGCTTCTCGACAAAGAAATACACGGTAATGTCTTTACGTTTCTTTCTCTTCACTGTAGTCTTACGAATTAGCGTAAAAAAATTCTCAAAAAAAGCTGTACGGAGTACGTATACGAGGTCCGCACGTTAAAAGCTAGGGGAAAAACTTAAAAAGACAAATTAAGAACTGTTCAATGATTCCTGAGTAGAATGTAGCTAAATTTGAGAATCAAATTCGGCGTGAAGTATCAGAAAGATAGAACAATGAAGATTACAAAGCGTAGAAAGGTCACCTGAGATATTTTGTATCTTTCAGTCGTTGCAGTTGTCGAAAACCAAACTAAAATTCTGAAACTATCAGAATGCACGAAAGGTGCCACGGCAAGTTATTGCAATTCGTGGAAAAGGGAGGAGTTTTCCAAAATCGGTTTCCCGGCGAAAACTTCGAAAACTACTCACATCTCTAAGTGGAAAATAGAAAAGGAAAGACTTTTTTTTACATAGTACGTGACACCATTCGTAAGTGCTTAAACTTGCGCAATCTTTTGTCTCTCCTGTTGTAACTTAATGCGATCAGGCACTATGAAACTTTTTAAAAAATCGTTTAGCTTCACTTGTTCATTGCCTGATCATTTAGAAAGTTTCACTACGAAGCTGTATCAAAATGATTAAAAAGTAAATCTCAACGGGCAACGGAATTTTTACAATTAAAAAAAAAAGTTTCTACAAACTAGATGAAATATGACATTTGTTCGATATTTTTCGATGAGCTTGAACAAATGCAAATTGAAACAGCACTACGGAACTATTACTAATAGATTACCAATAATTCACTTATCAACATTCTAAAAGCCCACCACATATGAATCAATTAATCGACGGCATTATATTCCTGGTAATTTTTTTAAGTAAAACTCGATCTGACAAAGAAGTTAGAAACAAATATTCTACGAAAGAAAATAAAAGACTGCAAATAATTCGTATAAAATCTGTACGTGTGGGAGGCCGTTTACACAGTCATGTTTCAAATACTTTTTTAATTTTCATTTCGAAATACATTCCTACTCGCTTGGCAGAAAATTAAATCAGTCGTTTATTCGTGGCTGTAGAAAAATCTTTCGTTCGTTTCATGTTTCACTGTGCAAATCTTCCTTTTCATTTGTAAAAGAAATAAAAGTGAAATCAAGATAGTTTCGAAATAATATCAATTACTTGGGGTTAAAGTATAAACCAAAGTAACCAGAAATTACTTCAAAAAAAGTCACTAGAATATATATATATATATACGATTTTTCGAGCTACAATTTTGAGAATAAAATCAAATTTTACACGATGAAAGAAGCAACGAACAAAGGGACGTCTAATACAACAGTCGAAGTACATTAAAAGTATAGTAATTAATCCTATTGACCGGAGGCCGATATGTAATACAAACGTCACAAATTTGAAGTTGTGCCTGTACATTCTACGCTAATGGACCTGACCAATGAAAGCGAAACAAATGCTTCAAGGAAAATTGCGTAAAAATACTAGTACTAATTCTAACTCTGATGTAAAGTGATGCATTAAATTGGTGCATATGAAACCTTGTTTATTAAACTACTTTGTATATTTGATTCGTGTAGAAATTTCATAGCGTGGGAATTTTAAAGCGTAGAAGTTTCAGAGTATATAAAAATATTAACGCGTGAAATTATTAACATAGAAATATCGATGTATAGAAATCACAAATACCTGAAAACGAAATTCTTAGTGGTTGAAAATATTAAACAAAATTCATACGCCGATTAAGAGACCTATACTAATTGTATCACACTTTCAATAGTAATCTGTGAATCATGAGTTGATCGTGGTTGTAAACAACTTAAGCGCACAAATTGTTATTTGAAATTTTATTTAGAGCACTTAATTAAAGTTTCCCGCGATTGAAAGTCTCACTGTGAGAAATGCGGTATTTCATCTGCACCAATCTAACAGCAATTGCTAGCAACAATTGTCAGCGATTGGTAAGGTTCTGATTTAGTAACAATCGTTACTGGAAAAAGCAAATGTTTATAAAATCGAAAGAAAAAGCATTTGCTTCGTTTTTATTCGTGTTTATCTGTACATTGCAATAATACAACGGTAAACAAACTAAAATCGTAACTTAACCTTTTTCGATCTTTTTCATTTCTCGTCGGAATAGTGTTCTTTTTTTCATTTCTTGTTGATTATATACAATTTTCCACGTAGATAAATAACTAACGAAACTTCTAGTCGCCTATCGGAAGTAAAAAAGAAAGTAATGAATAAAGTGAGAGTACAAAAAAATGAGAGATGAGATGAATACAATTCATACACTGCATTTAAAATTGTCAGTATGAGTCAGTGACAATTTAACGCGCGAACGATGACAAGTATTAGATAAACAAAATTTTGGGTCAGTTGTCTTTGGGGGATTATATGAATGGCTATAATTTTTTTATTCGAATCTGTGGTTTTAATTTACTGCCAGTTCTGTAAAAAAAAAAGAGGCGCGAAAGTTCCTACCAACAAAAATATTGTCGTAAGAAACAAAAAAACAGATCGCTTAATGTTAGATTTAGTATGATTAAATTGCACATACATCGTGATTGATCAAAATGGAAGAATGCAGTTTAAAAAAAAATTGTCATTCGTCGCGTGCACAGTTATCCTTATCAATGATACGTACTGACAATTTCCAACATCAGTTTATGGCTGCCATAACGGGCGACACACAAATTCATTATTACTTCGAATTATTGCTTTTCTAGACTATCCTAAAAGTCGTGTAAAAAATCACTAGATCGAAAACGAACGTAATAGTAGTTTTTCACGAAACTGGAAGCGTTAAGGGCCACCCACACGCGAGCATCTGGTGTTGCCAAATGTTATCCATCTAGAAGTAACAATGGCAGTCGATGTATTTCATTGTTATTCGCACAACTTTTTACGTCTTTTGTCTATATCACAACATAAAAATAAATTATACGCGTGGATCGTGAATCTATCGTCTAATTTATAAAAAGTAGATATTTCTCGAATAGAGATAATTTTTTTTTTGTTAAATATCATCGCACCAATGTTTGTAATATGTCGAAACGGTTGTACTTTGGAATTTCTTATTATTCCAAAGTTATCTGAACATCGCTCAGATAACAGCCAATTGCGTACGATTGATTTCGCAACGGGCGTCGCTGTGAGTACAATAAAACATATGGATAGCCCTTAAGCAAACGAACCGTGTGTTTATCCAAAAGAAAAACACTTCGAGCAGTGTTTCGCAATATTGTCGTTAAAAAACATTACATTTGGCAAGCATGCACTTCGATCCGGAAGATTAAATAAAAGAAAGATTTCAGGTATTTCATGGGGGTATGGACTGCATTATTAAATAAGTACAATTCGTTTCGCATCTTAGGCTATTTTTATTCCAACGTACAAAGTTTCCCGGAGCTATTCAAGCATCTTCAATTGTACAGTTTTAAACGACGGTCTAGGCTCTACAGCAGCATTCATCGGCTTATTTGTAAAGATTTATTCATAGATGGCAGGTGTATTCATAAAAACGATTCACGAGTTACACTGTTAATTGGGAATGTAAGCGTATTTATGGTGGAGCCTAGACGCGATTGGTGCATAAGAAAGGTTTGCCTGTTTTACCACTTTTTCGTTACTTTTAAATAATTCTTATATCTACGCGTCGATAAGTCTACGCTTCGGGACTTTAACGCGGTATTATCTCCATACGCCGCGGAATAGGAGGACGAGTTGAAAAACGGCGTTTCACATGCACCAATCTAACATTTAAGTCCTAGGATACTACAAACAAGATTTGTTTTCTTTTTAATATCATTACACTTGTTCCAAAAATTTTTGAAAACGTGTAATTTTACTCACCCGGTTGTAGTAATACCGTGTAACCGTACAATAAGATTGCTTTGAAGATGCCTGAGCAACGCGAAAAACTTTCTATATGAGCTCCAACAACTATAGCCTAGATACAAAACCAATTGTATCGGGGTGTCCGGAAAAAAGTGTTTGTTCTCCTCGCGATTCGTTCGTTAATGGTTTCGCATAGATTAATTCCTGTGAAATTTTCCATGCTGTAATGTCGTAGTACAACAACCCTTTTGGAAGATTCAAGCTGTCCACTACAATGGTGTATACTTCGATGTGTTTAGTTGTTTCAATAGTAGAAATATTGTCGTGAAATTTCAACGCTTAGAAATTTCCTGCCGAAAGGAATGTCAACGGGGCGCAGGAACTTCGAGGAAGTCTAAATAATATCTCACCGCGTAGAAATTTCGAGACTTCGAAACCTCCATCGATAATACAAAGTACCAAGGCCTAGAACGTTCGAAACACAGTGATCACCACGCCTCGATTCTAATTCTCGTACATGCGTATGCTTCTAAACTCGTATGGAATGAGAGAACGTAAAATGCTACATTGCGTGAAAATGAGCCACCTTCGTCTCAACGTTTTCGGACACGTATCTTTTACGCTTGTTTATAAAACAAACGTTGCCGCTCCTTGTAAACAGACTACCCTACGAAATGATCCACGTTTCGCCGGACACCCGCTGATTAAAACACAGGACGTTACAAAAAAAAACACAAATCTACGAGACGGCGCGCAGTCTTCTGCGTCTCACGTACGTCACACCGTTGCTTAAAATGTTACTGGCTATCAACCTCTTGTTGCTGGCTGTCTGTTGCTGTTGCCGTGTTAGGTATCATTGTCGGTATGGCTGGGCGGTGACGTAGTCGCCGATCATCAGGCTGGGGTTCACCGGGTAGTGGGACGTGTTTCCGAGGACCAGCGATTGCTGGAAAGGAACAGCGAGCTGTAGCGCGAGGCACGCAGCCGGTACGTTTAGTATCGTTCTGTGTAGTAAGGGATTTTTGTGGGATTTTGGGGTATGAGTGGTCCTGATCTCCTGGCCAAGCATTTTAGACGAATTTTGGCGTTCCAAGCTTGAAAAATGGTCTTAATATCCCTGATTCGTACAGAAACATAAAGTACAGATATATAGAAGACATGGATATCGTTGGGTTTTTGTAGTACAAGGTATGCCATTTTGTTCAACTTTGTCGGGTTTCTTTTCTTGCTTCGTCTTATCGATAACCTTGATTCGTTAGAAATTCGTTTTATCGTCGAAGCTTGAGAAAGATTTAGACGTAATCACATTTACATAAATAAAATCAAAGAAAACACATTTACGTAAAGAAAATAAAAGAAACCACGTTTACAGAGTGAATCATAAGCGGCAAATCAGGTCGATATAGGGTGCCCCAGAAAATGTGTTTGTCATTGCTTTGTTTTAGCAATATTGTAATAATACAAAGATTAGCAGTTCCTTAGATTAATGTGCAACGTTATTAACTTTTTCGGACTATTGCATTATATAAATAATCGACTAAAGGAAGAAGCAAAAGACACTTTTTCGTGAATACCCTAATATTATACATGATCAACAAAATTTTGTAGTATGAAACTAACAAAAAGTATTTCCCTTTTATCCTGGTTTCTGATAGTCCAATTCTTCCCAAAGAATTTCGATAGCCGAGATACTTGGAAGGAATAAAATTCCCAGAAACCATAACAGAAAAGATTACTTCTTGGAAATCTCATGGCACTAGGTTCCCATAAACTCAACTTAAAGTATCAGCCAAGAAATCAGGGTTTGGCGAGCTCGTCGTTAACTCAACTTAATTCACGTGAAATCAAATTCAACAAAAAAAAAAGAAAAATAAACCAAAAACATTCCAAAAATACAAATCAATTTTATCATGACAAACAATATGGGGTCGAGAAAAATGTATACATATATATGCTACACAAGGCGGCGAAGAACTGCCGAATTTGAAAAAGTTGGCTTGATTGGCTTACCGTAGCAGGCGAGGTGAACATGTTGGGTGTGATGCCTCCACCAATCAGCTGCGCCGCCTGCGTACTGGTCGCGGTACCACCAACACGTCCACGCCCCGTACTTGAGATCGAACCTGGATGGATGTTTGGTTGGCCACCTGGTATATGATAATGAGACTATGTGATTCCGAGTAAAAAGACATCCGATGAACAGATCTTTATACATTTTCAATACCAATATTTTTTCCTTGTATAGACTATGAAGGGAGGCGTACTAAAAGAATATTATCTCGAATAAATATTTGGAAGGCTTTATTAATATAAACCTTGGTGTAGATATTGGAAAAAAGGAAAAGAAACTTTGTTTAGACTATAATACACCTAATTCAATAAATAACTCCTTTTTGTTCTTGTACACAGTTGTCTCGTATCCTAAGTTTCTTTCATTGAAATACCCAAAACAATGATTGTAATGAAAGAACCTTGGGTCAGTTATATGAGGAGAAATATATTATGCTAGTTGGGTGTATATACCGTGTGTGTTACACAACTTCCATGCAGCGTGACTTTTTTTCTGCAACGATAGTTCGACCCTCTAATGAATGATGATGATCGACCCCATTATTTAGCCATCTTAAAATGCCATAAGGGCATGGACGGATGTTCTATCACACCCACAGGAAGAATTACGAGAGAGTTTCGACTATCCGAGGTAATGTGAACCATGACTACCTCGGATAACGGAGAATCGGATATCTTTAGGTTAGAAAATAACGAAATATAATCTCAGAACAAATATAAACCGATTTATTACATTTGGAGTATACAGTATAATTTTATTATAGTAAAAACAAAAACAATAGCGCGTGACCTTAAGCGTAAACTCGATAAAAGCGGAAAGCTCGGATTATTCGGGATTCGGTTTATTCGAGATTTTACAGTATTTCGTGAGTCTGAGGGGAAACGTTTGGAAAGTTGAGCAAGTGGTAGGAAGCCTGACAGACAAGCCCTTCTGGCATTGTAAGATGGCTACGTAGTCGACACACGCATCACAATTCATCATGGGGTTGTACTATCGCTGCGGGACAGACACGCCAGTGTCGGAGTTAATCGTGATACAGGCGGTATAATAAAAAAACATTTAAAAAAAAACATTTTTCGTAACCGCAGGAAAATTGAATTCGCGCAGAATAAGTACCGTAAATCGAGTGGTCGATATATCCGGCTTACGAGTAAAACAGTAGACGTCTACGAA
Source organism: Mimumesa dahlbomi (assembly GCA_917499265.3). Classification (NCBI taxonomy): domain Eukaryota; kingdom Metazoa; phylum Arthropoda; class Insecta; order Hymenoptera; family Crabronidae; genus Mimumesa; species Mimumesa dahlbomi. The sequence goes on along the minus strand of OU824122.1, from coordinate 6,659,682 downwards.
TTTTCTCACGTGTGCAAAGTGTTGTTAAATTTAGCATCAACATCTTCCATACGCACCTATCGCGAGCAGGTTGCCACTGTTGACTCCCGCGTCCATGGATACTTCTCCAAGACCGTTCACGGACATTCCGTTAACCATATTAACCGCCTGCCTGGCACCTTGAGCGTCCAACGTCGTCCAATAAGACTCGCTGGGCGAAGTATTATTTAAACCGGGCGGCGGCTGGGCGGCAGCGCCAGTATACCTGAAGTACGGGTTCTTCAAGTCCAATGTGTTACTGCTGCTTTCCATATTGGTGCCCTCAAGTTTTAGGTCTATCGTTACGTCGTAAGATTGTCTGGAAAAATATGGTAGGAATAAGTTTAAAATACAAATTAGCATCCTGCGACGTGGCAGAGATAAATATTAGCTTTTATTAGTGTATGTAAACAGTACTGCGATGAAAAATAAATAAACAGCAATTCAATGGAAAAGGTTTCATTTCTGTACCTCGAAAATTACGCGGGTAACACGGAAAAAAAACGAGTGAAACCACCCACCTTTTGTTTGCTATGAGTATAACTTTGCCGCTCAGTAATTGCCCGCTCTTGCAGAATAGTGGCGTTTCCAGTAAACAGCGAACTTGGTACCAGTGTGTGAGCGGTTCCGTGGGTGCCGTGCTGAGCCATACCTGTTGTGTGGAACCGATGAACGCCACGTCGAACCAGAATGCCAGACCGTGACATGTGCCGCTTTCTAGGATGTGGAAGTCCACGTCGATTTCTAAAGAATGAACTTGTACATTTAAATATGTCCGAGTGTGAAGTTTTCAGTAGCTAGAGTCGCAGCAGATGTTTCTCGCCGTGGATAACAAAAGCAATGCGAAAAGGGGGAGGCAATATGCGCCATCCGAAATCGAGATTTTTTATTGATATTACAGCAAATACTTTGATATTTGCAATTATTTACATTTTCAACATATGATCTTTATGCATAAACGATTGCAAATTTCAGGTATTTTTAAAGAATATAACTATTGAAAAGTAATGTTTAACCAACCTATTTTATGCAAGTCCGTTTCACTGGCAGTCTGAAAGTCGACAATATGCCTGACAGACTTTGCCATACAAATGCGGATGTCGAAGGTGTCTACGATGGGCTGCCGGAAGTATTCCTTGATGGCGTTACCGCGCATGGCGGATAGGTCCACGCCGTGGAAGCACGTCTGGTACCAAAAGTTTGCTTTATTGAATTGCTCCATGTAGAGATTCTCGTCCGAGAAGGGTGCGATGTGCAGGTCTCCCCGAGAAGGGAACATTCGACCGCCTAAGAAAAGAGTGGGTTTTATAATTTTCAAGTTATAAGGAGTATAATGCGAATGGTATGGAACATAAACTTTTAAAGCGTGTAAATAACTTCAAAAATAGATTCTTACCAGGAACCAGCCACTTCTTTGCGTGCAAGTACGTTTCCAACATTCGCTCGTTGTACAGCATGTAGCCCATGGGCTCACTGACAATGCAATCCACATGTTCTGGTAATTCTATCTCTTCTATTTTACCAGCGATTACTATAATTTTATCCGAGAGATCGTTCGCTGCAACTAACAACTCAGCGTGGTTCGCCATGTTACTCGCCTCTACCGCGTATACCTGAAAGTTTAAAGAATAACAGATTAGAATTCAATAAAGTTGTTTAATGCCTTCCACAGTGAGTTTTGTTATGAGCAAGTAAGCAATATCATGACAAAGAATTTATTCCGATTCCGTAAGGATAAATATTATGATTCCCGTTTATTTTGGTAAAGTATGACTGTATTTATAGAATGGCTATATCTATCAGCCTACCTTTTTTGCACCAGCTTGCACAGCAAAGAAGGATAGTATTCCACTTCCAGCGCCGACATCCAGGACCACTTTATCCTTAAAATCCGACAGGTTACCGAGTATAGCACGCTGATAAGTGCTTGTACGAATATAGTCCTGCATCATGTTTTGTTGCTGTGATAGGTAGCCATAAAACTGGAAGTACTGCATTGCGGACGACTCTTCCGTCCTTTCATTAAAAACTGAGACACCCTTGCCATTCTTAAGTTTAAGGATTTGCGAGTGGAAGCTCCAGAAATCTGCAAAGGCAGAGAATTTTTAATTGATTTATTACTGTTCTGTGATTTTACAAAGATTATGAAGATTAAATATGGAACTATAGGCAGAAAAAACAATGTTTTATACATACCTGATTCGTTGGCAAATGTAATAAGTAAACTATCCGCATCGAGTGTAAATACATAGCTCTGTGACGATACTCTGGAACATTCAGTATTATGTGTGACTGGGAATTCAAGTAGCGTTGTTTTGCCATTGGAATCTCCTAAAAACAAAAAATGCAATCACATTACAATTTGCTAATAAGTTATCATACATTGAAAGTAATAACAAATGACAGATAGAACATTATGGTAATAATGTAGCTTGAATTCCAGAAAACTGAAGGTATCATAACATAATTCATATGATTAGAAAAGATAATAAATATAAAGAAGTATATATTTTTTAAACAGTTAAAATTTTCAATGAGAAAGTACTGGCCGTTCGATCTAGTAAGAGTAATTTTCTCGTAATTGCAAAAAACTCAAATACATCGTTTTGTAAAAACCAAAATTTGAACATAAATTTTAAGGCGCAAAAATCTTTGAGATATCAAGTTTTCTTCCACGAAAATTCAGAGAATGAATTTTTGAAAGTGTAAAAATTTTCTGATATTGAGTTTGCATCCAAAGATGATGAAATTCTGCTCCTTTTGCATTTCTATCGCGTTCAAATTAGAATATGAGCGTCGCGTAATAATTTTGAAGCATATGAATCTGAACGTGTGAAAATAAACGTGCAACAATTTCTAATAAAATTTAATTTCTAATATTCGCTGCATATTCACGTGCATGGACAACGTTACCGCGTGAAAAGAGGTTGTTAATTTCAGTACACCGTTTATTTATAATACACGAAATATTAATGAACGCATTGTTATTATAAAAAAATATGACATCAGTTTATGATTTTCATTTCAAAGTTTAGAACAGTAAACCTCACTGTGTAACGTTATTGCTACGAAGGTTAAATTTAAGGTTAGAATCGGTATTACTTCTTCGTGAAAACGAATTTACGTTTTTTCAATCAGCGGGTAAAGCAGGTATTATGCCAACAGTTTGTAATATTTTACGTTTATTATACGTTTCAAAATTATTTCGTGTCGAAATTCTATACTCCAATATTTGTGCGTTTTAAAATTTGGACGCGTTAGAATTTTCCCGCTTAAGACATTTCAAGACGTTGAAATTTCGGTGATTTAAAATTAATACTTATTTTTTTACATATCCCTGAAAAGGAACGTGGTATAGATAAAAAAAGAAAAGATTTTTTTAGTTGTTTGGCTAATTGAGTTCAAGAAGATTTGAACTGCTTGTGAGGTAGCTGGTATAATCATAACTTTAATTGTTGTGACAAAAGAATATAGAAATTGCATTCCATTTATAGAGGAGCAAAGCACGTTCAATGTAAAAGCATCATAACGCAGCTGTTCTTTAGTGAAACTATACTTTTTTCATAAACCTTTACATATAAGTAAAAAGGGATCAAACAAAATCAGTAATGAAAAAAAAGTATGACGTATACATTTCAAACTATATTACGTCTGGACAAAGGTTTGGCACGCATCATGATTTAATACAATCCAATTTCTTGGAGAACACATATTACCACTTAGATATCAAAGCATTTTGCTTTGTTAATTCCAGTATTACAAAAACATATCAATTGGTCATGCACAAAAGAGGTGCAAGGTACATTTTTCTATTTTTTCTTTTCATTACCGAATTCGTTCGCGTAAATCTCTTTCCGACAAGCGTGGATACTAACAAAGGAAATTAAGCCACATTAAAAAATGAAAAACATATTTGTTCCAAAGCTGTGCACAGTTTTCCAGTAACGTCGCCGCGCCGATACCGATCACCACTGCTGTACATCCACGTTTCTAAACTCTACACGCTGTTTCTATGTCTAATCTCTACTAGGTATAGTACCTGCCGTAAGTTCCACGCTGAGTCCCTGTGGGTCGTAGTTCACGTTTAAGATAGCCGGCCTGTCGAACTTCGGCGTCCTGTTTTCATTTGACAGGCTCCACACCGAAACCTTCGCCATTTTCCACCGCACTACAGGCCCGTTCAGTTTTTGTTGTTTAATTCTATGGTTTGGAGGCGGTACCTCCCCCACGCCAGATTCCTTATTTTTTTCGTGAAAATAATGAGAATTCGAGTGGGAAAACGTGGAAGCGAATTTTCGGCTTGGCACATTCGCATTCGCGTGCACCGGACACCATCGATTCACACACGCGCAATAAGCATTTGATAGGCCACAGTATATGTCTGTAGAGATGGATGCTTACGGGGAATCTATTAGTGTGGCAGGGAGAGCCATCTGCGAAAACCATATTTTGTCCAATGGCGTTGGAAACCATCTTGAAAGATCGGTGTCACGATTGAACATAGATGGAACACTCATTTAGATTGAATCGTTGATTAAAATCCCTAGATCTGTGTTCCAGCAACTTCATTTATCGTTTGAGTGAAGGATAAATTCTCGGATAACTAAAACCGACCAAAGTCCATTAATTAAATCATTAATTGTGGATTTTCACGAGTTACCTCTATAGTTTGGCGCCAATATGGGTACCTATAACAAATATAAATTTATTTATTCATTAACAGCAATATTATCACACATAAATATACAAAGATACATTTATTTTTACAGTAACAAATTCATGTTAAACACGACGTTTAATAAAAGTGAGGATATTCATTTTGTATATTTACGTTAATAGTAAATCGAAATATTCCAATCAAATGTAATTGTAATTGGAAGTTGCTACATACATCTGTTTGACTGTATATGAAAAAAATCTAAGGATTAAAATGTTTGGGGAAAGTGGTAAGTGTATAATTCTGCTCACATTAAAAAATAGGATTGTGCCACTGATTGGGCCCGACCAGGTCTTAACCAGGAGTCCCCCAAACATAAATAAGACTTTGTTTTGACGGATTTCGATTGCCAGGCGGCGCCCCTTGTACTATATGTGCTGCTTTGCATGTGTGTAATCAGTGTCCATCATGTGTTCGATATTCAGTCCATTTTACAAGCTATTAATTATCAATAATTGTTCACACCACCATTCCGGTGCAAATCATCGACTGAACAAGCCGTCCGATTTCATCACGGATTTAAATGAGCTGTTTAATGATACATCTTGTGAACTATTTACATCCCAAAAATCGAATTTGCTTGTACAGAAGTTCCTCGAAATTTCGAGTTTACCGGACGTAGCGCATACAAATTTGCTAAAATACATTTGTACTGCGCGTTAATGTTGTAATATACAGCATCTGCAAAATTGAAACAGTTAATGAAAATAGAACTGATACTGTAAAACTAGATTCTAAACAAATTGCACACATTTTAGGACTATTTTACTCAAATTCTACACTTCAACAACTTCAGAAACAGTTTACAATCATTTTTTATTGATATTATTAACGTTCGTTTCATCATATGTGAACATTCAGAGTCTCGTTCATGTAATTAGGATAATAACAGTATTAGCATACTTTGTCCTTAGATGTATGATCAATATGCTTTTCTAAGCACAAAATTATATTTTATCCTTATTTATATTAATAAGGAACAGTGGTTTGGAACCAGAGTATGGTTACAGCGATCTTGAACAGTTTACCATGGTATGGATTTAGTACAATATAAATGCAACCTTGTACTGAAAAATATTCAGTTCAAAGCAATGATAGGCTTAATCAATTCTTGCAGACACATCAGTGCAATATGGAAATGTCTTGATAAGAAATGACGATCAGCCGGTTGCAAAATATATGCTACTTACAGCTTTAAAGTATTACTTTGCTGTTGACACAGATTATGATTCCATAAAGTTAGCACGATTGCATTTGCAGCTTATTTATAAAGTGAGTTTTCCATATCATGCTAATTTATGATACATATTCTGCTTTCAGGTAGTAGATGTAATCTGATATTTATTTCAACAGGTTTGGTCGTTGAAGTATGAATAGGATGAACTAAGTCTACTCTAATTTGGGATGCAATGGAATTAGTATTTCCCACTGTAACCCTTTACGAGAGGAACTTGCAATGGGTTAATTTGATGTTAGATTTATTAACTTACAGATATTCAATCAGTAGTATAGGAAGTATAGATAAGAAAGCGAATCATGTACATTTTTTTGATTATTCATGTCACTTATGCAGTTGTCTAATAAAAAAATGAACAAATAAAAAAAATATTGAAAGATAATTATAGAACTCATTGAACCCAAATAAAGTATTTTGCAAAAGCTAATAGGATTGCAGGTAGTTTTTAAGTAATTCATCAATCAAGCAAGATTCCAGACCCTTAATTTTCTTTCTACTTATACCGACAATTGTTTGTCAAAAACCTTCTCAACATTCAACAAACTTTTAATTAATTCGAAATAATGATTTTTTATTGTATATTCCTCTTCACAAACTAGACTATTTTTTACATCGTTTTTTGTTTATGATGATAACGTCATATCGTTAAACGGTAAGCTAATAGCACAGACGAGGTATTGGATAGACCAATCATCCCCATGCTTTTCGATGTCACTGGTTTGGAGGGCTCTAGGTTCTATCCAATACCTCGTCTGTGGTAATGGTTTTGCAACGCCCCCGTCAGAAAAATAAAGATTCAAAAAATCGTATAAAGTTATGCAGACAAATCGCATATTTACTTAAAAAGTTTGAACATTCTGCGTGGTTATCAGAAAGAGGAACATCAAGAGATTACACGTAAGTTGTTCTTTTATACTTTTTCAAGGTCGCCCCGACAAGACTGAACCTTTGTTGAGGCTTCACGGATCAAGTACAACCAAACTTCAAAATACACTCGACCTGACATTGCCAAGTACGCCATTAACCTTTAGTCTGTGATAAAACGTCCGGGAGTCAATTCCTCTTCATGACACGCTCCGGTCAACCTCCCGAAGTAAAATTCATTTATTATTCATACATTATTAGTACTGAGTAACACACCGATTGATTGCAATTGCATTAATTAATAGAGATTCATTAATAGAGGCAGTAGAAATATATTAAATATTCAAATTATTTAAAAATTATATTTATTGTTATTAATTTGCAATCGCGATTTGCAACTTAATATTTAATATCAAGTTTATAAAATATAGTTCGAATTTGTACGATGTTATAGTCAACAGTTTTCTTTATTTGTGCAAAATATATAATTGTTTAATTGTTAGCAGTAAATCCTGAAAATGCTACGCTTTAATAACGTTCCGCTCGAGGTTAACATAGATTTTATTATGTCGTAATAGATCGAAGAAATTCGCCGGCGGGTACCTATGTACGAGTGCAACCGACCGTGACCGGCCGACTCCCGAGTTTACCTGGCGTGACTTTGACACGGGCACGCATCAGTCTTTGTTCAGCGGCCGGGGGGTGAAGACGTACATACTCATAGGAGCTCCTGGGTGGTTTCCACGGTATGTGACATGGTTTTAGAACATTTATCTTTGTTCAATTCATTTATATTCTATATCCTATCATAGTATATACGTGTATACCATACACATTCAATACATTACATTTAAAATCATGAATCGAGTCCACTTTTCTCAGTATGATTTAAACACATAATTTTTCAACTTTTTGGAAAATACCTTCTGTATTTCTATTAATTCTTGCTTACTATATTATCACAATTTCATTAGTTTTGCTTATGAATTTCGCTGTTTGTACTTAGAATTTGGATAAATTTGTGACTGTTAATTCTTATCGTGTTTTGGTTTCTAATTCCAGATACAACTATACAAAGAAGCCCGGTTACTTGGGACGTAAACAAGAACACAATGGACATCGCAGCGGTCAAAGCCTACTTGTTAACGCCCTTGACATTGGTCGTATCTAACATTGTTCGCGGTACTTCTACAACGGGAATTTATATTTTCCGTGAGTTACGTTAGATTGAATCGAGTCATCGTGCCGTTTATTTTTCGTGAACCGGATATAAGAAATATTTTTCTTGCGAAACGTTTGATAATATTTCTACGAAACTTCGCGCCGGTTTATTAAAGTATACATCTTTTCGCGTCGACTATTGCGTACACAATTTCATTTTACACCAAAGTAGGAGAATGGCAATATTCCTAATAACAATGCTTGGTAATTAAATTGAAAAATACTTTAACCGTATATCTACGACATTTTCCGCGGTATACGCGTTCGCGATGTATTTTATTTTCAGCTTTTGTGACCGCGCGCAATGCGGTCTTAGAATCATTTTCTGCGAAACAAGTATTTCGCGAAATAGAGTCAGTGTTGTTGCGATATTAATACATTATTATTGCTCGATACTCGCGTGATTAAAACCGCCGAAAGAAATGAAATTCGGTCGCGAAATTCTCTTAATTTTTCCAATCGCGAGAGTAGAGTCAGTTTGTTCGCCGGACATTATTTCGGTCGCGAATATAGTCCCTTTTTTTTATTTTTTTTTCTTTGAATTACTCGCCGCGATGAAGTAGCGGTACGCAGCAGCTGTGGAAAGGATTTCCATCGGGCGTCGTCGCATCAGGCAGCAGGTAAATATCAGCAAAATCTACTTTTAATTCTTCTATTATAATTAACAATGAAATTACATTTTGGAATATCGAATTCGAGTGAGAATTAAAGACGAACGATGTGAGGAATGATAGACGGTTAAACTATAAAGACTTTTCTCTTTTTCTGTTACAGAAGACATCGCAACGATTTCGCTGGCCGAGTGCAATGCGGTCTTAGATTCACTTGATCCGAAAAAGTATATCGCGAAATAGAATCAGTGTTGTTGCGCTATTAGAAATTATGTTTGTTCGATATACGCGTGCTTAAACCCGCCGAAAGAATTGAAATGGACTGCTACAACGTAACATATTCGGTCGCGAAGTTCCTGTATACTTTGAATCGCGAGAGTAGAGTCAGTTTGTTCGCCGGAAATAATTTCGGTCGGGAGTGTAGTCTGTTTATTTTTCTTTTTTTTTTCTTTGAATTATTCGCCGCGATGAAGTAGAGGTACGCAGCAGCTGCGGAAAGGATTTCCATCGGGCGCCGTCGCATCAGGCAGCAGGTAAATATCGTCAAAATGTTCTACTTTTACTTCTAATCCACAGTGAAATTACATTTTGAAATATCGAACGATTTGAGGAATGATAGACGGTTAAACTATAAAGACTTTGCTATTTTTCTGTTACAGATGACTTCGCAACTGCAGAGCCGGTCGTAGTATCATCTCTACAATCAAAGGTGCAGAAGAAATCTACGACCGGTGAGTCAAAAAATTTACGGTTCCTCCGATCACTCAATCATGTCGTAGGACGCAAAGGTCCGAAGCGGCACGAGTGTATTGGTTGTATTTTATTTGAGTTTGCGAGCATAGTGACCGCGGGTGTAAAGTATTTTATACTTTACATTCGTGGGTAGTAACACCCCATTGTTGTGAATATTTAATTAGCTCAGGCAGGGGTCTTCTTGTGGCTTAGCTTCACGGGCGATTTTTATTTAATTAATTCGGAGGTTCGATTCCCTCGATCTTCATTTAATAGCATTCGCGTTCGCGTTCATTTTATATAATCACAGAATTGTTGACAAAAGACGAAATCATACGAATTAAATTCAGTCAGAACTTGCATATTTTTAGTAGCGGCATTTCCCTTAACTTGTAAAGTCCTTTAAATTCTTGTATTTGAAATGCCCAAGAAGACCAATTCGCGGTGGGTAGATTCTGGTTTCAAAGGCTAATTTTGAACATATTTGCATTGTTTAGAATATAACTTTGAATAAGGAATCACCAAGGTTTTCAATTATAAATTCAAGTTTCATATATATTTTTTTTTAAATAAATTTCAATATTTTAAAGTTTTCAATACATATATTTTTAAAGTTTTCAAAGTTTTCTTGCACGAGATGCAATTTTTTCACTTTTTCAATTATTATTCGATATTACATTCGAGTCATTTTATAAAGTATATTTTCAAGTAAATTCTATAAAGTCAAAGTAACGATTACTAGCTCGTTAGAAGATCTATTTCAATAATCATTTTATAGCTCAGGATTTTCAGCACACATCAAGCCTAGTATGTAGTTGCCACGTTCATGTCCCTATTTGGCTTGAACTCATTCGTGTGCCCAGGTGCTACACGAATGGGTGATGGCGGTGAACGTGGCTTATAGTTTTAAGAATTATAATTATGTGGCGGCTCACAAGCGTTAGCGATTGTGCACGACGTACGATCCACACGTGTGAGTGTGTGTGTGAGATAAATTTATTGAATATTTCGTGGATTGTGCGTCGGTTTTGAACAATCGTTTTTATTGCAAAATCGCGATTAAATTCAACTTGCATATTTTTACGATTTTACATTATTCAATTTAAGTTCGATTGTATTTCGAACCTCAGATTATTATATTCAATTACTTTTCAATTAGAGTCAAAATGCAGAAGCATTATTTTTGAACGTAGTAATTATTTCAACTACGATTTAATTACAAGTCTTTCATTTCTATATTTTACGTCTACAAGTTTTCATTAAATTCCTTTCAATAAAGTCTAAATAAATCGCAATAATCGCTGACCTTGTGAGTCGATTTCAGCAAACAAGGTACGTACCTGAATGTATGTGTGGGGTTTGAGTCGGTGTTGGAGACGTCCCGGGACGTCTCCCGTAGGGGGAAACACCGACTTTGATTGAGAATCGTGGAGAGAGTGTGTTGGTGTGCGAGAGATTTTTGCCATTTTTTAAATATAGGTAATAGGTAGGCAGGTAATTTATTCTCTGGAATGTGTGTGCTTTAATTTTAAGTAGGAAGGGCAGGGCAGGTATCACTGTTTCGACTGTAGGCAACCAGTGATATCCTGCTCCTGGAAAATCAGGCTAATAATCTTTTCTTTTTTAATAATAAGTAAATTCTGCTTGAACATTCGTCTTTAGCGGCTAACCGTTTGCACGGACTGCAGTTGTCATTCTTCTGAGAATAAGCTGTTAACTTGTCCACACGTGTTAGCCGCACTCTTTTGTCTGGTTAGGCGCGTGTTAGGGTTGTACCATATTATGGTTCCGAATGTTCTTGCAGAATACAGGTTGGGCTCCGGCCTGAAGCAAGAAGAGGCTATATGCCGAAGAGGCCCGACAAATTGTCTAGAAGAGGGCAGCAACTAATGGCTGCCCATTTTGGAGTGTTGAATTTTCACACTTCCAGAATGGGTGGTCATTCTGTTACTACTAAGTCACTATGCTCGTAGTAGTTGTAGAGTAATTATAGTTGTAGTAATTTGAAGTAGTTAGTACCACGGGTCGACGTGAGCTCCCCGTGAAGACTCTGCCCTGGTCTGCATTAAAGTTTTCGAGTCATTTTTCTTATTAAATAATATATTTCAAGTTTTATTAATAGAACTTTGCATTAGTTTTCGAGTCATTTTCATATTAAAGTCTTTTCAAACTAAGTTATTAGAATATTTTGTTGATTATTGTCAAAGACACCTAAAGTTTTTCATTATTGAGATATTTTTTTAAAATTTCTGAGAGTTCATTTTTAAAAATTTCTGAGAGTTCATTTTTAAAAATTCATATTTTTGTCACTTCTAAAGTTCAGTTTTTTTATTGTTATAAATTTGAGAAGAAGCAGAAGGGTAGAGTGTGATACTGTGTGCAGTAGTTAGAAGTAGTTTGTTCCACGGGTCGAGGTGAGCTCCCCGTGAAGACTCTGCCCCGATCTGCATTAAAGTTTTCGAGTCATTTTTCTAATTAAATAATATTTTCAAGTTTTATTAATTGAAATTTGCATTAAAGTTTTCGAGTCATTTTGATATGAAATTCTTTTCAAACTAAGCTATTATATTTGTTCATTATTATCAAAGAGACTTAAAGTTTTCAATTATTGAGATATTATAATTTTCTGAGTTCAATTTTAAGAGTACATTCTTCTCAATACTAGAGTCTATTTCTTGATTATTATAAATTTGAGATATTGAATTTTTGAGAAAAGCAGAGGGGTAGAGTATGATTCAGTGTGCAGAATTTGCACACTGCCATCCGCGTCGGTCGCAATTTTTTGTCACCACTGGCTGCATTTCTAGTTCCGCGAATTTATCTATAATCTGATATTAATTATCTCAGAGTGTCTCGGAGACACGTTTTCCAATGCCGTGTAGGAACATTCTGCATATCTTTTAATTAAATTTTTCGAATCGATTTCAAAGACACGCGCGCGATTTTATTTTCTAATATCGAATTATCATAAAAGTTAAAGCAGCTAAGTGACTCGCGAAATACTTTCGTACATCGCCGTCTTTGTACGATGCTACTTAAAAACAATCAATGAACCAAGCGTTTGTTAAAAGGAATATTGCCATGATTTTATTCATAAAATACACTTTACATTAGGATGTCTTAACTTGTACAATATCTTGCGATGTTGTGCGAAATTTTCTTTCCAGCCGCGAGTGAACTAAATCAATTTACAATCTTTTCGCGTTTTCAATCAATATCCAGTTTTCGCGTATAATCATTTGAAGCGATCGTGGAATCATAAAACATTATTTTTACGCGCGGGTTTTTCGGAACAAAACATATTTCTGCGAGCGTGACGCGTACTTTTACTTCGATGAAATGACAAACGAAATTAGTGTTGCGAAAAATGATTTAAACTCATTCGCGTATTTCTATACCGAGCAATGTCGAGCACGCGTGACAAGTAGTGTTTTCCCGATTTTATAACTATCTTTTCTTCTAGGATCCAAGGACACGGTAACATTATAATAAATAGAATGAGCTAATGATTCTTTTTCCAGCTTTGCTATTAGAGTCGCGTTAACATAGAGAAATTGTCGATTTGTCAGCTCGAGTAGTATATTAAATAACGCGAAGTATTAAAATCATTCTTGCACTTTAGAACTTTTCTCAATTTTAAATAAAATACGAATTGTAAAATACATTCCCCTGTGGGCCGGGGATAGAATAGGCCCACGGTATTCCCTGCCTGTCGTAAGAGGCGACTAAAAGGGACGTTTTGGCACTATAGTGATCAAAACATTAGTTTAAGGGGATATCATGCGTCAATTTCACTTCCGTTTTCCGTCGATCGACCAGAGAACGCGACTTCTTTGCTCGTTCCGCGTTATTAGCTTCATTTCTATCAACAATTTTTACTTTCAATCTTATAGTTCCAGTTTTTAACTTTCATATTTAACTTCAACTTTAACTCTTAACTCTTAGCTTCAACTTTTACTTTCAATTCTTAGCTTCAGTTTTTTTTAACTTATTTTAATAGTAGAGTCACTTGTTCGTCATTTGCGGCGTTCGTCATAACCCTGCGTTAGAACAACACGAGAAACGGTGTAGTCGGCCAAATAGCCTCGCGGCTATCTGGTTAAGCCGCGATCCTGCGATATATTCATGGAGCGTGGCTCTCGTCGGATCATGGTTCCGCCGGTATCTTTGGGTGGCCTAATGTTGTCTGGAAAGGTGAGCCCGAGTTCGTTCTGGGGACCTGTACACGGGTGGACTGTTATTTGGCGGGGTATGGGACGTATCAGACTTATCGGTGGCGGCCGGACCGATCAGCCTGATATGGCTTAACCCGTGTACAGTTCGACTTGATGATCTATATCTTCGGATATATTTCATCTTCGATTTGTCCCTGGTTCGGATCTTTCGTGAGGCCCTTTCCTGTAAATCGACCTTACGTTTATCCCATCGTATCGGTTAACCATGGTTTGGCGGGAGTCCCGGTTTGTGGGTACTTCTCAGGACCGTGGTACGAGCCACCGTGTAAGTGTCTAAATTGTTTTACCGTCGAGTTATGGTAAACGTCTAGAGTCACCCGCGTTAGTCTTACCATGAGGTTGCTTTTCTGGTTTGGTCGACATTTCCATTCTCGTCTGTGTTATTTGTTTTATTTGCGTCTCGCGGGAAATTGGCGTTTGATGGTGATGGGTTTGTGTTTGTTATATTGAAACTGGTTTCAATATTTCGGCCACGATCGCATTGATAGACGTATCTTTGAGATCGTGGTTATTAGCTTCGCGATCGCGGTCGGGTGATATCTTTACTTTCCTTCTGAAAGTAAAGATTATGTTCGTTATCGTTTAAAGGAGGGAGGATGGGAGCCGTGGATAGGGTGGGTCTCCATTAGTAGCAACCTCCACGTGGTGAGACCTGGATCGATATTATTTGCATCGATCGATAATGAAATTTATCAATATTTTTTTGTAAGTCCGATGACCCATAGTTGTTTATATTGAAATGTATCGCTTCGATGCAAATGGTATCGAGCAAATTGGCTACGAGTAGTATATGTATGTATATCTCGTGTTTGCTTTTACTACAGTCAGAAAAAACCTAAATTTAAGCAGTTTTTCGTTCAGCATTCGCTCAATTTTTGAGATAGCGACCTGAAACTTGTACCATTGTTTTAGTTGGGAAATTCTACGCCAGATCAATGTATAATAGTTGTACTTTTCAAAAATTTCATTTTTCGCCAAAATCTGAAGGGGGTAGGTCAGGATTTTTCGCGATTTTCGTAATTCTCTCGCCATTTCCACAATTTTTTAGATATCAAAATGATTCTTTCACTGACTTGTTCGGCTTCGGATTCCGCATCCAAAACGCCCTGGATCATTTGAATAGCTCAAGAATTACGGAAATGGCGAACGATTTACGAAAATCGCAAAAAATCCTGACCTACCCCCTTCAGATTTTTGCGAAAAATGAAATTTTCGAAAAGTACAACTATTATATGTTGGTCTGGCGTAGAATTTCCTAACTAAAACAATGGTACCAGCCTTAGGTCGCTATCTCAAAAACTGAGCAAATGCTGAACGAAAAACTGCTTAAATTTGACGATTTTTCGCGATTTTCGTAATTCTTCCGTCATTTCCACAATTTTTTAGATATGAAATGATTCTTTCACTGACTTATTCGGTTTCGGATTCCGCGTCCAAAACGCCCTGGACCATGTTAATAGCTCAAAAATTACGGAAATGACGAAGGAATTACGAAAATCGCGAAAATTCGTCAATTTCAACCAGTTTTTCGCTTGCCATTTCCACAGTTTTCGAGATAGCGACCCGAGACTGGTACCATTGATTTAGTTAGGAAATTCTACGGCAGACCAACCTATAATAGTTTTACTTTTCGAAAATTTCATTTTTCGCAAAAATCTGAAGGGGGTAGGTCAGGATTTTCTGCGATTTTCGTAATTCTCTCGCCATTTCCACAATTTTTTAGATATCAAAATGATTCTTTCACTGACTTGTTCGGCTTCGGATTCCGCATCCAAAACGCCCTGGATCATTTGAATAGCTCAAGAATTACGGAAATGGCGAACGATTTACGAAAATCGCAAAAAATCCTGACCTACCCCCTTCAGATTTTTGCGAAAAATGAAATTTTCGAAAAGTACAACTATTATATGTTGATCTGGCGTAGAATTTCCCAACTAAAACAATGGTACAAGTTTCAGGTCGCTATCTCAAAAATTGAGCGAATGCTGAACGAAAAACTGCTTAAATTTGACGATTTTTCGCGATTTTCGTAATTCTTCCGTCATTTCCACAATTTTTTAGATATGAAATGATTCTTTCACTGACTTATTCGGTTTCGGATTCCGCGTCCAAAACGCCCTGGACCATGTTAATAGCTCAAAAATTACGGAAATGACGAAGGAATTACGAAAATCGCGAAAATTCGTCAATTTCAACCAGTTTTTCGCTTGCCATTTCCACAGTTTTCGAGATAGCGACCCGAGACTGGTACCATTGATTTAGTTAGGAAATTCTACGGCAGACCAACCTATAATAGTTTTACTTTTCGAAAATTTCATTTTTCGCAAAAATCTGAAGGGGGTAGGTCAGGATTTTCTGCGATTTTCGTAATTCTCTCGCCATTTCCACAATTTTTTAGATATCAAAATGATTCTTTCACTGACTTGTTCGGATTCGGATTCCGCATCCAAAACGCCCTGGATCATTTGAATAGCTCAAGAATTACGGAAATCGCGAGCGATTTACGAAAATCGCAAAAAATCCTGACCTACCCCCTTCAGATTTTTGCGAAAAATGAAATTTTCGAAAAGTACAACTATTATATGTTGATCTGGCGTAGAATTTCCTAACTAAAACAATGGTACCAGTCTCAGGTCGCTATCTGTTATATTGAGCGAATGCCGAACGAGAAACTGCTTAAATTTGACCATTTTTCGCGATTTTCGTAATTCCTTTGTCACCACTAACGAATCGACAGGTACCACTCGGAGCCAACGATACTGTTTTAGTTCAAACAATTCTGCTCCTTCGTCAAGGAGGCGCTGCAAATCCTCTGAAATTAGAACGCGTCGGTAATTCAGTTTCGTGAATATCGAACCCCGTAAGGTGATAGGTCTATCCAATACCTCGTCTGTGCTAATAGGGGCTTATGTTTCGAATGGCGACACCAGTGGGAGTAACCGTCTTCTTTGGTTCGAACATCCCTTAATACCACTGTTGGTACAGTAGAATGAAATACAACCCCTTCGATACTTCACTTACCTTTCGTACATGTTTCTACACATCGACATACGTACCACCGCAATTAAAACAGGAGGGAACCGGTGGACAAGAATGTTGCAGGCGATGAATTTTTCGATTTATTTATTTATAAATAAGGGTATAAGAAAAATCTGATGGTTAGTTAAACGGTCGTTAAATAAAATAAAGTTACTTACACTAAGATTCTGTAGACTATTGCCAAGATAATGTTTTAGATGTTTGGGATACAGAAGGGCAAATAATGCAAGTACCGCGATAAAAGTTTAAATTTTAGCCGGAAATTGTGATTTCCAAATTTATTTACATATCATGGTACAAATAGCTTTTGATGCAGAACCTGGTAGCTTGGGTCAGGTCGGGTATATAATATCACAGCCTCCAATATCTCCCGGAGAACGATTTTTCCCCTCAATCTATCCATATATGTATTTAAACTCTAAAATTGGCCATGCACTCTATACGCAGAGGTTCCAAACAGGTAATTAAATTTTTTCAGATCGCCACGTCACATAAGATGTTCAGTTTGCTTTATACTTTGTCGGTATCAAGTATTTTATTTGAGTTGAATATTATGGGCAAGATATAATTATTAATTCGTCACGCAATTAATAAATTAACTGTATCATCACCGTATTAATTCATGGTATGATGAAATGCGTTGATTTATATTTAGCACTATAGCCAGTATATCCGATGGTCAGGTCGCGGTAATTATTACCATGTGACAGCGGCTATACGTCTTACGAGATGAAGATCCATTACACAGAAACGTCAGTCGTCGCAGTTAACACACGGCTGTCAAGATAATTAAGCTCCGAAAATCCGCATACAAATCACTTAGTACGTGCTCGCAAACGAACGAATCGTCCACAGCCCCGTGGCTGGGAATAAAATCATAAAAAGCTAGACCGTAACTTGAGATGATCATAGAAACCTGGATTTAAAAGTTTCTTAGTTCTTTTTTTCAACGAGGGTCAGCAAGTCACATTTCAAACGGATCGTTTGGAGAGAAGTTCATGTAAGATTCTCAAATCCAGCAAAAAGTTGTGGCGATTCCTGTCGAATCGATCGATCTACTTTTTTAAGTTTGAAAAACTGGATGAAAACCCTAGTAGATCCATATAATGAAGATTTAGCGACATAATGTTATTTTTTCTATTTTATTCAGAAATGTAATTAATGGTAATGAATTGTTTTAGGGTCGAAACGCTACAATTTTTAGCGTTCAATTTGAAGGAATGTTAATCTGTATATTTGCATGGGACAGGTCGGAAAGGGTTAATTCATCGACTTGTTTGCTGAGCACACACACACGCCGGAAATACAACGTTCCTCGTTAACTCCGTGCCGTGGCAAAATATACTGATGCTACCTAACTATGATTCCACGGAATCGGATTCCATCGACATAACGCGGCGTACGAATCAATCGGGCCGCACACATGAATCTGTGTTAGGAAGTCCGAAACATAATCTTTTCGGGTAAACACAATCAAAAGTTAGGAAACAAGATGATGCACCAATGTTTTGTATTAAAAAAATTTACGGGATAAATATCACATTTCTATTTACGATTTCACTTGCAAAGAATGATTTGTTTCATTGGTAGAGAAGTATCTATTTTTTTTTTCAACTGGTTCTCATATTTTCCGGGCAAATAATATGTATGTATATGTGTATATGTATATGTATATGACCGTGGAAATATTCGCACGTGTCATAATGTAATCACCCCGCCGCGCTCTATACGGGCGGAAATTAATTAATCAATTTAATTACGTATTTCGTTTGCCAAGAATCGTGCATTCCATTTGCAAAGAATTTCCACCGAACATACTACCGCATATTAACCGCGTACTTCGCAAATTAGCAACCATACGAGACGAAGACTTAAAATCGGCTCAGGAATCTAATCTCTGAGGCTGTACTATACCGTATACAGGTCGTCGCAAAAGTCACGTTAACCGTTTCTGCGCACGCATCACCCCGACGAAATCAGGAAACCACGTAGCCACGATCCAAGATACTTTGATCAATCACGAAGAATCCTAGGAATGCTTATTCAAACTTTCCAACATTCTCCATCCACGGAAATAGATTATCTTCGTTCTTTTTTCTTTTCCAAACTACTCTTCCTAACGGAAAACTTCATTTCCCTGATACGCTGCCGTCAATCATAACGAGCGAAAGATAAATGTGGGAAGATAAATTATTTCAAACTACCTGAAACCTCGTCCATTTCCATAAAGTAACAATTTCATTTTGCATCTCTACTGTGCACACTATCGATCAACAAAACAACGAAATACAGACTTGTTTAATATTCTACTCCACCTTGTGGTCGAGTCACCGACTTTTGCCGCGACCTGTATAATCTGTATGTCGTATTATGAAGCATCCTCCATACATGTGGACACAAACATGAAATAATATGTAAGCGTAACGTGTAGAGCAGTCCCTCTTACGATCGTGTTTGACGCGACCTCATGACTAGGCCAGCTTAACCCCACTTACCCCTCGGCTGCTCGCGAGTGGAGCGGATTTAAAAGCGTATTTTCCAGCCCACCCTCGCGGACGGCACCCCCTCCCTCCCCCGTTCGCCACCCTTGCGTTTAACCGCGCCGACTGTCAAAACACCGTTCAAACCGTAATTGGATTCGGGGGTGTGATCACCCCCCCCTCCGGTGACTTTTAAAGGAACTTCTGGAGGGGATGCTTAAGAAGCTGGCGAATACGATTCGCCAAGGGGTGGGGGGTGGGGGGTTAGGGGGTGGGACTTATATTAGATTTCAGAATTCGCGGGAAATTTAAATGGAATTTCGATTCGTGAAATTTTTTTTGCGACGGGGGATGGTAATAAATTCTATCGGGGTGTCAAAACGACGTTCAAACCGTAATTGGATTCGCGGGTGCGACCGACTTTCCGATTTGCCAGGCCGCTATTTCAAGATCGCTGGCCTGTCGATGATTAAACAAAAGATGCCGCCAGGGAACGCGTGGGTGGCTATGACGCGTTATAAATAGATTTTTGATTCACCGACCCGATACCGCGATTCACGAATAAGATCGGACTATTTTCGGGTCCGTTTCCATCGAATGCTGAATGAATCTAAAATTACCGGGTGTTCCATCGCGATAAAGCGCTTATAAAATTTCCCATATAACGGACGCGTGGAAATTTTCCCGTGGAAAAAATACACAATCATCGAGTTCAAATTTAAACGATCGAGAAAGACACCGTCGGGCTGGCAGCAATTTCGGATCCAGGATCAATGATCCGGAATATTCCACCCGGCCTGTAATTAACCCTGATTACACGTCTCGTAATCGTAACGAGTTCCTTGCCGGCAGCCTTAAATCCGGCCGGCGATAATTAACGGAGCCCCGGCGAATATTAACGGCTATAATTAATCGAAAATAAGCCGACCGGCTCTTCGACGCCTCGATCCCGCGATCGATCGATGAATCGGGCTCGAAAAGCCTTCTTCCCTGAATCTCATTAGACACGGCACGGTAGCACCGAGTGTATTTATATGTGTACGTATATGTGTGTGTGTATGTGTATGTCGACCACACGTCGGCACACAGGTAAGAAAACGTGTACGTGGACACACCTGTGTATGGTGTAGTGACCTGGGCTGGTGAACTGAAATTAATACTCTGGCTGGAAAGCAGTCTTTTCGGAACGGGATGCAAGGGAATTTGGAAACTGATATTCTTCGGGGTTATGGCTAAGAATAATTAAAGTCCTTCGAATTTACGTGGACAGTTTTCATAGTAATTGGACACGTCGCACAGTGTGTTATATATTCCCAATCTAGCCGAACAAAGTTATTACGCGAAAGGAATACTTGATTTTACGTGTATTTCTGCTAATAAAATGCAATAGACAAGTTTTATAGACAGACAGAATTATTTAATGGATCATTCGTTTAATGGACGTTGCAGAAAATTGATAAGGAAAATCTCGCTATTGTTTTCACCTGTTTATTAATTTCCCACCGGCTTCGATTCTATAATTAAATGTTTATCTAATTAACCATATTATTATTATTATTGCTACCTTGTATTTCTATTCTGTTTATTCTACCTCCGTACAATATCAAACGTGGCCTCCGGTGTTTTCCCATTAGCAGTCCTTCAGACTGCGATTAATTGGGCCAAGCAATATCCGTGGAAATTGATTCCCGTATCACGTGGTTTCAACTTTAGAATGAAAAGTGTCGAAACTGGTGCGGGCAAGTATCGCATTAAAACGCGGTAATCCGTATTGTTTGCCACGCAGGAATCGTTCGTGGGAGTTTGTTAACAAAATATTTGACTCCGTTGGAAAACTTGGCTGGCAATTAACCCCACGGACTGTGTGTGTCATTGTTTTGCATGACGTGGCCACGGATATCCGCGGGATATGTGCCTAAACATATGTAATCGCTTGTCGTACTCGGAGGCTTATTCGCGTTAAACCGGATTATTCCTACGGTGACCGTAATATAAATATAAATTGTTAATCAGATTAATTAGGCCACCGATACGGGACACGTTTCGACATTACGCGCACGGACTCTCTCCGGTTTGCATCGTATTATGATTTCCGTACGGTTCGAGTAATCTAGGTTTTGCGTTATAATCAAATCGGGGATGATTATGCAAATATATATTTATTTACATATATTTATATTACATATTTTATATTTATTTATATTTCGTATAGTTAGAGGGTTCTTGAGATTTTCTGAGATGGAATTAGAAACAAATGTTTGTAATTTATTTAAGTTTATTTTTATTTATAATATTAATTATAATTTTAATTTAGTATTAGAAATTTTATTTCATGAATAAATTTACAATTTAGGGCTGGATGGTAATTGTGGAAAATACTAATTTCCATACGGTTCGAGTAATCTAAGTTTTGCGTTATAATCAAACCGGGGATGATTATGCAAATATATATTTATTTACATATATTTATATTACATATTTTATATTTATTTATATTTCGTATAGTTAGAGGGTTCTTGAGATTTTATGAGATGGAATTAGAAACAAATGTTTGGGCTGGATGGTAATGGTGGAAAATACTAATTTCCATACGGTTCGAGTAATCTAAGTTTTGTGTTATAATCAAACCGGGGATGATTATGCAAATATATATTTATTTACATATATTTATATTACATATTTTATATTTATTTATATTTCGTATAGTTAGAGTGTTCTTGAGATTTTATGAGATGGAATTAGAAACAAATGTTTGGGCTGGATGGTAATGGTGGAAAATACTAATTTCCATAAACACCCGCAGTCTAATTATAATATATTCAGGGGATACATCGTGCACACGTTTTATACGAATTTATTTTTACGAGCCACTTTATTCTGTACGCAAATAAAGGGTGCATCGGAAAGGTTTATAGATGGTTTCAAAACTTGTGGCCAGTAGAAACGAAATGGATGATTATTCCCGTGTTTAATAGATTATTAAATACCTATAATTATTATTCTTTTAGACATTAATTAATTTTCTGATTAAATATAACGTGAAAAAGTACGAAAAAAATTCCACTGCCTATATTTATCGTTCATTATAATTAAGATTTAAGTGATTTCCAATTATTCACTATTTTTAATATGAAATTGATTGATTTTTCGTGTACAAGACTGTGTCAAACAGAAAATTATTAAAAGCTGGCAGAAAGGAGATGAGCACTGACGTAGATATCAGTCCAGAGTGTAATATAAATAATTGCAGAGTAACTATCATTCCAGCACATTAAAGTATGCCCGTTTTAAGCGGAATACGCACGTCGATCACACACACCAATGTGAGCCTATAATCGTATCTCGCAGGGAGCACGTCCACAGACTCTACCGACTCACACACGCGTGAACACCATGTCCAGGCACACTCACACACGCAGGTTTAGCCTAGAACACTGTCTCTCAACCTATGTGTCAGTGAGAAATTTTATATCAAATTAAAAGATCGAACAAGTTTCGCAGATAAATGGAATCTAGTGTTCTTCGGTGGAATGAAATTTTATAATATTTTTAAAAAATAGTCCCGCCCTTTGAAAGCTTTAGAATTATATTTCAATTACATTATTGCTACGGGGATGAAAAATCCAATTTTTCGAACAAATATATTCGTAAGCCAAAGAATCTTGCTGCTTGAATTCAAGTAAAAAAGTTTCGAAGAAAATTTGCAGAAGCTTCGAAATTCTGACCAATTCTCTGCGTTCAAATTCAATTCCCCTCTTCGTTAACATTACAAACACACCCTCTGCGATACAATTGAATCCCAAACCACTCTCTCAAAAAAGGACACCTCGATTTCCAACATTTTTACAAACCACCCCCGTATCTAATACAAATAACCACCAACCATTCTTCAAAAAAATCTCACCGCTTCCCGAAATTACAAAAATAAAGTCATTTATACTTTCGACAAAAATTTCCAGCATCCCCCGAAAAATAAACTCACCCCCCGAACCATCGAGAAAAGTCTTCGCAACCAACGGGGGTTGAGCACCCCTGCCGCAGAGGTCCAGTACCGTCTACGTCCACCACGATGAAAGAGAGTAGGGCTTAATCAGTTAGTCGATAGGCAAATTGGCTTAGAGGTACCGACCGACAGGGTGGTTTACAGAACGAGCAACCCCCGGTGGTGGCCAGTGCCCGAGTGGCGAATCAGCCCTTCGCCGATAAGATCCACGCGTCCCCGATCCTTCCAGGGGTTTCCTTAAGTTGAGAAAAAAAAAATTTTTTAGAAAAACCAAGAGATTTCGGGAAAAAAAAAACATAGAGGCCGGGGGTGACGTCGATCGAAGGACACGTTGTGCTACATAAATCCAGCGAGTTTTGTGCCGGTTTCTCGTTGTATATGGATCTCGAAAGACTCGTGATTCAGGGATCTAGGTGAATGCGGACAGACGGGGTGGATCTCCATTGGACATTTCGGCAACACTGTGGACACTGTGCTTTGTGGGGTAATTTGATCTCGGCTGTGGCGTGACGGATTCTCTTGATCATTTTTTTTTTTTTTTTGAGGGTGGGAGTCACTGGGGGTGGTTCCAGGGGGTCACACAGAACATCGGCACGATAGAATGTGCAGCTGATCGGTGAGTGAATGTTAGAGTGGTTATTTATTGGTATATTGTACGGGAATGTACGATAGATGATTTTTTGGGAATGTTCAGGGTGATTGTTGTAAATGGATTTTAATAGGTAATGACACTTACACGTCTACTTTCTAATTGGTGATGGTGTAATTAATTGGGATAACTTTAAAGTGAGTTTCATTTGGTTTTGTGATTCGTTTGAATTAACAAGTAGGTTACGTTGGAGGTTAACCGGATTTTCGATTACTGTGTGATTAATAATTGGTTAAGTAGTCACTCCACCGTGTGTCAGAATTGTGATTAATTTAATCAACTAAAACTTAGTTATCTTGATAACTCTATAACTTAGAATTTTTAAAAATTTTCTTAATTTTTCGAATAATATCGCAGTTACAATTGACACTTTGGAAATAATGATGCAATAACTTTCCAATCACTTATCAAGATCAACACTTCCAAATGAATTTCCATGTAATTTAACAAATTGTTCTTACAATTATCGTTGCATAAAAATCTTCGTCAACGTCTCAAACAACATTCACCAAACATTGTCGCGAAGATTTCGCCGGAAGTTCATCAAATCTTTCCGTCTCCCGTTATTCGCGGGATAATGATTTTTACGCTTTAATTCCTTAATTAACGAATCATCGTCACATCATTCCGCGTCATTTCACGCGGGAATGCCTTGGGCCGCGTTTCAAATACTCGCGGCAGACCGAGTTCGCTTGGCCCACGGCCAAAGGGTTCCTTTGTTCACCGGAAATCCGGCGGAACGTTCGATAATCGAATGATAATCGACAACCGGCGATCGGTCGATTAATTGCTAATTGCGACTATTCAAACTTGCTTATCGCGAGCGACGTAAAAAAAAAAAAAACGTCAGGGGTAGAGTGTAATTTTTTTTCTTCATCGAAAGCAACGTGTACCGGTGTCAAAGACAAAGTTGCCGATGAATACGTTATAGCCGACTGTGACACTTTACGGAAGAAACATTATCGACCGCATTCCCTGAATATTTTATCGAATTGAAACTTCGTTGTTTTGCTGCTCCACTTTAATATGTACGTGCGCTGTAATGCGCATTAGAATTGAGCCGCTGAAGGATGAAACAACTCAAAAACAGGGGAACAACTCAATAGTTTCACCCAAGAACAAGTATTTCATTTTTATCAACCAAATTTCCCTGATTTTCGCGATTTCCCTGCGAGCAACAAATTTAAATAAAAATCAATTTCGTAAAACGTGCTATAATTTGCTGCTCCACTTTAATATGTATGTGTGCTGTAATGCGCGTTAGAATTGAGCCGCGGAAGAATGAAACAACTCAAAAACAGGGGAATCACTCAATAATTTCACCCAAGAACAAGTATTTCATTTTTATTAACTAAATTTCCCTAATTTCCGTGACTTCTCTGCGTCACTAATTACTTAAAACCCCCTATGAAATTTTATATTTAAACGAATAACTTTCTCCCGCAATATTATTTGCAGTCCCGGTATTTCACTGAGCACACGAATTTTGATTTTTTTTTCACAGGAATGACGAGGCACTCTCTGGTGATCCTATGCTGCTACCTGTACACGCTTTTTGACATGGCGGCCCTACACTTTCCGTGAGTAGGCGAATATGTTCGGTACTAAAATCGCGATCGAACACCCGAGCTGCTCGTTCAGAGATAGAGAGAGAGAGAGAGAGAGAGAGAGAAGGAGAGGGACAGGGAGCAAGAGGGAGAGAGAGAGAGAGAGAGCGAGCACCGAGAACGAACGAAACCTTACCCTTAATCGAAGGCGGAGAGGTTTCCCGCGCTTAATTATCCGCCGACTAATTTTATCAGCGGCACATCATTAATCTCGGCCGCTCGAGAAATCTCTTGGCCCTTCTGTCGACGCTTCTTTCCATCGATCGAGAACCAGGGTATCGCCGCCACCCTTGCAAAAAGGACGAACATGCCCGTTTTCTTGAAATAAAAACATCCCTTTTTCAGTTCGCTCGGTTTTTCATACGATCATCCCCCCTCCCCCCCCTCGTGATTGTATTATGATAGAATTTCATTTCCTTTGTTTCGATTATAGATCACCCCTGAATTGGGTAGACCTACCCGTCTCCCCACATTGAAGGGTGTAAGGGCTGTTTTGTAATTGCGACCGATGATTAATGATATTTGTTTGCGGGATCGTTTGAATTTAGTCTCAGTTTTTTGAAGGATTTTTTTTTTATATGGAAACAGTTTTGATTGGATTAGAGAGACATTTTTATAAGAACTGATTTTAAGAAAGTATTAGTTTTGTATGTATTACAAAAGGAGACATTTTGACATTTTTTTGATAAGTCATCAGTAGTATCGGGATCAGTGGGAAATATCGAGTTTCGAAAATTCCTCGTGGAAACCGTGAGAGATACAAATTTAAAAAACTTTCAACGAACGATATTTGAAAACCAAACAAAGCTGAAGAATTTATTATTGCAAATTGAACGATCGCTAAAATATATAAACTTCAGAATAAGGAATTTTAATTTGGCCTTTTAAGCGATCCAAAACTCTAAACTAAACTAAATTACACGAAAGTATTACTCACCCATCCACAAAAAACTGAAGAATTATCAATACCAGTTTCGCCCTAAATCTCGAAAAAAAAATTAATTTTAAAGTTTTTATAAAAATAATGCATTTCATAAAAATAATATGATTTTTAAATAATTAGGCTATTCTTATTAATTATTTATGTATATTATTAATATAATTGTATCTTATCTATATATATTCACTTTGTCATATACTTAAAAATTTAATATTATATCCTATTTTAAAGACAGATATTTAAAAAAAAAAATTATTTCGTGTAGAAATCGCGCACCCAGTTCTCGCGGCATCTTGCCGGGGAAATCATTTCGCGAATCATCGTCGCGAACACAACCGAGTTTACTGAGAAAACGATAGAGAAACTCGCGAAAGGGGAGTTCCCTTAATTCCCATTACGATAAGTTTCCACGGTGGGAAATTCTAATGAGGCCGGTCCCGACGATCGCGACGCCTAATTCGGTTTTATTCGAGCGAGGAAAGTTTCGTTTGCCCGATTAAAGGCACCCGGTGAAATTCGTTCTTGTTGCAAAATAGCGACGATATAAGCTGCCCCAGCATCACCCGCCACTGTGTCGAGTTTCAGCGAGAAAATATGCGAACCGGTACTTTCCACGGAGGTCGAAGGGTGGCATATTAAAGTCGATAGCCTATCGTCTAGTACAATTCGACTTTCGGCGAGAAAGCGCGGGTACCGGTTCTTTCCGAAGATCGAAAGGTAACTCATTAAAATTGTGATCGAACACAATCACGATCTAACTCTTGCACCCACCAATCCGCGTTGAGCATCTTTTGATCTTTCAAATTAGACAACGCGGCACCGTTCCTAGACGGGCCGTTTTTTTCTTCTTTTAAAGCGGTATAAGTCTACTTGTCTTATATTCGAGGCGTTTAAAGTTTGAATTTTAATTTAATTACACACGATAATGCATGTGTATTGATGTTAGATGATATAATTTATTACGTGGTTATTATTTTAATGAATAGGAGAGTAATTTATAGTAATTAAAAAATGTGTCTCTATTATTATATTTAATAGGTTAATTTATTTTCATCATTCTCGATTAAATTTTGTGAATTTTGATAATAAATATAAATATTAGAGAGGGAGATCAATCTGTAGTTCAAATATGCTTGAATTAATTTTTTATTTCAAAATTGACCTTATACTACTTTAAAACAATAACAGCTCGGATTTAGATGAGAGTTTATTTTTCATTTCTGTATCTGTGCACGTATTATACATACATCTCTATAGCATTCACTCTTTTTCACTTTTTTCGCCTGGCCATTGTTGACCTCCCTGGGTTTCATGATTCTAAGTTTTGATGAGTATTGGCTTAATGACTTTCCCAAATAATCTCATCAGCACTTGACTCTTGTGAAAATCGATACATCTGTAAATCCGTTGCGTCTTAGGAGCTTTCTTTTCTGTTTTAGAGATTGACGGATGATCCTTTATAGATCATTTATCATTCTGCACCAATCAAACATACGCGTCGAGCATCTTGCACGTTTCAAGTTTTATTCGCAATTTCCCAGCAATTTAAGGCAGGAAGATTTTTATTCGAAACTGCAATTCCATATGAATCTTCCTCTCTTTTTTTGTAAACAAATATATATATTTTCTAATCTTGCTAATCCCTTCTACACCAAGCACACAGAAGCAGCGCTGATTATTTAAAAAATACTTAACTGGGAGGGTTAATAAAATCATCCAAATTGTTACATTAATTCTTTCAGTGCCAAGGATTGTTACATTTAGATTTTTTATACAAATATATGTATACATATAACATTCTTCCAATTTATAATTATGGTACAACATAAACTGAATAGCTTTAATTAATAATATTGGCATAAAGATTATTTCAAATGTAAACGTCAGATTTTAAATAAATTTCCCGATATTTTTATTTCAATTAAAATCTGCATCCGAACTCAAAGGATTAATTCTCGGTGACTACCTCCCATATAAATAATCTGATGTTTCGATATTTATAGAATGTACAACATACAATGTCACAAAAATTTGTCGTATTTCTATGTCATTTCCGTTTTCATTAATTTGTCGCGTGGAGTAAAACCGTCGACGGGTCCAAATTTATTAAAACGAGAGTCTTTTTATTCCCGTGAGGAGCCTGAAGTAGAAGGATAGAGATCGAAAGGAGATTCTTGTCTCGTTACGGATTATTTGTCGGGTTTCGCGACGCTGCAAGGCGTTTGACACGTCCACTCGAGGCGCTGGATAAACAAACGTTTACGACGCCTCCTATCATTATCTCAATAATCATCTTAAACCCTTTTACTGTCAAGCTTTTCCCATCGGGTGCCAGACAGGAGCCAGTCGGAACTCGAAATGCGTGTGCAAGTCGGAACACTGTCGGAGAAAACCTGATGAATTTGATTCGTTTTATGATTTATTATTTTCATTTTTTGATCCATTGATTTTGTTGTCTCTCCTGTTTTTCATCGAAATTCATATGGGTACAAAGAATAAAAAATTGGAGATCTTCGTTTGATTTTTAATTCTATTTTCTTTGTGATATTAGCGTATGTTTAACACTAGAACTACCGAGGATTAATTCGGTATATTTAGAAGCAGTGGATAAATATGTTTGAAATGAAGAAATAAAGGGGGATAGTAAATTGATCGATTTAATTATTTGCATAGAGAAACATGGTTATGAAGAATTTTGGAAATCGCAGTGCTATAAACTTAAGCGATTCTTAGAAGAAATGCGGAACCGGTCATTTTGACCCCCTTGGTAGTTCTAGTGTTAATATAATTGTTGTATTTTATATTACAATTTATGTATTATCGAAATATTTTTTATTATTTCTTTTTGTGACTTTTGCTATTCTTTTCGTTCACTTTGTTATGGGGATTCGAGAATTCATTATTTATTAATACAGATATCGGTTATCTTATATAAAACACTGTAGGCAATTTAAATAAAAGCGCTAAATTTAAATAGACACATTCCCCAACAAACCTAACACTTTATAAAACCTCCTTTTCTTATTTTTCCACGTTCGCCACCCAGCACCTTCAAACACCATTACAAACTCTTTGTTCGAACAATTAAAAACAAAATAATACACACGTTTTTCCGTAGAAAACTTCAGAAACTCCCAACAAATCTTTACGACCCCCTCGAACGGATAATATCAACATTGTTAAGAACTTCGACGACGGAACAGCAAGGACAAAACTTTCGCCAGTTTAACAGGGTCCAAAAGAAAATAATCGGAGGGATCTTGTAACACTGTTCTCCACTTTCGAGAATAGTTTGACATTTTCAAAAAGTCCTTCGAAAACTCCTACGTAACATTCCCCGAGGGTCATCGTCTTCCCTTTAATTAAAATAATGAAAATGATACAAAAATGGGGAAAGGTGTTAGATATTTATATTTTTAAATATTTATAAATAAAATTTACTATTTTTGTATTGAATATTTATTTAATTTAATAATTTAAAATATGAATCTCTAATTGATTAATATTAGTAGTTAGCTTAGCTAATTTTAAACATTAAATTCCATCGATATTTTTTTTAACGCGTTGGCCCATTTTTGCATTGCAATTCAAGTTGTTCTTCTTTAATTTCGCACAGTGCGATTCACACCGGTTGTAAATTACCGGGCAGAGAATATAAGTCGGTGGTAATAAGAAAGAAAAAATGGGGGTGGTCGAAATTCTTGAACCGTGCAACGCGGGGGTCGATAGGTTAGCATATTAAAACGCGCGCGTATAAGGAACACACGTACACCTCGGACGGACTTAAAGGTGTGCCAAGCACGAAGACCTATTATGGCTTCCGCGATATTGCTGTTTCATCGGAATCGCGCCAATATTTTAGTGTCCCTCATACCGCTCATGGACTTCCGTCGGTGAACGCCGCCATACTGTTGCGAACGCGACGATTATGATATCAAAACCGACGATGTCCACTTGTCGGGACTCGAGAGATTTAAAAACAAAAATTTAGCTGTCGAAAAATAAGGAAAAGTTTTTGGAGGGGAAAATAGATTTTCAGTGTACAACTATGTAGAGAATTTATGCTAAAAAAAGTAAGGAATAAGGGATTAATTAACACCTGGATAATAATAATAATGAGTATTAATCGTTTTTGTAAAATAGGTGTATTTATTAAACATTTGATTTATTGAAATATCACGTTACTCGGGTGTTTCTGACTTGTCCATGAATTCCAACGTATTAAACTATAAATCCAAATATTTTAGTTCAAATGTCCCTATAAACCGCGGGTTTTTGTTATCTTCATATACGCGTTAATTTCTCTGATCCCCGAGAACAGTTCAAATCGCAGCAAAAAGGTTCTACAGTTTCACATATGTGTACGTTCCCGTGGACATAGACCGTTCTGATACTATATTTCTTACTGAATATTTTCCAACAAGTAACAGATTACTTTTCAGAAAATGTTCTATGCTCACAACATTCTTAACAAACCAATAATACTATAATTATCACGTTATTGATAATTCTACTGAATTAATGTGACTTTATTTAATTGATCTGTTTTCTGTTGATTGTTTTCCAAAAAGTAATAGATTAGTTTTCAGAAAATATTCTATGTGTACAACATTCTTATCGAACCAATAATATAATTATCACGTTATTGATAACTCTACTGAATTAATGTGACTTCATTTAATTAATCTGTCTTCTGTTGATTGTTTTCCAAAAAGTAATAGATTACTTTTCAGAAAATGGTCTATGTGCACAACATTCTTATCTAACCTACAATATAATTATCACGTTATCGATAACTATACCCGATGAATGTGACTTCAGCTAATTGATCTGTCTTCCGTTGATCTGTTTTTCAAAAAGTAATAGATTACTTTTTAGAAAATGTTCTATGCTCACAACATTCTTAACAAACCAATAATACTATAATTATCACGTTATTGATAACTCTACTGAATTAATGTGACTTCATTTAATTAATCTGTCTTCTGTTGATTGTTTTCCAAAAAGTAATAGATTACTTTTCAGAAAATGGTCTATGTGCACAACATTCTTATCGAACCTACAATATAATTATCACGTTATCGATAACTGTACCCAATGAATGTGACTTCATTTAATTGATCTGTCTTAGAGCCATCAATTTGGGCTAATTAAATCCTAATGGGAGCTGTCCCGCTTTCCGTCAGCCCCGCTTCTGCTTTTCTCCGTGTTCCAGGGAGGCGGAACTGGAGGAGTATGGCCGGAAGGAGGCCTCGTTGTCCTTGAGGGACATCCTGCCGCTGAACCCAAAGCAGTATGACAAGCACAGGGCGCCCAAGTTCCTTGGACAGCCAACCATCGTGTATTTTCACGTCACGGTGCTGAGTCTTGACTCCATTAACGAGGAGTCTATGGTAATTTCGTCTGGAATGATCGTTTCATATTTATGATGTATTCTTTTGTGTGCTGGAAGAGCGTGGGATAGGGATACGAGTGCGAAAGTTGGTAGAAAATTAAATTGGGGTAGAATCAGGGGTGGTTGGTTAGGGGTTGGGAGGATATTTGTGTGAGTTGAAGTGAATTAGGGCAGATTTTAAGTTGAGGAGAATTGTGCAGTGATGATTTTGAAATTAATTAAGGGATTGGATAGGTTTTGATATTAGTGTACATTGATATTGTTGGGGTTTAGAATTTTGTTGTGCTTTGAAGTTTTTAGTTGTGAAATTTTAGCTCTTCGAGGTTTGTGAAGTGTGAAATTTGTGCATGTTGAGATTTCTACGGTTTGAGATTTTTAAGCGTTGAAAATTCTGAGCGTTGAAACAATTGCGACCTGGAAATTTTCTAGGTATGATAATTTTGGTTTTTAAAAGATCTTAGGTATTGAAAATTTTGTGTCTTGAGTTTTCAAAAGTTTAAAATTTGTTTGCGTTTACATTTCTATGGTCTAAGATTGTTGTAGTGTATTGAAATTGTCGAAGCCTACAATTTTTCTAGATATAAAATATTAAGTCCAAAAGAATCTTAGGCCTTAAAATTTTAGCACTTTGAAGATTCTAAGGTTTAAAATTTATTCGCCTTGGATTCCTGCACCCTGAAATTTCTAATTGTTGAAATTTTCATACTCCAAAATTTCGTGGCGTTAAAACTTAGCACATAAAATCTCATCCTTCACAGACTCTTATTTTAAACATTCAAATCCGTCACAAACATACTCTCAAAATTTCAACACCTTGAAATTAGCACATTTAATCCCTTTCGTCATTTCCTATTTTATCCTCTTCAATTTATCAATCCCCTAATAAACAGATTTTCCCATTAATAGGGGACTATATGTATTTCTATATTTTACTACTACCGTTAAAATGTTTCCATTCCGACTTCTGCTATAATTAAAGAAGTTTGATAGCTCCGTTTCGCCCAATATACTCCCGGAATTAAATAATCCAATCTAACTTGCTTCCTTCGTGCAAAATCGTGTCTCGCGATTCGACGTGCCGCCGACACTTTTCCGACGGTTGCACGTTCATATTGTTTTGATTTTTTTTATTTCGCAGACGTACGTCGCGGATATATTTCTCGCCCAGAGTTGGCGGGACTCTAGATTACGACTGCCTGAGAACATGTCGGAGGAGTACAGAATATTGGACGTGGATTGGCTGCACAATATCTGGAGACCCGATTGTTTCTTCAAGAACGCGAAGAAGGTCACCTTCCACGAGATGTCAATACCGAATCACTATCTGTGGCTCTATCACGACAAAACCCTGCTTTACATGTCCAAGTAGGTTTCTCCAAGTCGATAAACAAACGAAACTAATTCTAACTTTCATTGAAAATAATTAATTTATTCGAAACTTATAAAAATTCTCTAATATTTATTGATAGCAATTAATTTATGTATAATCTATTCGATATTTGATTGAAATGGTTTGAAACTTATAAAAATGTTACACTAAATTTCAATAAATCCAGAAATTCCCTAATTTTTAATGATAACAATTAATTTATTTATAAACTTCTCGGCATTTAATTCTGTTCGTTCGAAATTTACCAAAACATATTTATATATTTCAATAAATCCAACATTCACCCTCCGAATTTAATCGTCAAGAAGATTAAATACACTACACAGATTATTTATAAAGGACGAAAATTAGAGTCATATTTTCATTAATCCATTTCCAAGCTCGCTCTAATTATTTCGTTCCAAACCGTAGATTATTCCGTTTAATGACACGAATGATTTACTGAAAATTAATATCTCTCTCTTTTTTTTGTTCCAATTATTTTCTAGATTGACCTTGGTCCTCTCTTGCGCCATGAAGTTCGAATCGTATCCGCACGACACGCAGATCTGTTCGATGATGATAGAAAGTTGTAAGTACGACTCAATCACAAATCCCATCCCCATTTTTTCAAAATATATTTAGACACCTATTTAGTCGCGCTAAACTTAGCCGTGGTATTAACGCAAACTTAACGCTGGATTTAATCCAGCTTTTCCAGCCTGACAAGCATCTACCACGAGTGTATATCGTCGCCTAATCTAAACTCACACGGAGTAACTTAGATAAATTTAATCTCGGTGAATTTAAGACGGCGGCACGTTAATCTACAAAAATGTCCCCGGCATTAATTACACCGTCGGTTAATCCAAACGTATGCGAACACTCGCGCGGATATCTGGTGGCCGTTTTAACGTAATTCTGGATCTGCGCGACGTAAATTTCCGCGGGACTTAATCTACGTTCCTACGTCAGTCAGATCATGTTTAGATCCATTTCTGCGGATCTCAATCGCTGCGGTGGTAAATCAGGGAACTAAATTCGGGACTAAATTCGAAGTCTACGGAAGCTGGGACTATCGGCGAAGTTCTACGTGAATTGTTGTGAGGGAGTTTAATGTTTTGAGGCATGGAATTTTGAGAAAATAAATTAAAAAATAGGGCCATGTTGCATAGAAATTTTGGCAGCGAAAAAAGATTTTTGTGGTGAAATACTTTTAAGAAAATAAATTAAAAACAGGGCCATGTTGCACAGAAATTTTGGCAACAAAAAGATTTTTGTGGTAAAAATTTTTCGTTGGTAACAGATAATGAAGTTGTACCAATATTTTTTTAGCAGTTGCAACTTTTTGAGATGGGTAAAAAAATATCCCACCGTGTATATTCACGTATTAAAAAATAGGATAATTTTAATACTACTGTGTCTCAAAGAGTTAATGTGGGGACGTTGTTAGAGGTTGAGAAATCTCGAATACCTGATTTATAGTGTTTGTTTCATTGAGAATTAATCACAGGGACGGATCGAAAGCTGTGGGTGGCCCTGGGGAAAGTTACACAGTGATATGTGCTTTGATCGAAATTCAGTTTGTCACTAAATTGACGAATTCAGTATTTGCTGTGTAGCGAAATGGAAAAAGATTTGTTGAGGATGGAAAATTCAAGAGATTGAAGTTTTAACGTGTGGGAATTAGCAATCTTGGAAATTACCATACGTTGTGATTTTGAGACCTGGGAAATTTGGACGCAGAAATTTTTTAACTTTCGGAATTTGGGACTGCAGAAATTTCAAAAATTTAGGGACTTTGAGATGCGAAAATTTCAATGCCTCGAAAATTGGGACGTAGATATTTTTAAAGTTTCGGGGTTTGTGCGCAGAAATATAAAAAATTTTGGAAATTTTAGACGCAGAAATTTCAATGCCCCGAAAATTGGAACGTAGAAATTTGTAAAGTTTCTTAATATTAAAACGCAGAAATTTCAAAGTTTTCAAAAAATTTCAGCAAAGAAATTTCAAATATTTCACAATATTTCAGCACAGAAATTTCAAAGCTTCCCAGTTTTCACGCGCTAAAGTTTCCTTGCTTACAAATTCTAAAGCCTACGAATTTCTACGCCCAGAAATTTCCAATCACCAATAATCGTAATACTTTAAAACTTCACCTACCTTAGAATTAAAAAATTCCCATAATCCCCAGCGTCCACATATCGTCCCATAAAACCTCGGTAATAAATTCAGTTCTGATTAAGCCCACCATTTCAATTTTCATTCCCATCGTTTTCACGAGTCGGTTCCTCTAATTCCGGGCATTCCAATCAAATATTCCAGTGTCCCACACAACGCAGGATCTGGTGTTCATTTGGAACATGACGGATCCACTGGTGGTGAATCCGGAGATCGAACTACCACAGCTGGACATCTCTAACAACTACACGACCGACTGTACGATCGAGTATTCGACCGGGAATTTCACCTGTATCCAGATTGTGTTCAACCTGCGTAGACGTCTGGGTTATCACCTGTTTCATACGTACATACCGTCGGCCCTGATCGTCGTGATGTCCTGGATCGCGTTCTGGATCAAGCCCGAAGCTATTCCGGCACGAGTCACCCTTGGCGTTACGTCACTACTCACCCTTGGTAAGAGAGAAAGAGAGAGAGAGGGAGAGAAAGAGAGAGAGAGAACTGAATTGTATTTTGGTTCTAGGGGTGGGGTCCCTTTAAAAACATGGGAATGATAATACAAATGTACAAAGATGAGATATTAGATTTATAAGACTAAAATTAATAATTAACTCAAACTAAATGATATGAGATATCAGATCTATAAGATTAAAATTAATAATAAATTATAACTACAATTAAACCTAAAACTAAAACTAGGAGAGAGAGACTTTCGTATAAAATTTCGTTCAGTAGAAATATTTTGTTGTGATTTTTTTGGAGAAGTTCGTTAAGAATTTGGGTTTAAAGCAATTAGAGTTTGCAGCTTTTGTTTTTTGAAGAAATTAGAAATATCAACATTTCCAGCACTGTTGAGTGGACAAACTTCAAAGTTTTCGGATTTTAAAGGTCAGATATTTCAACTTGCCATAATTCTCTTGAGCAAAAATGTCAAAGGTTTCAGAATTTTTAAGCGCAGAAATTTCAAAGTTTCGTACAGCAACACCTGTTAGAAATCAAAATTGTGGGATCTATTTGATTTTACATTTATGTTTTCGTCATAGTCCAATTTCTGTTATATTTATTTAAAATTTTTTTAGACAATATAGAAATAGTACGAGTAAATTCCTCACCCTTACACTAAATGCACTTTAACCCTATAAATTCGAATAGTCGACTCTTTTTATCGAAACAAAGGGAAACACTTTACAATTTTTATTTCTACATAGCGAATCTTTTTAAGTGCCGAGAAGTATAATAAAACTCAGAAAGATTCTTCTATTATCCGTGAAAAGCATAACGTCGAATAATAGGAAAATAAATAGAACTTTGTGCTCGCTCTTCGGAAAACTTCTGAAAGTCCTTATAGACCACTTTTAATTCTAAGCCCTTCAATTATCGAGGCTTCGATTGGAAGCGGCCCGGAGTAACTGCTTTCGTATTCGATAGATGATGAGACGATACTAGAATAATTGCTTCGAGGTTCGAAACTTTCGAAACGCCTTCGATAATTGTTGAAAATTGCCGAGGGAGGAACGAACGTCCCCATTTTTGTTTTTTTTTGGGAAAACCTTGATTCAAAACTTGATTCACGGTGGCTTCGAGATTTTTATTTCAAATCCCCAGCATTTTAATCCGATTTTCGGATATCCTGCGTTGATTTTGAGGATTTCCCGGAAGCATGATAAATTTTCGCTTTCCGGTATTTTGACGGCGTAGAATTTCATACCGTAATATAAATGTATTTTGCACGGTGTCACGAAGTCTATAAAAAAAATATGGATCAAGTCTTACGTGAAACGTAATAATATCAACTTTTTCTTTTATTATCCCTGTGTTGTATGAAACTCGAGGATTGTAAAAAAGTGTATTAAATAGTTTATTTACTGTAAAGTAACCGTAGAATTTGTTTTTAATACTAATTATGACGGTATAGGTAGTATCTTTTATTTCATTTCAAACAATTTAATTAATTCTTTTCAAGCCTAATTGATATAAAATCAGTATGATATGAAAAAAGACATATTCGTACAGATTCTTTTTTCAAAACTTCTAACAATTCAAATTTATAACTTTACTTAAGAATTTATAACTTTCATTTA
This sequence comes from Mimumesa dahlbomi, assembly GCA_917499265.3. NCBI lineage: Eukaryota > Metazoa > Arthropoda > Insecta > Hymenoptera > Crabronidae > Mimumesa > Mimumesa dahlbomi. Next base: position 6,622,303 of record OU824122.1, on the reverse strand, counting down.
AGTACTTTATATTTGAAATTCCTGTAGCTTGAAATATCGTGTACCGAAAATGTCCGCTCAATCGAATATCTGATACTTAAAAATATCAAATATTTTATGACGTCCAAGAGAAACTATCACAGTTTTATTTATAAAATAGTCAAGTACCAATTTTCTTCAATGACTTTTGAACGGCGATGTACAAGCTATAGGGAGGTTGAACCAAGGAAGAATTTGTATAACAATTAAACAATTCCTATTAAAGCCGGTACTTGACATATTAACCGGTAAAGAATCATTTCAATTGGTCGTTTACTTTATCCCCCGGCTTTCTATCTTTCGTACAAATAACAATTATGTGCCTCATGCAAATTCCGCGAGTTCCTTTGATCCATCGATAGTCTTATGTTTTTTTTCCCCCATTTTCAACGTAACGATATTACCGAGTCCGCAGAAAACGGAGTTATCCGAGAGAGAGGGAGAGGAGTCTCTCTTGAAAGACTGCCAGCTTTTTCTCCGGTTCTTTACATATTTACATCGCAAACAAAGTGGCTCGATGGATCGATAAATGACGGGCATAAAAGTTTTGCTTCGTACTATGAATTTAGAGAGGAATAAGAGAAACATTCGCGCGCCTCGGGAAATGTGTTTGAGAATGTCTGCGATATTGACGGATATTATTTTCGCGAGCAAACATGTCTGTTTAAAGTAACCGCCGAGCAAACAACTGAAACGTTGTTGATCCAGCTTTTTTTTCCGAAGGAGAAACTTTGAAACTTTTATTTTTAGCCACTTTTTTGCGGTGATTGTGATTCTAGGCTTTTCTACTGAATTGGTTTTGAAAAATATTTGAAATTAAAGTAAGTTTTTGATGATCTGGAGCTGGATTTAGATTTTTGAAGGGCGGTCGAAATTTCGAAATTTCAAAAATTCAGTTTTTCAAAATTCGACGCTTAAGTTTCTGCGGTGTGACTTCCAATATTGTTATTTTCTAATGAAATTTATTTCTTTCTTTCAGATAAATTTTCATTGTTTGCTACTTTCATTTCTCGTGCAATAATCGACCGATTACTTACTGATTCGAATTTAAATAAAATTATGTTTGGTCAAAAATCCACGCGTGAACTAAAACTCTATCAAACGGATGGACAAATAAAAATTCCATTAACACTAGATTTACGGATATTGATTCATATCTCCGAAATGGTAGGTCGTAGAGGACCGATTTTAGTTGCAATATATACATATATATATATAGTAATCAAATTTTGAAAGAGTCAAATTGGCTCAGTCCGTAAATCTAGTGTTAATACATTTTAATTATAATTACGTTAAATTTAAATAGGAAAATATATTTTCATAATTTTTAAAAAAAATTTGTCAACCTATTCTCATGTATTTTATTTTATCCACCAACCGAGAGGAACTTATTTCTACACCTTGTGCATAAAATTAATATGAAATTCACAGCCACCCAGAATACACAATCGCAACAATCACTACCGCCCGTCTCCTACGTGAAAGCGATCGACGTGTGGATGTCCTCGTGCAGCGTGTTCGTGTTCCTGTCGTTGATGGAGTTCGCGGTGGTGAACAACTATATGGGCCCTGTAGCAACGAAAGCGATGAAGGGCTACTCAGACGAGGACCTCAGGGAGGCCATTGATGAATTCAAGGTACGAACTGAGACGAGGAAAATAATGACAATTTTTTTTATTGTGTTCCAAAATAAATTTGTTCGCCGTAAATTTTGTACGTTCTACATCTTATAGTATTACTTATGGTTTTATAAATAATTAACTTAAAGTTATATATAAAATGATTACTTAAACTTCTATACATTATAAGTACTATCATAACTGATATTATCAATTAATAGGTCTTATTTGTGGTATTAAGAAATATTGATAATTTATTGCTTTTAATGTATGGTACGTAAAGGTATAATATAATATATGATACATATATAAAAATTAAAACATTGAATATAACATCGATTAGAAATTGTAAGACTAAAACGATTAACTGCGGTTTATTTAAAAAACCAGAAACATTGTCATTAGGTCAATAGCGTATCATCCTAAGCTATTAAGAATCGATAGAAATTAATTAAATAATTTCTACGATTATTTTAATTATTCATTTACGGTCAGAATTTGAAAAAAAATATTCTGTTCCCGCCGATCGAAGGCCTATTCGTTAATTAACGTCGAACATCTGCGGGGAGACCGTGAAATAAAGTACCGCGGTTATATTTACCACTCCAACCGCATTTCCGTTTTAACTATCCGGCGGAAAAACTTTTCCGAAAGTTCGGGATGAGAATGGCCTCGTACCGAAAGCCTCTTTTCACAGTTACTGAACATAATTCATGGAGTGGTTTCGTTGGCAGAGCTCCGTTCCGTATTCAGACAGGGAATTATACATCTCGAACTCGGCCGAGTTAAGCATTTCTAAACGTCGCACGAGTAAACGGGAGAAATAATAAATAACACTTGCTTCCCTCTTGCGTGAACAAGGATCATGTAGAAAAAAAAAGAAGAGAAAGGAGGGAAAAAATGCGGCAATGGGAGCGAAAATAACTCACCGCGCTCTTTTAGAGAATAATTCAGAGCGAACGGAGGGAAACTGGATAATCGGGCGAGATCATGCAGCTTCCAATTTGCTATCGGTATTTTTTTTTTATCTTTTTTGTTTCTGTAAAAATAATACGTATTTTTGTGTCCGCAATAGTCGTGCGATTTTAAAGTATCTGGATCTCAGCGATGAAATTATAAATGGTGGATCAATTAAATGAATTAATTAATATTAGTGTGAAGATTTTTCACACTAAAAGATTTTTAATTTTCAAATTTGTAGGGTTTCAAAGGTTTTAGGATTTGTAATTTCTAAGCATTGTCAGATTTTAAGAAATCGGGATTTATGCAAAACTATTATTAACAGTGGAGAAATTTAATTATTTAATTATATTTTGCAACATTTTCTTTACTTTCCATTAACTTTCACTTTGTATAAATATTCAAACACCACCCTCACTATTATAATACAAAAATTTCCAGCGTTCCAGGTTACGTAATCCAACCAACGTTCAAAATTTCCCACACAGCGGTAGTAAATATTCGGTAGAAAAATAATAGAAGCTACTCGCATATTCAGAAAGGAACTCGACACATTTCGCCGGCTAATTAACGCGACTCTGAAATCCCTACATGTGTGCCTGTACCCTTTTTGTCGCAATCTGTGTTTCCCGTCGATTCGCTTTGAATCTATGATCCCTGTTTTTCGACGGATCGTTCCGAACGATTCAACGTTTCACGTATTTACCTGGCCGCGTGTGTGCGTGTATCGCGAAAATAGCGAACTTTGCATTCTGCCTAAATTACACTGGTAAATAGACGAAATGTATCGTTCATTTCCGCAGTCGACTTTGGCTAATTTCGTGCTGCTAATTGGGAATATAATAATTAAAATCGGAGGTGAAAAACAGAATTTTTATAGAGATTATTTATAGAGAAATTTATTAAAAAATGAGAAAATGACGATATTTGAAATTTTCATAGTCAAGTGTGTTGTGTTCGATGATTAATTTAATGTATTTTTTATTTTCTTGACGGACAAATTGACGTGGTATACGAGAGATAGATTATATTTTCTATTCAAAAGGTTTGCGCGAAGTTTCACTGAAGCACTTTATATTTTATGGCCTTAAACCGCATCTTCAACAAAGCTTTGTGCATATTTCGTTGGCTCGTTTAGGATACTCGGTTCGTGCCATCCTATAGTTCAAATTTTCTATTTCAACTTGGTAATTTAATAAAAATATTGTACGTTGCGGGAGTTCATATATTCTCCGTGGGATTTCGGAACGGAGCCAAATTTAATAAGTCTGTCGTTAATCTTAAAAGCGGTTGCGAAATTTTTAGTTTATATGTGTGCCGATAAATTCTACGGCCTCATTTGAGGTGAAATTAATTAGAAATGTTGTTTTTGCTAAACCGTGGAATTGATCTTTGTTCTTTTTAAACTGACCAATATTTTTGTTTCTAATTTTAGAAATATTTTAATAATTCGCAAAATACTTCTTCAAATGATATTGATATCAAATTTTATATGAAGTTATTTGGAATATTTTTGTCTATTAGTCTGTGAAATAATAATAAAAAATAGGAGTAGAACAATAGGGAGTTTTACAAAACTGTCAAATTTCGTTTATTTTGTGGATAAATGTCATAGATTATTTTAATATTATTTAGCACAGTGTTTTATATAAAAATAACATACGTCACAAGTAGAGTTTAAAGTGATATACATACGCTGAATTTAATGCAGTTCATGCGACGTATTTACGTCCAACTATTGGCAGAAATATAAACTGTCAAACTACTTGACGTTTGGTCTGAATACGGTGGGATCATACTACTTGAGCTACAAAACTTTCGTATTTTAAAACTAGGTACTCGCTAATATACCACGCTAACGCAAATGGAAATTTTAAAAGCGTTCTACGTATATGTGGAAAGTGTGGCGAAAAATATATTTTCTATAATAATAAAATTAAACAATGTAGAAACATGGGAGGCAAAGAAATTTTGCAGTTTAGATGTTTTAGAGTTTGGAAATTTCGGAGTTTAGAAATTTTAGGGTTTAGAAGATTTAGAAATTATATAATATAATATAATATTAGAATTTAATATTTAGAAATTACCCCGCCTAAAATTTTCGAATTTTACAAACTTGAATGCGTTGAAATTTCAAGCTTTAGAAATTTTAGAGTGTAAAATTTTTCAACCAGGGTAATTTCTACATATAGAAATAAATTCCAAAACTCCGAAATTTCTAATCTCAAAAACTCGAAACCATCGAATTTTTCACGCCTAAAATTTTCAAAACGCACAAATTTCAGCGCTAAATCACAGAAAACCATAAGAAAAAAAAAATTTCCCTCTCAATATCGTAAGTTTTTTCCACTCTAAAAATAATAAATAATCCCACTAAACGATTATTCAAATCCAAAATTATTTATGCATTTCCCTACTCTTATCAATCTATTAAACACCTTTTCCACTTCTCACTTTACCTTAAAAAATCCCCAAAACTTATTGTACCAACAAAAAAATAAAGATTTTCATTAATAATGTTGACAGACGCCAATGAGAAATGATTCCGAGAGGAGCAGAAGTCCCGTCCGACCTTTGACCGTGCAGTACGACACCTGCTGCCAGGGTCGTGCGACCGCGATCTACATCGACAAGTTCTCCAGGTTCTTCTTCCCGTTCTCGTTCCTCATTCTGAACGTCGTCTACTGGAGCACGTTCCTCTAAACGGGTCGGCCCCGGGTTTTCGATGATCCAGCGGAAAACGAGCGGCGGAAGTCGCGGAAGATTGATGACTACGGATAATCGAACCGTCGGCACTTTTCAAGGGAGTCTCTCTCTCTCTCTCTCCATTTCACTCTCTCTCTCTCTTTCTCTCTAAGAGTCTTTGTTAATTACCGCGAGGTTCGTTATCGATCGGTAAACGATAAGAATACAATTCCCCCGGGAGCTGGGATAAATAATATCTGTTCGTTTTATTCTCCGTACAACATTGATAAGGTAATTGATAAATAAATAAATAAAAAAATAACAATGATCGTAACGAGTCATGGAAGAGGGGATTCGATGCCGCGTTCAGTTAACCAGGTCTGTTCGTTTCCGGATGGATGAGGGGAGAATGATGATTTTTTTTTTTTAAAAGATGAATCTTTGAATCCATTCGGTGGAATCGATGAGTTTTAGTGCCTTTTATATAGATGATTCACCGTGGAACACGGTGATACGTTAATTAACGATAAGTATCTTAGCAATTAAGCCGCGTTCAGATTTAACGACTAATTAACCTTTTATAAAAACAGCGGTGAACGGATCGCTGTCTAAGCATGTTTCGGTATGTATACAGGGTGTCGCGAAAAATCGTGGTTCACTGGGGAAATTGATGATTTATCTCGAGATAATAAATGGAAATCGAAGAACAATGTTTGGTCAATCAAGTCTTTGTTTTCGGGAAAATTGTGTTTGTGAAAAATTTCTTTAAATCATTATTTTCGATTTTTCTAATTTTGTTTCGTTACCCTGGAATTTGTTTAAATTGTCCATTTTCCAAAAATCTCTTTCCTTTTTTGTATTTATAACTTTCTTATTATCCAAATATTGCTGTGAAATGTGATTTATAATTACGTTAATATACACATCCACATGAAAAAGTCATATAATTTAATTAATCCATCGATTAACATTAACACTACCACATTTCGCATTCCTTATCTACAATTTATCTAAACCATAACAACTCTTTTCTTCGAATTTCTGTAATTATCATCGAGATAAAAAGAGTCATTACTCGTGCAATATATTTCCCAAAAAACTCTCCAAATACTCTAAAAAAAAAAAATTATTTCACAATCCCGATTTTCTCCCCCCTTGTATCACCCTATTCGAGACACCCTGTACAAAAAAATTCGAATTTCCCCGCGCGAATCGAGACAAAAACTATTCTCCGAAAGATTATTCATCCGAAAGATGATTCAGTGGTTGAAATCATGCTAATCGAGTATACATACATACCTTTCCACCAGTCATTTCTCCCGACTTTGCGACGAAGGTCACGCTGACAGGTAATCGCTCGCATAAATTTCCGTAGTTCCACTCGAGCTGCTACCGCGTCTCACCGTTATACTAGGTGTCTAATAATTACCGACTACTAATTACCCGCCTCCCCGAGTTTTGTTACGATAGATACACACACTCGCGATCGCACTTCAACACCGTCAGCCCCGTCCCTCGAATCACGTGGGAAACATTTTCGAAAATCAATTCTCAGCGTTCAAACACACTTGTGCCAATAATTATGAAAGTGTTCTAACAAGTTTTTGTGCTTTTTTAGTTAAACTATTACTTTAGGTGTAATATGCCATAAGGATTTTTTGTTCGTTAGATGCAACCCTATGATTTGAAAAAAAATGAGCTAGATTCATCGACATCGGAGTTTTAACTTTAAGTCGACTATTTATAAAAATGATTTTTTATAAAAATGAAGTTTTTATAAAAATTCCACCCAGGTTCATCCAAAAAGCGCTGAGATGAGTCGTGGCTTCCCTTTGTAAGTGAATATTTAAAAAAATGAATGTCTTGATAATTTGTTAATAAATGTTTCAAAACTTTTAAAAAACGTAATATCAAAAATTTTTTAAACATTGACTTAGACCACTTTCATAATTATGGGCACACTTATCGGGAACCGTTAGTTAGATTATTATACCGCGGCAGGTATTTATTTATCGTTGAAACATCTCGCTGTATTTACCACGGGAGAACTATTCGGTCGGATAAATCCACCGCGAAGGGTAATTAACGGGGTGGATTTATGGCCGGTCAGTTTCCATCGCGTAAGAATACTTATACAGAGAATAAATCGGAGATGAAGGAATTTTCGTTTCTCATACTTGAGAGAATGACGTTGGAAAGGTGAAAAAGATACCATTTTTTAGAGAACGGGGCTGTACGTGTTAATTTCGAAATGCTTACGTCACTCGAAGGACTGTTAATTCGTTATGTAAGACCGCAGAGTTTTAAGGAAAAAATAAAAGGATATTATTATTATTAAGAACGATGTTCCGAGTCCCTACAGATTTTCCTGTTGTTTTCGAAGTGAAATTGTGTTGGTGGATGAGGGGAGGGAAATTAATTAACACAGAAGATATATTTTTTGTTTCAGATCGAAGAATATTTTTATTAAGTATTCTTGTTGTTCTCCATCTTCTTCCAGTGTTTGTCCTCCGTTTTTTCTTCCTTCTTTTCTTCCGTCTAGGTAAACCTAGTAACTTCATGTAGTGGTGAGTCACGAGAATCAATAAAATTGTATATTAAATTTGCCAAATGAAAAACCAAAATGATTAGGCAATCAACAAAGAAAGAGGAATGATTTCTCTCGAAATCGAGAAAGGTGTATATTTTTTTTTCAAATGACTTATTTCTAGGGCGACCAATCAATTCACCTTCCAAAAGGGAATATTCCGGAGGCCGAAGGGGCGGTAAAAAAAAAACCGTATAAAATAGCACAGTCTATTGAAACATTTATTTATCGACGGACAAGTTGGCGTTTTTATATCGGGAAACTATAAAATAGTTCAATGAAAAACCGATATTCAAAAGTGAAATTGAAGATAAAAACAACGCGTGCCCCGGGATTTACGATCGCTCTACTTATTCCATTTTTTTTTTTACCTCCCCTCTCCCGTCATCCTTGCACAAGTATTTTCCATATACCTACACAACATTGGCATGAAAATCCGAGTGTTTACAACGGATTTTATAGGGCGGAAAACGCGTTATTAAAAACGCCAAAAGAAATATTTACAGATCCGAAATATCTGTAAACTTCTAAAGGAATCTCCGCCGGTCGACAAAAGTATCTATATTACTACTGGTATTTCTGTCTCGAATGAATTTCAGCCGGGTATTCAAAGGGTTAACAGCGACGAAGAAATTCCTTCGTCCGTTTTACGAATCCGGCCACTTTTGTTCGTGGCATCGACAGTAACCGCCCTCCTTTGTCATCCGTGAACGAGTGTTAGTCTCTCGGAAGCCCCGAAAAAACATTTAAATCGCAACAAAAGGGTCCCAGCATCTCCCGTGTTACGTTCCATAATGCAGCCACTTAACTTTCCATCGATAAAACCTCCGCCTTGTCATCCTTGCACGAGTCGCGATTGTTCGAGTCGGCGAACAATGCAAACAGCGACGCGAAAAAGAATTCTTATTCTTGCAGGAAACGCCGAAAGACAATGGAAACGATGAAAGAGTACCGTCATCCCCTCCCCCACCTCCCCTCCTAGTGGACTCAGCGACGCCATTTTTCACGGCACAGGTAGCAATTAATTGAAGTCCCTGTATCCGGTTGCTCGAGGAACAAGCAGATATAATTATTCGTATTATTAAATAATCTGTTTTTAGCTAGCGTTGTTAAATCATTGTTTCTCCCGAAGGACATTTCATATTTAATATTTTCAAGAGTTCAATATTTGTAGTTGCAGATTTTGTACACGTAGTAATTTTCGGACGACAGAAAAATTAAGGGTAGAATTTTGTATGTGTCAAAAAAATTTTTTTTGGGTGCAGGAAGAGTCACTAGAAATTTCAGTTACAGAGTTATGTTAAAAATCGGAGTTTAGAACGACATACATTTTCAAAATAATGAAAAATAGTATTTTCTGGGAAATATATGTTCCTGGTGTCTAATTCGCTATAATTAACGCTTGTTTCATTAGCGTTATTATGATGTATGTACATTTTCATTAAACAGTATGTCAGTTTTGACACTTTAAAATTAATTAAAAGAGGAACTACAACTCTTGATGGTCCAAAAGTTTTCGACGATATCTTCATCTAAGGGTTCAATTATATCCCCAAATTTCAAAAACATCGCAAAAAATCTTGTCGCTTTGACGTAGAATGATTATATGGTGGATTCTGAAAGAATAGTAAGTAGTACAACACCATAATTGGGTCAACAGTAGTATGAAATTCGTATTTTCCATTATTATTAATAAGTATCGAGGAACTGTTAGCTATATTACTATTCTAAATTCACATTTGCATTCCTAAATCTTTATTTTCATTAAAAATTATTTAATTCACATTTTTTTCCGGAAACCAAGAAAAGCCATTTTTCCAGAGAATCATAAACTACAAAAAAAACAAATTATAACGCCTTTCTAATCCTAATTCCTTTTGTTAATTGTGTATCCCTTCGTCATCGATGATAATCATTAATTATAATAAACTTCCGCCTGAAGTTTAATAAAAATATGAACAAAATTTCTCGCCAGTGAAACCATTTTTATTTTCACTGATACAGAGGGTTGAATTTTCCTTCTCAATTCTGAGCTGGACTATCTCTCTCTTTTTTTCTAATAGAGATTAATCGTGACTAAATTTTCGTTATCCCTTACGGTGTCCCTTTTTCCTTTTAATTTTTCATTTTCCCCATTGTCGTCTATGCTGTTTGTTCCATCGTGTAACCCACACTTTTTGTGCTTTCCAACTCTCTCGCTTTATTTCTTCTCTACTCCACTCAACGTCTCCAATTCTGTCCCCGTTTCCGTCTATTTCTATTTTTCCCTTAATTCTCCGTCCCTCTTTCTCTTTAATATTGCCCGACCTCTCCTATTTACCCTCTTTTTTTCTACCGGGCTACCGCTATCTCGAGGAAACTTTAAATCCTCGCGATTCACTCTTTTCCGTTCTTTCCGCATCTTCTGTTCTATTGGTTCTTCTTCTTCTTCGTCTTTATTCAAAAGTTCCGTGTCTGAAGACTTTTCTCCTCGTTTTCTTCATCTTTCAACCGGTTCGATCTTTGCCTTCCTGCCACTTTGAAACTGCATCTTCCTCCACCCTTATCTTTTCATCTCTCTTTTTTCTCCTCCTTTTCAACTTCGCCTGTACTTTCCCTCTTTTTCTTGCTTTCATCTCCGCCGCCCCTTCGTATTTTTCTCTCCTCCATTATTCATTCCAGTTTATCTTTTTCCCTTTCTTTCGCCGTCGTGCTTCGTTCCTGTCCTCCCCGGTGACGTCTCACCCCTTTTTTTTTTGGTGGAAGGATAATAATTTTCCGGCCTTTCACACGCGGAAGAGTGTCTAGCTGCTTTCACCCCCTGTCCCGGTGTTTGTCCGTTATTTTGAAGAAAAGGGTTGTCGCTGAGGGATGGAAGGACACGTTGCGACGGCTGTCGCACCGTGGAGAGTGACGTAAGACGATGTCAATACAATTCAAACGAGTGTGTGTGTGTGTTTTTTTATACCCAATTCAGAAAACGGGGTGTTTTTGGAAAAATGAAATTCTGATTTGTTAAGGGATGAATTGGAGACTATTGACAATAAGGGAAATTAGCGCAATTAAAATCAGCCGAAGAGTAGAGGGATAAATTATAAATAATTGTGAAAAACAAATAAGAGTTTTAAACAAATATTTTCAGTAGTTCGAACATAGAAACAATGTTAAAACGTAGATCTATACTACTTAAATTTGACAATTGCAACAAATCTATAACAAAATAGCAACGCAAATTTGTTAAATACTACTCTCTCTGTCCCATAATACTTGATAGTTGCCGTTTCGTGGCCGCAATTTTTCAAAATATATGGCTCAATTTCAATATTTCTTTTTCTCATAAGTTTAATATTTTTTAAAAAATAAACTACTCTTAAATAAAAATATCCTAACTTTGGGAGTAACGGAGGGAGTATTAATATCCACAATTTCAAATTACTAACGTTATTTCAACCAAGCATATCAATATACAGTAATTTCAAAATTGATGTCGCAATTCAGAAAAAGAGTCCCACAAAATCAAATAGTCCTATCTCGTTTCAAACAAGACGATCGAACAATAATAAACAATTTTCCCAGCAAATCGCGTGGTTTAACAATCACAATGCAATATCCCCCGCCGAACCGCGATAAATTTTCGCACAGTGTAAACTCGAGAGTATAATACGTCTTTGAATTCTTCAACCCCCTCTTTTCTTTTCTACCCTCTACCCAGTACTTGTCTGTTATTTAGAAAAAAAAAAGAAGAATGACGGCGGTGGGTTGCGACGGGACGATGAAAGGTTTACACACTCGGCCACAAACGAACACAACCGGTGTGGCTGTGTATGTGTGTACGTGTGTAGGAACACAAACACCTGAGGAGAGGGAGGCGAGAGTTTTTAATCATGGCATTTTATCCGAAGAGAGCCTTTGTACTGCGAGAGGAGACGATGAAGATACTTTCGGCCGCGTCTCTTTTATTCCTTTTTCTCTCTCTTTCTCTCCTTCGTCACTCTAAATATTTCATTTTTCTCTTTCCGCGACGTTCTATCTTCCTCTGTTGTTCGCCTCCCTCTTTTTCTCTCTGTTTACGAACTCAGCTTTCAGACTTTTCAGGTTTTCTTTCGTTGCTCCGGGCTTCGACGATTTAACCCTACTTCTCCCTGCACTTTCGTTTTAACCCTTTCCGAGCGTTCGTAGAATGCCCAAGATATCTCGTTTTAATCGCGGTAATTAAGCGCAAAAGGTGAATTTTATGATTTTTATGATATTTGTAAACGTTTTTCAAATTTCTGGATATTAAATTTCATGTCTGAGGTATAGGGAATTTTCTTGTTGTTTTGGGGAATTATTTTCTCTTTCATCTTTTTGTGGGGTTTATGAATCATTCTTCTGTTGTGTTACGTTTGTTTCCGTGGAGGTATTCAAGCGATATTTAAGTAGGTTTGAATTTCAGAGGCATTGAAGATATTTCAGAACGCGTGGAATTTTCAGAGCGCAGAAATTTCAATACGCGGAGATTCTGCTGCTGTGATATTTCCACGGTGAAATTTCAACGTTATGGAATTCGTATTCTATGAAACTTTTACGTTCTACAGTTATAGATTCTAATATTTCAACGCGTGATAGTTTCACTGTTCAGAGGCATTAAAGCGGAGAGGATTGAACGTGCATAAATTTCAAAGTTTCAAAATTCTTACGCATTGAATATTCTGCGCCCCAAAAAAGGTGAGCACCCTGATATCTTTACGCAGGTGTTTCAAAGTTTCGAAATTCTTACGCACTGAATATTTTGCGCCCAAAGAAGGTGTGCACCCTCATATTCTTGCGCAGATATTTCAAAGTTTCGAAATTCTTACGCATTAAATATTCTGCCTAACTAAATATCTTAAGGGTAAAATTTCTACGCACCAAAATTTCCACTTTCTCAAATTCCAGCGCTTTTTAGTCCTAAATCTCAATATATTAGCCGAGTATTATTTTAAAACCCAAAACCTAAGGGTCTAAAAATGTGAAAAGTTCCTCGATAAAAGGGTCTCCCTTAATTTTATGCATTTTCTGATAAAATCGGGACGTTTGTCTTTTAATATTTTAAAAATCACTATGGCGTCGTGTCCCTTCCCCCTCCCTTTGCTCATGACCTGCAGAATTATTCTTTAACCATAGGAATAGGCAAATTAGGGCTCGTCGGCGTTCCGAAATTGATTCGATCCCGTGGTTTCACGGGGATCGAGGACAGTCGCGTCGACTGTGTGTCGGCCCTTAACGAGATCCCTTCATTTGCGTAATTAACTATCGACTTTCTGTCGGCAATCTTGTTAACGAGAATCCCGCCAATCGTTAATGGATTCCGGACAGTGAAGGCGGACGACCATGAAAGACGGTGAAATAATTACTGTTATCCCCCGAAATCAGCGACTCAAAATCAGTGATAGGAAAATTCGAAAACTGTGGTAAGATTTTGGAGTGTTGGTAATATTAATTCAACCCACTGATATTTTATGTATTAACTTGAAAATTTGTTTTTTTTGTAAAATAGGTGGAATAGTTTTAATTATTTAAAGACCAATAGTTTTTCAGTAATGGTTTTGGAAAACGATATGCACCGAAAGTTACAAGTTTGTAAATATTTATATAATTATTAAAAGCCTTATGTGAAAGTGTGATTCAGTTAATTACGCGAGAATTGAATTTTTTTACTCATAATTAATAATAAAGACTATCATTCTCTTATATATTTAATTTGTATATTAATTAATTTTCCAAACTCTTCAATTAAATTCAAGGCGTTCAACTAACTGAGGTTTCATACACTAAAATTAATTCTCAATAATGGTAACTTTGTTATAATTATGTCACAGAAATGAATTTAAATGAAACGCAAAAAATCACACGAGTGACCTTAACATTAATATTTTTTTCGCAGTTCATCAGATCTCGAAGATCCAAAATTTGAAACACTATTAGCAAAGTTTCTTCAGCAACGATTTCGATGATACATAAATTTCAGAGGGATCAAATGAAATTCCTTAATTAAGAATTTCCACGTGGATCCGAAGAAACTCGGTATTCGGGTTTCATAAAAATATATTATCTCCGACACGGTGACCCAGATCCATCCGGGATTCGAATTTACCAGCAATGCGATCGTTCGCAAATAGTTGGACAAAATTAGCACGGGATTCATTGATTTATGACCTACAATCGTGCCGAAAATTTCATTCGATTGCGAGCCTCTTAAAGAATTTTTAATTAACGCTACGCTGACATGTGTTTCATGGTGTTCACCTCATATTTGTCTAATATCTTGTCCATGGTCCTCATTGATAAATTATTGGATAGAATTTAAATGATAATCTTGATACAAGATTGTATCGATTAACTTTCGATGTTTCTTTTTAAACTTCACTTTAAACGTTGACTCAAAGAATTTTTCTACGTTTTTTTATGTTATCAGAGAATATAGGGGGTGGACCGAATAAATTATAACAAATAGAAGAAATTTACTTCGAGTTTTTTTATATTCGATAGCTTGGGACTGTCTATTTGATGTATAAAAAAATTGTGCTGCATTCTGAAAGATGACCATCAATAAATAATGTAATTTTGTTTTAAATGTAGCGAGGTATGTTTGTTTTATTCGAAGATAAAAATTGATAATGTTTACTTGAATATTTATAAAGCAAATATGTGCATTTTATTATTTAGAAAAATTAGGGTAGAAGAAATCAAAGAAACATTTTATTTATGCCAAACAAAGATCACCCTTGTCTCATGTAGATTTCGAAAATATAAGTTTATTATTAGTAATAATTAAGAATAATTAATAAAAGTTGTGGTCGATGAAAATCAGGAAATATTAATTCTTCTAAACTTTGTGCAATTTCTTTGTAGGATGGAAAATCGAATAGGAGTTGAATTACAATTGTGGATTAAATTAAACGTGGAACCAAACTAGATTTGGCCGGGATTTGAATAACTAGGTATTCAAATTTAATTAATCCGGGGCTAAAGTGGCTTGAAATTAACCTACTGCACTTTGCCTGATAATTCTTTACCCCTTGATTACCTTCTTGAATTATCGTTTAAATGCTTTTTCTTTCAATTCTCGATATCTAAAGCACGATATGCTAATTCCTCCATTAAGACCACCTACACGTTCCTCTATCACAAAAGTTACCAACACAACGGGAGAAAACACAATAGAGAGTGCTTTGTACGTGAAGCTTATAGACGATCTTTGTAATAATAATTGGTATATATTTTAGAGGCTCTGAAATTCTTGTATTAAACTTTTGTAATTTGAGGTCGTCAATATTCGAGTTTTCTCTCTTGATGTGTCCAAATTCTTTGAATTTCCGGAATATGGTATTTCTAGATTTTTTAATTTCTTGAAGCTATTTAATTACAGTTATTTCCTTTCAGTGTTGTTAAAGCTTGATATTTGTAGACTTTAAAAATTTCTACGTGTCAAAATTTCAACTTATCGAAGTTACTAGACTTTAAAATATGGTTTTACAGTTTCTAAGAACAACAAATTTTTGCGCTTAATTTTTTGTACCTTGATATTTCTACACCCTTTAATCCCTATATCTCAAAATAACATAATCTTATCATTTTTACGCTTTGAAATATCCAGATTTTAAAATGCCTTCTTAACGAAATATTTATATCTTTGAAAATTCTGCAAAATTGTTGAACTTTGAAATTTCTGTTTCCATAAGCTTCCCCCGGCAAACTTCATACATTGTACCGCTCTCTCAGGACTCTAATTCTCATTTTCCTGACAGACTTAATTTCTATTAAACGGGTCACCAGTGTTTATCTGCCCTTAGACATCAAATGGTCTGAGCTGAACTCAGAGTTAACATCGCTCCGTGATTTTGAAAACAAACCGGGAGCCACTAACGACGCTCCCACGGGAACGTTCGGAAAGGCTGTACAGCAGTGTCCACAATCTATCCATAAATTCCACTGGAGAACGGCGTTTACGCTTCACCCTGTAAACACCATACTGTTCCATTTAACCCGGCGAGCACGTAACGAGCACACACACGGTGATCCGTTTAAAAGGGACTTTTTGATTGTCTGCGCGTTCGGGAAGAAGGAAGCTTTGAGAAACTTCGTGGGCTTAGACGTTTTAGTGCGCAAAAATTTCATAAAAAAGGATATGTATCTCTATGCGTAAAAATATTAAAATCTGAAATTTCGACGCGTGGAACTTTGGGTATTGAAAATTTTGCTATGTAGAAATTTTAAAGCGTAAAACACGTGATGCGTAGAAATGTTGGAGCGCACAATTTCGGTGCGCAGAAATTTGAAAACGAACAAATTTGGCGTATTATAGTGTTGCAGGCATGAAATTTCGACGCGTAGAATTTGGGAATTCAAAATTTTGTTAAATAGAAATTTTAAAGCATAAAGCACATGATGCGTAGAAATGTTGGAGCGCACAATTTCGGTGCCTAGAAATTTGAAAACGAATAAATTTGGTGCATTTTAGTGTTGAAGGCCTGAAATTTCGACGCGTAGAATTTAGGAATTTAAAATTTTGTTAAGTAGAAATTTTAAAGCATAAAGCACATGATGCGTAGAAATGCTGGAGCGCACAATTTCGGTGCGTGGAAATTTGAAAACGAATAAATTTGGTGTATTACAGTTTAGAAGGTCTGAAATTTTTACCCCTGGAACTTTGGGAATTCCAAATTTTGCTATGTAGAAATTTTAAAGAATAAAACATATTATGCATAGAAATGTCGAGGCGCACAATTTCGGTGCGTAGAAATTTGGAAACGAACAAATTTGGCGTATTATAGTTTTGAAGGCCTGAAATTTCGACGCGTAAAATTTGGGGAATTTAAAATTTTGCTATGTAGAAATTTTAAAGCGTAAAACACATTATGCGTAGAAATGTCGAGGCGCACAATTTCGGTGCGTAGAAATTTGAAAACGAACAAAATTCGTGTATTACAGTTTTGAAGACCTGAAATTTCAGAAAAGTCATATATTTGGGTACGTATTTTGGTGCGTATGAATTTCACAGCTGAAAGTCTTCGTGAATAAAAATTTCCAAGTAAACTTCCCACGATAAAACCAAAAATGACACTTATCATTATTTTGTCAATCCACACGAAGACATTCCGATACTATCGCATCATTCCTCATCTTCCCGAATAATCCAGTAATCCCTGTAAACCAGAACACACTGTATATACACTCCAACACGAATCGATTTCACATGCGTGTAGACACACTCAGCCGATACATACATACACACAGACACACATACTCGTAGCTTTCTACATATGTTTGCGCAAACACCAATTAATTTCACGAGTGTGTACACCCTACGTTTCCATGTTTCACGTATTTTTTTTCTCTCTCTCTATCAACCCGAGAACGTGAAATAAAAAAAAAAAAAGTTAATCATACCCTATGACGAAGGACTAACTATAGTTACATAGGATTTTCAGCTGCATTAAACTTTAATGATTTTTTGTTGTTACCACTCGTCGGTATTACCTGTACTTAATTAATCTCGGGTCCCCGCGTCGAGTGGAAAATGCTGAAAAATCTTTCTAGGAAATTGTTTTTTTTTTGTTGGTAAATTATCCTAAATTAGGTGGCTACTGAGCGAAATAAAGAACCATTGGTAAATATGAATTTTAGTTTATTTCCAGTTTGAGTAAGGCGTGGAAGCTACCGAAGACGGACAACACCTTTGGCTAAAACGTCTTCACCCCTTTCCTAGTTACATCTATCGGGTGTACTCATTACAACGTACCGGCACGTGTCGACCGCTGCGACATTCTCATTGTTTATTTTTTTTGTTATTTTTTATTAATAATTAAATCGTCTTCTCTCTCTTTGTCTTACCGCTTATATGTATAATTGTGTGTATGTGTGTGTGTGTGTGTTTGTTTTTTTTTCATCATTTTCTATTTGTTCTCCCACCACACGTTCACGTCAGTAGTTATTTATCTTTTTTTTTTATTCGATTAAAAATATCATTATTGCCAAACATCGATACACAGTGCATACCACGTGTTTTTATTTATTTATTTATTTATTTTTTTTGTTCTTTTCTTCTCTTCGTATTTTGTCTTTTTTTGTATTTCCCGTTTCGACCGACCGGAGAGACAATTGTCGTCGTGTCACGTTTACAAATCTAAAATTAGTGCATCGGAAATCTAGAACGAGGGTTGATCAAGAGCGAGTGCATCCCATCCCCTTAACCTTCACCCTCATAGACGTGCCTTCGCATTCGGAGGAAAACCGCGCCGCTTTTCTTCGGTGACCGTCACTTCCATAACACAATTTCTAAATTTTTTATAACTTGGACATTTTTTAAGTTGAATGGAATTTCTTGGATAGTCGAGTGCCAAGGGAGTGTCTATTTTTTATTAATTTTGTGAATTTTACGGGGAAATATCAACATTAACGGTTTTGCAACTGAAAATATTCAACGTGTCTTTTTTTGAAAAATAGAAAAATGAAAATAATGAAATTTTGTTGGAAACTTACCTGAGTTTCTTTGGAAATATGAAATATAACAGAAATTTACGCGTTAGTATGCTAAACAAAGATCAATCTAAGAATCAATTAGCAATAATACCTTTCAATAAAACAGGAACACAAATTCGTTTGGTTTTCAGACCGAAGCTATTACTTTTCCTCCGTTCAAACTCTCGTTCGATTAATTCGAAAGCAATTTGTCTGTGGACGGGTGCGAGAATCATAAAAACATCGTTTCCATATTCCAAATAAAAAAAAGTGTAATACTACGATAAACAGTTGTAGCATGAAAACAAAGGTACAAAAAAATATTTAAATAAATATAATTATTAATAAATTTACACTGTCCTCTGTAACGATCTAAAATTATAATATGTAGGACCTGTGACCCATATTCTGTTTCAATATGGTTGAAAAAACTATTGCTGTAGGGCATTGAACTTTAGTTTATGGCCATTAATAAATAAATAAATAAATAAATAAATAAATTCAATAAATATAATTACCTTAAAAATTCGCTACCCCTATGGAAAGTCTTCGGCGAAAAAAAAAAAACGGCGCGGTTTTCCGTCGCGGATAAATCGCGGATTAATTAAGAAAATATACAAATAGCGAGTGAATTCCGACGGCCATCGTTTCGTATCCGAACTGACAGCTTTTCTGACGATTCGAGTCCGCGAATCCGTGTGTCGCGGGGCGATTTATGCGTGTGCGTACGTGCGAGTGTATAATTACTTGTTCGACGACACGTGTTACGTCTAATTACAATCGGGAAACCGCGTTCCGGAGTTTCGAAACGTTCGGCGAATATCGCGGGGCATTTTTACCGTAAAATTTTTTTCATAGCACGATGTTCACATTTTTTTTTTGTTTCACGTTTTGTATTTTTTTTTTTTTGATATTTCTTATCCGTCGAAATCGCGCGAATAAATCAATTTCAATTTCACCGGACGCCATGAAACTCACCCGGCGCCGAGCAATAAAACACGAGACGTGCTCGCAATTAACTCGGATCCGCCGGAATATCATTGTGATTTGTATTCCAGGCTGAAACTTACGGCGGAATTGTAAATACAGTTTAACCGTTACGAGTGTCAATCATATCCCCGCGTAACGCGGGAAGTAAAGTTGATTGTGATCGATCGTTCTATGTTCGAGGAATTATGTTACAAATTTCCAAAAAAATTCTGTTTGAACGTTGATAAGTCACGACTTTTTAAAAAATCAGTTTGAGGAAATTCACTATATAATTTATTTCAGAATGAAAAAATATTTAATCATATTTATAGGGTCGTTATTAAAAAAAATAAAAATACGAAATTTTTCCTAATTTTCAACAAATAATTTGTAAACGTGAAACAGTGAAGTTTTCCCAAAAATTATGGTGGGTTGCATCGTCCGTGCTCAGGTGGAAAATCACGAGATAGCTCACATTTAGTCGGGCTTCATTAATAATGGGAAAAAATGTCGCCGAAAGCCAGTCGGAATTCCGGAACGTCGTTTTTCGACTGAATACCGTAAATCGTAATTACGGGCGAGCGTGTCAGGAACATTCGGCGATCCTGCTACGCTTACAGGTCCGTGGACGGTGTCCTGGTTACAAAAGGATCGCTTCCCTTTTTTTTTATACGACGTAAAATTAACGCGGGAGACGAGCCTGGGCTCCGCTTTTAATCGCAGATTAATCGGGAGATCAGCGCCGACCTTTTCGGGGATGATTAGGGCGACGGATTTTCTAAAGCGACGGTGACGAATTTATTCGAAAATATTTTTTAGCAACAATTATAACTCGAAGTGACGTCAATTCGACGGACGTCCATTATGTAACGCCGAATTTATGCGGAAAATGATAATATTATTAATTGGCTATTTTGTTTTTTAATTGCGTTGTAAAGAATAATTCTATAGGTCACTTTTAATACCACGAGGATGTTAAATTGGATTTTGTAAACTTACCTGGAAATACTTTCTAAATTGTAAATGTAATATTTTTACGATAATTTTTGAATTTCGTACGAATCTCGTAATTATTGGAGTCGCAAAGTTGCGTGTAATAGTGAAAATGATAATATTTCCGGATTGAAATTTGCCACAGGAAATCTGGCAAGAGAAGCGTTCATAAATGGAGACACTTTTTGTTTCACATTATCACGAAACGTGTTAATAGAAATGACAAAATGAATATTCAAAAATGCAAAATACTCTTCAATTCGCAAGAAAATTTTTATTTCCTCTACAAAGGTATTCGAATTACCTCAAATACTTTTGACTTTCTCCACTATCAAAAACCTTAAAAAAACCAAACCCATACATACATATACTTATCCCTGAACAGATCAAATGAAACGCAAAGCAGGTGTTTAATTCAAAGATTCCCAATAAAAAATATTAATTTTCAAAAATTAATCAAAATTATCTCATTATCAGTTCAACGATAAAAGTAATCGAAGCAAGCTGGATTAAACAAACAAAAAAATCTATAATCTCCTTCACTTTTATTCCTTTTTTTTTTTTCAAATTTCCACGTTTCTATGGAAACACACCCAGTAACATCTTATCCCGTCCGATTGAAAAACGGAGCCCCCGGTGGCGCGTCCCTTCGCTAAAATCGCAGGAGTGTCCTCCCACAGGACTTCGGAGCGACGGGAACGTAAAACGAATAAATGTCCGACGAGCGTCGGGACGTCGGCGTCGCCTGTCCTCAGCTCACCGTGTCGTGTTTCGGTTCCCCATTGGAACCCTTATTTAAAAGTTATTTAACGTCGCTTCGGAAAAATTGGCAGTACGGTAGTGAATTGAAAGACTCTTTATCGTATTTTCTGTTTCATTATCCCCTCTCGATCATTATCCCCTCCCCTTCCCTACCCCTTCCCCTTTTTAAGAAAAGATAATTTTTTCTATCGTCCCCCTTCGATCGTCATTCGCGTACCGAGAAGAAAAAAAATATCATTCTTTTTTCATTTGTTTTTTCAACTTTCTGCTAATTCCGTGGAATACTCTCGTTTCCGCAGGATCTATCTTTCGTTTTCCTTTCGTCCCCTTCGTTCCTTTATTTTTTCTTTCTCTGGTTTCACGTAGAGGCACTCTATTTCTCAGCGCAATTCCTAATACATGCACACGCACGAGTCACGGACACCGACGTGTTACTTGTCCGCCGGTATTTCTCTTCCTCTCTCATTCTCTCACTCTCTCTCTCTCTCTCTCTCTCTCTCTCTCTCACTCTTTCTCTCATATATCTTTCTCTCTCTCTCTTTTTTTTCGTTCGCGTAATTGCTTGCTTAGTTCACTTAAGATTAATTAATTACCGGCTAGCTCGGGGAAACGATTCGTGAGTCGCTCCAAGTAAGCGTGATCGAGATCGAGAGATCGATCCTTCCGTTAGATCGATATCGGAGAGTCGGCCAGGGCGAATTGACCCGACGGTAAATAAAGTCGTTGAGCCGACGGATTGGATTGCGTTCGAATTAAAAATGTTTCTCTAGGAAATTTCCGGGGGGGGGGGGGAGGGGGGGAATAGAGTGGAAAAGGATCGTTTTAACAAATTCAACTTGTGAGACACACACACAGTATACTTGGATCGGTGATCACGATCGTCCGCGAGGAACGAGAGATTAATTATTTTCAGTTAACTAATTCTGAAAATTTTCACGCACACACCTTCTTATAATTAGAATATTTCTCTCTCTCTCTCTCTCTCTATCTCTCTCTCCGAGTCGTTTGGTTTTTAATCGTGAAATTCGACACGCAACTTTTACAATGGAAAAAAGAAGGGGGGGCGCCATGAACCTGACCTTTACCCCTTTTAAATATTATCCGTATGATACAGTTACAATTCCCAATGGGGGAATGGTTGAATTATTTTTTTTGGGGGTGTGAGTGTGTGTTTTTATTTTCTCTTTTATTTATCCACGAGTGGATGGTAGAATAAAAATATTCTTATTCCTCGGTGATTTATCCCGTTTAAAAGATGTAAAGCTCAAGTTAAATAAAAGCCACCCTATTCTATTCTTCATCCCCCTTTGCCCCGCCGTTTATTTCGTAAATATTCATCGCATTTAAATACTATCCCGTATATGTATAGTTGATACAACTGCAGCTCTTTGGACGACAAAGGACCCCGACACATTATCCTCGATTATCTCTACGATCATATAATATAATCATTATTATTTTTTTTCTTCTTTTTATTTACTTATATTGATAGTTATATCCTTCACCACCCTCGAGGTACCAAGCCGCGTGTTTCTAAGGAGAATATTGGGCCGACGTGTACGTCACGAGAGTATTTAGTATTTATAATAAAAGAAAAATACTTTTTTTCATCAGAAATTCATTTTCTCGAATGAATTAGGTCACCCGAAAAAAATGATAGTGTAAATCAGGACTCAAATATGAAACCTGATTAATTTCAAAATGGGATTGATGTCTTGATTGTAGGACACTCTCGATAACTTTCCGCCGAGGTATTTTACTTGCCGTGCTTTCGTTAACTTGGCAGAGGGACATTTATCGAGAGTCTATTGTATATCATTCATCAAATGAAATTTGAATGTTGTTTTTGGATTTTGGAAAACACTTCCCAGTTTTCGGATCACCCGGTATATGACGGGAATGTAAAATATATAAGTATTAGTCTCATTTAGTCTCGCATCGACGCAATATTTTTTTCCCCTGGAATTTACTGTGATCTGTTCGTCGAGTAATTCCACCCCTCAGCGATCCTATCAAAGTTTATCAAAAATTACGCGCTATATTACCACAATTTACTTACTAGGTTGATAAGAATTATTCCAGTATTGTTTCACGTCTCTCTTGAAATCTCCCCTACGAATTTTAACACCTTCTTTAATTCACTAACACCTTACTGTTACAGGTAGCACGTGTCTAACAGACTCACGGAAAACAGTCGGCGGCAGTGTGGACTGTTACAATAGTTCTACGTTCTCCGGAAACCGATACCAAGAGTTTTTAAGTCCATGGTGTATTCTGCATTTTTTTTACAATAGTTCTACGTTCTCCGGAAACCGATACCAAGAGTTTTTAAGTCCATGGTGTATTCTGCATTTTTTTTACAATAGTTCTACGTTCTCCGGAAACCGATACCAAGAGTTTTTAAGTCCATGGTGTATTCTGAATTTTTACCACGTAGTTGTAAGTTTTCCAAAAATTGAGACTGATGGCGTTAATTTCATGGTATATTCTTGTTTTTTACCACGTAGTTCTACGTTCTTAGAAAACCAATACTACGTGTCTCTAATACCATGCAATATTCTGTTTTTTTTTTTGCCACGTAGTTCTACGTTCTCAGAAAACTGATAACAAGTGGCGTTAATTCCAAGGAATATTCTGTGTTTTTACCACGTAATTCTACGTTTTCCAAAAACCGATAACAAGAATTTTTAATTCCATGGTGTATTCTGGTTTTCACCACGTAGTTCTACGTTTTCCAAAAACCGATAACAAGAATTTTTAATTCCATGGTGTATTCTGGTTTTTACTACGTAGTTCTACGTTTTCCAAAAACCGATACCACGAGTTTTTAATTCCAAGGAATATTCTGGTTTTTTAACACGTAGTTCTACGTTTTTCGAAAACCCTATACGACGTGTCTCTAATTCCATGATACTTATATTCTGTTTTTTTTACCACGTAGTTCTACGTTCTCCAAAACCCGGTAACAAGAGCTTTTTTAAAACTTTAACGTTTCCTGTGTGTACCACGTAGTACTACCATACCACTCACTTCTAAACTGGTAGTATTAACCTGTCTTACCACGTAGTGCTACGTTTCCCCCGAAAAATCACTGCCACACACTTTATATTTCTAAATCCGTATCTCATTTACCGTCACGTAGTAATACGCCCCCTAAAAACTTGTACGAGGCATTTCTAAACTCCCGTTTACGACGTAGTACTACGTTCTCTATTTAAAACGACAGCCAAAGACGTTGAAAGTGGAAACGCACATTGCGTTCCTCGCCTACGAACATACGAAGTGTCTAATTATAAATATATAATTTTTTTTTCCTACGGTACCCACACACGGACAATGGTACCACGTTAAAAAAAATAGAAAAAAAACAACAACAAATTAAGGAACAACCGTGTTAAAAAAGGTGTCACCGCGGAGAGAGAAGCGAAGATTAAATCTCACGGATATGAAGAGGGCAGATAATACCGCGAGGGGTTGCGGAACCCCCTTCGAACCCCCTTTTTTTAACCCTTTAAGTCGAATTAAGGGTTCTCTGGCCCTCGAAACACGTGGAACGTTCTGCTCGGGCGGCCGTGAAACGTGCTCGTAGGTGTTAAAATATTCCAGAAACGGCCCGCGCAGGTACTCGGGGGTAAAAAAAAAGTGGCTTGGCACCAGGAGGGGTTAAAACTCCCACGCACTCAGGCACGCACTCTAGTTTGAAACGATTTAGAATTTATTTTATTGCGCGACGCGAGGGTGCTGCAAAGTGTATTAGTAATAGTGTCTGTGTGTTGTTGTTGTTGTTGTATTTGTTTAAAATTAGTTATTTATTTAGTTATTTAGTTAGTTATTTATTTAGTTTCGTCAGAATGTGTGTGTTCATTTTTTCTTTCTCTCTATTTCTTTCTCTTCGAGGGTGTGTACGTGTATATGTGTGTGTGTGTGTTTGAATGCGTGTGTATGTAATTTGTGTATAATATTTCATTATTTTTATATATATAATATATTCTTTTGTTCTTTTCATTTATTTGCGATTTATAATATAATATATATATATATATATCCTCTCTCTCTCTGTTTTGTGTTATCTCTTTGTTTTTATTTGTGTCGTCTTCCGCGTGAAATCGTTTACAGTTTCTTATCTTTTCTTTTTTTTCTCGTTTAATTACAAAGTTAATTACAGACAACACGAGACTCTCCTCCCGTTTCGAATGCTTCACGATTATTTACAGCGAATATATATATATTTTTTCTTTTTGTGTTTGTTTTTTTTTGGTATTTTTTTTTCAACGAGTTTTATTTAACCGGTTTCTTCTTTTCTCGTCGTCGAATCGCCGGACGCGTTTCGATGGCTTTCGTTCTATTTTTTTTTCCCCCGTTGTCCCGCGAGAAAAGGAGAACGCAACGAACGATTTTTGGCCTCGTTTCGACGCGGATCGATCGTCTCAGGATCCATCGATCCCAACGATCTACGGGCGAGGCGAGAACGAAATGACTCTGCTCGTGTTGGTGTTCGTTGTAACACAGATTTGTTTTTACTTACGGCACAAAACATAAGAAAATATAGTACATTCGAAGTCTCTGGGTAAATTATATTAATCATTAACGCTAGAAAACGAGATTAACAACTAAATTATTCTAATAAATAATAACGAGGACACTTGGTTTAGTTTAATATGTTACACGATGATAACACTGGTCAACAAATTCCACATAATTTGTATTTTTTCCAAATAATTTAACGCACTGAAACTAAGTATGAAATTAAAATTAATAGCTTTCTTTTATTACAGAAATAATATGTATAATGATAACATTAAAAAGTAAGGTTCCAAAAAATCTGATTTTCAGAGAATTCTTTATTGTCTTTCATTATTAAGTTCACGATTAGTTATAAAATAATTAATAGTCCGTTTGTATTAAAGACACACTCCATTTGTTCACCAGTGTAATCGGTAAACCAATCACGACGGTGTTTCAGTCGGAAAGTTAGCGAACTGAAACGGGTAATCGATCGACGCTGGAACTTGTTTCGAATGAAATAAATTTAATTTCGTGTAATTCCGGAGTTTTTTTAGAGTTCGGGTCGATCGATTCGAGAAACGAGCAGGAATGTATCGTAGTTTTGCTTATCCGGTCGAGAGAACATTGAACACATACATATATAGTCATCAATTGCATTAAAAGATCCTTGTAAAAAATGATTTCGCGTTCCGAGCGGAACAATCGTGCGTCGTGATTGGTCGCAGAAATAAATAATTAAACGAAGGAAACCGTAACTTACACTATCATTACACGTGAATAAATAAATTACAAAAGAAACAACAATACACCCGCAACCATCCAACTATTCCATTTCAAATTAACCCTTAAATGTGTCAACCCTTTATCGCACAAATTTTCAACAAATTTCCCACCCCCCCCCAAAAAAAATACATTTCTCCGATAACTCTAACGAATCTCCTAAAATTCGAATTGTCCATTCAAGGGTTAATTTTCCCCAACTCAGTCCCCCCACACCCCAAATAAAAAAAAAATCAAAACAAACTTTCCCATGACCACGATTTTCCCGTCCGAAAATCGAGGGATGGAAAGATCGACGATCGATCCGCGGATCCGAGTCGGCGATCGACGGTGGGATCGATAAATTACCACCTAGAAAAAACAGAACTCTTCGTAGAGCTTTGAAAGAACGAGGGCATCATCTTACTTTATTTAGAGTACCAAGGTACATACGTGGGTCCCTACCTGACAATTGTTCAATTCCCGACATTTTCCGACATTTTCCGACATTTTCCGACATTTTCCGACATTTTCCGACATTTTGACCGTCGCGAAGGGACCCCATAATACACGGAATCGAATTTTATTTTTTTTTTCTCCCGCGGACACCTTAAAATCTCATCACCGTTCGCCCCCTCCCCCCACCCTACCTTTCACCGATCTTCTTTACGATCCACGATCGTAAATCCCTTTTTCATTGAAATCTCGCTGATCCCCCGTTACGTAACCCCATGAGAGATGCAAATCTTTTCCTATTTTTTTTTCTTCTTCCCCTTTCACGCACGGTATCCTTTAAATCTATCAGGTTTACGGGACTCTTGTGTTCGTATTTTTCTTTTTTTTTTCTGTTGTTGTTGTTGTTTTTGTGGTTGTTCTTTGGAAATAGTGTCCCCCGGCTGGATCGATCAATTTTTATCGCGGTTTTATTTTAACATTCCGAGACGAGGATTTTTATGGCCTAGTCGTCGCGCGACGGTTTTCCGAGGGATTTTTCTTTTTTTTTAAAGAAGATTTAAACGTCCCCTGGAAGGATCAGCGTAGTCGCGACTGTATTCCGTTTTTTTCGCGAAGTTTATTCAACGGATTTCTGGGAATCTCGCTGCGAGAGTCGAAAGTAGAGATTTTGCTCGCGAGGTAAAGAAATTTGATCGATGCCATTTTCTTGTGATTACAGTCGCGACTTCTCGACAGTTTCACCGGGGGAAAAGCGTGAGTAATGTGATTTATGAAAAAGTCACCGTTGGCTGGAAAAAAAATACTGCGACAAAGTGGTTGCTTTATTTTTCACGCGTTCGGTAGCAGTGATTTCGAAAGATCGATCGAAAAAGAAAAAAAAATCATTTTTCTATCCATGACACACGATACAAGTTTGATAAATTCTGTATTATCCTCAAACTCTATTTTTTTTTAATGATAAATTATCATTTTCCATGTCGTTTTATTCGATCGATCCTTCACACCTGAAGAATTATTATTAATCGCAGTTAATATTCGATTTTTTTTTTCTTTTTTATGGAATTCAACGTGAATTCGTGAACGACAAAAATTCTTCGATCCCCGGACGCAATTTCGGAAAAAAAAAAATAGTCGCAGTGTGTGTGCGTGTGCGCGTGCGCCGGCAGACACACATTCGGCCCCCGGGAAACGGGGGATACTTCCGGTAACTTTCCGCATCCCACGGGACTCTTCGGGCGGCTTGACACCGAGCGGAATTCTTGCTGTTGAATTCTTCGTTGAGGACGTGGGATCATCCAGGATCCAGGATATCATGGGCTCCGATTAATGTCCCGCTTCGATCCTTTCTCTCTTTTCATACTGAAATTAAAAGCACCCTGCGATACTTCCCTCTGTGGTTTTCGAAAAGATGAACACACTGACAGGGGAAGCGAATGACACTGCGATTTTTTATGGTGAAATGTTGACGAAAAGCGGTGATGTTAGGTAGGGGAATAAAATGTTAGATTTGGTGGTGTTGTTATGGTAGTTTTGTATAGTAATTATTGACGGTTTTCAGATATCGAGGTGTATCGCCAGTTTTTCAATTATTTATATGGATATTTTTGAGTTTCACGATGGAAAATTTCGAGATCTAGGTGTTTGTATTGTTAGAAATTTCTATGGTACGAATATTCTGAAATTAGGATTTTCTAAACTTTGGAATTTAAAATGCTGGGAATTCTTAGGCTTTAAAATTTCTACGTCTTGAAATTCCTAAGCTTTGAAATTTCTACGCTTTGAAATTCCCAAGCTTTGGAGTTTCTATGCTTCGAAATTACTAAGCTTTAAAATTTCTACGCTTTGAAATTCTTAAGCTTTGAAATTTCGACGCTTTGAAATTCCTAAGCTTTGAAATTTCTACGCTTTGAAATTCCCAAGCTTTGAAATTTCTATGCTTCGAAATTACTAAGCTTTAAAATTTCTACGTTTTGAAATTTCTACGCTTTAAAATTCCCAAGCTTTGGAATTTCTATGCTTCGAAATTACTAAGCTTTAAAATTTCTACGGTTTGAAATTTCCAAGCTGTGAAATTCGTAAGCTTTGAAATTCCCAAGCTGTGAAATTTCTACGCTTTGAAATTCCCAAGCTTTGGAATTTCTATGCTTCGAAATTACTAAACTTTAAAATTTCTACGCTTTGAAAATCATAAGCTTTGAAATTCCTAAGCTTTAAAATTTCTACGCTTTGAAATTCCTAAGCTTTAAAGTTTCTACGCTTTAAAATTCCTAAGCTTTGAAATTTCTATACCGGAAAATTCCTCCTTTGAAATCCCATACCCTTGAAACTCCCACACTTTAAAACTAGCCTCCCAAATTCGCCTATCAATTTCAGCTTTAATTCTCATAACCGAGAATATGGACGGACTCATTAAATTTCTCTTACCATCTCTGTCTCGAATTTTCAACACTTTTACACATTTTATTCCATTCGTTAAAAACTTAGTTGCTTTCCCACCATTTAACATTTGTAGTATCAAGGAAATTATCAAAGTTCTTCAACTCTTTTTCCAAAGTAAAGTCGAGTGGATTAACGAATCGGGTAAAGCCAGTAAACCCGAAGGGAATTACCGGTGCCAGAGATTGATTCGAGAGGTCCAATCACTTATCGCGAACGATACTTCGAAACCTGTATGTACAGTGTTTCGAGAAATCGAAGGAAATTTCCGTGGGATTAAGGCCCGTGGCGTCTTAACGAACAGAACTGCACCAATCGTAGAACACTTTGGCCCTCGTCCAATAATTCCTTATTGAACAATTCTGAGATAAGAGATGGGAAACAAGTTCAAAAGATAAAGGTGACAGATCTAAAGTCAATGTAACTGATTATGTACTTTAAAACTGATAGTAGGTATACATATAAGTGAAATTCAGTGAATGTTTAAATTACTAATAGCTTTCTTTTATCAATTTCACGAGGGCTCTGTCATATTTTGATTCTCAAATTTAGCGTGATAAATGAATCTCTGATAGGGTGTTTGATGTTTTAAAACTTTGAGATTTTGCTTTTTCGAGGTAAATTGATCGTGGAATTTGATTGCCTTGAGAATTGTTGGTTTTATGTTTATTCGCACGACAGTGGTCGAGTTTTGAAAATCTTTGCGCCACGAAGTTACTAAATAAACAAATTTCTACGTTTTGGTATTCTTGTCTTAAAATTTTTCGCGCTGGAATTTCGATACTTTCAAATTTCTGGACTTTGAAATTTCCAGATCTCAACAATTCTACATTTAAAAATTGCCAGGTTTCGAAAGTGTCTGCTTTAAAGGTCCTAAATCTCAAAATTTCTGCGTTTTGGAATTCCTAAGTTATTAAATGCTTCGCGCTGTAATTTCGAGGCTTTAAAATTTCTGGGTCTTGAAATTTCCAGGGCTCTACGATTCTACGTTTCAAAATTCCCAGGTTTCGAAAATCCCTGCTCCAAAGTTCCTAAATATCAAAATTTCTGCGCTTTGAAATTCCTAACTTTTAAAATTGTTCACGCTGGAATTTTCACGCTATAAAATTTCTAAATCTTGAATTTTCCAGATTTTTACAATTTTACATTTAAAAATTTTCAGGTTTCGAAAGTCCCTGCTCCAAAGTTCCTAAACATCAAAATTTCTGCGTTTTGAAATTCCTAACTTTTAAAATTTTTCACGCTGGAATTTTCACGCTATAAAATTTCTAAACCTTGAAATTTCCAGATTTTTACAATTATACATTTAAAAATTTCCGGGTATCGAAAGTCTCTTCTTCAAAGTTTCTAAATTTTATAAATTTCTGCTTTTGGAAATTCAACTCTAGACATTGCAACATTTCAAAGTCCCTACATATGTATTTCAAAGTTTCAAAACACCTTTAGCCTCTATCATTCTTTCAAAAATTACATCTATTTAATCATACTACAAACAAATTTTGCCCAGCCTCAATCTTATTGTCCTTTATCAATCAAAATCTGTAATCTCACGTTATTTCCTCCACCTCCCAAATATTTTCGAAATTCAGAACTTCACTAAAATCCGCCGTATAAAGTCACTAAAAATATCCCCAAAAATCCCCAAGCACACAGCGTGAAGTTCGGGTTTCACTGTCACCCATTCTTCGCGAAGTTTCACTCGGAAGCCCGGTAAGTTCCGCTTTGAAAGTCGGTCAGATGGCAGCGGCTCGAGTGTTCCGGAAGCCTTTCGAAATAACAAGCCGATGGAAATAACACACTTCATAGCCACGAGTGTTAGGGTCTCGCTTACAACGGTTGATCGATAGAGGGCTTAGTTTTCGTGGACCACTTGCATGTGAAGTATGGCTTCAAAAGTATCTCTAAACATAATCTTGCTCTAAAATCTTTTATCACATCTCGATCATACTGATTAACACTATTCTTGAACAAAAAAAAAATGTACATCTAGTATCCCTACTTTTCGATTAATTTGAAAAATTAATTATGAAAATATCTTCGCGATGAAATACCGATAACTTGATAGTGAAAGTACAAAATAATATTTACCTACATTTTTGTTTGTCAAGCTATTCCCACCCGCCCTTCAAAGTTGAAACCCCCGCTATCTCCCGAACTATCGGATATAAAACGAATCTTTGTCGCGAAAGTTTCGCAGTTTCGAACGCACAGTAAAAAAAGTGTTACGGGATTCTCATGAAAAATATCCTCCCTCTCGTGCAAAACAGGTCAATTGGAATCTCGTAGGGTGATGTCGATCGACGAACGTAAACGTTTCCAAAGATATAAAAAAAAACTAAAAAAAAAATCCTCTAGAACTTGATTTTCCCTAAGTCCCCGTTTTTCGTCAAAATCAACGATTTTGCGAATATTTTCAATAGGAAGATTCCCAAAAAATATGTTAAAAACCAGGAATCAATTAAAAATTTTAAGAGTTAGGAATTCCAAAACGCAGAAATTTTGATATTTAGGAGCTTTGGAGCAGGGACTTTCGAAACCTGGGAATGTTTAAACACAGAATTGTAGAAATCTGGAAATATCAAGGTTTAGAAAGTTTATAGCGTGGAAATTCCAGCGTGAAAAATTTTAAGAGTTAGGAATTCCAAAACGCAGAAATTTTGATATTTAGGAACTTTGGAGCAGGGACTTTCGAAACCTGGGAATTTTTAAACACAGAATTGTAGAAATCTGGAAATATCAAGGTTTAGAACTTTTATAGCGTGGAAATTCCAGCGTGAAATATGTTAAAAATCCAGGAATCAATTAATTCGCGTTAAAATCGGCATTCTGAAAGTTTCTGCAAGAAAGTGAAAAGCTCCGAGCTTTCACCAGCTATCAGGAAGCATCTCGCGGAAGCTCGGCGTGTTCCCGAAGCTATTTCGACGGGCCAGTGGAAATTCATCTGCAAATTTGACCCCGTTTCGGCTCCTTTTCGCTGCCGCCACTCGGAACCGATATCCCGCCGGTG
Source organism: Mimumesa dahlbomi (assembly GCA_917499265.3). Taxonomy (NCBI): domain Eukaryota; kingdom Metazoa; phylum Arthropoda; class Insecta; order Hymenoptera; family Crabronidae; genus Mimumesa; species Mimumesa dahlbomi. The sequence goes on along the minus strand of OU824122.1, from coordinate 6,590,085 downwards.
CTGATCGATTATCCACTTCGATTTCATGCACTTCACGGGCCGAATCACGAACGCGGAAGAGGCTATCGGCGAAACTCGCGGCCGAGCCTAAACGAGATTAGTTTGGTACCGCTGGGCACGTGGGGGAAAAAAAATCTGCTGGGAAATTTACCGACGATTTCACTGCGAGACTTTCCCGACTCGGTGAGATTTTCGTGAAACGACTGTTAAAAAATACGAATAATAAAAGAATAATAGAAATTTATTTGAAATTCTTTATTCTAAAAATAGAATTTGTAGAAATATCGAATCAACGAAATTAATTGGATAAGTGCATAATATGGATGACGTGGGAATAATTAAAGATGAATTATTTTAATAAATTGTAGAGATATTGCGAGGATTAATTAAATCTAAATCGATTACGTTAAATTATGATTAATATGTATATATATATAATTTTGATTTTATCTCGCGGTGAGATCAAACAAAATTTGATTCTAAAATAACTTAATGAACCAAGTGAAAAATATTACTTTTAAACGTGTTATTTACGCAGATAATTTACGTGTCCCTGTGTGCGTGATAGTAAAAATACATCAAGCGAGTGGGATAACAAGAAAATCGAATTTTCCCGGGTTTTTCACTCGATGACTTTTGAATTTCAATTCACCGCTACCTTTTGTTTTTTCGGCATTGTCCCTGGCTGCCGGGATTCCGAACAATATACCTACGGAAACCAGTTTGCAGTTTCATCTTCGAAATGGCCGTCGGAATTTTGCGGCCGGCGGCCGTTCAAAGTAGCTTTGTACCGTTTCGAGAACATCCCGTGAACAGGCTGATCAAGGCAACGGTAATGTTGACGGACGAATGCAAACCCACTTTGATAACACGAGCTATTGATAGGCAGATTGCATTGGAAAATATCCGATATAGAGCGTAGAATTCGAAATACCGGCAACGACGGAGAAGTTTAAACGTTTCGACGATTTCCCGACGGCAATTTCACGATAAATAAAATCTATAACGTCAAGCTGTGTATTCTTGTCTTCTTTTTACTCTGTTTTTGGGGGAATACGAGTGGAAATATTACGCGGGGAAATGAATTCTTGCGGATTTTTCCGTGAAATTGGAATGTTATTTGGAAAAAGAGTTAAAGAGGTAATCATCGATTGACTTTTTGCCACTTTTCTAGGAAATTATGAATCAATGAATTATTTGTAGATTATGTAGAAAACACTTAATTTTAATTTTTTTTTTAATTAATTTTGGTATTTCTAGAGTTGTGATTTTTGAAATAAATTCTGTTCTAAAATTTGGACTGTAATAAAAATAAATGTGACAGATTTAGAAATTTCTTTCGAACAAAACTCTTGTGATTTTCAATGTAGGCACCTAAATTTTTTTTATTGATTGTATGTTAAAAGAAGTGGTAATATTTTCGAATAATCTAGAACGTGTCAATCAGTGTTACCACTACGCTTTCACGGTTTAAAAAACACCATCGGACGCACAGTATATTTTTCCGCTGTAACCAATCGACTTGATATTTCGAGCTGGAACTTTCGATTATCATGGAAATTTCTCTCAATTCAGATTTGAATATTGAATCCCTGAAATTTCTTGCTTTCGTTTCCCGTCGCACGTCCACATTCTCGTGTTTTCAATCGCGGCATTCAACTACAACAATTCTCCGGTATTCGTTTGTTAATCATCGTCAACTCGCACCTTGAATTTCGTTATTCCTCCAGCGTTATAGAATTTCTGAAATAGAAACTATTCCACGTTACAGTCAGAAAATCTATAAGCAATTGATATATTATACATAGGTTTATTATATTATTAATAAAATATTTCTATTTCTCAGACTTTCCATTAAATTTTCTATTTTCTATAAATTTCACTCTGACGACTGTAAAATTAAATTACGAGGAATAATTTATCTAATACAACAATTTAACACTTAACACTAAATATCAAAGTTTCTTGCGTTTTGGAATTCGTAACTCTCAAAAATTTTCACGCTGGAATTTCCGCGCTATAAAATTTCTAAACCTTGAAATTTCCAGATTTCTACAATTCTGTGTTTAAAAATTCCCAGGTTTCGAAAGTCCTTGCTCCAAAGTTCCTAAATATCAAAATTTCTGCGTTTTGGAATTCCTAACTCTTAAAAATTTCCACGCTGGAATTTCCACACTATAAAATTTCTAAACCTTGAAATTTCCAGACTTTTACAATTTTACATTTAAAAATTTTCAGGTCTCGAAAGTCCCTGCTCCAACAATTTAACACCGTCACTCGAAATTCATTTCAGTATTTTTCGAGTAAATGTTCGATTTACAACCCCAACGACACTCGTGGTCGTCACTTTTCAAAATTTCATGGCGAACACCTCGATCTCTTTCGAAAACAAGCCCCGATGTGTCTTCCCGTAAGCCTGGCGGCCTATAAAGCTTGATCAACGTCGTCGAAAGGACCTTATCGTAGATTTAAGGCCGTAGGACTAAATCTGCCTGCCCGAGACAAATCCCGAACGCACCGATCGATCCCGTATAAATCCTGGATTCGCCATGCAAAAAGGGGGAAACTCGGACGTCCGTTATACGGTGTCCAATGGGGGCCCCATACACCTGATAACATTGACATTTTTTCAGAAAAAGTTATCAGATATTCAAGGAAACTAAACTTAGAATATTTAAAAAAAAATTAATTCCACAATAGTTTCTATTTTAGTAAAAATTGGTATATTTAATATATTTAGTATATTTAACAGAAATTTGAAATTATTAACATGGTGTATGGGGCCCATGGAACTACGCACGATGCAAGGAAAAGTATCAAAAATGATTGGTCCAGATCCAAAATGGTATAAAAAGAACAATTTTCCAGTTTCAAAACTTGTATTTTACCAATCGCACGGTTGTCAGTCGTTAGTTAGAGAAATGACAATGAATTTGTTTTTGTGTACACTCGATTCATTGTTAGGTGTGATGGCACGTTAATTAAAGCTGTATTGTATTATATGTATTTCGGCGACAAGAGTTACGGGAAACATTGAAACTGCAACAAGACCGTTGGGAAAATCGCAAATTATACGAGTGGATACTTTTTACACCGTTAATGGATCCGGTAAATCTTGCATTGATCATTCCGACGATTAATATTAACGTAGCGATTAAAAATGCGAATTAGTATCGAGGGTTTCCAAACTGCAATGCTGTAAAACAATTATAGAATTAAGGTGTCGCAGACCGTCGGAAGTAGTCGTCGTAACCAAAAACTCTTTTTTCAAAAAAAAAAACTAATCTACTAGTTAAAACTCCAAAATGCTTGTTAATCAATGATAAACAAAAGTAGCTGATAAACAATTCGTTTAATATTATCAAGTAGCAAGATATTATCTACGAGATAAACAGGTTCAAGCGTAAATAGAGTAAATGATGAATATATATAATAATAATAATTTGCAATCAGCGATAAAATATGGAGGAAATGATCAAGTATCAAGACCGAGAAGTAATTAAAATTCAGTGTGAGAAATAGGAGCCAAGTTACCTTGTAAAATACGTAATTATCAAGGCATCATAGACGAAGGCAAATTTTCAATAAAATTGGAAAATAGTGTAGAAGAGAATGATTAATAATAAAATTCATTAAGAAAATATGAAAAGAATTAGCAAATGGAATCCGTGAAAAGTTGATAATCATCCATATGTCAGCTTCCTAATTAATTGTTTGAAAAATACTTGAAATCTCGACTACTTCCGGCGGCGTTCACGTGTGATTCTGACGACAATTGAAAACAGATCTTTAAGGCTGCTTTCACACCAAGATTTTCTGTATTTCTGAAGACTCTAATCTTTCGATATATCTGAAGTTCCGCAAACTTTGAATTTCCCGCGCCTAAATTCCCTAATCTTTCCATTCCCATAAATCAAAATGTCTTCCTTTTGAAAAATTCGTAACTTAGATACAGCGAAATTTTAAGGTGTAACATTTTTTCAATTTCCCTATTCTAGTTCCTTTCATTTCAAATTTCCCGCGCTTAAATTCTCTAATCTTTCCATTCCCACAACTCAAAATATCTTCACTTTGAAAGATTCAAAACTTACATACAGCGAAATTTTAAAGTGTATCATTTTTTCAATTTCCCTATTCTAGTTCCTTTCATTTCAAATTTCCCGCGTTTAAATTCCCTAAGCTTTCTATTCCCACTCTCACAAATTCCCCAAACAATCAAATACCCTATCCACCGAAGAATCTCACAAATTTCTCGCGTACCTAAGCATTTGAAAATTTATTTTCTCTTCAAATTTTACTACTAATCAAATTAGATATAACAAACTGTCTTCCCCCGGGTTCGGACTTGGTGTGAAAACTCGCCCTAACGTTCCATACCGTTTTGTAATCTGGCTCACCGTTCGTTCGGCCATTCGGCCGTGGTTCGTTTTCATCGAGTAGAAGAAGGAGGACGGTGGTGTATTTAAAGGTGGTTTTTCATTAGAGCGGATATGGTGATCGTGATTGGTTCTCTTGACCTGATCTGACCGACTCAAGCGGTCTCCGATACCGGAAGCGGTGGCTGGCCACCGGAAGTAGTCATGGCAGGCGCGGTGTTCGTGGTGGTGGGAACCGGAAGTGGCTGTAGAGCCTGCATGTCACAGGTGTGGGAACCGCGCTTCTTTAGGTCCTGGAACAATTCGTATTTCGGACATGTTTGAATTTCGGCCTCCTTCTAACACCCCCTTTCTTTCATTTCAAATTTCTCTCTCTCTCTCTCTCTTACTCCCTCTCTCTCTCTCTCTTTCGCTCTCTCGTTCATTCGATCATTCTAGCAATCTATTTCTCTCCCTCTCTCTCTTTTTCTCTCGTTCATTTTTCACTCGTTCTCTCTCTCTCTCTCTCTCTGATGTTTTTCGCTAAAAGTTTCTAGAGCGACTATAGAAATCTAAAAATTATTTACAAGGCGAGTTACACTACTTTCTACGTCTTCTCTCTCTCTCTCTCTCTCTCTCCTCCCTCCTCACTCTCTCTCTCTCTCTTTCTTTCTGTCTTTCGCTCTCTGTCTCTCTGTGTGTCTCTCTTTCTCTCTCTAGATGTGTCTGTATCGGTTTTGTATTTACTGTTGATTTCTCTAGTCTTTCGTTTTCTTGTTCTCGGATATTCTGTCAAGCTTCTCGGTCAGTGAATTTGGAAATTTGTTCTTGTTTTTTTTTTCTTTTTGTATTTTCTCGAGAGTGATTCCCTCCCTCGGGAGAACTCAGCGTCCTCGGAAGGAGAGTCGGAACACCGATACGAGAGTGTATGTTCTGTTTTTCTTATATATCTTTTTTTTATCTGGTTGGTTTCTAACTTGTTCTGGGTGAAATGATGTGGAATGCGAGTCTATGTGGCGTCCGTTAATCCCGCGATACTTTCCGATAACCGACCGACTATAATAATTAGCTAATCGGGAAAAAAAGAAAAATCACTACGAATTTTGACGACGATATTCCGCGGTAGATTCAAATCGATTATTAGAAAAATCCACAAATTAAAAAAGAACGTAAAAACCATATTCTTGCTGGACCGAACAAATCCCGAAATAGAAAAACGAGAAAATTTAATTTTTCACGTTCAATAGATCAAGTATTTATTTAATTGTCGAGAAAAACCAGGGAAAAAAACAACAACGACAGTAACAAATTTCCGATTACTTTCCGGACGAATCCCGGTCGAGAAACCGAGACGAAAGAACGAAAGAGAGTTGTCGAGAGGAAGGGAGAATGAAAGAGAACGCGAGTGGAAATCAACGTGCAACGAACAAACAGAAACAGGTAAGTAGATTAGAATAATTATGTATATATATATATATATATATCGAAACATGCTTTGACACCACGTATTAAAAATGTATTTATATCGAACGATCAGTAGTACAAAACGAGTAGGGGAAATGAGTAGAGTTCGGAAAAGCGGACAATGTCACTAACAACAAGAACAACACCAATCATAACAATATCAAAAAGGTGGTAGAACAGCGATAAACACACAAGATACAATTATTATACATATATTATATATATAGTATATATAAATATATTTATATATTTAAAAAAAAAAAAACAAATAGGATCGACAATTCGAGGGGGTGGTAGTGTAGGTGATCGATCGTTAAAAAGCATGCCAGGTGCATTACGAGTTAATTTTCGAACAAGCAGTAATTACGAAAATTCACCTCACTGAATTTTCCCTAAAAATCAAGTTTTTTTTTTATTTCTCTCGAAATAATACTTTGTACAGTAGTTTATTTCCCGTCGAATTTCGGGATGAATTCGCACGATTATTCCCGTTGGATTTTTCACTTTGGGGGAAAATCTACTCACGTGCACTGTTCACACTAACTCGTCTAGATTTCGATCGTGTTTCTTTTTTTTTTTTTTTTGGGTTGAAGGGGGGGGGTTAAGTATATTTTATTGGAGAGTAAGTATTTCATACAAGATGCAGTGCGCTGATTAAGGTGCAATTATTTATAATTCTGCGGTTCAATTGTACGATACATACGTCGAAGCTTCATCAGCGATTGGTTGTCAGGCGAACGTTGTGTAAGCGATTTATCTATCAACGAAGCGGTACTCTCTTAATTACCGAAGCGTCCCAACAGTACACTAAATACCTCGAAAATTACGCTAAATACAGAAGCGTACTCGAACGGGGATGAAAAAAAAAAGCTTGCGCGATTCGTCGGCTGTAGTTTTTTATGTACAGGAGGTATTTTCACCCGTTCGTGGATTTGGTTTTTTTTCTTACACTAGTATTTTAAAGTTTTAGATAGTAAAAAAAAGGCCAGCATAAATTTATAAATAATTATATGAATAGAACGATCGATAAAATTAAATAGTTTTACCATTTTAAAGTGGTGACTTGGAAATAATATCGTTCTTTCATTTTAGTGTGATTTTTTTCACGAACTAAGGACTTGGTAATTACCGTTTGGTAAGTCGTTCGGAAAAATGTAATTGAATCGGTAAGAAAGAAAATAAAAACTTGAAAATATTGTAGAAAACCGAGTTTTCTTTAAATGAAAGAAACTGTGTCTTCGTGTACATAATTGTTTATGTGACAATATTAGAAAATTGGTGTTACAGTGTGTGTTGATGTTTGTGGAAATCGTGGAAATAATTATTTTATAAGGAATAATTGAATTTTTAATATTTAAGTTAATTAATATTGCAGTAAATATTGTAAAAAAAATTAAAAAACGATTAGAATCATCGTTCTCAGCGTTATTAGAATTTTATTTTTGAGCGAGACACCTCTTTAAACCGCTGCAAAAAATCAATGGTTCCGGCGTGAGTCATACAAATATTAGTTTATTGAAAACAATGAAAAATACGCGGAAATAAAATGCTTCGCTGAAAAGTTAAATATTCCTCGCTGTGTTTTTTCCCTCACTCAGCGATTAAATTTCACGGCTGGTTGGAAATGAATACGTTTATATTTCTTGGCGTCCAGTTTCCTCCCGTAATCGGTGTTTTTTCAAGTAATCACACGATATTCGGTAATTCAAGTAAATTCAGATTTCCATTTTAATTAAACAGATAAACATCTGTCATCGATAAAGCCCGTTAAACCAAAATCACGCCCACGGAAATATAATTCCCGAAATCGGATGTATTAACTTTTCCTATTTTCCCGTTTTCCGAAAGGGGAATAAAAAATCATTCGTCATCCAGGAACGGGTTGAAAGACTCGACGATGATCTCGCGAACGTTCGCGTGCGATTTAACGATACCAGTCCTTTGCAGCATCGTTTTTTAGCTTCCCCCCTTCAAAAGGAAAGAAAAAAAAATATGGAACAGAAATGACAGAGAAAAAGAGTAAAGTGAAAATCCGTCGGAACGCATGCACAAACCGTCGGATTTTCCTGGGGAAATCCGGAAACCGCAGCCGCGCGCCGCAATGCGGTTAAGTCGTCATCTTGGAAATCCTTTTCTGGCTTGAATGACGATTCGTCAGTCGATGATCCTTAGCAGCAGTGTAATTTGCATTTTCGGATAGAATCTGTTCTTCTCGCGTTTAAATGTCCTAATTCTGGAGAACGTTTTAAGTCGATTCTCATCACATTTTGCAGATTTTTGGTTTTCGTTTTGTATATAGTAAATTATTTATATTATTTGAGGTAGAATATTTTAGGAGAAAGGTATAGTTATTTTTCAAATTAATTGTTGAGGTAGAAAATCAGATTCGGTGGGAAAAAGAATAATGGAAAATGTGTTGGTAACGACAGTCAGCTGTCGTTAGAATTTATTATTAGACATTTTTTCTAATTCATTAATTTATTCAGAGTACCTTTCAATCAATGTTCAGGGCTTTAATTAAAAAATTATTTAACTAAACCTAGCTAAAAGAGTCAATAGAAATAAATAACTACAAATTTTCCTTGACCACAAATTAATCTTTCGCAAAATTCCATTTAAAATCCCTATTTTCCCTAATTCTACATTCAAAACGAGTGTTCTGTTATTTCCATATAATTTCTATCATACGAGGCCTGTTTTCACCGAACGCTTTTTCTTTTAACAGAAATAAAATCAAAATTCAAGAAACAGCCATTTAAAATCGCTATTTAAAAACGAATCACTCTCGATTTTTCTCGAATCAAGTTACCCGACGAAATTTGACGAATAAAAAATCGCAGCCGTTTAAAAAGTACACCACCAAACGCTTTTTCCAACAGAAGCGAAGTCAAGATTCAAAAAACATCCATTTCCATTTGAAATCATTATTTAACACTAGATTTACGGATGCTGATTAGATACCTACATTTACTGAAGTGTACTTTACTAATATACTAATATAATTTACTAAGTGTAAATTAACATTTACATATGTTTCATTACTTAACTAAAAACCAACGTATGTATTTCGAAAATAATATTACAGTTTATACATATATATTATATAATATCATATATTATAATAATATATAATATATATTGTATAATATATTCGACTTATATAATATATTATATAATATATTATATAATATATATATATATAAATATAATTATAGTTTATATATTTATATATATATATATATAGTAAATCAAATTTTGAATGAGTCAAATTGGCTCGGTCCGTAAATCTAGTGTTAAAAACGAATCACTCTTGGAACTTCTCGTATCAAGTTAACCCACGAAATTTGACAAATAAAAAATCGCAGCCGTTTTAAAAGTACGGTCGCAGATGTTTTTCGCGAAACGGTCCCGGCGAAAACGAGCAAAATTCGTCGGCGCCGAACACAATACAAGAGAAACGCATTAGGAGGGCGTGAGCGTGTATCGCGTTCGGATTCCTCTTGACGGGTCTCGCATTAATCATCGGGGATGAGTCGACCCGCTTATTAAAGGTCCGAAGGCATTAGTTTACGAAGCGGAATCCTTCGAGGACGACCGTTAAGCTCAATCGTAAAATAAATCATACGGCACGTCGCTAGCCACTAAAAATCGCGTGGCAAAACTGCCGCGAAAGCGTTCGGAGAAAACAGGAAACAAATGTCCGAGTTTCGAGATATCGAACTATAGTGTATGTGTTGCTATAACGATCAAAAGAGCCGACGATTTTTGATTACTTTGAATATTGCGGCGGGATTTATGATAATTTGTATATTCTTTTGTATAGGGTGTAATATAAGTAGTGGGAAAGTTCTTTAGAGCACATAGTATGCATTAAATAATGAAAAAAATAGAATAAAAAAGATAGGTTCGAAAAGTATCCTCTATAGAGATACAACCCCTTTTGTAAGTTTTTTGTTTTTTTTGTAACATTTTGTTATGTACTTTCAGTCTTTAAAAATGGGTCCACTATTTATGTTACACCCTGTATAACAGTTCTAAAAAAATCAGAATAGAACGTATATATCATTTGTTAAATAACTTAGAGAAAACAATGGGAAAATGTGGAACGAAATCTAGAAGAATGAAAGGAAAAAATCGAAAATAAAAATCCTATCCCTGATTTATCATCACTTTAAGACTCCAATGTAACGGAATGATTTCACAGAGAAATTAACCGTGAAGGTAAAAAACAATTACGACGATCAAATGAGTTCGCGAAACAATAGGAAAACGACAAGTGATCGTCGTAATTGGGAATGCGGTTTAAAAGCCTGGTATCATTATCATTATCGCATTAACGCGAGCCCCTTTGCAAAACGGAGTTCCGATGTCGCAGCGAAGGGAATCATTTGGATGAAAATCACCGTGCGCCTGCTCGGAACATCAAAGGGAACAGCGAAAACTGTAAACGAGAGTTTCTCCCTCCGAACGACTTATTTCACCGGTTGTTTCGTCGTCTCGAAAAACCTTTGTCGGCTGTGTGTATGTGTTTTTGTGTGATTGAAGAAATAGAAAAAAAATATGAACGAAATTTTAAAGCGTCGGAATTTTTAAGCATTGATATTTCAAAGCAAAGAAATTTCAAAGCGCCGAAAACTCAAAGCGCTGAAATTTCAATGCGTTGACATTTTAAAAAGCATAGAATTATCAAAGCGTAGAAATTCCAAACGTAGAAATTTCAAAGCGTTGAAATATTAATGCGTTGACATTTCAAAGAGTAGAAATTTCAAAGCGCTTAAATTTCACAGCTTGGGAATTTCAAAGCTTACGAATTTCACAGCTTGGAAATTTCAAAGCATAGAAATTTTAAAGTTTAGAAATTTCAAAGCATAGAAATTTCAAACCTTGGGAATTTCAAAGCTAAGGAATTTCAAAGCGTGGAAATTTCAAAGCTGGGGAATTTCAAAGCATAGAAATTTCAAAGCTTGGGAATTTCAAAGCGTAGAAATTTCAAAGTTTAGAAATTTCGAAGCATAGAAATTTCAAACCTTGGGAATTTCAAAGCGTGGAAATTTCAAAGCATGGAAATTTCAAAGCTTGGGAATTTCAAAGCGTAGAAATTTCAAAGCTTAGAAATTTGAACGCATAAAAATTTCCCCGGTTGTTTCGTTGTCTCAAAAAACCTTTGTCGACTATGTGTGTCATTGAAGGAATAGAAAAAAATATGAACGAAATAGGAACATAAGCTCAATGGTGTCGGGGAGTACAAAAAAATAAATAAAAAATAAAAAAAGAGAAAAAACAGTGATCTTTAGTCTACGAGGGAGATATATACTCGATCGAGAATTTCCGGATCTAGAATCTGATCCGCTGTTTGCCTTTCCGGTAAAAGCTTTCTACTCTCTAAGGAGATTAATTTACGTGCTATTCTTTCGCTGGATTTTCTCGGATAAAGATTTCTAGTGTTTAGACGATTTGCTAGAGTATCGTGGTTTCTCGGGACGAGGAAATGTCAAATTAGAAAAAATAGGGTAGGGGACATTTAATCCTGCATCGGTGGCATGTATCAATTGATTTTTAGAGTGTTTAATTAGAAATTACTTGTTGATAAGTGATTGCTTTCAGAAAGGGGTTTGATAAGTTTGGAATAATGGATGCCGGTGTTTTTATAGGGCTGGTGGAGTTTAAAGGCGATCGATAGGGGTGTGGTGATTAATACGAGGACTTTTAGTACGAATTTAGAGGCTTTGAAATTCGAATGTATTAAATTTTTAATAGGATTCGAAGTTTCTGGGCTTTGAAATATCTGGATCTGGAAGATTGTAAGCCTTTAAATTTCAGAAACTGTAATTTTCTGCGCGTTTAATTTCCTATGTTGCGAAATTTTAACGTTTTGAAATTCCTGTGCCTCGAAGATTCAAGCTTTGAAACTTTAATGTGTTAAAATTTCTGCGCTTTGAAATTTCAAAGCTTCAAATTTCTGCGCCTCGAAATTTCAAACCTTCGAATTTCTGCGCCTCGAAATTTCAACGCTTGAAATTTCTGTGCGCTGGAATATCAAAACTTCAAATTTCTGTGCCCTGAAATTTCAATGCTTTAAATTTCTGCGCTCTAAAATTCCAAAGCATCAAATTTCTACGTCCTGAAATTTCGAAAGCTTTAAATTTCTACGCTTTGAAATGTCAACGCATTGAAATTTCAGAGCGCAGAAATTTGAAGCTATGAAATTTCTGCGCCACGAATAGTGAAGCTTTAAAACTTCTACGCTCCGAAATTTCGAAAGCATCAAAATTCAACGCATTGAAATTTCAATGCCTTAAGATCTCAGTACTTTGAAATTTCTATGTCCAAATTTTTAGCTTCCAAATTTCCCCACGTTAAACTGTGTACACTCTAAAATTCCAAAACCTTCAAATTTCTCTCTGTATACATTTCAAAGCCTCGAAATTTCAGCATCTAACCGCTCTCCATTGTCAAATATTTTCCATTCAATTTCCCCGCAAAGGCTCTTAATTCTAACTTTCCCGTCGAACTAAATTTCTATCAAAGTCCACACCACACTTTATCTTCCCCCAGGTCCCAAAAGCTCTTCGGTCGGCCCTGTTTCCCGCACCAAATTCACCGTATTTATCCCACACTAACGAAACACACCCACTCATTAAAACACAACGATATATTATAATATATTACATAATATATTACATCGCCATCTCTGAACTGAACTTTCCATCGCCACCGTTGTAAGGTTAAAGTAGATTAAAGAATTGATACTAAAATAATATTCGATCATTAATAAAAAATAACAAATCGTTTTCTACTTAAGGTTAAAATGTTCTAAAAATCAATGGGGCTTTTTTTCAATTTTTTCTACGGACGCGTGGAAATCAACGGAAGCAAAGAAGCGTTTGAATGTCGGCGGGAATGCATAAGTCAAAAGCCAGATCAAAATCAGCCGCAGTAACACTGTAAAGTTTCAATAGGCACCATGCCAAAGAGGTTTCGCATCGAACAGAACTTTCGTCTTCGTTTGCGAATAACAGCCACCGTTGAAATAAAACACGATAAGAGAAATGGTGGGAGAAAACAAAAAAAAATATAATACGTCGAAAGGCAAAAAAGTGTAGCGCAAATCTGGCGCATTAAATGCGAATTCGAATGCCGGGATTTTCTCGATCTCGTTCAAATACGACCTGTGTTTCCACCGTTACCGAAAAAAATGCGGTGTAATGTATTGTTTGCGATATGCTGTTGTTTTTTTTTAATTTTTTTTAAAGTTGCTTTCAGCCGGAATAAAAGTGGTAGGTTTACGGAAATTTCGTTCACTGAAGTTATTGTTTGTTTTTTTGTTGGATTTGTTGAAATAAAACTGGGATAGAGATGAATGGATTTTTAATTGGACGGGATATTTGTGATTTTTTGATAATCGGAGGGGAAGAAATAAATTGAAGATCGGATAGAAATTGACTTGTATGTATGTGTATTAAATGTACATAAGAAGCAGTACTTTTTTCGAGAAATTTAAAGTTTGAGGTTTCGAATATTGTGAAAGTAAGAATAGAATTTTATTCTTTAGAGTCGTTTGAAATGAAAAGTGCTGTAGAACTGCGTAGCTATATTTGTTAAGAAGCTGGACAACTTCGAATTTAGTGAATGTGCTACATATTTTCGAAATTGGAGGATCTGTCACCGAGTTCCAGGCGTAGAAATTTGAAAAATCGACGACACTTAGAACTCTTAAAAGTGTCGGAAATGTAATTTTACACGAATTATGTAAAATAGACTGGGGAGTTGGCCAGCTTGCCAACATCTCCGGATATCCTAAAGCTGGATTCACACGAAGATTGTCAAATCGAGTTGAGTTCGGTGAAAAAGAGATAATTACGAATCTAAAAATTCCTGGAGATATGTAAAATATAGAAATTTGAAAACTTAGAATTATTTGAACACACAAGTTTCAAGGATTGAGAATTTATTGAGTCTAGAAATGTTAAAGCGAAAAAATTATAAAATAAAAACTTCAAGGCGAAGAAATTTCAAAGCATTGTAATTGCAAGGCAAAGAAGTTGCAAAGCGTTGAAATTACAAAGCAAAGAAATTTCAAAGCGCTGAAATTTCAATACACTGACATTTCAAAGCGTTGAAATTTCAATACGCTGACATTTCAAAGCGTAGAAATGTCAAGCGCAGAAATTTCAAAGCGCCGAAATTTCAAAGCATCGAAATATTAAAGCGTTGACATTTCAAAGCGCAGAAATTTCAAAGCGTAGAAATTTCAAAGCGTACAAATTTCAAAGCGTAGAAATTTCAAAGCGCCGAAATTTCAGAGCATCGAAATATTAATGCGTTGACATTTCAAAGCGCAGAAATTTCAAAGCGCTGAAATTTCAAAGCATCGAAATATTAATGCGTTGGCATTTAAAAGCTTAGAAATTCCAAAGCGTAGAAATTTCAAAGCTTAGAAATTCCAAAGCGTAGAAATTTCAAAGGTTAGAAATTCCAAAGCGTAGAAATTTCAAAGGTTAGAAATTCCAAAGCGTAGAAATTTCAAAGCTTAGAAATTTCAAAGCTTAAAAATTCCAAAACGCAGAAATTTCAAAGCATAAAAATGTCAAAGCAAATAAATCTCTGCGCCCCATATTTCTCCGCATTACTATTTCCACGCTAAAGTTATCCAATAATACAAACACTTTCCCTTTAAAATTTCGCTGAAACAAATCCCTCAATATTTCTCCACGTCTCAATTTAACAGTCGAAAAATTTCTCTGCACAATAATATCAGCATTCTGTATATTCGACGACTTGAGAACGTACGTCACTATCCTGAACTCAATCGAATTTGACAATTTCGGTGTGAAAGGAGCCTAACGAAGCGAGAGAGGAAGTGTTTCTCGGGGCTAAAAGCGGACACCCAGAAGCCAATCCAGGGATCAGCCAACGCGACACGATATCTGTTCGACGACCAATGGGGATGCATGGGAGGCCTTCGTGTGTCCTTCGTCCTGATCCTCCCATGGAAGGACAAGAAAACGCGCCTGATATCCTCCCAGTCTCCACACAAGTATAGAATGCCGCAATACGTATTGACGGATGATTTTAATTAAAGCTTACGAAGCGAGAATCAAATACAGGGAAATAAGAAAACTGCATCCTTACTAAAACTTGGAAATTTAATTTTTAGTTTCTGGATATATTATATAACTTTTTGACAATTTAATAATTATGTTATATATAGAATTTTTCTATGGTGGTATTTTAAGTAGGAAATGTTCGGGAAAATGTCATCGAACCGAAAGAATTGATTATTGTTTTAAATTAGATTTTTTTTTGAAGTTATACATCTCTATGGCGGGAAAGTTTCATTGCGTAGAATTTTGAGACTTTTGAAAATTCATACGTAGAAAATTTTGAACGCTTTGAAATTTCAGGGTCGCAGAAATTTTAAAGCTTCGAATTTTCAACGCGTGGAAACTTTCGGTGGCAAATATTTCAATGCGTAGAATTTGGAATTTTTTGAAAGTTCGAACGTAAAAATTTCAGACCGCTAATATTTCAAAATCTTTAAATTTCGGAGCGCTAAAATTTCCTGACCCATAAATTTCGCCGCGCAGAGAGGAAATTTCCAAGTTTCGGTATGAAAACGTGATCTTATTAATTTCCCCACTTTCAATACCCCGTTCGTCATAAGTTTTAATTAAAAAGTGTCGATACCTTTTGCCGCACCCTTTTTATCGTAAACACATTTTATAGACATCATGAAATATTATACACGTGTGCATAAATGATACACACCCAAAGAACACGTGATGCTCTTCCATAATTCAAAAAATCATCTACGGGGTGTCTCGTAAATCACACTTTTCCGGGAATGCAAATTTTCATAATCGATAAAACACGACCCTATTCTAAACCCTACAACGTCCTGTACAAAAACACCCTGTACATTATTAATAAAGTACACACGATATTCCAAGGGTGTATTTGTTACCTTTAAAGTGTCCAACTTTAATATTTCATAGAATAACCAGATATTCCTTACAGAAACTCATTAACATAAAACACATACTAGTTCAACGACGCTATTAATTATTTAAAATTTAAAAAAATCATACTAACACACACAGATGACGTAAATGCGATAAAAATCATATTTAATAATAGAACAAATATTTTATTCTTATTTTAAAAATGTTGTTGTCCATGGTATCAAAAATTTTCTAGATATTAATTAGTTTATAATTAATCCGGACGAACGATGAAATATTCGGTGAACACTTTAACGGAAACTCGTGAAAATTACGTCACACGTGTATAACGTTGCGTACACATATAGCACGATAATATAATAACGTACAATAATTATCATTGTACATCCACAACGCTTTTCCAGACAACACACTTTTCTTTACCTTTTTCCGCACTTGTATACGGTCGCCATATACGAGCACCACTCTATCCTTGCTCTCGTTCGTGGTGAGCTGATAAGACAAGCTCTAAAAGTGGACATTTTCAGCGGCCATGATGATAACAGCCGCAATCGATCGTTTCAAATACGTGGACACGTACACACGTTCGTAATCGTGGTCCGTTGCAAGTATTTTTCGTGTACGACATTTATTTTATTGTTGTTGTTATTATTATTATTTTTTTTATATCATCATCATCATCATTATCATTATCGTCATTATATTCGTTTCCATATGATACACGTTCGTTCGGTCCCATCGTCGGAATGAAAATGTCGCACGTGTGTGTGTGTTTGTTTTTTTGCGATTCGTTCGGTTGTTGTTTTTAATTGAAATTTCGTCCACGAAATTCCGACGAGAAAGAGAGGGGAGAAGAGAAGAAAGAGAGCGCGGGAGAGGGATCCATTCGCGTCCGTTCCGCACGGTTTCACGTGGACGAATTCGATTTTCCGTGTGCGTCAGTCGTTTGGTAGAATTTTTTTTTCCCCCGTGTATACATATATATTTTTATATGTACACGTATATATATATATATTTTTTTTTTTTTGGTTCAAGTTTTTTTTTTATTTTCATTCGGTTTGTTTTCGGTATCCACCATACGAAGAGGAAGTAGAAGTAGAAGAAGAACAATCGAACAGAGAGGGTTGAAGAGGAGAAAATTTGTCCGATTCGTTTTTTTTTGTTTTTTTTTGTTTCGTCACAGGCCGCAGAAACGATGACGGTTGGATCGACGAACGATGCACGTGATGACGGTCCCGGGGTCCAGTTTCCACGTGGGCGACGGGCGATTGGTCGGTCGTCGATGACGGGTGGCACGGAAATGAGGAAATAGAGAATTTCATTGGTGTATACAGTGTAGATATATATATCCATGATTCGTGTGTGTCTTGTGTCAATTATTTTATTTATCATTTGTTTTTAAACAATTATCCTTTCTTTTCATTTTTTTATATATATATATATCTATTATTCTCTTAATTGCCGTAAGAATATCTGTGTTGTTGTTGTTGTTGTTGTTGTTTACTTATTTTTTGTCTGTATTCCCATTATTCTCACGTGTTACGCTTATCATTACAATAATTATTTATTTATACATCTCCGACTCCTCTTCCATCAGAGTCACATAACAATTCTCTCGTATCAACCTTTATATATCATTATCCATTTCGCACCTCGGTTTTGCTTACGTATTTTTTTTTTTTATTTATTTTTCTTATCCCGGTTTACCTTATTTTCCTCGACACCTCGTGTCTCCTTATTACTTTTTTTTTCTTTAACCATACTTTCTCACATAGAATCTATTTTTACGTTTCTAGGCTTTTTTTTTTTTTTTAGAAGGAGGCCTCGACAAGGTACGTCCCGTCCACCCCCGTTTGCCCGCCCTGGGCACCCGACACTTGCGCCCGTGTCGCCGGGATGTACTGGCTGTACGCCTGCTGAAATCCACACCACAAGCACACACTACATTGTTGCACGCAGGCGAACCTACTCCTAGACTGACTGACTCTGTCTACCTGGCTAGGGAAAACGCACCCCTCGACTCGTTTCACAGCGGGGCTCTACGGTCGTCTCGCTATAGTTTTTAGTTTTCCGGGGGTGGTTTCAACGGGGGTGACTAGAGACTTTCGGCGGAGTGAAATTACTTGGCGATGGGGGATGTTGAGTTACTGTATTTTTTTTTTTTTTGGGACACTTTGGGGAGGCGAAGAATAGTGGAACTTTTTTGGATTGTGATATTTAATTTTGGAATTTTGTAGGTGGTGAAGATTTGTGTAAAATGAGATTTTTAAGGGTTGATGTTTTGGGGTTGTTAGGTTGGAAGAACTTGAATTTTTGGGTCTTTGAATTTTTGGTTTTGTTTAGAGGCTTGATATTCCTATGTGTTGAATTTTCTGCGATTTGAAAATCGAAAAAGCTTGGTAATTCCATATTTTTTGGTTTTGTTTAGAGGCTTGATATTTCTGTGTTAAATTTTCTGAATTTTGGAAATCGGAAAAGCTTGATAGCTTTGCGAAACGGAGGTGAAAAAGTGAAAAATTATTCACGGGTTGAAATCCGTGCGTTTTGAAAATGGACAAATTTGAATTTTCTGAGATGAAGAGTCCCAAAAATTTAAAATTTCTTCGCGTTCAATTTTCTGCGTTGCGAAACACCAAGACCTTAAGTTTCCGGTATTTTGGAATTCTAAAGACACTAAATTTTACGTGCTGAAGTTTTTGCGTTTCAAATCTTGAAAAACTTTGAAATTTTCATCCTTTAAAATCTCTATGCGTTTAAATTACAGTGTACCGTAGCTTCCAACCCCTAAAATTTCTATATATAAAAATGTCCAACCCCGACATCTCATTAAAATTTCAATGTCCCGAACTTCGCCTTGAAATTTCCCCTCGGAAAGTCACCGCGCTTGAAAATTTCCATCTCAATTAATTTCTCTCCCCGTCGCCAAGTAATTTCAACCACTCTACAGTGTTTCTGACAGGGTGGGCTAACAGGGGCTCCAAAATTCTGGCGATTCTAACAAATGCAGAAATTGGGAAAAATAAATACAAACAAACTCTCACTATCAACTGCAATAAAGGTGCCACTCGGACCGAGGTGAACACGGTGAAAAAGTTTGAGGAAAAGAACGATAAAGGGGTGAAAAAGAAAAATATTACGGAACCCCTGAATGACTGTGTCTAACAATAAGTGGCTGTCACACGAACATCGTCTGTTGATGCGTGATTCTCTGGGACATTTATTTTTTCTATGCTATAAGGGTGTCTTTTCACAAGTAGTATAAAAGAGCTTTTTTATGTTATATATAGGGTGTAACATCTATGACAATGGAGAACTCATATTCCACTTTAACATATGATTTTCCTAGATGAATACTTTTTGTTGTTTTCTATGAAATTGTAATCTATTAATGTAACTGGTTCTACGGAATTACTGGATATAATTTTTTTTTTACTTGTTCTCGGAAGTGGTTCATAAATTGTGTTACATACAATATGAATTTTTCTTGGAAACCTTATGAAACGTCCTGTAATAGATTCGTCAGTGGTTCGAGGTGTTCGAACATGATCGGGCGTCATGCTTGTCACTCCGAGAATGGAAATTAATTTGCGATTATGCCTGTTCCCCCGGCCTCTGCCCGGAATCGGTGCACCGAAATTAATTCCCGACGCTGACAACCGAGTGCCGCACATTTAATTAAATTTAATTAACTCGTATCGACGCCACGCGACGCCACGTTTCACGAATTAAACGTACGATCGTTCGGAAATCGAAATTGTGGTGTAGATTTTAGAATGATCCGTCGCGACTGCGTTTTCGTTGATGTCGGTAAAATGATATTTCGTACTACTGAATTTTTTAAAATGTCCCAGTAAGGTTTCAAGGTTTGTAGATTCTGTGCGTTAAATTTCTTAGGTTTGGAAATCTTTGCGATTTGATTTCTCTGTGTCGAAGTGTACAGAGGGTATTTAATTGAAAGGACTTTTCAATTTAAAGGATTAGAAATTTCTGAGCTTCGAATTTCCCATGCTTTGAACTTTCAGAACCCCATAGTTTCTAGGCTTCGATATTTCTGTGCTTTGAATTTCCAAGGCACTGAAATATCTGCGCTTGGAATTTTCACAGCACTGAAATTTCTACGCTTTGAATTTCCATGGCACTGAAATATCTGCGCTTTGAATTTTTAAGGCATTGAAATTTCAGCACTTTGAATTTCCAAGGCACTGAAATTTCAACGCTTTGAATTTCCAAGGCACTGAAATTTCTGCGCTTTGAATTTCCAAAGCATAGAAATTTCAGCGCTTTGAATTTCCAAGACACCGAAATTTCTGTGCTGTGAATTTCCAAGGCACTACAACTTCTGCGCTTTGAATTTCCAAAGCATAGAAATTTCAGCGCTTTGAATTTTCAAGGCACTGAAATTTCAGCGCTTTGAATTTCCAAGGCATTGAAATTTCAGCGCTTTGAATTTCCAAGGCACCGAAATTTCTGCGCTGTGAATTTCCAAGGCACTACAACTTCTGCGCTTTGAATTTCCAAAGCATAGAAATTTCAGCGCTTTGAATTTTCAAGGCACTGAAATTTCAGCGCTTTGAATTTCCAAGGCATTGAAATTTCTGCGCTTTGAATTTCCAAAGCATAGAAATTTCTGCGCTTTGAATTTCCAAGGCACTAAAATTTCTGCGCTTGGAATTTTAAAGGTACTGAAATTTCTGCGCTTCAAAATTCAAGGCACCGAAATTTCAGCGCTTTGAATGTCCTAGGCACCGAAATTTCTGCGCTTTGAATTTCCAAGGCATTGAAATTTCAGTGTTTTGAATTTCCAAGGCACTGAAACATCTGCACTTTCAATTTCCAAAGCATTGAAATTTCAGAGCTTTGAATTTCCAAGACATTAAAATTTCGAAGCGCAGAAATTCCAAGGCACTGAAATATTTGCGCTTAAAATTTCCAAGGCGTTGAAATTTCTGCGCATTGAATTTCCCATACTATCAAATTTACCACCCGACAATTTCTACGCCTCAAAATTTCTGCATTTCAAATTTCCCAGTCACATTAACTCCCCCTCTCATATTTCCAAACCACAGAAATCACCATGCTAAAAAATCCCTCGCCCCAGAAATTTCCACGCACCGAACTTTAATCGTTGAATTTTTCATAAAAATCATCTCGTCCCTCGCCTGCGAAAATCGAGTAACCTGCAACGTCATTAATACAAACGGAATATTCAACAAACCTCGGTAAACTGATTTCCACCGGACGCGAAACGCGGACCGTAATTCGGACCGCAAAGCTTCAAAAAGAAACGTTGGCGGAACATCAATCGCGAAAGAAACACCGCGCTACGAACCGCGTTAATGGACATTCCTGCGTTTCCACTGATCGAATAATCCAGGGTGAAGCCGAAAAATTGATGAAGTGGCGCGACGTCACCAACGGAAACGGATTACAAGCCAAACCCCTGCCTGAATTTCCATCCTGAAATTTCGATACATATGCGTGGTCGTAAACCATTTGGAATTTCAATTTTTTTTATCCGGTAAAACATTACCATTTGCCAGTGAAAAATTTCTAAAATAAAATCCCACTGATTTTACTGTGAATTTCAAATTGTGGTAAATTGATCATTTCCAGGGTATTTTCAGCCGGAAATCAGACGGGAAGGTGACGTCCGTCAGCGTCTTGCATATGCGTCGCGACGCCATCGACAGCTGGTAATAATACGCGTCGGATTAAAATATAATCGATATCTTCGATACTATCGAACTCGACGTTTCATTGATAAAGGTGGCTAACGTGGCAGTCGATAACGGGATGTGAAAAATTCTTTGTTTCCTGGGAATCATGGAGTCACCTAATTACCCGGGTTAATTGGTAATAAGTGAAATTAAAAAATTGTTATTTCATTTGACGGATGAAATGGTTTACGGTGCGAATACGAGAAATTTGTTAGAGTAGTATGCGTTTAAGCACACATGTACATGAGTTTTAATGGGAAATTTCACTTCTGTAATTAAGAACGCTTAATTAATTCCACGATTTTACACTTCTTCGAAGTACCCAAGGAAATTATCGGGGATACCTGTAAGTAGCTGTAAAACGTACCGGAAACTTCCACAGTGATAAACGAAAACGTAATAACTTCCCTATTTCGAATATACGAATATCCATTTATTCCCGTTTCGAATTTCCCGCCAGAAATTCGAAACTAGAACCCCGGGAAATCGTATTTAAAATCAACTCCCACCTCTCCCGGAAACAATTCGCATTACGTAACGTTGTACAGGCCCCACCAAAATTTCGCAAATTCTAAATTGGGGCAAATATCACCCAGTTTATTTTTTATTCTAATTTCTTTCGAAATCAGCGCGGTATCACCGCGTAAAATTCGTCGTATCGTTTTATTTTTTTTCTAATTTGTCGTCAGTCTGAAAAATAACGTACAGTAAGCACAAGTTGTCGTAGTTTGCACGTGTGGATTCACATTCAAAAACACATACGTGCACGGAATATGGCAATGTAGGATCAGCATAGAGTCGAAACATTTGTCAACAGGCTAATATTCGACTAACGGTGGGTAACATTTCGGGGGATCAAAGAGACAGACAGATTTTTAGATGATTTTGTCGGCCTTACCTGAAACGCTCGAGAACTGTTTCTACGGTAAACACAGAGAAATGTCGGTATGTTTATGCAATGTACATACAATGTATATAATATAGTTTACAGACATATGTTTAGACACGTAGTTTACGTATGTACAAATACAGTTTGTTTCAGAGGGTTGCGGAGGAATAATTCAGAGTGCCACGAGCTTTATTTCGACGGTTATTTATCATCCGGAAGTAGCAAAACGTTTGCAAATATTAGTGGGATTTTAAATGTAAATGTTACGGAGAGTTTTCGAAAAATTTGGTAAATAGAAAGTGATCGTTTTGGTAGAGACACTGTGGGCGTAGGGAGAATGTTGTGACGTAATCCGGGGGTTGATTGGGAAAGCTAATTGATTGGAACGTTGATTAAAGGTGAATGATTTTTTGTGTAATGCGAAGAATTGGATGAAAATTGTTTTTTTATAGGGAAATATACTATGGAAGTGGCGAAATTCTGACGTCTGGAAATTTAAGGGTGGAGATTTTAAAGTGTAGAAAATTAAAGGCAGGCAATTTAGGGAGTAGAAATTTAATTGCGTTGAAATGTCAAAACGCAGGAAATTTAAAGCGTTGAAATTTCGAAGCAAAGAATTATCAAAGCATTGAAATTTCAAAGCAAGGAATTTTCAAAGCGCAGAAATTTCAGAGCGCAGGAATTTCAAAGCGTTGAAATTTGAAAGCAGAGAATTTTCAATGCGCAGAAATTTCAAAACGCAGGAATTTTAAAGCGTTGAAATTTCAAAGCAATTAATTTTCAAAACGTTGAAATTTCAAAGCAAAGAATTTTCAAAGCGTTGAAATTTCAGAGCGCAGGAATTTCAAAGCGTTGAAATTTCGAAGCGTTGAAATTTCGAAGCTAAGAATTTTCAAAGCGCAGAAATTTCAAAGCGTCGAAATTTCAAAGCAGAGAATTTTCAAAGCGCAGAAATTTCAAAGCAAAGAATTCTCAAGGCGCAGAAATTTCAAAGCATTGAATTTTAAAGCGTTGAAATTTCAAAGCAATTAATTTTCAAAACGTTGAAATTTCAAAGCAAAGAATTTTCAAAACGTTGAAATTTCAGAGCGCACGAATTTCAAAGCGTTGAAATTTGAGAACGCAGGAATTTCAAAGCATTGAAATTTCAATGCGTTGACATTTCAAAACATAGAAATTTCTACGCCATGATTATTCTACGCTTAAAAATCTCAAAACGTATAAATTCTCTAAACCCCGAAATTTCTCCTCTTTAAATTTCCACACCCACAGACTTTCTGCGCCAGACTTTAAAGCCCAGAAATCATTTTGCATGACATTCTCGACGTCACAGAATTTTCCCATTTCATTTATTTCTCCAAAACAATCACTTCCAATTTTTGCAACAGTCAATTTTACAAACTGTCCGATAGCATCCTAATATCGCAATAATCGATTAAAAATCGGCAGTTTGTCAATTCGCGTGGTTTACAGTCGATTCATCGACTTACCTGTTGAACGGTAATTAATTTCACGACGTCGATGTATCTGACATTGATAGGAGACAGAGGATGATAACTACGGCCTACGAGTTGTCGAAAATAATTGTAAATCGTCGAGCTAGTCGATTACGAGCCGATTAATCATCCCACGTTTATAATCGACGCGGTACAGTCGACGGCCTGTTATCGTTAATTCGTAATTAATCATCCCGATCGAACTAAGGCTTACCAAAATGTGGATTCAAACCGCGAAACTGAATTTTGAAATTTTGAAAAATAATTTTGACAACCCTGACCACTGGAGAAGATGTATTTTTTATATAAACAATACATTTCGGGAAATTTGATTTATTATTAAAATCGAGGATATTTCTCAATTCGTAGGTACAATTGGCAGCACTGTTACAATTTATTATTTATTATTTATTCTACGAAAGATTTTATGTAGCAAAAAGAGAGCTAATCATTTTTTATTGCTTGTCACATTCAACTTTGATGCACGAAAATAAATGGAAAAAGTCCGAGTGAAAAGCTCGAAATTATCATTTGCAATTTGTCTCTACGTTGTAAATAATTGTGTACCACCTTAACGAGGTATTTATTTTTAGGTACTGGAAACATTTTTTCCGACAGGCAAATAAAAATTCTTTACGAACGACTTTCAATTACAGCGAGTCATATTTCCTTCTGAATTTCGTACTCATCGAATCAAGAGTGGATTTATCTTTAATTATAATTATCGTCGGCGTGTTTCTCTTGACAATTATCGCGATCGTTAAAACCATCGAATTTGACGCCTAATTAAATGAAATTCGAACGCTCGTACAAAGTAAATTTCACCCGGTCGCCCTTAAAATTCCCCATTCACATTTCACCATTTAATTAATCATCCAATAAATAATTCGTATCGCATAGCAAAATACCGTGTCTATATACAAGTGGCGTTACACCGTACGGTATATGTATAACACTAAACAAAAATCCCTTTCAAACGTATATAATACATATACGATGGACCCTCGATAACTTTCCACACGGTAACTTTTCACAATTTCATCAAAATCTATATATAACAACACACATTGAACTCCCTCGATAAATATCCACCCTCACCTATTCTCAATCTCCTAATTCTCCTCCCCGGAAAGTTATCGAGAGTCCATAGTACCATAAAGTGTCCTATTGAAAAAACGGGGAAAATATTCAGACACAGACATCGACACCTAGAAAAATAATCGGGTTTTCACAGCGAATTGGATCGAAAAATTTTTGTCAAAATTTTTTTGGGGTTCAAAGAGAGGGGGGGGGGGGCTGGAGATAATGGTGCTCGTTACTGGGGGGGTGGGTTGTCGAGTGAATTGACGGAGCTGTTCACACGGACACTTAAGATTCAATTTTGTCTTGCCTGGCTGATCTGAAGTGGATGCTCCACAACAGGCTCCTGCTGTTCCTTCGGCTATGCATTATTCATGAAAGCAACTCGTGTTATATTAGAATTTGCAATGCGGGACGATTAGTTCGATGACTTTTCGCGCGGCGATCCGCCGAAAACGCGAAAATTAACGCCTTAACGACGGCGACCCGTTCGACTTTGCGAAAAATGATGGATTTAGTGTTCGTTGGATTCTTCACAAACGAAGAAGAAAAATATGAATTATTGTCTAATTTAGATTCGTAAATTAGAGAATAATTTGTGAAAGTAATAATTGGAATTTTGAAGAATTTATAGAATTATGATTACCTGAAAATTTCGTAGCGTTTATTTTTTTTTTAATCGAAAATCTATGGATTTCGGTAGGAAGAGAGTTATATAATTAATTTAAAGTGTGTCCAAATTAGAATTGTGCAAAGCTATTTTATAAAATCGGTACGAAATTTTCGAATGACACCATGTGTCGTGATAACGATTAAAATTAAATTAATAAATTCCGTCCATCGTTAAGGTGTTAAATATGAACATAATTCGGACAAACCCGATTACAGTGTCTATTTACAGAAATCCTGAAAGAATATAGGAAAAGTGGAAAAATCTCGTAATATAAATGTAACGTACATGAAATAATTTTAAAATTGTGTAAGTGTCCCCCCAGAAATTTCCTAAAATTCCCATTATCCTCTATTTTTTTATTTTTCAACGTTGATTAGAATCAAACTTGTCAATTCGTTTAATATTCGACGGGAACGATAATTGATGCGCACCTGGATCGATTTCCCTTGTATAAAATAGAAAATCTCATGGTGGTGGGAGGGCAGTTAATTCAATTCCGATGTACAAAGAAGAAATAAATTTTCGTGACCTGAATAATGAAGCTCTCTGCATACCTTTGTACATCATTGATAATAATATTCAATAGCGAAACGAAGCTTTCAAGCGGGGCTTGAAAGAACCTATCTGAATGGTTTCAATGATTTTCGATAGATCGAATTTTTACACAATTTCCTGGCACGGAGAAATATCGGGAAATATGTTAGGAAATGATAAATTGACGAGCTGGATGCGTGAAGGGTAATAAGTTAAATTTGCCCTTTTCGCGTGAATTACTTTATTTAAATATTGGAATCTCTATGAATTTCAATTTTAAATTTTCGCTCCTGTATATATATGTATGTATACAAATAATTAAGTCTTTGAATTCTTATTTAATTTATCATTTTTTTTTCATTATTTTTTGTTAGTTTTCATATATACAAATATGACTTTGTTGAGGTTTGAGAAATTTTAGTGCGTAATGATTCATAGGCGTAGAAAAATTTTAAATTTCCAAGGCGTACAAATTTCAGTGCGTAAAAATTTTAAAGCCCAGAAATTTTTGGTTTTTGGATAATCACGGCTTAGAATCTTCAAAGTGGTCAAATTTCAATGCGAAAAAGTTTCAAAGCCTATAAATTTCAGGCCGGCCGTATATTCAAAGCCTTAAATATGTCCAAAGCGAACGAATCTGAATGCATAAAAGTAAGTTTCAAAGCCCTGAAGTTTTAAGCGCCGGGATATTCGCGGCCTACAATTTTCAAAGCGTAGAAATTTCAATGCGTAAAAAATCAAAAGTGGTAATACACATGTATTTCATCGCTAAATAATTCCCATCACCTTTTTCGTATTAATAATCACAATACATTATTTAAAAGAAATAAAAAATGGACTCTAAATAACAAGTGACACAAAAAGGTATCCAACAGCAAAATTTTCAAACGCTCACAATTTGTCTTTTAACATTACCAAAACATACACATTTTAATTTTCTATTTACTGACCATTTTCCCACGCTCAATAAATAGCCAATTAATCTTCCTTTGTATTATTATTTCCCCGTCGACTAATAGATTCATTAAACTTATTTACTTTAACAAAAAATCACCCTTCATCCATCCAACTCTTCAATTACACTTTCCCCTCACTTAATGGAACGTGTTAAATAAAATTTCGAACGAGCACTCGGAAACAAACGAAATAGGTTTAACATAAGTATTCCCGCGTTTCTCCGTTAAAAACACTCGGTCCAATTTACGGAACAAATCAAGCCGAACGATAAAATGGCGACTTAACAGGCCGCGAAGGACGTCGTTTTAACGTCTCCACCGGTAAACCACCTGTTATTACTGCCGCACACAAAAGTGCCAGGAAGAAGGGCGGGAGGGGGGAGGGGGTGGGGTAAAAGGGTGGGAAGAGTAGGAAGGAAGACAGGGCCGGGTGAATTATTGTGATCGATATTTTCGGCGCTACCGTCGAGACACCGTATTCAATTAGGTTCGTCTGTGCCGTTAACGATCGAGAAACGAACAATTAAAGTTACTTTAGCACCTGCCGAATTGATAAT
Source organism: Mimumesa dahlbomi (assembly GCA_917499265.3). Taxonomy (NCBI): domain Eukaryota; kingdom Metazoa; phylum Arthropoda; class Insecta; order Hymenoptera; family Crabronidae; genus Mimumesa; species Mimumesa dahlbomi. The sequence goes on along the minus strand of OU824122.1, from coordinate 6,562,402 downwards.
CAAATATACAGGTGTTTCATTATTTTAGGGAAAGTGATATTTGGACGGGGATGAACTTTAAACCCTCGGACGGCGGATGTTTGTTCATAAAATTTGTGTAATAATCTTTGTATTTGTTATATTTTAAGGAAAAATTGATAAGACACGGTTGGGCGTGTGTGTTAGGTAGGAATTGAGGTGAAACGAAAAGTGAAACGCGGTGCGAGTCAGTCTGTAGGGCGAAGTAAGGGCGTTTCACATTTTCGTTTCACCTCAAGTTCTAATCCACCGTTGCAGGGTGGATTAAGTTATACGCGTTTCATATAATCGTTTCATCGTATAATCTTTTAGTAACGCGTTATAGATTTTTGATTTGTATTCCAAATATTCATCTATCATATTTCTTTATACAATATAAAAACGGCATCCGTAAATAAAGACTATTCTATTAACACGTTGAGCGCTCAAAGGGATCGTTCGAATTTAGATATATTTATCACTTCGTATACTTTATATTTACATGTTACAGATTCATGAAATGTTTATGTTAGAAAGGAAACTATTCTAAATTACTTGCAAAATCCGATTTAATTGAATTAATATGAGAAAAAATAACCGTCACCCAGATTTGGCTGACGTGGCGCTCAACCTGTTAAATTTCAATCTGTCTACGAACAAATGAATGTGTGGTACATACAATTAAATTAATTCATCCCTTCTTTATTTTACTCTTAATATTTTCATACCCTTTAAATCTAATACCAACAATCATAAACAAAATATGGGCGCAAAAATGATTTTTCTTTGCTGTGCGTTTAATTATCACCCTATCCGCCGTCGGAAAGTTAACGAGAGGGGGAGATCTCAGCGATTCCCAGTGTTGGAAGGACGAAATCTTCGGGACAAGTCGTAGGAAACGACGGAGGCGTTTATTCGACTTTAAACGCTTCCAATTGTTGGCATTACCGAGTTAACGCCTGGCCGGGCAAGGAGATTTATCGAGGCCTTGGCATACACAAGGCTCCCGGGCCGATAATTTAATTGCCACCCCCCGCGATCCGGTTCTTTGAAAGCCACCCTCTTTCGCCGCAATCCTAACGAGACCGATGAAACGCCCCGCGAACACGCTATCGGTTCTGATAACCTCCGATTCGCTCGTTTACCATTCGCGAAAGACAATCGGGCCGCGTGTGTTTCAGATTTCGGAAAGCTGGTTTCACACCGGGTGTCGAAGACGGGTGGGTTTCAGTTTGGAGAATATTGGATTTTGAAATTTTTTGTGGCATTTGCGAGCGTGGGAAGTTTGAAATAGATTTTGGGTGAAGGACGTTTTTCGGTGGAGAAAATTTGTACGGGTTGGGGGATTAGAGTGGAGAGATTCGAGGGGGAGGGAATTTTAGGGGGTAGGTTAGGTTAGGTACTTGAAATTTTAGACACTGAGAAATTGTAAGGGTGTAGAAATTTTAAATTCATAGAAATTTTAAGGGTTGAATTTTTAGAGGCAAAGATATTTTAGATTTGGAGAGATTTCAAGGGTTGCAGAATTTGGGCGTCGAAATTTGTATGAGTGATACTTTCAAAGCTTAGAAATTTCGATACAAAAAGGTTTCAAAGTCGAGGAACTTTTCACGCCTGGAAATTTCCACATGGAAACTTTCTCAAGACTTGGAAATCATTAGCGATTAAAAAACTTTGAAATTGAAAATCTTCGTGGGATTGAAATTTCAAAGATTAAAAATCTTGGAAGCCTAGAAAATATTGTATAAATTTTATTCATCCAGAAATTTCAAAGATTAAAAATCTTATTTCCCCAGAAATTAGAAATTTTAGACACTGGGGGTAAAAATATCAAACTTTACAAATTTCAAGTTTCCATAAACCTCAATCTCCACAAATCTCAGTGTGAAACCAGCCTAATGCGTCATTTATTCTCGCACGTTTCTAATCCCACCTTTGATTAGACACAAATCAATAATTATATTTTACAACCCTCATTTTAATAGAAATCGTCAGAATTTCTATACCAAGCCATAACGTTCTTAATTGTTCTTCTCTTTTCATACAACTGATTGCTTTTTAATTAAACCTCGTTTAATATCGAAACACGTCTCGTTGAATGGCTCCCGTGGGAAGACGAATAAGAATTGAAATACAAAAAGAGGAGGACATTTGATATCGCGTCGATGCATAAATAATGAAACTCATTCTAAACTCATTTATTTTCCAGCGGTTTAATTTCAATAAGAATAAAAGACTCTTTCCTCCCCTCCCTTTGTTCGTCGTTTAAATATTAACAAAAATACCACCACAGAGACAACACTCTCGCGCCGGAATTAAACACAGAATATTTTGTCTAATATAAAATTTTAATTTATTAAAATCAACAGTCTCGTCACTTACGCGCTGACTCGCAATATTTACCGAAACACCGTCGGGAATATTCTCCGTCGGGGATATTTACCAGGGAAAGAAATAAGTGAAACGTCGGTAGTTTTTCCGTCGGCGACGACACAATGAAACTCGAAGAAAAAAAAAAACAGAAGCACGTCGACACGTACGTTTCAATTACGATTGATTTCCATACAACGTTTGAATTACAAAGCTGGGGATCGAAATTCAAATTAATTTTCCACACCGACAAAAGAATTCTTTTTTACCCGTGACAGGGAAAACTATCGGTATTTTTCACCTTCTACGTACGTGTGTATACGCGTGTGTGAGTTCTTTTTTTATTTGGCGGTGAGAAAAATAGGTGGAAGTATTTTTCACGTGTTTCTTTTCCTGTTTTTGTTCCGGAGGGGGGAGGGGGAGATAAAACAAAGAATTCGGCATGAATGCGGAACGGTTTCGGGGCTTGGAAAAATGGGGTAAGACACATGTGGTGCAAACACAGTGTTTGCACTTCCGCCTGACGTGTTGCGAAATCTTTTTCCCTTCGAACCGGCCGGATTTCCAAGGAAATTCTCGCGCGAATCTTTCTGCCGGAATTTTCTATTCTTAAATCGTTCGCGATTTACATTTCCAGGTTGATTGTTCGCCCGTTTTCCGTCGCAGTTCTATGTTTTTTTTTTATCACGCGGATCTTCATTTACATTCATTCGCTCCGTACTTGCGTGAATTTAACGTTTCTATTCATTTTTAAACTGTGAGTCTTACGAAATTAAAGTTAATCGTGTTATTACGACGTGTAAATTTCGCGGGGATTTTTCTGTATTAATTTTTAAGATATCAAAGTCTGTTTTTAATATTTTTGGATTTCAATTTGGTGGTGTATAAAATTCCCCAAAAATTCGGATTTTTTAAAATGTTCCCGAAATCTACGGAAATTGTAAAATTTACCAAAATTACAGAAGTGTCTTTTACACGATGTCAAATATAACTTTTTAAAATCGTATTAATATTTAAAATTCTGTATTCGCATCTCTTTAACAAAATTTCAAAAAAGAAACGATGGACTCCGAAATTGACACAAAAAACCATCGGCGGTTTCAAAAGCCGAAGTGAATATCACGCGCAATATTGTCACAATATTTAATAACACCGATGGCGTTGTCGATCATAAAAATGTGGAATAGTTTGATTTTGTAATCGCGTGAAAGCCGTGCCAGGAGGATCAATGATCGTTTCCCACGTGGTGTGCGCCACTTGCGACAGTGTGTGTGTGTGTTACGTGAAACATATTGCCCACCCGCGTATGTATTGTCGCGTTTGACAGCAGGCATTATGACAGAGGCTATTTCCAATTGGTCTGAGTTACGACCGGCATTTTATGAGTCATGCAAATACCGTCCATCCTGTATTTAGCAGTCGAGATCATCAATTCCAATCGATCATGTGCGGAATGAAATAGAGGCAGCACAATTGAGTCATCTTGGATGGTAATTTATCGGGTGTTGAGTGTGCCGGTTGATTAAAGAGATTTTGAATAATTGCGGTGGATCGATTTTTCTGATCGGGAGATTTCAACGTTTGGAATTGTCGAGGCTTTGAAATTTGAACGAGTATTGTTTGAATGTGACTATTTTTGAGTATAGAAATTTCATTGGGTAGAAGTTTCAAGGCTGAGAAACTTTAGGTGGAGAAATTTGAAGGTTTTGAAACTTTTGGGGGCTGGAATTTTCGAAATGTAGAAATTGTAAGATTGAGAAATTGTTAGAATTTTTAGTGCAGTAGGGATTTCAAAGTGCAGAAAATTTAGGAGTACAGAAGTTTAAGGTGCTCGGAAATTTCTACGCATAGAATTTTGATAGCTACGAAATTTCAACGCATAGAATTTTCACAGCATCAGAATTTCTACGCATAGAATTTTCACAGCATCAGAATTTCTACGCATAGAATTTTCACAGCTACGAAATTTCAACGCATAGAATTTTCACAGCATCAGAATTTCTACGCATAGAATTTTGACAGCTACGAAATTTCAACGCATAGAATTTTCGCAGCACCAAAATTGCAACGCATAGAATTTTCACAGGACCAAAATTTCAACGTATAGAAATTTCATAGCACCAAAATTTCACAGCACCAAAACTTTAATGCATAGAATTTTTAAAGCACCAAAATTTCAACGCATAGAATTTTCACAGCACCAAAATTTCAACGTATAGAAATTTCACAGCACCAAAACTTTAATGCATTGAATTTTTAAAACACCAAAATTTCAACGCATAGAATTTTCGCAGTTTCGAAATTTTCAAGCACTGAAAATTCAATACATAATAGATATTTTAGAAACGTCGAATTTTTGCTAGCTTAGAAATTTTTGGAGCATGGAATTTTCAATACTTTAGAAATTTCAAAGCATCACGTTTTCAATGCCTCAGAAATTTCAAAGAATTACACTTTCAATGCCTCAGAAATTTCAAAGCATTACACTTTCAATGCCTTAGAAATTTCAAGCATTAAATTTTCACGGTTTAGAAATTTCTAAGCATTGAATTTTCACAGTTTAGAAATTCCAAAGCATTGAATTTTCACTGTTTAGAATTTTCAAAGCGCAAAAATTTGCAAGTATAAAATTCCCATTGCCTTAAAACATCCAAACGCAGAAATTTCAACACACAACTTTCCTCCTTCACATATTTCCCCATCTAAACCAATATAAAAAATCATGCCTCATCAAACTCCAACAGTATCCAAACGTCCAAATCTCCGGATATCTGTGTTCCAAAAAAATCATTCGAACAAATACAATTATTCTCCATATCATATTTATCGCATCAATGCCGTAAAGAAACGCGACAAAACTTATGCGAGCAGTCGATAAATACGTGTGCGTACACATACATACACGCCAGGTGGTCTATGTACCGAGCAAAAAAGTTCACAATCGAGTCGTAATAAAAATTAAATCGAATTGCTCGGCCGAGCCGCACACCTACGCTTCTCCAATCGTTGTCCGGATAATAGAATTTTTTTTATCGATTCACGTGCAACGAATCAGCGTGCTCAACCCTTTTTTACGACTATAAACCTTTAGAAAAAATATCTGCTGCCACGAGAAAAGGGCCAGAAATATTTTTTTTTTCTTCTCAAACTTCACCAAGTTTTCCGGCAAAAATAATATGAAATTCTGTTGATATTTTCTTTTTTCCTAAAGCTACACTCAGGTCACGAAAACTCGTCGATTTCAGGTAGAAATAAGTTGAAAAAAAAAAGAGGGAAGAAAATAGGTACGTGATCGTTTCCCGACGATCCCAGGGAAAGTGAAAGAAGTTTCTCGTTAAGCAGTCAAGGACGCGACAACGTGTACGTAGAAATGATATCCGAAGCACACCATGTGTATTTATAGACGCGAATCGCTGGCTACTGAAAAAAAAAGAAATCCGCCGCTGAACTAGAAAATCCGCGAGAAAAAGGGAAGAAAAGTAAACGCGGGAAGCTGCGACCCTTTCTCTTATCTTTTTTTTCTCTCTCCAGAATGAAAAGAAACTAAAGTAATCAGCGACACCCTTCGTCGACTGTAGCGTTAAGCAAAATAAACAAATACTTTGAACCATCGCAGAAAAAGAAAATAAATCCTGGAACGGTGTTCAATTAACGTACAGGAAAAAAAAAGTATTTCATTTGCAAACCACCTAACACATTTTCAATATTATAACATCATAAAAAAATATATATGTGTCCATAATTATGAGTGGTCTAACTCAATATTTCAAAAAAATTGAAAATCTTGATAATTTCTTAATAAATGTTTCAAAATCTTTAAAAAACTTAATATCCAAAATTTAAAAAAAATTGATTTACACCACTTTCCTAATTATGGGCACATATATATATTTATATTTGAAAAAAATGAATTTCACGTTCCCATCGATGCGGATCGATCAATTAAACGCCGTTCGTCATCGGAGTCATCGAAACTCACCCCTCCCCCCCCAAAAAAAAAATTTAAACAAGCCGTGATAGTGCGCGTCAAGGTCACGGCATGGTGCACAAATATAAAACTAATATTCGAGGCCCCGTGTATTTATAGTCGCGAATAATCGAGGCGTGAACTCGACAGGGGTGTCTTCTGCAAAGAGAGAGACACTTCCAACCCCTTTTCTATACACACACACGCCGAACGACTATACATATACATATATGTATACCTGCTGGATGTCCCTAAGGTCAAGGTGATACGTTGCTGTACAATTTTCTAGTCGATAACTGTGCAAGGATGACTGTACACCCCTATTGCATATCCAACACCGTACTCGCAGAGTCACATTGCGGTATTTACAAATCACGCCGGCCACGGATGAGAAACAATGGTGGAAAAAAAAAATAATACACACGGACACGACACTCGGGGAAGTGCTCGAGTGTTCGCCAATCGGGGGGCGAAGTTTTCTCAACCGAGACGCTGGCGATTTTGCGTCACAAGGGGCTCGTGGAATTTTTAATTCTAGCGAACCTCGGCTGGTTTTCGATCGTAGATCCGATCTATAATGTTTTTAACTCATTCATTGTTAAGAATAATTAAATTCTCTGCGGAGGGAGTATGATACGTTTTTGTAGGAAATTTTTGTTGATTAGGAAATATTTAAAATTTGGATACTTTGTGACGGTTTTTGGTAGAATATTGACACTTTCTGGGAAATATCTAAAGGACACCCGGTATAATTTGAATTATTTTTTACTAATTTTGGGAATTAAATAATTTTTGTATTTTTTTTTTTCATGGAAACTTGAAGTAATTTCATTGTATTTTTCAAAAATACATTATAGGAGGTTTTATTGTTTAGTTGGAAAATGTAGGGTGCAATTTTGGAAATAAAACTGGGTGATTTGCGCGAGGTAATCGAAACACCAGCGAAGATTTCCGAAAATGAAAAAATCACGAGCCTCGGTGGCCCTTTTTTGCGAAGTCGAAGCGTTCGATTCACGCCACCTGCACGGAAAATGAACATTCATGAACGTGTGTGCGGTTTTGATTGCGTATAGTGCGGCACTCTCATTTCCGTGCAGGTTTGCGGTATTTAAATTTTCCCACACTTTTTTTTTTTGCTTTGTTTTTAAATCACACTAACGAAGCGTTTAAAATCGACAGACGAGTGCTGATCGTGTTGGCATGTGGCTGAAAATTAAGAAGTAGTCAGAACTATGTTTTTTTTATCGTCTTTTTTTTTTTTAATCGCTCCCGCCAATCGCAGTTTTGTATCGTCTACTTTCTCGATTTCGAGATTCGAAACGACAAGAAAGAAATGATATTTATATTAATCTCTGATTTTGTTTTGTTTACTGAATCGAGCTTCTATCACTCCTTTTTTTTGTTTTGGTTAAAAACAATGTTGATACTTTGTTCTCTTTTTTTTATACAGTGAGGATCAAAGGACGAGTTAGTTAAAAAATCTCAGTTTCTTTATTTTCCTTCAATTCGTCTGGTTAAAGGATCTTTGATTTCTTTGTGCCGCGCTCGCGAGCGCGCAGTACGAAATGAAAAAAAAGGAAATAACGTGTCGCAGGATCGAGACACTTAAAACAGATCGCTGGAATGTCACAAGTATTTCGTATCTAAAACACGACCATCTGTCAACGATTAAGGGATTCCATAGGAAACAAAGAAAGAAACTAAAAATAACGTGAAAAATCCCGAATAATTTCCATCCAATTTAAATAGCATTCTAATTGCTCACACAAAAATCGTCGAATACCCAATTAGCGACAGAATTTCGTAATTATTGTCCCCGGAATTTTTCGCGAAATTCAACCATTAAAATGCGATAATTGAAATTGAAAAACGCCACGGTAATTGCGGTTCATCCGCTCGCGAATGGGTTGCGATTCAATGTTAAATTCGTCAGAAAAAAAAAACGTGATAAATCAGGCGAGCTACCCTTAATCGGCAGAGGTTCGTTCATGGTGTTACAAATTAAGGGCTCCTCGCAGTTTCTGCGATTCGCAAATAATCGAGATCCTGGTTCCAGGCTGACGTGCGTCAAACACCGTTTTCCCACGGGGATCAAATGTGTAATTTTACAGCGGGCCGTCGTAAATCCACGCGGAAATACATATACGTGACACGCGATTATTTAAATGCGAGTATGTACGAAATTACAACGCGTAATGCGATCGATTAATCGAATGCGATGTCGGGGCTCGTCGGTAAATTACGATAAAAATGATTCTGATATTCGTAACACTGAGTTTGTTGGTTGATAAATCTCAGTATGGTACTTTATTTTTATAGGATTTTCTATCTGTGGTGAAATATTTAAAGCGATTGATAAAAAGGTATGTTGATTATCGCAGATTTTGAAAATAATTGCAATTAGAAATTTGTTTGTAATACTGTGCAATTATTGTGTTTAGTACCGGAAACGATTGTTTTCGATTGAAATTTCTAAACGTAAAAGTGTCTACGTTTTGGAATTTTAAAAAATTTTAAATTTCTACGCGTTGAACTTCTTAGGCTTTGAAATTTCTGCGCGTGGGAATTTTCGAAAATTTTAAATTTCTGTGCGAGAAAGTGTCCACGCTTTGGAATTTTCAAAAATTTTAAATTTCTACGCGTTAAACTTCTTAGGCTTTGAAATTTCTGCGCGTAAAAGTGTCCACGCTTTGGAATTTTCAAAAATTTTGAATTTCTACGCGTCAAAGTGTCCACGCTTTGGAATTTTCAAAAATTTTAAATTTCTACGTGTTTAACTTCTTACGCTTTGAAATTTCTGCGCCTGGGAATTTTCGAAAATTTTAAATTTCTGCGCGTCAAAGTGTCCACGCTTTGGTATTTTAAAAAATTTTTAATTTCCACGCGTTTAACTTCTTACGCTCTGAAATTTCTGCGCGTAGGAATTTTCTAAAATTTTAAATTTCTGCGCGTGAAAGTGTCCACGCTTTGGAATTTTCAAAAATTTTAAATTTCTACGCGTGAAAGTGTCTACACCTTGAAATTTTCAAAAATTTTAAATTTCTACGCGTTGAACTTTTCACACTTTGAAATTTCCACGCATCGAAATTCATCAAGTTTAAAATCCCAGTGGTTTAAAGTTTCCGAGCCCGGCAATTTTTCCGATTTAACATTCGGTCGCGTAACAATCGCCGCGCATCGGAAATTCCCGGAGTTAAACAATTCCGCGCCGGTAAGTTTCCAGGCCGTCGTCATATTTCCGCGCTCGAAACCCTCCACGGGGTGAAAATTTCCGTAATTATAACCGGAAACGAGTTGTTCATATTGTTTGACACAGGTCAGCCGGAACCACTCGGTGGAAAAAAAAGGTAAAATGTACGAAGGCGAAAGTAAAAGTCGATCCCTGCGAAATCGAATAATCGATTCGGCCATTATGTACAGTTCGTTTCATAGACGATGCATCGTTTCGCCTGCGTTTACTTCGTGGCTATTGTACTCCTATTAACTCGAACGTTTTTCATTTGAAATCCTGTTCTCATTGAGCCTATCTACGTGAAAGGGTTGTTCCTTAAAGCTAAGTTAGGGCCGAAAGCTCGCACCTTTCATCAGCCTCGTTTCGACGAACGAGAAAATCCAAATCTGGATCTCGATGGTTGAAAAAAATATAAAATAAAAGAAGAAAAAAAATCTATCGTGACGAAAAGCAAAATCAGGGGAAAAGAAATTGTTTGCCGAATATCGAGGACGATAAAATTTGAAAAAATCGACTCGCGATCCATTTTTGGTTTTGACCTTTCGAATGGCTTGTATTACTTTTTGCTGTAAGCGTTAATTACCATGGTGATAACTCGAGGTTGATTTTTTTCGCTTAAAACGAGAACGGATTCGTAGAAATTCGTTTGATATTCTAAATAGATTTCATTTTCGATTCGATTATTATTTTATATATTTGGAGAAAATTGATATCAGTATTGTAATATTAAGAATTTTAATGGAACGTATAGTTTTTTAGGCGTGTTTCGAGTAGATATTTGGAACCTTAGACGTAGTAAAGGGGGTAAAGAAATACTTTCGATTTGAAAAATCGTTTCCTGTTTTAAGGAACAAGAAAACTCAACCTCGCTTTAGTTGTGTTAGTCACACGAAACACGGCAAAAATTCAAACCCACTCGTTAATAGAAACCCATCAAACTCATTTGGCTCCTGTTACATATCCTATGTAATCCTTCAATTTTCATTTTCCTAAAAAAACCATCGTTGAGTTATGAATTCACGGATGTTAAAACTTGCGAATTTCGATAATAGTTTCATTAATTTTATTATGAATTTCTGTGCTTTGAAATTTTCACACTTTGAGCTTTATAGGTGTTGAAATTCCTTTTTAAGTTTCATCGCGTGAAATTTTTCAAACTTTATGGGCCGTAAAAATTCGCGTTAAAATTTTGACGCATGGGAATTTCTCTGCGCTGGAATTTGACATATGGAAACTTTCAAGCGTTAAAATTTCAACGCGTGGGAATTTCTACGCATCCAAAATTTCAGCGCGTAGAAATTTCTGCGCATCCAAAATCCAGCATTGAAAAATTTCAACGCTACCAATTTTCCACGCCTCAAAATTTCCACGCTAGAAATTTCCCACGCCTCAAAATTTCCACGCTAGAAATTTTCCACGCCTCAAAATTTCCACGCTAGAAATTTCTCACGTCTCAAAATTTCCACGCTAGAAATTTCCACGCTAGAAATTTTCCACGCCTCAAAATTTCCACGCTACCAATTTTCCAGGCATGAAAACTTCAGCGCGCCAGAATTTAAAATATGAAACTTTCTACACTTTGAAATTTCGAAACAGGAAAAAATTTGATTCGCTCAAAAACTTTCAAGTGCCAAAATTTCAACGCGTGGAAATTTCTACGCATTTCAAATCCAGCGTAGAAAAATTTCAACGCTACAAATTTTCCAGGCCTCAAAATTCCGCGCAGCGTAAGAAATTCTTAAAACTTTCAAATCCCAACTTTCAACATCCGTGAATGCTCCACCCACAATCTTTCCCCACAGTGCCACGGTAAAAACCCACAATCCTTCTTTTGCTAGTTCTGTAATAAGGAATCAGTAAGTCTCTCACTTCGGAACCCGAGCAAGGGTCATTTTCTAGAAGCGAATTAGAATCTCCTCGTGATTAGAGAGCAGGGCACGAGCTCGGGCAGAATAAGGGCTGGAAGTCGAGTTAGTCTAAAAATGGAAGACGTAGGACAGGGCTGGCTTCGCGATCTATGCGATATCCTGCGGTGGATCCATATCTGGATCCCCGGTATGATCGAAATGATCGGGATAGTCACGTGACCCCGTACTGATTCTTCTAACATTCCTAAAATCTTTTTTTTTTTGGCAGACAAACGTGAAAATCTTTGGATTTTTATGCGAGGACACTTTATATATGTGTAATAAATTTTATTCGTTTGTTAAGATTTGTTTATACCTGGGATTATTTTTATAGGTTTTTAGTTTAAACGTTAATAACTTTAACAAGATTAATTTAACGCATAGAGGTTACAGTTGTCTGATTTTTAAGAGGTTTTATTTGAAGAATATAATTGTTCTTATTTTTCTGTAACAAGTCACTTTTAATTTCGTTTATTTATCGATTGGAATGTTGTTACCGAATATAGATCTATATTTCAAATTTCTTTATCCATCATTCGCTTTCGTTTAACCCAGCTTTAGTACTTTCCAACAAACCAATTGTTTAACAAACTTTAATATTTAATCTACCCAAACACTAATAAAGTCAACAAACATTTTTCCAACAATCAATAAAAGCCTCTCACAATCAGTGACAAGTATTTTCCAGCTCCCATAAATCTCATCATCCTTAAAAACAATTTAATAATAATCTTCCCATTATTCTTAAAAATATAAACTCCCACAAACACACATAACCCACAAACTAATTTTTTTCCCTTCAAAAACAACCCTGAAGAAACCCGTATCGCGAAACAACCAGTTTGCACAGGTTGGCGGCGCTGCGTAAACATAAAACGGCTTGTCGGAAATATATTATACCGTTTGTCCCGTACATTTCGGCAATTTCGAAGAGACTCCGAGGGCCGGTGGAACAGAAGGACCATACGTATGCTGCCAGGAACACATTTGTTGTGCTCGTGACGGCACGTCGTGCTGCCAGACCGTGTTCCTTGGCCCCCATGAATCTTATCATTGATTTAAACCCACCGAGAAATTCATTTGCCGGCCGACGTAATGTCACGGCCTCTTAAGGGCGACCGGAAGTCCGCAGGAATTTCACGGCTACGATCGCTTTTCCGTATTTTACCGGGTAAATGGAACGACGGGGTGAACCTGACCCCGAAAATTCGGGTCGACTGACGGGTGAATTATTCAAGGAATTGTTTTTAAGGGTAGGTTTTGTTAGCTGATTGATTGAATCAGGTGTTTTTGTTTTTTTGGAATAAAAGCATGTGGAGTTAGATTTTAATTTTATTTGTATGTTATTTCATGCGTGAATTTGTAGAAATGACTTTTATAATTCTCGTGATTTTATTTAAACGATTTTTAATTACAGAACGATTATGTATACTATAGAGTTTATTTTTATTGTTCTTATATTTAAGGGTGAACGATTAAATCCTCCTTATCGATTTAATTTAGTAAACTATAGTTTTTTAAATATTTCTTTGAAATTGCTTCTATTCGTTTCAATAACATATTAACACTCCGTTAATAAACAGCGATAAACACTAAATATCAGTTATTTCAGCTTTTTAAAAAAATTCTTCTCATTCTTCCTCTTATTTTTAAATTGAGGGCGTTTCAAACGGGGTGTCATTTTAATAAAATAAAAAATAAAAGTACAGAAGCAATTTTACATAGCAATACCCATATTCTGTCAGATTTTTTAAAAATCTTTTCATCTTGTAAAGGTGTGTCTCCAAAAGGTGTGTTTTACGAACCCGCGAATTTATCTCCCTTTTTTCGAATCCCGAAACAAATTGTTATTAATATTTCGTAACGACGAGACAACTTTCGTAATACATTCTCTGTCGTAACGATAACTAGAAATCCGTGGAACGTAGTTATCGTTCATCACGCCGTATCGAACCGATCGATGTAACACCGGAATTCGTTGCTGGAAATATTTATCGCTCGCAATATTTTCCACTTTTCGTTGCCGTTTCGGGCCGGCGCGCCGATTGCCCCGCAACGGGATTTCACACTTTCGAAATAATACGTTATCGCGCGACGTGAACCGAAAGCGAAATAGAATTTTTACGATCGAAATAGCATTTAGCATCCGGAAGTTATATTCTCCGCGGCGTTAAATAATGAAATATCATCGACCGACCGAAGATAGGTAAATAACGAACGCAGTATGTAATCAAACGGACGCTCAGATTTTATTTTATCCGGATTGACACGAATTTAAAGATCGATTCAAAGTATCCAGAAATATTACTCCCAGCGAAATATTACGTCTACGCGTGAAAGTGTCTGCGGTTTAGAATTTTAGAAAATTTTTAGGTTCTACGCGTTGAACTTCTTAGGTTTTGAAGTTTCTGCGTGTTGGAATTTACAAATATTTTAAATTTCTACGCGTAAAAGTGTCTACGCTTTGGAATTTTGAAAAATTTTAAATTTCTACGCGTTGAACTTCTTAGGCTTTGAAATTTCTGCACGGGGAATTTTCGAAAATTTAACATTTGTACGCGTAAAAGTGTCCACGCTTTGGAATTTTCAAAAATTTTTAATTTCTACGCGTTGAACTTCTTAGGCTTTGAAATTTCTGCGCGTGAAAGTTTCCACGCTTTGGATTTTTCAAAAATTTTAAATTTCTACGCCTTGAACTTCTTAGGCTTTGAAATTTCTGCGCGTGAAAGTGTCCACGCTTTGGATTTTTCAAAAATTTAAAATTTCTACGCGTTTAACTTCTTAACTTTGAAGTTTCTGCGCGTTGGAATTTTCTAAAGTTTTAAATTTCTACGCGTTGAACTTCTTAGGCTTTGAAATTTCGTTCAATAATTAAATAATGAAATATCATCGACCGACCAAAAGATACGTAAATAACCAACGCAGTACGTAATCAAACGGACGCTCAGATTTTATTTTATCCCAATTGACACGAATTTTAAGATCGATTCAAAAATACCCGAAAATATTATTCCCAGCTTTCTAATAACGTTAAACGATCTATCGCAGGTTAACTCCCGTAAATAACGAAAAATCGTAACGTGAAATAAGACCCTACATTAGCCTCGAAGATGTAACGCTGAAAATTAAAAAAACCGAACGAACCTTAGCGAGCTTTATTTCCAGCTTTGTAAATCCCGGCCGGTTATTGCTCGTAAATTACACCCGGCATAATTAGGACCGAAAAGGAGCGGTTGCGCAATCACCGAAAACTGTACGAATGTAAATTAACATTACGGTAAAGAGGGGGGGGGGAAGAGGGGAAATAGGGAGGGGGAATTAACGCAAGACGGTGTTCCAGTTGCCGGCGAGCATTTAAATTTCAAAGCAGCTGACTCGGCCGGAACTTAAATAATTTTACGCCGCGAAATATGGCACGGCGGAATCCCGGACGAATTTCCGAGTTAATCGGCGATTAACACGTACCCGGGAAGAAAGAAGAAAAAAAAGAAAAAAAGGGGTGTGCATAAAACGATGGTCCGAGTGAGAAATGGCGTTCGCAAAATCGGAGATACCACCGGCCCAGCACTTGACCCATTTATGGGTGGGGGTAAATTTAATTTTTTCCTTTTCGCCCCCGATAAACCCTGTCGCGCGTAAATTACCGCGGAAATCGTCGCCATTCTGTTAAAAAATTGTGAGAGATTCAACTGCGACGAATAATAAAAATGACAAGATTTTAAGAGTGGGCATACGATTTTTTTTATCATTTTGAATTTTTATAGGGGAGAATTAGGGTTTATGTGTTATAAGTGGAAATTACTTTGTTTGGTTGTAAAGAGATAAATACATTTTTTGTATTATTGTGTAAAATTTAGTTTTGTTATTGCCTGAATTCAAGTTTCTATTTTTTATATTTAATTGGACAAGTTTTAATGTTGTTTTATAGACCGGATATTGGATCACTTCGGTGGAAATAAGTGTATGTTAATACAATTGCGTAATCGTGTAGGCGTTCGATTTATTGCATTAAACTTTCTGTATTGTTTAACGAACTAAGTAATAAAATCCAAAGTGGATCTATAATATAATTTGCACGCATTCGCACGTACCGATTTCACAGTTTTCCAACGTTTGCAATAATTAACATTCTTTAAAACTAATTCACAGATCCTTATAATTTTAATAACATCGCTTTTATCAATTTTCTTTAAAAATATACTAAAATTGATAATTGAAAATGGACCTATATTTTTTTACAAGTAGTGTAAATAAATTGTCCATACGTTTAATGTTAAATATTAAGAAAATCTTATTTTAAAGACCGATTTTTTTTTCTGCGACGAATCCAGGATATCCGGGATACTTTAATAGGGTTTCGATAGAGTTTCGTCCCCGATCTGTCAGCCGACCGTACTATTTATCATTTCTCATTTTCCCTCGTTAATGTCGCTCCTCTCTACGGCGATGGCTGATTTACGACTCGATATGTTACCGTTAACACGTATAATTCCTGTATTTCACACGATAACTGGAAAACTCTATACGTCAAACGATCGCATAGTTTCAAGGGAAAGCTGAAAAAATGATTAAATATTCAAAAAATCGTTGGAAAAGGTCTTTCTAAGCGGCCAGTGACGTCACTTTATTTTACATTCCCTGTAAAATCGCGCGGTTATTACCTTGGCGGCTGTTTAACAATAATTAGATTTCAAATTACGTTTATAAAACCCGTAAATTTCTCGTAAAGTTGTCGCGTAAATTTCTCATAAATTTCACGGATAAATTTCCCATAAATCTCACGCGTAAATTCCTTTCGCGTGGTAATTAGAATATTTTCCAAAGAACTTTATAATTTTCATTTTTTTTCATGATTGAGAAAGCTTCTGTCGTCGAGTTTTCACTTGTCTGCCAAAAAAAAAATGTGAATTTTCCGGGAAAGTCGAAGTTCGCGTTCGAGGGCCACGTTTCGACTTGTTTCGAGTTTTCCGGCTGCGGAAAAATTGGGAGTCGTAACGGGGTGGCGCTAACGAAGAGCTACGGTGCTTCGGGAGACGAACGGGAAAGGCTCGATTTGAAAAGGCGGCCTAAGGATCTACGACTCCTCGAAGAGACCTATGAATTTCGATTAGAAACGCTGCCATACTGAATTCACTGAGCGCGAAATTAACCGCAGCAGGAATTTTCCCATCTAAAAATTTCCTTAATCATTTCCCTGCATTGTTTCTAACGAAAGTGAAATGAAAAATATGGAAAACTGTGGACCACATTAATATTTACAGAAATATATAGTTATTGCAAAATAGTAGACTTTATTTTAATTATAGGTGATATAAGTTCTTCTAGAATTTTTGCAAAACTATATAATTTCTTTGAGAAGAAAATACGATAAATTAATTGTTCAATTATTAACCCTCGTTTTCTATGAATATTTGCACCTGTTCTGGTAAGATACCCATTAATTAATAATTAATTATCGACAGATTATTTCGTCACAAATGAACATAGAGAACGAGTGAAATTTGTCCGAAAGAATTTATATAAATATACATATCTCAATTTTTATAGAATCGGGCCCACGTGTCCCACATCAACGGACTAATTACCAAGGCCTAATTAATATATTCTCATCCAGATTATTTTTCGAAGAGATTAATAAACGAACGCTGGAAAATTAGCGAATATTTTTTAGGCAGATCGTGTCTCGTGAAATCCAGTATTTTCTGCGCCATTCTACCAGAACCTCTACGACATCAATTTAGAATTCGGCACAAAGACGATAGTGTAGCTAGATAATTTCAATTGGACCCCAATCAACGGTCGAACGCGGACCAACTGATTGCGGTGGTTATTCTAACCTAGTGCTAGTCTACGATAAAATCCTAGTTTCGCCTCGAAAGTGATTTTTTTTTTAAAGAGCAACGATTAATTACTTCGTTAGTACGACTCGTTTCGATTCGGTTCAGTTCAAGTTACGTCGTTTCGACGGCACGGGAGTCCGTCGTAAGAACGGGACAATGAAAAATTACAAAACCGACCACTCACAAATGTTTTCCTGAGAAATAAACACGGTTGACTCGCGATAACTTTCCGTTTTCTCGGGGAAGCGTTGTCTTCCTTTGACGTGTGGAAAGATATCGAGAGCCTACCGCGACGCCGTTAGCAACCGAATGACAGATTTGAAAATCTTACGGGAAATTAAGTATCACAGAAATATATATCACAAATTAAGTATCACAGAAATATATATCACAAATTAATTAATCAAATTATCACAGAAATATGTATCAAAAATTGTGGACAAACGAGAAACGAGAGATTTAATTAATTAGCGAGATTTAATGAAGAAACATGGTGGTGAACGTTGATCCAGTGGATTCTTTTTGCTGAGTGTTTATTATAATTTCGAGTCGCGATCAGGGGCGTAGATCAGTTTGAAAAATCTCTCGAACGTGTTCGCCATTTTGTTAGACGGATTTTTTGGAGAATTTCCAGGACGAGAACCTGTCCCTTTTCGTTTATTACTGGATAGGTAAGAAATAACCACGGTGGAAAGTTACCACTCGAGGGAAATTTTCGCGAGAAAATCTGGCGCTCGAGGGATAATTTTTTGAAAATTTTATTCGTCGATTGAAGTGTCACAATTTGTACGAGTGTCTCGTTAATGACGAGGTTTCTAATTTATTTTGATATTGTAATTCCGGAAAATATTGGAGTAAGTAGTTTTAATTTTTCTATAGAGGTAATATTAGAGAAATAGGCAAATTTTTAAATAAAGTGTTACTTTGAATTTAGGGCCGAATAAATTCGTTTTTCATACTTTTTAATACAGTTTGTGAAACCCTATAAAACATATAAATTAGAAATTTGGGATATAAATTATCTTAGATGTACCATGATAATACTTTCATTATTTACGTAACGTTCATTTAACAAAAAATTGAATTATATCAAGAAAGACCACTCCAAATGAAAAATTTTTTCCAAACAAATAAATTTGAAAGTAATAAATTTCCAGGGTGTTACATAAAACTATCTGCTCCCTTGAATAATGTAATGTGTACCGGATAAATAAACATTTGCAATCCCCCGTACCCGGATAAACAAATCTCAAGTATAAAGCACAGTTACAATAACTTATTCCAACGAAATATATTCTTTGTTAAAAAATTGTAACGATCAATATTCATGATTATAATCCAGCTCTACCGGAGCTTAATGCGAGAAATTTGTTTATTTATGAAACGCGTTATGCAAATACTTTGTTACCCGGCGTGCACCGCGATAAAAACGTGGTGTTCAAACAACAGATACAAACCCGTTGCCGAAAATGAAAAACACTGTCGCAAATTCACCGTAATTTCGCAAGTACACGTTTCTTGCCACCCCCGAGCGCCGGACTTTTTTTTTTATCTCTTATCGCGCAGATAAAATAGCGAACCGGAGAGAGTGAAGTTCGAAATTCGAACCCTCGGCAGTGCTTGGGGGAGAGTCTGCCCCATAGGGGTAGCTAACAACCGGGATCCGATACACGATATACGGGGTAACGTGGGAAAATATCCGAAAGTCGAGGTTTTTTCCACCGGCACCCTCGGATAATTGAACTTTTGTTAGTTTTAACGAAAATGGCGTTTTGCAATTATTTAGCGAGCTTTTCAAGCTGAAATAAAAAAATACGCCCATATTAAAAAAAAAAGGAAGATTTGTGAAATTATTATGGTGTTTTGTAATTTTTTAACTAGCTTTTAGAATTAAAAAAAAACAAAATTTGAGGGTGGTGTAATTGTGGAAAGTAATTAGGTATTTTAGTAACTTTTTGGGGAGTTTTTTTTGAATTAAAAGAAAATGAAAATGTAAGAATAGCAAACTTGGGAAATATTCATTGATATATAAACTTAGCGAAATTGGAAAAGGGTCACACAAAAAATAGTACGTGAGATAAACTACCACAGTTTTCTATTCATTTTTTTTTTATTGTAATAATTTCTATAAAACGCGACGTGGTAAAAGTGTTTTCCAAGTACCCGTTTATTTATTCACCGTTCGTTTTTTAACGAACTTTATTTGCAGTGAGCAAAAAAAAATATCGGCAACACTCGTCAGTTCTTACGGTAATAAATTGCCTCATTACTGAGTTCCATGGTACACGGGGTTTTTACAGTTGTCATCTTTAATAGCGGAAAATGAAATCATGTTTTCCACGTTTTTCACTGAATTAGAATCTCGCGAACTCAGCGCAACTTCTTACATTCTTCTCTTTCCGTTTTTTCATTTTTTTTTACAGACAGGAATTTAATTATACAAGTTCGTTAAAAAAAGTTCGGGATCGCGAAACAACGGGAAATTAATACAGAACATGTTTATTCATGTATTTTTAAATCCGCGTGGTATATTTCCAGCTTTCCCGCGACTGTGTGCGTGTATATTTTTATACAGAATCTGATTTTCTTTTTTTCCGCGTTCCAATTATTCAATCCAATGGCGTCGACTATGAATCGATCAGAAGTTCGCCATTTACGAGTGTTAATTAGTTCGTCGAAATTTCTGCCGACGTTTCGTTCGTATTTTCATCGATCGGATCCCGGAAGTCACCGTGAGCTTTCCCGTAACCTAATCACACCGCTCGATAAGTGACCGCGTCAACCATATCGAGTCCCGTAAGTAAATGACTCGTGAAATGTGTGGAAATCATTTTTACCAGCAAATTGCCAATTAATTTTAATGTCAATTGACAAACCAGTTGTTATAAAATTAAATTAGTCATTTTAATTAGACAACAAATTAGTCAACTTAGCCAAAGGAAAGTAGTTATGTAATTAGGCAAATTAGTAATTATGCAGTGATCATGAATTTAGTCGAGCTAATTAATATGAAATACTCAAAAAATTAATTAAATTAATTCCTGTAAAATATTAATGAAATTAGTCCAATTATTTTATGTACAATACTAATGAAATTAGTCAGTTAATAAATATACGATGAATAAGTTTGCAAAATATTAAACCACGACTCGAAAGTACTTTGGGACCCTATTGGGCCCAACCTCAAAGAACCCTGGATCACGTTAACACGCACCTCTGGATCGGAACACAGGTTATGGTTTCTTTTCAGCACCAGAAACGAACGAGGGACTCGTTCGACGGAATGCTAAGATTAGAATCGAAGCGGGAACCTAGCGATCGATCGATCACGGACTCGATATTTCTTATCTCCATTATTCGTCGTGGAAGACGAATCGAAAGCTGGCCACGTGAGAATGGCGCGAAGATGTAAATGATTATCGAAGGGGGAAACCATGACGAATCTGTTTTCCCCAGCTGGGCAACGGCTGACGTCTAAATCTCCCTGTATAGATCGTCGATCGTTGGACATGATACTCCTGGATCGACGAGATCCCGATCTCGGAATAAATCCAACGATCTGCCACCCAAGCGAAACGCTCGTCACGTTTGTATCAAAGTCTAATCGTCGGTAGAATATTGAATATCTCTCGTGATTTATCAAAGACACTTCAAACTGACTATCAAACCCCTGCGAGACACTGCGAGACAACGATCACAGAGCGTCCCTCCCAATTCTCAGTAATAAAGGGCCCCCCTTTTAGAATCTGACAGTTTTCCCAAAAATAGATTCTCCATCGTCTCTCGACGATCACCATCGGAATGATGATCCGATGACTCGTCGGTACCTACAACGATCATTCCCACGAAAAAGATCTACGATCCACCGAATCCTTGCCAAGGATTAGCAAAAACACTTCGACATCGAATCGCACCAACATATTATCGACAAACCCCATAGGCATCACACTCCCCCTATAACAGCAAAACCGTGATGATGATGATCCCCGAGAGTCAGGATTCCCAGGGAGACGAATCATCGATCTGATCATCAGGGACGATTGATCGGTTAACAATTGGACCCTAAGATCCTGCCCGGGCCCTTCATACCCTGGTCTCGTTATAGGGACTGGATCCCTGGCCCCGTCGTTCGGGTTCCCCGGGTACATTGAACGCGACGTTGGGCACCAAAACTGGGTCCGGGGGTTGATAACGATAACCCCCGTGTACGGGCTGCGATTGGTGAGAGTGGGAGGAGGATGGTGGACCCTCGCTGATGGAGGTGGTGGAGGCGAGAATTTGGCGACCGCGTACCTGGTATCGCTGGGGATAACACCGGCCACAACAGGAGTGCAGCAGGCCCCCCCTCGAGGCAGTGCTGTGCGCGGGGGAGGTCAGGGGCGAGGGGGAGCCCGGTCGCTTCGGGGCACCGTTGAAGGGCACCTCCATCTCCACGAATTCGCGATCCTGGAATAGAGAAAGTGTGGCGGTTAGTTTTCTTGCGATTCTGTGTTAGGTATTCTATACAGGGTGTCCCAGTAAGATGAACGGACCCGGAACCAGGTGATAGCTGAGGTAATTCTAATATAAGGATGTAAGATTCTCAATGTCCTATCTCAATTCGTAGTCGAGTTATTAAAGAAAAACGATAGCCACTCAGAGGGCTCCGTTAGGCCCGGCCGCGCGACAGTTCCCACTGGTACGGTACCCTATTGGTGCAGAACTTTTACTATCGCGCGGCCGGGCCTAACGGAGTCCTCTGATTGGCTGTCGTTTTTCGTTAATAATTCGGCCACGGATTGGAATGGGACGCTGAGAATGTTACATCCCAAAATTAGAATTACCTCAGCTATCACCTGGTTCCGGGTGCGTCCAACTTACTGGAACATCCTGTAGATAGATAGATAGATCATTTTTTTTTATTGCATCCTGGGGGTAAATCCCTCTGACAGTGGAGTGCATAGGTAAATAGAGTAGAGTAGGAAAATAAATAGAAAATAAAAAATATAAAAATAAAAATAAAGATAGTGTCCTGTGTTAGCAGTGTTAATTATAGGAGTGATTGGGCTGTAGTGTTACTCATAATATATCATTTATTAATACATGATTATGCTATAATGTTATAGTAACAATCAGTATAAAGACTAAAAATGCGTTTAGGACAAAAGGGTGTTTTACACGAAACATGCCTACTCAGATCCACTTATCAAATTAAAGAAAGTATCAGAATTATATGGATTTATATACTTAAGCATATATTCCTGAAAATATGAAAATAACACAATTAAAAATACACCATAACTCGTTCCTCGACAGTGCGTAAAGAATACCAGTGCGTCATTGTGTTATTTTAACGCCGTGTACTTAATTAATGTTGAAAACAAATCCCCCTTTTCTATTGTTAAAGAAATCCCGTAACGACGGTTGTAACGATCGATCATCGCTTAAATAAATATTCTCCGCTGCATGTTAATAACATCACCTTGATTGGCTTAATGAATTAACTTTCCCTATAACTCTGCCCCCTCCCCCCCCTCCCCCTCCCCTCTCCCCTCCCGCCGTGATGTGCGACCTTGTATCGAATTTAACAGCTCACCGTGGTTCATTTGAGCACAAAGGCTGGAAAGCGCTCCCTTAAGCAAATTTGTCCTAGCTATTTCAAGGGGATTGAATAATTTCGGTTTCGGTTCACGAATCTTTACCCGCCGCCGCCATGGAGAAATTATAGGGCAACGTAGAATGGTCCCGTGCCGTGTCAGCCGTGACGGGGGTGAAAAAAGGAGAAGCGAAATAAGTAGACCGGGAACGTGCCCTGTCAGCCGGGGGAACATTATGCCTCTATTTTCCACGATCCAATTTTTTCACGGTTAATTTATTTTCAACGAGGGCTACGTGCTACGCTCGGCGACGTTATTATTAACAGCGAGTTTTTGCGGAGAATTCGCATGAAATTCGGCCTATCCTAACGGAAGCTCCGTAATTAACGAACGATCCGCGAAAACTACCGCGACCCCTTAAAATACGATACGGTATTTTGAAACAGTCCGCTCGAATCCGCCGGCGACAAATTTCATTATTAAATTTACCCCCGATGAACGGGGAATTCAATTCCACCGTGTTGCGAGTGGAATATATGTGTGTGTGTGTGGGGTGTATCGTAATTATGGGGATCTTTTTATCGGGATGGATAGAACGCAGCAAATGCTGAAGAAAGGATCGGAAATGTTGGGACCGAAAATTTGTTTTGTAAATTGTTTTAAAAAATGATATCTTCGAAATTGAAAGCCGTAGGGAAGTGATTTTCAATTTAATATTATCGAGAGAGATGATAGTTTATAGAAAAAATAACGTTATCTATGGAAAGGAAGTTTTGGGCGAGTATTCTTCATTTATGTATGCATTTATATTAATAAATACTATTTAACGGCAATAATCGCAGTAATTATAATTATATTGTAATAAATATTGCTTTCTTATAATTATATTTCAATAAAAATCAGTCCCCTAATATAATTTTAATAAATGTTTACAGAAAGGGTTCTATCTCGATAGTATGTGGTTTTCGGACCCAACTTTAAATTTTGTACAAAATTTTTAAAAAATCATATCTCCGAAATGGTACATCGTCGAAGACCCGTTTTGATTGCAATATAACCAGAGAAGATCAAAGATAATAGAAAAAAATATATTTGCTGCGATTATTACTGTTAAATAGCATTTATTCTTGTTTAATCCAAACAACGTCGATTACCTATATCGTAGCAGGTTTGTAACAATTTGGGAAAAATTAAGGGCACTCACTAAATCTTCCTTTGCGTAGTGATATTTTTTTTCGTAAATTTTAGTCTCTCCCGGTTATATTGCTATCAAAATCGGTCCTCTACGACCTACCATTTCGGAGATACAATTTTTTAAAAACTTTTTACAAAAGAGATTGTATCTCAATAGGGGGTGTATTTTTAGACAAAACTTTCTACACTTTTTTTTCATCTTTTGCTGCGTACTATCGATACTGAAAAAGTGTCCCAGTATTATTGTTACACCCTGTATATCGTATTTAACCCGTAGCCGAGAGGCTTTCAACGGCACAATTTTCATTTTCTCCCCGAACATTCCGATCGCCTCCGAATCATCCCCTCCTTCTCTCCCCCCCCCCCCCCCTCCGAATGATTGTCTTCCCGGCTAAAGTGATCGCGTTTTATCGCCGCAGTTTGCGGCGGCGAAACGACGCGGCTGAAACGAAACGTTCGAAAGAATTCGCGGCAATTGTTCGCGAAACAAACCGTGAAACGCGCGCGTAAAACGGCCGGACCGCAGAGGAGCCATTTCCGACGGAGTCCTATTGTTTCTGGCCAAACTTCGGTCCAGCGAGTATTGCTTATTGTTAGTCCTTGTTGGAAGTTGTTTCCACGGTCGAATTACAAGCAACGAAGCCAGGGAAAAGCACCGCCCTTATGCAAAGCACCGTTGTTATCCTCCCCCCACTCTCCCAGTAATTTCCATCTGGATCTGGCCTATGATAATGCCGGAAATAGCGCCGCGAGCACGTTAAACTTAATTAAAGCTTTGACACGATTCGAAGTAGTTGGTGAAAATACAAATTGAGGGTTTCCGCGATTTCCCGGACGGGGACTTGAATCGTCTCGCAACTGGTGTGTTTTTTTTTTGGAAAAGTGACACTTTCGGTTTAGAATTTGAATAGAATTAATATTATATGATATTATAATTAGTTGGAATTTAGGAATGTTGAATCAAATGATGGAGAATCAAGTGGCGGTAATTATATTTGTTGCAAATGGTAGAGATAGATAGTTGTTGATAATTAAATGTTGAGCGAATTTGCGAGGCGAAATTATTTAAATTTTAGGTAATTTAATAATATTAAATTAATGGGAAAACTAGATTAGCTAAAGAAGAGTGTTTAGCTTATTATAGTGTTCAATTAATATTAATTAATATTAGCATTTTAGAAAAATTAGAAACTAATCTTTAGATAATCTCAAGTCTCAAAACTGAGAATTTTTATATTTGTGCTAATAATATTAAAAGACACTGCCACCCCATTCTCAGTACCATCACCTACAAATATGGACAGTTTAATTAATAAACAAATAAATAACTGTAACTCTATCTATCCAAAAGCGTTCAATTTTCATTAGTTTTAAATTCTCCGCAAAAAAACCGAGTTTATCCGATAATTTCCACGCCACTCTTTCGATCGCAAAAATAATCAAAAAATAATCGTTCGAAATTTCACAAATTCTCGCGTTCCCCGTCGAAAGTTCCACCTTCCCATCGACAGTGAACGAACGGGAAATCTCGACAACCACGCAGCGAGGCTGAATTCGGAACCTTTTTCCCAGCAGTTTCCGAGAAGAGATTGCTGCTCCATTCGACGGAATCAAATCCTCGGTGCGTCGCGACTCTCCGCCGAATGACGTCGAGATCACTCGATAACCCCTCGGTTTCTTAGAACGAGCATTCCCGTGGGTATCCTACGGGATCATTTTCCTACCTGAGACCCGCGGTCGTTGGTTAACGCAATATTTTCTACGAATTTGTACCTTTCAACAAAGTTTCTTCGAATAAAAGGAATAAATGAAAATCTTAATATAAATCCCTAGGAGTCGATATTTATTAACACTAGTACTACCATGGATTAATTCCATGTATCTAAAACCATTGGATAAATGTGCTGGAAATAAATGAATAAAGGGAGATAGTAAATTTATCAATTTAATTATCTACATATAGAAACATGATTATGAACAATTTTGGAAATCCCAGCGTTGGAAATTTAAACGATTCTTATAAGAAATTCGGAACAAGTCATTTTGACTGCATTGGTAGTTCTAGTGTTAAAAATATTTTATTATCATTATCGCGGAGGAAAAAAGGGGTGGGGGTAAATTACGGGGAGACTCGTTAAGCTTGTGCTACATTCTCAAAACGATTTTCATATTTTACCGCGAGCAATTAATCTGCCGGTCACGTGACTCGTGCGACACGTTTGTATTTTACAAAAAAAAAATATTTGCTGCTATATTTAATCCTCTTCACCGGACTCGGTTGTCTTTTTTTTTTATTTGATTCACCGACCCGTGGAAAGATTTAAATTTCATGAATCCGATATAATCCTGGCCAGGCGACCCGGAAAATTTGGATTATTTTACGGAGACACCGAAAGAGATGTTTGCTCCCCCGGGGAGGGTATGAAAAATATTCATCCGGGGTATAAAAAGAAACAAAAAGATGGAAGGGTATTTTCGTAGCCACCGCAGCCTCGAACGTGTCGTAAATGACAATCCGCAGGGTTATTCGCGGTTCCTTCGGGCACCCGGGAAAGTCCTGTAATTTTCCTCCATTTTTCTTCGACGACGGTGGATAAAAAATGTGTAATAATAAATGTACAGAGTATTTTACAGTGTAATGCCCACTATTGCGAAGTAGAATTATCACAAACCGTCAGGAAAACTGTAATAAAAAAAGAAAAATGTTAAAAATCTATTATTGCACGCAATTATTGACTAGATCATTTTAATTATTCATAACAATTTATAGAAGGCAATAGACTCTTTTATAAATGAAATTAAGTAAATTATAATTACCAATTTTCCAATAACCATACCAAAAAGGAAAATAGAAAAAGTCTATTGCTATAATTTAATAATTATTGTAACAACTCCCAGTGACTTATTTCAATTTATACGAAAATAATCGGATAATCGACAGAAAGGATTAAATTACGATTACCAACTTTCTCAAGCGAACACGCGTTAGCAAAAAAAAAAGAAGAATACAGGGGAAAGAAAGTATGCACGGCTGTATTTCAATAATAGATGGGGCCATTTTCACAATTCACATTAATCTATCGCATGATATTTTCGAAAACAATCTCCTGGATGCAGGCCAGTTGGCGTTTACACTAGAAAGGCTTAACCACACCGAACTTCACCCATAAATCTTTTACACTCTTAAAAAATCCTATCGTTCCACCATAATATACACCCCACCGTATAAAACAAACCTGGAATCGATTCGACGACTAATTTTTTTTCCTTTTTTCCCCCGTCGCTTACAAACCACGTTATCCAAAAGAAAAAAAAAACGCGACGAACGAAACTTCCACGGGGACCCAGTTCGAAAAAAAGGTGACGCCATTTTTTTTTCCCCGACCGCCATGAAAGTCGGATTAAACTCGTTCTTATCGCATCCCACCCCCTCGGGAGGGTAGTCGAGCGTGGAAATAAAACGAGCCGAGAGGGTGAGATATCGGCCCTACAAAGGACACTCGGCGGCCTCGCACTTTGTCCGTTATTTTCCCTCCTTTGAAGCTCGCCGCCTATCGGTGCATCTTCGTGAATCCGCGAGAAATATGATTGAGCCCCCGGAATCGATTCGGTGGGAACATATTGTCTCTTTGAAACGATTCCGCGCGGTTTTTTTGTGCCGCCAGTATCGCTGAGGAAATGTACAGGTTGTTTCAGCGGAGATGCGAGACACTTTTGGGGATTTTTTGCGGTTGGTGGGATGGAAAATAATTGAGATTATTTTATAGGCGTTTATTGAAATGGTTATGGAGTTAATAATTAATAGGAAACAGTAGAATATATAACAACACTAATTAACCAGTCCTGAATTTTTATTTTAGTGAGATATTATAAGAAAAATAGGAAATATGAAAGAGACAATAATTTGAAATAATAATTCGTATTATAAATAAGCTTTTCGTTCTTCCAAATTCAAGTATGGAATCCATTTGATATTAAATTCAATATTCAACGAAATTCCCCCAAATTTAGTGTCATATTTTTATTCCAATTTTTAAGAAACTCATTAATAATAAAATTCATATAAAATTTTCCTCATATTTCAGTTCGGATATGATTTTTCCAAATTTTCGCGCGGAATACTTGAAACGCCCTGTACGCTGCGGTCCGCAGAATTATTTTTAAACGATTTCCTCCGGTTTTGGAATTATGCAAGCGCGGTGTGCGACACGCCGCGCGGAGTGTACTAGAAAATAGAAAATAGAAAACGTCGGTCCGCCGACGTGGAGCGGAGTTAAAAGGAATCGCGCTTATCCGCTCTATAAACAGAACGATGCCGTTATTTTTAGATGACGGATTGTAAAGGTGGTTATAAACGCACTGACCTCTCCAAGATAGTGACGCGTGACATGACACCGTTTTCGAGGTCTACGAATTGCAATCCCCGTTTACCGGCTTATCGATAAGTGGACCCTAAAAATTCTACCCTCGAAAACCGCCCGCATTTATATCTTCAATTTATATATACACATAGACATATTATATTTAGTAGATACGTATGTCGACACTTGTCGTATTCATGAAATTTTTAATGTGTTATGTATTGTTTGATTATTGAACAATATTTATTTGTGAATACTATATTGCTAATGAGTATGTAATGTGTTCTAATAGCATTAAATTAATAATATATGTATATGTATATAAATATACAGTATATAAATTTATTTTAAAATTGATTATTACACAAATTTATTTTTATATTTAATTCTAAATATAAATAATTTTTAATATCTGTACAAAATAGATTAATAAATTTGTTTTTAATAATTATAATTGACAAATAAATAATTATAGAAATGTATATACATGTTTCTACATATGTATATGTAAACGTGCAAATTAAAATCAATTCCCGTGGCGATAAACCAGCCGGAAAATCGCGAATTCTCTGTCTCATTCGGCCGGGTTACTTCCAAACGACTAATAAAACCTGCTATAAATGTTTCGAGGGCCTCCCAACGACGGGGTGAAACGTGACGATAATTGTGTACAACCCTTTGTACACCAGGTCATTTCACGCGATAGCAGCGTCCCGAATAGACGACATTTTTCACTCAGGATTAACGAGAGAGGCTGATAAGGAAACTCTGTTATCTTAATTGCGTCATTTCTATAGTCGCCACTGCGAAGACGGAACGTTTTCCGACTATTTTATCAGCCGAGTGTTATGTAAAACAGGGAATATCTGTTTGATATAAAAATTAGTGTTTTTGTAAATTTTTTCTGTCGGAATACAAATTCCAAATGATTAAGTGAACCTGAAATTAACACCTGCTGCTACCAAAATTCGTTAATTACTTTCCTGTAGAATTAACATAAATAAATACAGTGATAAAGGTGGGAAATCGTGGGCTATGAACATTTACAACAATTTTTGATATATTATATTATACAATAGATTATAAATGTTATTTAAGAAAACAATATGAAAAATTAACTCTCGTTTTCCACAATTTTTCTCTACTTTTTCAATAAATTATCATTTACACTCATATATACAACACACATTCAAAAATAAAGACCCTACATCATCAAATTTTAAATTTTTAATTTTAAAATCCTTAAATATGTCTCGACCATATTCAAAATTCCAAAAATCTGGTTCCTTGGTCCCCCCTTCCAGGTTCGCAATGACAATCGATGCGGAGACTACCGTGCGGCGATCGCGTCGCATAAACAAACGGAGTTCGTCTTGATATGGGTTAATAGAAGCGCCGATGAGCGTTCGTAAATCCACCGGGCCATCGTTGTGCCTCGTAAATAACTCGCTGCGGCATCCCGGACCGACCTGACCCTCCCCCCCCCTTTGGCCCCCGAAATGCCGCACTTGTCGCGATTTTACGGCCCTGCCCACCGAAACCCCTATAAAGACGTCCAATCCTATTCCGCGGGAATGCGGAAAAATGTACAGCCTGTGGCAAAAACCAACCCCGAAATAGTCGGATCATTCTTGATAAAAAAAAAAAATGTGCCGGGTGACTCGTGTTTCGCCTATTTTTGTTGTCCTGCTATTTTTTTTCTGTGTATGTGTGTGTGTGTGTTTTTATTATTCACGGGGGGTTGAAAGGGGGACGACGCCCCTGAAATTTGCGATGAAATTTTCGCAATTCGCCAATTGCACGATCCTGGATAGTCGACGTGACGATATTTCCCGGTGTTGTGTTTTGAAACACCCGGTATACCGAGCGAAGGATGAAAATACGAACGGCATATGTGACGGAATAAAAGATTTTCTAATCCCAGATTCTGTTTTCTGTGTTACTATTTGATCGGTATCTCTTCTACGGGGTTTTATTAGGATTTCTTTTTTATGTAATCAATGATGGTACGAAGGGATTTAATTATTTATGGGAAGTCACGTCGATTTAACACTAAACGTTTTTGAATTGTTGACTAAAAATTGTGTGTTCAATTTTATTTTTATTAATGATTATAAAATGAAAAAAGAGACACTTCTTACACTACTATTTAATAATAATAATTGTTTATTATTACCCGAGTCTTATTTACTATTATTTGTGAGCAATTATAAAAACTGTTACTTTTATTTAATAACTCACTGTGTATATTTAAATTGTCGGTAGATTTGGTGTTAAATGGAAGCTCGTTAGAGATACTGTATAAAAAGATTCTTAAAAGGATCATAAGAATATCTGGTTATTTGGATAATCGAAATTCTACGGCACATTATCGGAGGATATTATGTAAAATATAATTTAGGGGCGCAAATTGATCCCAACCCTTTCGACTAGATAACCGAGGCGATATGAATCCCATAGGGGTTGTTTGGAATACGCTAAACTGAACTGTTCCTTTAATATCCAACTCCTCTGTAGTCTCGTTTGAGACGCAATCGAAACGCTTGCGGGAACGATGGAAAAGATAAAGATGTAATAAATACTCGCATAAATGCCAGACCGATTAGAATAAATAGAAGGGTGAAAAATGAAAAGTAAAAAGATGAGCAATATTATAATATTTAAATCGAAAGATTTATCGGTATAAATAATTTGAAAATCTGGCAAATGATCGTGTGTTTTCTTTTTGTTATTATTTTCGAAAATCAATCGGTTTTCAAAGTATTTGATTTTTAATAAATTATACGAACGAACTATCATTGTTATGATCATTTTTTATAAGATATCCATTTGGCAAATTGATTAAATGATTTCAGGTGAAAATGTTTAATATCTTTTAACATCTTTCATGTTAGATAACAAGCCCCTTGCTAAGTACAGGTAAACAATTGATCAAATTATTGCAAGACATGTGATTAACAATTTATCTTATTTAATTAACATTTCCCTCACATATTTTTGTAACAATCCCAAAATCTTCCTCACCAAATCAAACCTAATCAAACATTTACAATCCAAATTAATCAATTAATTTCCACCAAAATCTCTAACAAAATTTTCTACAATTTTCACTCGAGGGTCACAATACCCATTTAAAATGATTCTCAAAAATAAATCATTGCAGTCACTATCTACAAAATACTATTCTTCAACCCCTCAACTTATCCGATTACGATTCGTCACTTTCATAAAAGAAAAAATGATGGGACATCGATTCTACCTAATTTGCGAGCAAGTACCATGAAACTGACACGTTGTCACGTGCGACAGGGTGCAGCTGGACACGCGGGGGGTGGCGGGGGGTGGCTGGGGGTGGAATATCCGTTGCGTATGCATCCGTGCCGAAAAAGGGTGGCACGGCTGGCCACTTCTGAATTTAATATCGGCCAGCTGGAAATAAACGTCCCGGAATGCCCGAATCGGGGCTACCGCGCCGAGCGAAAGGGTGAAATAAACGAAGACCGTGACCCTTTCGATACGCTTCACGAAATTTTTCGTCGACCTGCCCTTCCGTTTCCGTCGTCTTGAACTCGTCGTTAGAGACGGTCAGGTAGAACTGTGTTCACATGGTACGAGTTCCCGTGAACTTTGACAAGTATTTTGTGTCACCTGGTGACCCTTGTCTGGAAGGTATATATGGTAATTACTGGGCCCTTTTTTTTAACCCCTTCGAACCCTGTCCAGATTTTAATGTACATAATACTTTTCGTGTTGTATTTTAATACGTATAGGTTTATACTCAGTTCTAACGCTTAATGTACTTACCAGTGAATCTAATATAAAAAAATAACCTCTGAAAGAAATATTTTTGTAAAAAGTATATTGTTGCTTTCATTCATATGAATTAAATTAATTTTAGTATAAAATCATTTTTTGTTAAACGAAATAAAAAATTGGGTCTGAAGGGGTTAAGATCGGTAGTATGTATGAAAAAATGAAGGAAAAAGTGAAAAAGTTGGATTTTAAAGCTATCCCCTTATCGAGATACGACAGGTTTTGTAAAATATTTTTGAAAAATCATATCTCCGAAATGACAAGTCCTGGGGGGTCGATTTTGATTGCAATATAACTGGAAACGATTAAAGTTTATGAAAAAAATATAATTGCTGCGATTATTGGTGTTAAGTAGTATTTATTCTTTTTTACAGCAAAAAACTTCGATGATCTGTGTTATAGAAGGTCTTTACTAATTTGGGAAAAATTAAGGGGATCCACGAAAATTTTTTTTTGGTAGATAGTGATATTTTTTTACGTTAACTGTGATTTCTTCCGGTAATATTAAAATGAAAATTTGTCGTCTATGTTGGAAGCTGAAAGAGAGATCGATAAACTTTTGTCGGCGACATCATCCCCTGTCGAGTTTCGCACCCTGTTTGAAAAATTGTTTAAAAAAGTTGTGTCTCGTTAGTTGTTAGGCGACCGATTTTTGTTCTAATATTATCAGGAAAGATCAACGTTTATAAAAAAAATTTATCTGTAGAGGGTGTACACCTCAGGAAGATACATTTACCCTTTGAACTTTCCCGACAATTATTTTTGTGCTCCTGGATATTTTCGTACTTCCAATTTTTTATCAAAGCGAAACCGTGATTTTTTTAAATACGAAAGGGCTAAGGTTATTTATTTTGCGTGTAGAATTTCTATAAAATTTAGTGTCAAAACGTGTTAATATTACATTTGAATTTAGCTTCCTTAATTATATGTCTTAATTTATTATTTAAGAAAATTAAACCCCTACGTTATTAATTGTGTTTAATTAATTTTCTTCAGAAACCAATATTTCAATTCGTAGCTTTCGAATATCCACTCTCTATCATTTTTTGAAATTCATCGATTTGTCAGACGTGTGATTGGAAAAGGAACACAGATTCGACACTTGTCTCGTATTTTTTTTTTTTAGAATGACACAAATATGCAAATATAGGGATACTTTCGTTGTAAGTATAAAATTACACTGGTTGAGATACGATCGTCGCAATTACCGAGAGTAGATGTTTTAAAATATTAAAAGTGTCGCGCACTATGCTTGTAACACGAATGTTAGCGAGCGTCATATCTGACCTCGAAAGATAAAATATAAATCATCCCGGAGTAACGGGACTTCCGAAAAAAACAGAAACGAACCCGGTGTTTTCTAAAAGATTCATCGAACTCTGTCGGCTCCGTGGAAACGAGATATAAATAATATCTTTGTACCAAGTAAAGAACAATTAAACTCTGACGACAAAAGACCTGTAACCGTTTCTATAATATCACCAAAAAAAAATGATTTCGTCTTGTCACCACTAAATTTTTTTTAAATAAATATATTCAATATAACAAATATCAAGTGTACCAGTAACTTTCTAAATTATATCCATCAATTTTCAATACATATACAATACTAAACATCTCCTACACAGCATTTCATATCAATCCTTCAATTTCTATCCACTAAATTAATCCACGTGTCAAATTATTCCAACCTTTCAGCAGGACCACTAAAATAAAACACCCTATACCTCTCCCTTCAAACAATTCCACCACCCTAAATAAAACTCATTCATTCTCTAAAATTTAAAAATCCAAATTTTCCACAATCCCAAAAGAATTTACATAATTCCGATCGATATACATCGTCATCCGTACCGATGAATAATTTTTTTTTTCTTTTCGGCCAGTGCCGTACTCGCCGCTAGAGACAAGCGTGCAACAAAAGGACGTGTTTTTCACTTTCTTCCGCGACGCTTGCGTCCGCTGTGCCACGCGAGTCGGAAAATCCGGTGGGGCCGCGCTATTGTTGGATCTCTTTAACGCCGTTTCCCGGCTATAATTAGTCCCCGGTATGACGTCTCGCCCCGACGACTCCGATTCCGATGATATTCGATCGAGGCCGACCACGACCCGGAAGAAATCAATACGGCCGACACGAAGACACCGATTGGCCGAGTCTGATACTTCCGAGCTGCGCAACGGAAAACCTTCGAACACGTTTTTCCACACTCGTGGTTCCTCTTGGACCCAAAGTGGATTCTACTGGATTTCTGACGGACCCGTTGACAATCGCCTCGGATGGATTGAGGAATTTCTTGCGCGTCGTCTCGGTGCGCTGAGAAATCTTTGGTGTGCGTTGGGTTTTATTTGATATTTGTGGGTTGATGCGCAGGAATTTTGAGTGATAAGGTATATTAATGGGAAGAAGTTTCAAGGGCTGGAAGTTTTAGGGCGTAGAAGTTTGAAGGTCTTGGAATTTTAGAGCGCAGGAATTTCAAGGCGTAGAAATCTAGAAGCGTAGGAGTTTTTATGCCTATAATATTCATGGCGTAAAAATTTCAAATCGCAGGAATTTTGGGTGATAAGGAATTTTAATGCGAGGAAGATTTAAGGGCTGGACATTTTAGGGCGTAGAAATTTGAAGGTCTTGGAATTTTAGAGCGCAGGGATTCCAAGGCGTAGAAATCTAGAAGCGTAGGAGTTTTTATGCTTATAATATTCATGGCGTAAACATTTCAAATC
Source organism: Mimumesa dahlbomi (assembly GCA_917499265.3). Taxonomy (NCBI): domain Eukaryota; kingdom Metazoa; phylum Arthropoda; class Insecta; order Hymenoptera; family Crabronidae; genus Mimumesa; species Mimumesa dahlbomi. The sequence continues at coordinate 6,527,424 of OU824122.1, read as the reverse complement.
GCAGGAATTTTGAATGATAAAGAATTTCAAAGCGAAATAGTTTCAAGGGCTGGAAATTTCAAAGCCTTGGAATTTCAAGGCGCAGAAGTTTCAAAGCATAGGAATTTTGAGGCGCAGAAATTGCAAGGCGCAGGAGTTTCAAGACGCAGGAATTTCGAGGCGTAAGGCTTTCAAGGCGCAGGTATTTCAAGGCGCAGGAATTTCAAGGCGCAAGAGTTTCAAGGCGCAGGAATTACAAGGCGCAGGAATTTTAAGGCGCAGAAAATTCTAGGCGCAGGAATTTTAAGGCGTAGAAATTTCAGACTCAGGAATTCTTGGTGACAAGGAATTACAATGCGTAGAAATTTCAAGCGCATAAATTTCAAAGCGTTAGAATCTTCGCGCTTACAAAATACAAAGCGTAGAAACTTTCAAGGGCTACAATTGTTACGGGCGTAGAAATTTCAACGTTCAAAAACTTCGGAGCACAAAAACTTCATAACTTATATGTATATTTAAAGCCAAAGAAATTTGAAAATACAAATATTTCAATGCGAAAAGCTCAACGTGAATTTTCAAATATTTCTGCGCACAGAAAATTTTTACGCTGAAAATCCTTTGTATACAAAATAACTTCGCCCATCGGATTCTATTCCGACGTTTGCATCCTACCGTTTTTTTCGTGGATCTTTGGAAATCTCCGACTCGGAATAGTGGAGATAGTTCTGAATAAAACGCGAATAGAGACTTTTATATCAGTTGTTTCGATTGCACCGCGTCGCGAGAGTTCTGATAAAGATAGGGAATCCCGAAGCAGGCGTTGCGACGGTGCTTCGAGCGTGAAAGTCAAATCCTCGGATACCGCGCAAATCTGCAGAATGCAAAGTAGCTTTATCCGTGTGCACCGGGAGCCTTTTTTTAGAAGGTTTTATGTGGAACAATAAAGGAATCGTTGTAAATTGAAATCGAAGTGAATTGGAACTGTTATTGGGTCACAACATAAAAAATTTGGGCTGCAAGTATCAGGGTCTATTAAAAATAAAATGAAAAGCATTACACTTATATTTCTAACAATGAAATTCCAGTAATGGTTAATATAGCAAGGATGAAAAAATTCTATCTTCCTGATTTTAATTAATGAAAATAATAATGGAAATTATAATATTACTAATAATATAGAAAATAATATAACCCACAACGTTCAGTGTAAAAACTTTAATCCAAAGTTCCAAAACACTTGTCTTGCAAAAATTCAACATACTTATAAATTACTAATTTCTATAATTTAACGATTGCGTGATAATATATAAAACAATTAATATTTATCTGGCAAAAACGATCAATATAACCACAAATGTGGCCGAAACGTCGGAAATAAATTACAGTTATGGTTAATTCACCTTATTTGGATGGTTTACGTAAGTAATTTTGCATTTTCTTTATCACTATTTAGAGTTCCGCCTTTGTGGTTATATTGATCGTTTTTGCCAGATAAATATTAATTGTCTTACTTATAAATTACGTGTAAAAAACTATAGGAGACACCTAATCATCCCTTATCAGGGCCCTTTGTAGGGTTTCTAGGATCCCATCGATTTGACAGTGACACGATAAAAACAAGAAAAAAGATAATCGTCGTCGAAGAAAGCTGCTCCTCGTTTTATAGATTCTCATCGTCATCGAACTCGAACGTTTTTAATCACTGTCTACCGACACAAATTGCCCACGGGGGCCAAGCCCATTAATCACAATTCGAAAGGAAGCTCCGATAGGTCTTCTAGCGTCGAACAACGTTCTTGGACGTGGTCCAAACATCGTCTACGCGTCACAATCGAATCTAGTTTTCTTCCCTACACGGCCCTTTTATTCTTCTTCGTCGAGCAGCTTGCCCGGGAAAACATTTTCCGCGGGGTTCTCGTTTCTTGAAATTGCCTATGTCAAGGGGCACGTGCAGTAGGAAAACACGACTCGTCGATTTCAAGAGCATCTGTGACGATTTAATTATTAAAAATATACAGATAAGTGTGCTTAACAGTCGATCGTAATAAGTGATATCGAATTGTTAATTAAAAACAAAAAATAAATAGAGAATCCCTTAATAACAAGTTTACTGCGATTAAAACATTTATTTTTTTATATGTAAAAGATTTAAAGACTATCAATTTGATATTATTGCTAACTGAAAACACATTGAGAGCAGAACCTTTTATAAATATATACCTACGAACAATTTAAATAATTAATAACAAGTCGACTCTATTCAAAATATATTTATAATATTACTGTTATAAATATATCTTTTTATATGTAAGAAATTTTAAATGTATCAATTTGATATTACTTATCACAATCGATTATTAGATTTTCCTGCTTCTTTATTTCTAATAACAAATTGTTTAATACTTTGATAATCGAAATAAATGAGAAACGAGGACTCCCCTCAGCATCCACGTGTCTTCAAGATGATTCGAATGGATTGCGGGTGATTTCATCGTTCATATTAAATTGTTTCGCAAGTTCTCGACAAGTTTGACTTGAATTCCACTCGATGGTCCTTCGGCTGGATCTCATCGGGGCTTGATGGTCTGCCGGTGGATCATCTTCAAGATTCTCATCTCCAAATGCAAATTTCTTGAATCACTTTCTACCACACCGTTCGCCCGGAGCGTCGTCTTCGATTACGGAAGATATTTTTTTTGTGTGGCCTCGGAATCGACGGACTATTTGAATTCATGAAGAAAACAGGCTCGAGTGATCGATTTTGATACAATAAATAAATAAATCTGATAACCGACCGTTTCGTAATAATGTGAAACAATTTTTAGTGACGTATTTACTGGTTGTAACAAAATACGTCAATTAAAAATTGTTTTTTGTTTTTTTTTTAATTGAATTGAAGTTAGTGGATTTGCATTAGTGAAAATTTTCTTTTAGGTAAGCTTTTGGTTATGTATATATAACAGTTTAATTAATGGAGTGTGCGTACGTGCAATTTGACAATGTCGAAACCTAGTAACGGCACGAACCTTCTTGGATACCTGATACCTTTACACTTTGCTGTTTCTGTGCCTTCGATTTCTACGTTAGATGTTTCTCCCTCTGAACCGAGGTAACTTGCAGACATGGAAATTTCTAATGGAGGACTGCTAACGACCACCATTCATCAAGTCTTCGACTTAGGTCGACGTCAATAGTGTCAAGACGGGTCCAGATAAATTTTAGGAAATTTAGAATTTGATGGTTTCTCAAGTATTTCTTCGCGCAGGGATTAGTGCGCGTAGAAATTTATAAACTTGTTAGCTTTGGTGACTAGAAATATTTGGTAAAAAGAAATTTGAACGTGGAGAAATCTCAAGCAGCAGAAATTTCAAGGTGTAGGAATTTCAAGACGCAGGAATTTCGAGGCGTAAGACTTTCAAGGCGCAGGAGTTTCAAAGCGCCGAAATTTCAAGGCGCTGGAATTTCAAGGCGCAGTAGTTTCAAGGCGCATAAATACCAAGGCGCAGGAATTTCAAAGCGCATGAATATCAAGGCGCAGGAATTTCAAGGCGCATGAGTTTCAAAGCGCAGGCGTTTCGAGGCGCAGGAGTTTCGAGGCGCAGGTATCTCAAGGCGCCGAAATTTCAAAGCGCAGGAGTTTCAAGGCGCAGGAATTTCAAAGCGCAGGAATTTCAAAGCGCAGGAGTTTCAAGGCGCAGGTATCTCAAGGCACAGGAGTTTCAAGGCGCAGGTATCTCAAGGCGCCGAAATTTCAAAGCGCAGGAATTTCAAAGCGCAGGAGTTTCAAGGCGCAGGTATCTCAAGGCACAGGAGTTTCAAGGCGCAGGTATCTCAAGGCGCCGAAATTTCAAAGCGCAGGAGTTTCAAGGCGCAGGAGTTTCAAGGCGCAGGTATCTCAAGGCGCAGGAGTTTCGAGGCGCAGGAATTTCAAGGCGCAGGAATTTCGAACCGAAGGAATTTTATGTGCCAAGGAATTTCAATGCGTAGAAATTTCAAGCGTAGAAATCTCAAACTATATAAATCTTTGCATTTAAAAATACAACCCCCATGAACTTTGGCGCCTACAAAAATCAAACCATAGAAACTTCAACCCCAGGATATAGAAAATTTTACAAAAAAATTCATAAAAGTACCTTAAGCTCTCCCATTCCAACAGATACCACAAAAATAGCCTCACTCTTCTAATTATCAATCAACAACTCCATACAAATCGCATTTTCATCCTCAGAACCTTCAACCTCCAAAACCTCCCTCACCCAAATTGTAACATTTCTCCATCTCCAAATTTCACACCATACAATTTCCCTAGTCCCTAAATATTTCTTCGCTTCGCCACGTTCAAAAGTCCCGATACCTCCATGTTTCCGACCGTTTTCGCTTCAGTGTTTCCAAAGGCATCAAAATTTCCCTTCGCCCTAAGATTCGCCTCCGTCGAAGCATTTTCTTCGGGGGGTTGCAACTGGAGACGTTTCACCACGTCGCCGAAGACGTTCCGATCGACGTGATTCCAGGTCGTGATCGATTCGTTGGCTCGCTGTCAACGCGCTCGAGTGTCGTTATCGCGGGCACGTCATCGTCCGTTGACGTCGGGAGGCAAAATGTCACTGTACTCACACGTTTGCTGGTGCGAGGTGTTAGTTTGAATGGGAGGTGAATTATGAAACGCCGTCGACGAGAGATCTCGGCCGACTGAGGGTTGACAATTAAACGAACACTGGGAGCTAATGCGCTTCTGCGCCAAATGCTAATTAATATGCGTGACTCATTGTTCATAGATAAAAAATAGTCAGTTATTAAAATTCTTGGGGAATGTATGTTATCCTGATTTTGGATAAATAGAAATTTAATTCTCTGTGATATTATAGAAATATTTGTTTAATATTTTGGTAAAAATTGATATTTCTCCTAGGAAATTTAGAATTTGATGGTTTCTCAAGTGTATCTTGGCGCAGGGATTAGTATGCGTAGAAATGTTGTAAGTTGAAGGCGTAGAATTTTCGATACTTGTTAGCTTCGATGACTAGAAATTTTTGGTAAAAGGAAATTGGAACGAGGAGAAACTCCAAGGATTAGAAATATTGGGAAGTAGAAATATCAGGAACTTGGAATTCTGTAACGCAGGAATTTCAAGGCGCAGGAATTTCGAACTGAAGGAAATTCAAAGCACAGGAATTTCGAACCGAAGGAAATTCAAGGCGCAGCAATTTCGAACCGAAGGAATTTCAAGGCGCAGGAGTTTCAAGGCGTAGGAATTTCAAGGCGCAGGAATTTCGAACTGAAGGAAATTCAAGGCACAGGAATTTCGAACCGAAGGAAATTCAAGGCGCAGCAATTTCGAACCGAAGGAATTTCAAGGCGCAGGAATTTCAAGGCGTAAAAGTTTCAAGGCGCAGGAATTTCAAGGCGCAGGAATTTCAAGGCGTAGGAATTTCAAGGCACAGGAATTTCGAACCGAAGGAATTTCAACGCATACAATTATAATTCTCCATGATATTATAAAAAAAACATTTATTTAATATTTTGTTACAATAAAATTGATATTTCTCCTAGGAAATGAGATATCGAATGATTTTGAAAATTTAATGTTTTCCTCGGATATAAGATGTTTCAACGATCTTCAAAATATCATCTTTTCCACGGAAATGAGATAACTTACGTCCTGAAAATGATAACATACAGTAGGGGTGTAGTTTCCAAGGGAAAAGGGACTCTAGAAAAGGGAGTTATACGTATTGTTAATACAAGCGGCGAAATAAGTCTGGCAAACAGACAGTTTACCCGAGTACGTAGCACGGTGTACGGTAACCCTATCGGTACGTCTACTAAAACACTCTCTCCTCTCCTCTCCTCTCCAGACGAACCGGAGAACACGTACGTTTCGCGAGGCGTTGGAGAGAGCAGCCGGAAGTGGAACGCCTTAGGGTCGTGCGCACGACTTGACAAAGGGGAATCGCATTTCTGGGTTAAGTACACCGACCGGAAGGAAGGGCCCTCGAAAGGGACGATCGGGAGATAAGGAAAAGGATGGTCTTACCGGGGAGAATTTGTAGGAAAGAGTTTCGAATCAGGACGAGAAGTTTTGGAATTGGGAAACTTGGAAGTGTCGTTTTTCATATTGTATAAATAATTTGTTATTTAACTTGTATGTATGAATAATGATTTTTATTTGGAACTTTAAGTTAGTTGTTTACATGATCGTTTCGAAATCCAGTGAAGTAAAATATTGTATATATATTAATTGTTAATGTTCGTTAATAAATAATTCTAAGAGCTTCATTTTTCAATGTTTTTGTGTATAGAATTGAAACCTAATTAACTAGCTTAGTGTTATCTGAAAACTAACACCACTAACGTAGTACGTAAAGATTTTGCAAAAAATACGAAACGTAAAAAGACAACCCCTTACAGAGTTAATCATTTATATATCTGAATTAAAATGTATAATACCATTATTATAGAATAATAATACCAACAAATATTCACTGCCAATTTACCAAACGTACAAAAAAAAACAATTTGTCTTTCACAACCACTAAATAATCAATCATAGCATCTTTCTACATATTTCTCAATAAAACTCCCAAATTCCAAAAAAGAAAAATCTCAAAAACCAGAAATGATTCTAAATAACTACAAATTGGACACTTTGAACGGCGTTCATGGATCTTTTTCGAGGGCCTACAAAAAAAAACACCCTAATCGTTTCGAATTCCAGGTGCTCCAAGTTTCGGAGTGCCTTCTTTAGCAAGTGGAACACGGACACGTGACACACACAGTGTCGTTTACAGGTGCGGCTGATGTACAAAGGGCATGCTAGTGTCCCGTGACACACAGAACCTAATCCCTGTGCGTATATGTGTGTCTGTGTGTGTGTGTGTGCTTAGTGGGTGGCACGACATCCCCTGCAGGAGTGTCGAGCTAAAATTAGACGAGAACAGAGGGGGTTTATTCAAATTGCTCCGCACCGCGCGAGAGGCAGACGGATTTTAAGCATCCGTGTTACATCGTCGGTCCGTGGTTTGCGAGAACACGGACGCGATGCCGGAGAGAAATAAATAAAGGAAGATGGCCGAGGAGCTAAGATACGCGCGAAATAGTCCTTGCGAATTGAGCGCGAAGGTTGTCGTTTAATAAATGGTTTTTTAAAGAAAATTTTGTTGAGTTAAATATAACATAGGATACTTATTTTTGATGAAAAGTGGATGGGGATATTTGGGGGATGTTTGAAATGGTATTAACCTTTTGTTACTGAGGACACTATTAAATATTAATGGTATTGGGTCAGCCAAGTTTTATGCAAAATTGAATTAAAATTAGAGTTTTGATATCAAGAAATCGTATCTATCTTTTTTCTAATTGTTTTAATTAGCTTTGAGAATTATAAATTCATCATTAATTTCTTATTAAAAAAATCAATACTCATGGAAATCATATTAAATAACTTTTGTTTTATCCCCACGAAAAGAATATGGTTTATAAACAATTAAATTCTCACGTACTTTCTAAAATTCACTTTCCCCTATTTTCTACGTACGTCTTTCAACATTCCATGATACCCACACTAATATCCACCCTATCAGAAATTCTTTTACCTTACTATAGCAACAAAACAGTGGTCCAATATTTTTTTTCCAAAATTTCAACCACCTCGGACGAATATCCACCAATTCTCCGTGGTATTCAATTTCCAAAAACAAAATGTAACACACACACATAAATATAGAATGATATTCTACTCACCGTAGTCTTCTCGAGGCAGCGGAGCAGATGATGATGCTGTAGCTCGAAGATGTCCTCCTCCTTGTAGTTCTCGTCCATCTCCAGGCCGCTTTCCTGGGCGGCCAACCTGGCCTCCGCCGCTTTTTTCTTGCTGACGAACGCCGCTCCGCTCGACGCCTTCGCGATCCTGATTCGCGCCAATCTGGCTTTCTGTAAAATAGAAATGCAAAGTGTTTGATTAGCATCACGAAATACGTAACTTGATCACGTGATGAATAGAGGAAATAAAAGAAATTTATTGGATGAGAGATTTGGTGTTTTGGAAAGTCCCGTGGATTATGCTGGATCATTGGAATTTGAACGCGGAGAAATTCCAAGGATTAGAAATATTCTAAAGTAGAAATTTTAGAAACTTGGAATTTGGTAAAGCAGGAATTTCGAACCGAAGGAATTTCAAGGCGCAGGAGTTTCAAGGCGTAGGAATTTCAAGGCGCAGTAATTTCAAGGCGTAAAAGTTTCAAGGCGCAGGAATTTCAAGGCGTAGGAATTTCAAGGCGTAAAAGTTTCAAGGCGCAGGAATTTCAAGGCGCAGGAGTTTTAAGGCGTAGGAATTTCGAACCGCAGGAATTTCAAAGCGCATTAATTTCAAGGCGCTGGAATTTCAAGACACAGGAATTTCAAGGCGCAGAAATTTTAAGGCGCAGGAATTTCGAACCGCAGGAATTTCAAGGCGCAGGAGTTTTAAGGCGTAGGAATTTCAAGACGCAGGAATTTCGAACCGCAGGAATTTCAAAGCGCATTAATTTCAAGGCGCTGGAATTTCAAGACACAGGAGTTTCAAGGCGCAGGAATTTCGAACCGAAGGAATTTCGAACGGAAGGAATTTCAAGGCATACAAATATAATTCTCCGTGATATAATAGAAACATTTATTTCACATTTTCTTAAAATTGATATTTCTCCTAGGAAACGCAAAGTGTTTGATTAGCATCACGAAATACGTAACTTGGTCACGTGATGAAAAGAGGAAATAAAAGAAAATTATTGGATCAGAGATTTGGTGTTCTGGAAAGTCGCGTGGATCATGCTGGATCATTCGAGTGAAAATGATCATGATTAATGGAGATTTATCTGATCACCCGGAACGATCAGACATATTGAAATTTGCAATGAATTCTGTTATTTTATTATTCGTTCGATTTTCAAGAAAGTGTTTGGAGGACAGGGTTTGATTAACAAAATATCACTAATTGTGTAATATTAAAACTTCATATAAATAAAACTTCGGTAGAAGTAGTGTAAACTATAGGAAATATAGTCAGCAGTTACTAGTATTCTATTTATTCATACTTATTTTACTAATCACTTAACAATTATCAAAGCAAAAACCATTCTAGCTCTCCTAATTAATCCCTTATTCCAAAAACCACACTAATTATCCCCACAAATATACTACACCCTTTAAGTACAATTCTTTAAATCCTAAAGATCACAACAAATCTCCAACGTCCACAAATCGATGCATAAAAATCATCGAAGTGAATCAACCATACCACAAGGGAGACAACATTAACACTAAACCTACCGATCTGGGTCAAAATGACCGATTTCAAATTTTTTATTAAGTGCCTGTATGCAACGTTATAGCTTTCAGTGTTAATTTCTTTAATCAATACAAAGAAAATACAGTTTTTTAAACTGTTACCTGAAATCAATTGCAAAAGTTCTCATTTTTTCGGATTCGATAAGAATATGTACCTAAACTGTCGATAGGTTTAGTGTTAAAAAAAAAAAGAAAAAAAAAGAAAATGGACAGTCGTGTGAACAAGAGAAAGAGGAGAAATGTGGATCGCGTCTCGTCGCATCTAGTGAATTTCACGCAGAAGTCATTACGGTAACAACCGGCCATTGTTCCGCCGTGGCGGTCTGTTTTTCCTTTTATCCCTTGCTATCCGTTGCTCCGTGTCAATTAAGCTTTCAGCCTGTGATTTTACGCGCGAAGTTACCGTTCGCGGCTTCCCGGCGCTTTACTCGCCGTCCAGATCCATTTCCGGGACGATTATGCCAACGGGGATTCCCTCGCCCGACCCTTCCGCCGTTGAAGGGCTGGCTGTCCCGCGCGGTAATCGCGACGCCCTTTTGTTGCAGTGTTTCGCATGGTCCCTATTGTTTGCGAGTTCGTTGAATAAAAAAAAGGGGGGGGGGGAAAGGGAAACATGGACAATGGAACGCATAGGCGTCGGTGGGAAGCTGGGTATCGATAGTGAAATTTTCGCGAGAAACGCGACGCCGGTGGAAGCGCCGATTCCATCGTCGGGAAACGAGTTTCCGGTCGACGAATATTATTTCGCAGTTTCACTTTGACACTTCGTCGACGACGGACGACGATTGCCGTTTCGCGAGAGGTAATGGCGCTGTGACGTGTGAACGGTGAAAGTGGGTTAGGTCTTTGGGGGAGTGGTTATGATAATAATTTGTTAATTTATCGTTATAATTATTTTCGGATTGATTTGATTAGGAATGATCAATGTTTTATCCATTTTTGGACGTTTTTAAAGGTGGAAGGTGATTTATAGTGAAATTGCTAAGTTGATAAAGTGTTCTCGTGTTTTTTTGATAAGGAATCATTGAACATTTTTAATTCATAAGTTAGCAACGAGATTTTTATTAGCAATTTTCTTGGTAATTGTCAGTAATAAACGTTATTCACAGGTAAGCAAAATATTTCTTTAAATCAGCAACGCGTGTTTCTGTCTCCGTTTCTTTGAAACCTAAGTAAACAACGTGGTTCACGATTCAGCAACACAGTTTTTTATCATCGCTTATCTCAAGTAATAAACACTTTTCTTTTACTTCCATTTCTATGGACCCAAATTCAGCAACATTGTTTCCTTGTCAGCAACACGATTTTTTTACTTCTATTCCCAGTAAACCAAAATAAGCAACGCGATCCTTTTATCATCACTCCTGATAAATCCAACCAGCAACAATTATCTCAAATAATAAACAGCTGCTTTTGATTCCGTTTCTATGGACCCAAATTCAGCAACGTTGTTTCCTTATCAGCAACGCTATATTTCTACTTCTATTCCCAATAAATCAAAATAAGCAACACAATCCTTTTATCATAATTCCTGGTAAATCCAACCAGCAACGATTATCTCAAGTAGTAAACAGCTGCTTTTGATTCCGTTTCTATGGACCCAAATTCAGCAACGTTGTTTCCTTATCAACGCAATATTTTTATTTCTATTCCCAATAAACCAAAATAAGCAACACGATCCTTTTATCATAATTCCTGGTAAATCCAACCAGCAACAATTATCTCAAGTAATAAACACCATTCCTTTGCCTCCGTTTCCATGGACCCAAATTCAGCAACAATATTTCCCTGTCAGCAACGCTACATTTATACTTTTATTCCCAATAAACCAAAATAAGCAACACGATCCTTTTACCATCCGTTTCCCGTAAACGCTGGTTCCTCAGCGTATTACTCGCGTATTTATTTCGCCGCGCGACCGAAGGTTCAATTTATCATCCCTTATCAAGCCGTAGAAATATCTTAATGCCCCCCGTAGAATATATTTCACCGTCGGAAAGTACCGATGGTTAATTTTCCGTGCGGGCGCGCGAGGCCTCCATTAAGATAATCTTAAGCGGCTGCCGTGGCCGCGAATTTATCACAGCATCCTGTTATTCTGTTGTAAGTCTCCCGGCGAAGGGAAGGTCAGTGCTGGTCACCTTAACCCAGATACCACCCCCCTCCCCCCTTCCAACCATGAAACGCTTCCGATCGGCTTCCGGAAAGTTTCCCGATGGCCGGGAATGGCGGACGCAAGCAAATAACTGTTTCTTTCACGATCCACCCGTAGAGTTTAAACGAATTCACCGAATTCACTTGGAACTTTAAACAGAGATCGATTCACGGATAAAACGGGCGGCAGATCGACCGTCTTGGAAACGGAATGTTTTCTGAACGAGCTTCCCGTTTTTTCTGACATTGTGTTAACCGTGGACACGTGATCGAATGGGATTTAAACAAAGGTGTTTGGGTGTTTTTAGGAGAGTATGGGAGTGGAGAAAAATTACTTATTTGGCCCTTTGTAGGTTGTGTAAATATTGCTTAGGTCCTTTAGTATTTTATATGATATTAACGATCGTTAGAATTGTCTAAGTAATTTTTATTAACATGTCAATTACTGGAAATAAAATTGACTATTTATTAAAATATTTACTAATAATAATAATACATTGTTAGTTATGACATTCAGAATTAAGAATTAAGATTTTTGTTAGAAAAAATGTAAGATATAGTAAACTATTGTAAATAACGATTTTTCATTAACAGTGAAAATTTATTAAGTTACATTACATCATTCGATTAGCCAAGAAATAGTCGATTTTTCAAACCACCCCCTATTACTTTCAATATCAAAAGATCTTCCAAACGTAGACTCTTAAAATCCCAAAAATTCATTTTTCCCATTCCCCTACACGTACAAAATAAATATTACCATAAAATTCTTTCTATTCACAACGAATCAACTACCTTCGTTATCACGTTTTCTTTTCCACCCCTCCCTCACCCCACCCATCTCACACATTTATCACGCCAGATGAAACACGGTATGAAGCACGAGTTAATAATCTACTTCGCGTTATTTCATCAACCGTTCCGGCAACTTTTATTTACCCCGGTAACTTCCCGGATGTTCTCCGCGTAACAGCCCTATTTCATCGGCCTCCTTCTAGGGGGTGGGTATAGGGGGGGGGGGAGGGTGAGTCTCGCAAGGGACAAGCTTCACGGCGGGGTTAGGGGATTACCGGAAATAATCGCGCTTCTCAGAATAAATTCCGCGCTGCAGCTGGATGCCTTTGGCCGTTCATCATCCCCCCCCAGATTTGCCGGGGATGCAATAAAATGCTAATTCGGCGGGAACTTACGAGCGTGCATCAGTCGCGAGATAAAAAGTTTGCTCGTCTTGAGAATAAGCGGCAGCGGTTTTCCCACCCCCTTACTACCCCGTGGGACGAGTACACGTGTGTGATTGTGACGTAACAGGCGGTTACTTGGTTTGATAAGGTTTTGAGAGGTTTTATCGTTTGGTTGTTGTGTTTTTGGTGACTTTTAGGGTGGTTGTGACGTTTAGGGTGGTTGAAGGTGATTTTAGGATGTACAGGGTGTCCTGAGAATTGTGATGTAATTGGGTTGGTGGTGGTTTTATGTGCGAAAGTGAATGGGAAAAGAGAATTATAATTTAGGAGCGAAGGTTTTGTTTTTGAAAAAGATGTGTTGGGAAAGTGGGAGGGTGATAGTGTGAAAGTGGCGTTTGAGAATAATTTTGTAATGACTGATTTTTAAAATGATGAAATTTAAAATTAAATTAAATTAAATTGATAATTTCTGTGGTCAAAGCTTTGAAATTTTGGAGAGTAGGAAATACGAGGCACAGAAATTTGTACGCCCTGTAGTTTTAACGCGTTAAAATTTCGGTGCCAAGAAAATAGAAAAACTTGGATTTAAAAGCCTTGAAATGTTCAAGCTTTGAAATTTCCAGCGTAAAAAACTCAAAGCCCAGAAATTTCTACCGTAGGATTTTGTAGAGCTTTCAAATTTCTGAGCATAGAAAATTCAAAAGACAGGGTTTTGAAAAACTTTAACTTTTAAACCTTTCGAATACCAAAACAGGGAAAATTTAAAGCAGAAGATTTGCAGTGTAAAAAATGAATAAAATTTCTTAATTTTAAGCTTTATTTTCAAAAAATTTGAGTTTATAGGGCGTGTCTTCGCCTTTAAAGAACTGAAGGTGACATTCGTCCTTTGATAAAAAAAGCGAGGTAGTAAAGAAAAGGGACTCTTTAATTATATCACCTTTAAAAGGATGCAACTTTTGTTTCAAACATTTTTTCCGTACAGCAAGTAGTTCAGGAGTAATTTAAGGTCGCCAAGTTAGGCGACTCGCCCTGCGACGATAGATTACTTTTTTATTTATCCTTGATACGACGAAGTAACAAAACTTCTTGAATATCCTATTTTCAAAAGTGTACAGACTTTTTTCATCGTCATTCTCCTTGCAGAATATATTTACCAACTATTCACAGTAACACTTTAACTGTTATTTCTAATCATTTTTCTTTAACCGTTTCTTTTAATCCTTATCCCTTTTTCAGAGACAATTTATTAATTAACTATTTTTTATAACACTCGATCTTCTATCCCTTGCTACCAACTTTTATTTGTAACAATATAAATATAGATCATTTTATAAAAAACTTTTTCATCATCATTTCGCATATAATTAATTAACCAACTATTTTTTTTAAACCTTAATCACTATCTTTAATGATTAAATGAGACTTTGTCATAGTGTAGAAATGTCTTTCACACCTATTATTTATTAATTACCTATTTTCCTCGACTACGGGACGATTAGTCTTCGAACGTGAGAAACTCGTCTCCAAGAAGACAGGGAGGCCTTTCACACACACACACACATAACGCGAATAATCATTCATCCTGCATTACGATTTTCTCATACAAGATGTCCCCCTGTCATAACGTACCACAGTGGCGGTATTGTCCGCGGGTTTTCGTGTGGAACGCATAAAGGCGAGCGAGTTAAACGACACCGTCAGCCAGCCTCGAATCCATTCTTAACGCGTTATTTCTCGTTAACGAGCCTTTTACTACGTTCGCAAGCCCCATAAAGCCGACTTGCTACGAAACTATCAAGTGCTGTCAAGTGTCAACCACCTATCGCTGTCAACCAGCCACACAAGTTGAGAGAGTATGGTACACTCGGCAATAATGTCAAAATGAGAAAATCAATTTTCAATTTCTGCAGTTCCTAAGATTTTTAAATGGTGGAAATTACAATGCGTGAATTTCTGGAAAATTTTTCAACGACTATGATTTTGCAGTGCTGTAACATTTTTTTGGAAATTTCTGGTCGATGAAATTAGGGTTGAAATATTGGAGGGTTTGATATTTGTATGGTTTGACACTTGGGAGACTTGGAATATTTAATTCGTTGATTTTTCAGAGAATTTGAAAGTTTTTTAAATAAAAATCTTAGCGCAACAAACATCTGTAACTTAATATTATAATACACACAACTTTTAAAGCCTCCAAATTTGAATTCTCTAAATATTTCTAGTGTCCCATATTTTTCCAAACGTTAAAATTTCCAGCCACAGAAAATCTTAGACATTACTTTAGAAGAAAGTAAGACTTAGTGTACTTTTAAGTAGACTTAGGCATAACTTTTAAACCCTCCAAATTTGAATTCTCTAAATATTTCTAGTGTCCCATATTTTTCCAAACGTTAAAATTTCCAGCCACAGAAAATCTTAGACATTACTTTAGAAGCAAGTAAGACTTAGTTTACTTTTAAGTTGACTTAGACATAACTTTTCAACCCTCCAAATTTGAATTCTCTAAATATTTCTAGTGTCCCATATTTTTCCAAACGTTAAAATTTCCAGGCACAGAAAATCTTAGACATTAAACCATCCACGCTTCCAATTTTCCAAGCCTACAAACTTGAGTCATTTAAAAATCCCTACTATCCCCCATTTCTCCTCCACTTTCCAAAAATCTCCAAACCTACAAATTTAAGTCATTTAAAAATCCCTACTTTCCCCCACTTTTTCTCCACTTCCTAAAAATCTCCAAACCTACAAATTTAAGTCATTTAAAAATCCTTACATTCCTCCATTTCTCCTCCACTTTCCAAAAATCTCCAAACCCACAAATTTAAGTCATTTAAAAATCCCTACTTTCCCCCACTTTTTCTCCACTTCCCAAAAACCTGCAAACCTACAAATTTAAGTCATTTTAAAATCCCTACATTCCTCCATTTCTCCTCCACTTTCCAAAAATCTCCAAACCTACAAATTTCAGTCATTTAAAAATCCCTACATTCCTCCATTTCTCCTCCACTTTCCAAAAACCTGCAAACCTACAAATTTAAATCATTTTAAAATCCCTACATTCCTCCATTTCTCCTCCACTTTCCAAAAATCTCCAAACCTACAAATTTCAGTCATTTAAAAATCCCTACTTTCCCCCATTTCTCCTCCACTATCCAAAAATCTTCAAACGTTAAACCATCATTCCCCGGAAACTGTCTTCAATCGCCGCGCGGTCGTTCCAAACCTTGACATTTCCCCACGCGTTCCCCTTTCCAAGGCTGAAAATCATCAAAGCCTACTTCACCGCGATGAAAATTTCACCGACCTCGAAAATTTCAACGCCAGTCAATTTCCCACATCTTTGACTTCCGCGTTCAGAAATTCCAACGTTTCCATTCGATCGAAATAATCCTTCGCGCGTAAAACGTCGCGTAAGACCGTCGGCGACGGGGACAAGTGTCAAAGTCCGTCGGCGACGGGGATCAAAGACGGCGAAATGCGATCGGCGACGACTTCCTGACGCACAGCAGATGCGAATTGGTACGCGGTCGACCGCGTAAACATCCGCGGACATAAGCGTCCACGTGACACCTCGCAGACGCGGCTCTGGCGCATCGAATGGCCGCGAAAATATACGTTTCGCACGCGGATATAAATATGGTAAACACGGGGATCTTCGTCGTGACTAAATGCACCTTGCGCTATAATTGGCCCCCGGTTGATACCGGCGGAAACTTTACTGCCCCGACGGTGATTTCGTATAATTTATGCATCGGCAGCATGTAAATTTCCCCCTGATTTACGCTGGTGATTTTCTGATCCAAAATAGAGGAATTGGGTCCCAGTGTTTTGTTGAAAAGTGTATTTTTTTTGGGTGATTGAAAAATTCACACCGGTTTGACGAGAAGTTTTTGAGTAAAGGTGTCAGTTTTTTTATTTATAAAATATGGTTTGTATATTGTCATTGTTTGTATGGTATATTTCTTTAAGATACATTTTATGAATCGGTAAGTTTATGCGGGTGATCTTCGATCCATAATAGAGTGATCGGATATCCGTATTTTATTGAACAGTGTATTTTTTTGGGTGATTGAAAAATTCACACCGGTTTGAAGAGAAGTTTTTGAGTAAAGGTGTCAGTTCTTTTATTTATAAAATATGGTTTGTATATTGTCATTGTTTGTATGGATGTTTTGTTATGATTTATTTTATTAATCGATACCTGGTTGATTTTTTAACGATTTACGCGAGGATCTCTGATTCAAAATAGAGCGATCGGGTCCCAGTATTTATATTGAATAGTGTCTTTTTTTGGGTGATTGAAAAATTCGCACCGGTTTGCAGAGAATTTTTTCTGTAACGGTGTCAATTTTTCTATTTAGAAAATATGCTTTATATAATGTAATTATTTGTATAGTTTGACAGGTGTTCTTTTTTCAGATATATTTTATGAATCGGTACGTGATTGATTTTTTACGGATTTTCGTGAGAATCTCTGATCCAAAACAGAGCGATTGTGTCTCCATATGTATTTTATTAAAATGTGTCGTTTTCAATGACTGCAAAAGATAACTCTGGTTACTACAGATTTTTCCCTAAAGGAAATAAGTAGCTTTCTTTTTATAAAATACTGTGTTTCTTATTATTAATTTATATTGTATTTATAAAACATCTATAATTACAGAAAGAAATGTGTTTCTAATGATTTAGTGGTTTAAATTTTATCCGATACTAATATTTATACAGTTTTACAGGCGTGATTTTTTTAAAGATGAAACTTTTAGGAAACGGCAGCAAATGAAATGATTTTATTACTTCGTTGAGACAAATATACAAGGAATTGGTTGTAACATATGTTATATTTATTCCTCCGGTTGGCGTAAGATCAGAAGAATTATTTTCAAGCTTGAAAATCTCGAACCGGAGAAATTTTAGAGTATAATAATTTGAATGTTTAGAAATTTTAAAGCGCAAATTTTTTCAAACGTTATACATCATTAATTATCATAAAATTAAATTACATGTTTTAAATTTCTGCGATTTGTATTATTCGCATTATAAAAATTAAATACTTTGGAATTTCCAGGCTTAGAATATTCAAAGCACTGAAATTACTAAGCCTCGAAACTTTAAACCTCCCAAATTTTGAGGCGTAAAATCTTCAGAGCACTGGAATTTCTAAACCTTGAAATTTTGGGGTGTGGAAAATCCAAACCATTGAAATTTCTAAGTCTTGAAACTTTAATGCTTTAAAATTTCCAAGCGTAGAAAATTCAAAGCACTAGATTTACCGAGCCTTAAAATTTGAAGCCATAAAAAGTCCAAAAGATTCTAATTTCTAATCCTTGAAACATTAAACTTTTGAAATTTCACGACGTAAAGTCTCCAAACCAAAAAAATATCTATAACTCAAAATTTGTTCATCAAATTTTCAAGTTCCAAAGCAAATCTAACCAAACTGCATAATAAATACAATTCTTCTAATAAATACTTCCCTAATCTTCGCAAAGCAAACAAACTATTGAATTAATATTCTTCTTCGACAAAAAAAAATGACAGCCGGAAAATTCCCATTCATACAATTCGGAAGAAGCTGGAATCCCTTGACGGGACCTGTTCTCTCCACAAAGACGTACGTCCCGCCGTGTGACAGGGCGATAACGAAAAAAATAGAAACGGAAATGGGATGACTGCGCGTATCTCGCGTCCGGTAGAAGAAGGGAACCGGAAGTACCGTGTCATCGGCCACGAAATGATCGATCGCCGAGGAACCGCCGCCGGAAGCGGAAAACAGGAATTTCCTGGCAAAAATTCAGCGACCATTCCGCCCCCGGACTCACCAAAAAAAAAAAAAAAAAAAAGAAAAAATGAACGGGAAAAAGATTAACAGGTAGCTGCGAGATTAATCGCGTGCAACACGCGTTCGCCGAGTGAAAAGGAAAAAAAAAGTTCGCTGGGATTTCGAACGAGCTACGAAGGTAAATCTAAAGTAGAATTTTCGCATGTATTTATTATTTTTTACTAACACTTGTTTACATTCCACGGTGAGAAATCTGTGTTTATTTTTATAAATAATATAAAAAGTAATTGACAGATGGAAATCGAGTGAAGACAAATGTAATTACGGATATGGTTGAATATTTTTTATCAATTTGATACCGTAGTGATTTAAAAGTAAAACTTTTGATGGAAAGTTGTTATCAACGTGTTTGTGTGTCGATTGAAATTCAGATGGATTTTTATTAATATTCCTATTGTGTTCGATTTATTATATAGATGTGAAAATTGTGAGAATGGAAATTGATATGGTGTTGCCGCTTCATCGAATTTACATAGCGAATTAATCGACGTGACCGTTAATTAATTCGCTAATGCAGTTCGGTTTTTATCAAACTCGGACTACAGCCTGTTGTCTCTTATCGAATTAATTAACCGTCGACCGTAGTTCGAGGACCATGGCCACGGCCTATATTAATTATCACGCTATAACGAACCTGTGTACACGAGAAACAGAATCCTGGGTCCATGGTGGACCTCGTGCGTAGTACGAAAAAGTTTTTCTTCTTATGGAACATTAATAGAATTAGACGTCACGTGTAATTAGCGTGGACATGAGCCAAAATTAACCCTAATTGGCGGTGTAATTACTGCCCAAAATTGGAGCATGTCGAGGAGAATGTTTCTTGTGCCTCGCAGTTACGTGAAAGGGAGAAAATAGTTGCGCGATACTTTTTTAAACGATTTCGAAGGGTTGAAGATTCGGAACGTAGTTAATTTCTAATCGAATAAAGTTTGGAAACCAATAATTTTACCACAAATTTGAAATTTTTGCAATTTTTAGGCGCATGAATTTAAAAACAAAGAAGTTCTGGGACGCAGGTATAATTTAAAATCGTAAAAACTTAACAAACTGGAATTGTCGCCGTCTTGATATTTCTGCGATTTCAAATTTTAAATTGCAACAATTTGAAAGTGTAGATAAGTCAGGGGTTCTAAATTTCAAATCCCAGAAATGTTAAGAATCCAAATGTTAATTTTCTTGTAAATTGCAAGCCTAAGAATTTCAAGGTGTAATGATTCCAAATCACAAAAGATTCCAAATCGCAAAACTTTCAAGGCTAATCACTTCCAAACCATAGAAACCACAAAATCCCCGAAATTTCCAAAACTACAACTTCCAACCCACTCAAACGTCAAAACCCTTCGACCCTCATCACCGAAAAACCATACTCAACTCCAACAATTACACACTCCATCCATTAAAAAATGATAATTTATTAAAAAATGATATTCCTTTCCTATGTAAAAAAAAAACACAAAACTCTTCCTTACAACATTTTATTCTATTTATAATTATTAACAAATTTATACTGGCCTCTGTAACGATCTATAAACTTTTTAAATAAATTGAAATTACATTTAATTAAAATATATATGTAATGAAAAACTCACCCATGCACAGTGGGGAACAATTTTATTGTAACTGAAACATTGGTCCGACGTTTCGGTCCTGTTTGGGACCCTCTTCAGGGACACTTTTCATAAAACTATGTTCCCTTTTCTTATTTTTTTTTAAACATAAAATAAAATATCATATCGGAAACATAGTATAAGTGAAAAATAAACTCAAAAGAAAAAATTATTGAATATTTGTGACTATTGAACTTTCGTTTATGGCTATTATGTAATACTAAACATATACTAATACTAAACATATATATTTTGATTAAATGTAATTTCAATTTATTTAAAAAGTTTATAGATCCTTACAGAGGCCAGTATAAATTTGTTAATCATTATATTTAGGAAAACGATCGTTAAAAGTAAAGAGTTTAGTATTTTATTCTATTTCCTGTAACTTCGAACCATATTTTTACCCCCAAAATTCCAATTTATCCAAAATAAAAAAAAAACAATACTTCTCCATAATTTTCACATGTTCAAAAAACCTACAAACTATCATTAAAATCCCTTCAAACACTTTCGTATCATTCCCTCTCACAAATCCCACCCGTGACCCAGCGCCCTAAACACTTTCAGCTGTCCCTAACCCCGTGCTCTCGGGCCAGGGTTGAACTCTTTCCTTTTTATTTTTTTTTTACCACCAACGGAAAGGGCATCGGTTCATCCAGGCGACACACGAACACCGTCGGAAGTATCGCGTGGCTGCCGACGATTAATTCAAGGAAGATGAGGGAATGTTGGATGCCGCGCTACCGATAAGAAAGCGAATGCACGATTAAAACGATCACACCCCCTCCCCCTCTCCTCTCTCCTCCCTTTTCCACCACCCCCTTTCACAGTTTGCTTATCCCCGTCCCGTAAGTTAATTAAGCGAACGCCGACAAATAACGCCCGCGGGTCACGGACGGGGTTGAAAGGGGCGAGGCCTTTCGGGTTTTCAAGAAAAAAAAAAAAGAAAAAAAGGGCCGGCCGCGGCATGAAGTACGCAAGACCTACTTTCAGGGCATTGAAAAATTCAAATAGTAAAGCGCCGTGTGTAAAATTATTCCGACAACGGACGCCATGCTTTCACGGAAGGAAATCGAGTTCGACGAGACGTAAATATATCATCGCCGGGGTGAATGCCGGCCGGATTTAATAAGCCGGAAAGCATATTCGTGTAAATCAGTTCGGTACGGTGAAAGAAGTGTACGGGGTGAGTTGGAATAAAGTGTAACGAGCTGTTTTCTTGGATATCGTTGAGATTTGTTGGATTTTTTTATTAGTGATTTGTGAGACGGGGATTATTTAATTTTTAATGGGGTTTTTCGGGGAGTTTTTAGGGATTTTTTTGGGGGTGGGACTTGGAGGGGTAGATTTTTAACTGCGGGGGTCACCGGTGACCGGCACGTCAATTTATACTTCTTAGTACAAATTCGTAATTATAATAAGTTTTAATACTTATACATATTTCTATGCCATTGACGTTACTACAATGATGTGAAGAAATTAATGTGCTGTAAAAACACCTAAAAATATTTCTATTTATACATGAAATATGCACTCAAAGTATACAGATTATAATATTTGAAATCTGTTGTGGCGCTGTAGGCAATCCATGGAAAACTCGCGTGGCATTCAACGTGTTAATGGTGGGAATTTTTAAGATATCATTTTTGGAGGAAATGTGATTAATTTTAACGAGATAAGTCGAAGGAAATAGTGTGTAGCTGGTTTTCTTGGAATAAGGTAAAAGGGTTGAGGTTTGTAATTGTAAAAAATGCTGGGGGAAAGTTTTGTTAGGTATAGAATGGGCACCTTGTATAACTTTTCGAAGGAGATACATCTTTTTACACTGTTTCCGGGAAAAGAGGTAAGAAGATGATTTTTTAATGAATTATTCCGTCGAGTAGCCGAAATGCTTCTTTCAATCAGAAATTTGTTGCCTGTTTTCTTTTTCATTGGATTGATAAGCCAAAGAGAATATTTAATTAACATCGGAACGACTTAATCAGGGATTACTTTCATTAGAATTTCTGTTTCAATATGGAGGTTTCATAATTGTAAAGATAATTGAGACGAGTTGATTTAAAAATTTGGCAGGACTAATTATATTCTATGAACAATGAGGAAAGGTTACAATAAATGATATTTGTAAAATATATGATCTAACACAGTATTAATTAACATCCCCACGATTTTCAGTTTCTAATTACGAGACTCCTAGTTAATTAACACAAACAACAACTATTCCTAAAGTAATTGTAAGTCCAGAATATTGTTTAAACTCTTATAGTATTAATCAATTAGTTTTTCATTAATAATGAAATACAATTTAAATTTAATTCTATAAATGCCAGTGTATATTTACAAATTTCCCTTATTGACAAAGTATCATAGTTTCCCAGTAAAAAATCTGATTCTAATTATTAATCATCCCTAAATTTCCCTAATATAGTTCCAGCTGATTAAAAGATCATTGTTTTCATTCTACATAAATTCTATTCACAACAGATACTCACGAGAATCCTGAAAATTATTATCTAATATTTCATGGCCCCTAAACAATTATTCAATCGTTCCAATAAATCTTGGGAATTATTTAAAATTATAATATTTCGATTTTTACGAATCTCGCGATTTTCTTGGCACACAATTTCCTTCACGAATTTCTTTCACCATTATTGTTCGCCTAGTCGCACTGAAAATTGTTATCGTTCCAGTATTGTGCCGCGTTCGTTTGAATATTCGATTGTTGTTTAGGACACCGGTGCGGCCCGTAGATACGCTTCAGAGTTTAACTTCGTTCGGCCGTTTCTAAGCGCGATTGTGCGCCCGCAGTGAATGCGTTTTGAAATCTATGCGACTTCCAGCACGCTGACGGACGCTGATAAGCCTCGTTTTCGAGAAGAGAAGGGGACCGGTACAGCAGATTCGTTAGAATCTGCAGGATTTAATAGACAATCGATTGCGATGCCCCTAATATTATTTTTTTCCGGCTATATTGTAATTAATTTGATTAAAAATTTTGTGTGACGAGTAAAAACCGTGAAAATTGTTATCAATTTGATTAAATTAGGTAATCGTCGGAGTGGATTAGTGTGATTGTAGTAGTATTACAATGCAAAGTTGTTGGAGAATTGTAAATGTTGATAATTAGAAAATTTGTGTCGCGAAAACGTTTATTTGAGTTCAGAGATCGAAAAGTGTGGAAAGTTAAAGGGAGAGGAATTTTGGAGGGTAGATACTTTACGAAGGTGAAGTTTGAAGGTTTGTAGATACATACTGAAGTAAATTTGAAGGCCTAGAAACAGTGTAGTGAATTTGCAGACTGATAGTATCGAAACACGGAAGCAACGCTTAGGAACTTTAAAGCGTTGAAATTTAAATGTATACATTTTCAGGGTTAGAAACTTTCAGTGGCGAAGGTGTCGAAGTTTAGACGCTTCGAAACTCGAAAAATTTGCAAGACTCGAATTTTTTGAAGCGGAAAAATTTTCTAAGCTTAGAATTTTTAAGCAAAGAAATATGAAAATTTTGGAATTTCGGTGTGCAGAATTTTTTAAGCCTTGGAATTTCGGTGTGCAGAATTTTTAAAGCCCTGGAATTTCGGTGCGCAGAATATTTAAAGCCTTGGAATTTCGTGACGCTGAAATTTTTAACTTTCAGAATTTCGATTCGTAGAAATTTTATAGTTTCGCAATTTTAGTGTGCAGAAACATTAAAGCCTTGGAATTTCAGGGTGCAGAATTTTTAAAGCCTTGGAATTTCGGGACGCTGAAATTTTTAAGTTTCAGAATTTTGTTTCGCAGAATTTTTAAAGCCTTGGAATTTCGGGACGCTGAAATTTTTAAGTTTCAGAATTTCGTTTCGCAGAAATTTTATATTTATGCAGAAACATTAAAGCCTCGGAATTTCAGAGTACAGAAATTTGAAACACGTGTACAATAATATCAAAAATAACCATTTCAATAAAGCATTAATATGCAAACCTTGATCCCAGTTTTAAAATACATTTGTTAATTAAAATGTACACAAAACTCTGTTGTAAACTTTAACCTAATTTCCCAGTTTTTTCTATAAAAAAGGTCAATTTCCTCCTTTTTTTCCAGTATTAAAATATTCAATTATTGTGCAAAATTCATTGACCAGATATTTATTTAATCCATCAATGATTTAAACATATTCATTCATACTTTCCACCATTATTTATACTTTAAACTCGTTTCCCACCATAAATTGAACCATCTCTAGCCAATACAGACGTAACGTAGTATCATCTTTATCTTCCGTCTATCCAATTACCTTGAAAAATCGCGTTTCGGTCGGAATTCGCGAAGTTCGGTCGCAAGTTACTTCGAGCTCTCATTATTCTTCCAATCTAGTTGCTTCGTACAAAGAACACGCCGATAACAATGGGATTACCGAGTCTCGCGCCAAGATAATTTTTCGTTTTTCCACCGCCGCGGAAATTCGCGACAACTCTCTTTGATCTCGCCGCCGGATTACCCCCCTCCCCCGTTCTCGCCGATATTTAGACATTAAACGAAAGCGATAAACGTTTGAGGAACGATGAAAAGAGTTCTTTCGAATGAATTACTTTGTTATTTGCTGTCTCAGATTTTTTGTTACGTTTATTTTTCCGGGAAGTTTATTCGCTGGTTATCTGACAGTTTTTGTTAAGGGAAATGTGGAGAGGGTTGGTATTATAGAGAAAGTTAGTTTTTGTAATAAATAGTGGGAATGATAAAGCTTTGAAATTTTTATGCAGTAAATTTGTGAGTGTAAAGCTTATGTGGTAAATTTTTAAAGTTTTTCCATTTTCCCAATTATAAAACCATAAAATTTCCGCGCAACAAAATACCAAAACATAACAATTTCTGCGTCTCAAATTCCAAGTTGTTAATATCAAAAAATACTGTAAACCACTATCTCTCCCAACGATTTTCAAAATTTCTTTTTCATAATTTCTATAATTTCAATAAAACTAGAATTTTCAGATTTGCCCTTAAAATATTCATCGAGCGTTCCACGTGGCACAAATTTCCCAAGTCGCAGCTTCCAAAGCAACATATCGGTTATCCGAGAAGAGAAACAACACGAAGAAACTCGCAGCGAGAAATTAATATCGCGACGCGAGTACACTTCGGTCTAACAGGTGCCGCATCGAAATTCCGCGAAAGTAGAAATCCCGCATCTGTTGAGAACTATGGCCGACACACCTGGCATCGAGTCGCATTGGTCCAGGGCCATTTGAATATTCGATCGTCGGTCTACGTGCCTCGCCGCGGCTGATCATACACGGCACGTACCTACTAATTAGCCGATTAATTAACGCTGGCCCGTAATAATTTAGGCAACACGTCCCAGGTAAGTTTCGTCAATTAATTTCACTTCGATTTCTTACTATATGAAATTATTTCGATTGTCGAATAGTTGAGAATTAGAAAATAATAATAATAATAAAATAAAATCGTAGAGAATTAAAAAATAATACAATAGAGTCATAATAATTTTTTTATTTATTAATCTGGAAGTAGTAATAATTGAAAATACCACCTAATATTAGCATAATTTAATATTAGCATAATATTAAGTAAGGTAAGTTTCGCAAGTGTCGCCGATTAATTTCACTTCGATTTCTTACTATATGAAATTCTTTCGATTATCGAATAGAACTCGTTGAGAATTAGAAAATAATAGGGTAGAGGCATAATAATTTTGTTCTTTATTAATCTGGGAATAGTAACAATTGAAAATACAACCACAGGTTGTATTTCTGCGATATTAAATATTATACGGCATTATTTAATTGTTTGTGATAATATTGTGGACTGGTATAGTGTTGTGGGGGGTAAATTGTGGTGAGAAATGGAGATATGAATTTTTTCTGAAAGGCAGTTAATAAAATCGTGCGTCATAAAGACGCGGGATTTATACGGAAACCGCAAATTCCGGTTAAAATTAGTTTTTGGTAGTCTACGGTGGTAAACACCGAATATTCCCGTTTGCAACGTTAAGCCAGCGATAATACCGGCCATAATGGGGCCCGGTGAATTCAAAACGGCCTCTTAATAGCAGCCGCTAATTAGAACTCGTTAATTAACATTATGGTCTACGGGATGACCCCGCAGTGCTATAGATTAATGTGCGAAAAATGTGTGTAACGTTGCGCAAAGTAGTTTCCGATTCTCCGCCGTTGTTTAACCGTAAGAATGTTCAAACACGGAAATTTCCGTGGGGAAATCTGCGTTCTGGAAATTTTACAAGTGCAGGGATCCATCGTTTCAGTCGTAACGATTCGAAGGTATAGGTTGGAAATCGAAACGAGGGAAATTTCAAAGGGTACGAATGGAGTGGATGGAAATTTTCAAAGGGAATTTTCAGAATGGAAATTATTAGAAAATATCATCGTCGAAGTTTGGAAAATTTAGAACGCAGAAATTTATAACCGGAGAATGTGTCTAGGTTCAAACTGTCAATGTGGAAAACTTTCTCATTGGAGACTATTTTAATTTCACACGTGGAAAGTGTAAGCAGAAATTTGGAAGTGATGAAAATTTCACCAAGACGAATTAATTAACAATCGACGCAGTTGGAGCATCATGTTTCAGGATGAATTATAATAATTATCAGGCTATAGCAAAAAGAGTTATTAATAAAATATCAATTCCAAAGAATTTTAAAACCACAAACATTTCAAACCGTATAGAAACTTTCAAAATTCATGCCGGAAAATATCAAAGCGTAGAAAATTTTAATTGTGAAAATTTCCAAACCTACAAATTCTAATTTTAAAAATATGAAATTTAAAAATTTAAAAACCTACAAATTCTAATTTTAAAAATATGAAATTTAAAAAGTTTCAGCAGACAAAAATTTCGTATCGTCACAAATTTAATCCCCAGACGCTTAAAAATCTAAATTCCAGAATAATCTTTCTCTATTCTAATATTCTACATCTTAAACCCTAATTATCACACCATATTCCCCAATCCCAACCGGAAATCGTCACACGCACACTAAAACTCCCTCCCCCCCATCCCATGTTCATCGAACGACCACTCAAAGGCTTAGAAAAACGTTTCTTTAAAATACACCGGCAATTATTGATCCGATCGGCGGACGTTTCCCTGTAAATCGACGTTTTATCGACGGAATAACGGAACGTCAGCGTGTCGGTAGTAATTTCACGCGGAGTATCCGGCGCGATTTGATTTATCGGCGTACGTGGCGGTCGAAACGCGTGCCAACGTGTTTTACGAGCCGCAGAAAGCGTTGACAAGCTGTATCAGAAACGCAGCGTGGGGACGTTTTTTTTTTTCAACCCCCAAATGTGTTTTTCCTTTCCGGCGACAATATCCTCGCGAGTTACGAGCGATAAAGCGGCACCGATATGGCTGACTCGTTCCCCTTTCGTTTATCGATCGTTCATTGAGAATTTCGACTGGCGATTCTTTTTGCGAACTACGCCGATGATAGGAAACTCGTTAATAAGACGAGCTCCTTTGTTGCGTCGCTTCGACGAGTTTTTATCGGTAACTCGATTCCCTTTCAGGGTGTATTTTAGGGGCTGCTGAAAAACGTTTTCTCGCCGACGTTCGAGAAATCGGGGAAGAAATTTAATAGCTCGAGTATCTCTATTTAAGGGCGAATGAAAAGAATGTTACTTTGAAACTTCGGGGATTATTTCATCCCCCGACGATGATCTAAGGATATGAAAATTTTAATAACGTGAATAAATGGGGTTAAACAATGTGTACGTTGAATTAGGTTGCAATAAATTGAAGAAATCGGTATTCTAGAGTAAAATTGGGTAAATTTTAACAATCTATCACCTTAAGTAAAGTTTAATAAATGAAACAAAAA
Organism: Mimumesa dahlbomi; assembly: GCA_917499265.3. Classification (NCBI taxonomy): domain Eukaryota; kingdom Metazoa; phylum Arthropoda; class Insecta; order Hymenoptera; family Crabronidae; genus Mimumesa; species Mimumesa dahlbomi. The sequence goes on along the minus strand of OU824122.1, from coordinate 6,499,498 downwards.
GTCTACAGGGTGTAACAGAAATTCTGGGACACTTGAGGTTTATGGATAGAACGCATAAAAATAAGAAAAAAAGTCTTATAAGTCGTGGGTGCAGCCCACTCCCTATGGGGATACAACCCCTTTTGTAAAAAAAGTTTAAAAAATTATATATCCGAAACGGTAAGTCGTAGGAAACCGATTTTGATTGCGATACGACCGGAAAAGATCAAAGTTTAATAAAAAAATATAACTGCTACGACTAGTACCACTAAATTGTATTTATTCTTGTTATTAAAAATAAAATGTGATTATTTCTATGTTAGAGGCTGTTTATCAAGTTGAGAAAAATGTGGATAATGCATTGAGACTTGCTTTGCGAAAACAGCCAAAAAAAATTAGTATTATTATAAAATTTACGTGCTAAAATTAGTAATTACTAAAATTTGTATATGACGAAATAAGTTTTGATACATTTTTTAAATTAATAAACTGAAGTAGGAAAAAGTAGAACTCTACAATAGCAACGGTAAAATACAATTTTAATCGACAGATATATAAATAGTTTGACAAATCCGAGAAGTTCGATTAAAATATCAATTATCTTGTCAAGGGGTGGATATTTATTGCTCGTTGTATCGCTTCCGTCAACAGGTTACCCTGTTTCTGACGTCAGAATATAAATAATACACCCCCAAGAACTTAAATACCAAAGTTTAACAATTTCCTCGAGAATTATAGCAAAGTTTCGCGAAATTAGCATTGTTTTCAACATGGCTGGTCACACTGGCTCCCTTTGCCGGAGATTCACATTTCCTCCGAACAATACCGGCGATGTGAAGATGCTGCGCAACAAACACTAATATTCCCCTGTCCTGTTTCCGCTGGATCCCGACTGACGTACAAGATCAAACATGTTAGCGTAACTCCTTTACACAACGCCCGATGTATCGTAACGTGTAATTTTCACGTCAAAGGAAACTTGCGGCCCCGCAGCACCGTGAACTGTTAACAGCCACCGTCGAATTAACGGAACACCGAATTTCCTGTAGATAATTGTAAAAAGGACACCTCACCACCGACCAATTTGGCTAAAATCGAGATTAGGGGTGGTTTTGTAGGAACGATTGGTAAATGTGAGAAATTGTGGAAATTTGGTAAATTGAAAATTTGTATTTGTACAGGTGTGTTAAGGGTGTGTGTGGAAGGAATTAGGAAATAAAAATTTTTAGAGTTTGAGGGGTTTTGGGAAAATAGTTATGAAATATTGTTGAATTTTAAAGTTTATAGATTGTGATATTTATTGGTGTTCATTAATTCAGTTTTGATATCTCTAGGAATTAAAATTCGAAGATCTGATAGTTTTGCGAATTGAAGATGCTAGGCGTTTGAGTTATCCATTTTCCCAAATTCTAGAACTTTAAATTTTCGAAATGTAAATGGCTTGAGCATCGAAAATTCTTCCGTCTCAAATTTTACAGATTTTTAAATTCCTAAGCCTTTAAATTTATACATATTAAAATTATACGCCCTGAAAATTCAGTGAGCCTTTAAATGTCTAAACCTCGAAAATTCAAAGCCTAAAATTTCTATAAATCAACAAATTAAAACATTCAAATATTCTTTCCCTTGAAACTTTCAACCTCTTCAAGTTTTTACACATACTTATCTCTCCGCTTTAAATTAGTGTCTCGGAACCACGTGTAGCGCGGAAAGTTATCGAGCGTCGACCCACTAAATCTCCCTGCAATTGATACTACAGCGATTTCATTTTCTGCTTAATTTAGCACCTCCATATTTCACTCGATGATGTATCTATATACATTAGGGTGGTTGTTAAAAATTAAATCTTTTGCGACGCCCCCCAAAAAGTTTCCTTATGATGCAAAAACACTGGGGATTTTTTTTAAATTAAAAACAACACGTGTCTCAAGACGATCTAAGTTAATTTTTTGGAATAATCATGTTTTTGGGAATTTTTATGAAAAATGCAATTTTATTCGAAATATAAACCATTATCGAACCCAAATCTATAAAAAAAAACCCAGTTAATCAAAATAACAGTAAAAAAAATTCAATTCAAAATTTCCCCAGTTGATTTGATCTATGAACTAAAAAAATGAAAGATATTCAAGTTAATACTTTTATTTTAAAACTAAATTAGTACAAACGTAATTTTAATATCTAGATTTCTTCACTCCAAGGTTTAAGTAAACTTTCTTTCGTATTAACTTAGATCGTCTTGAGGCACGTGTTGTTTTCAATTTAAAAAAAAAAAGATAATTTCCCCAGTGTTCTTCCATCAAAAGGAAGCTTTTTAGGGGGCGTCGCAAAAGATTTAATTTTTAAAGACCACCCTAATATACATACATACAACGTACGTACATAGATATACGTCGAATTTCGCGGAAAATCGTCGGGATGCTGTGTAATTTTGCAAATTGACTCGAATATCGCGAATAGGTTCTCGGTAGTGAGTGATCCGACCGGGCAATCTTTATTAACGCTGCCACGGCGTAAACTGTTTGAAAGTGCGGCCGTCTTTAGTGCGTTTAAGAATAGCGCTGGCGTTTTCGCTGCTGCACCGGCCGTATTTATCGTCGATGAGAAAGAAGACACCGTGATAAACCTCGAAAACCCATGACGTCAGTGGACCGTCGAACCACCGGTCGTTTACCGTTTGTTTGTACAAGTGACTGTTGCGCTTTATTTTCAACGGTGGCGTTAGAATTTCGAAAAATCGACGCCAAAAATCATTTAATCGTTTCCTATTAGTTTGTTTATCAAAAACTTTTTTTCGAAAATATACAGACACTTAAATTCTTTATGTATTTGTCATAGCGTAAGTTCTTTATTTATAAATATTTTATTTATTTTCCTGATTTGTCAAAAATTGTTTTTATAGTAGAGATTGATAAATTGTTGGAAAATTTAATTTCACTTATAACGTGCGATTTCGAAGAGTTGATTTTTTAAGTTTCATTGGAGAAAACAGCTTTTGGATTTTGATACGCGTGGCGACGCCAATGGGCTGAATTTCCGCGGAATTGAGGAATTACGATGTCGTTTCTAAATCGTTCCAGAGAACCACGTACGAGGACGATTCCGATATCGGCGGTGTATGTAAATTTTTGCAATAAAAAATGTAGTGGATTTCGCATCGACGAAAGTCCCTGAGTATTGGATACTTAGCTTTTATGCTCTAGCTTTATAGCGGACGATTTGAGCTGGTTTATATAAAAAATTGTGTACATATAAATCGAAAACGCTGAGAAAGATAATAAAAAATTTCAAATATCTGACCAAAAAAGATATTATATAAAATAATGAAATGAAATTCCATAGTCAAATAAGAATGTATTTTTAGATTATTCGAAACAATTCGAATGTTTATTTAAAAATTTTGGGATTCGAAAAACTTTCGAATCTTAGCGAAATCTAATGAATTTCTATAAAATTAACAAAGACACCCATGCGTTCATTCTTTTATATCATTTCCTAATTTTTTCTTGTCATATTTTCTACATTCCTCAATAATCATTCCGTTATTCACTTTCAGACTATTTATTAAAACGTTTTAGTTAAATTTTCGTTAAATTAATTAATTATTTTTTTTGAACACATTTTCTTTAAAAAACGTATTCTTAAGACTTTTCTTATCACATCACCTTTTCTTCCGGTTGTTTCTCGTATAAATAAACATCGTTAAACATACTTCTATATTTCAGCACACTTTCTCTATCGTTTCATTCCATTTGACACAACTTTGACACTTTCTTTTCAATCACCAATTTCGCCATTTTTTTCACACATTATTTTTAGTGACCGCAAAAAGAGTTCCACACGTAACTCTCCTAACAAAAGACTCTATTCTCAAAACTTATTTTTTTCAGTAGCTATGAGTGTTAGCTTTAACGTAAGACAAAAATTAAGTGCTCCGAAGTACTCCTCTCAGTTTTATTTAATTCTTTTCATGGCTCGTATCTTCCATCGTGCGGTTAGAGTTATTTAGTGAATGATTAAAATTAAAAAATTTGAAGAATGTGTTTAATTTTGAGATGTAATCACAAAATATGGATGGAAGTTGTAAATAAATGTTGAATGTGTTTAATTTTAAGATATAATTACAAAGTATGCATAGATGATGTAACTAATTATTCAATTTTATTTTGTTATTAGCAGAATTATTTGTTATCGTAATTTAAAAAGAATTATAACGGATTATTATAGTTTTTTTACTGTTTAGAATTAATTCACGCTATTATCGCGGTCTAGACCACTGTGCGACGTCTCAAATTTCCATTTGCGAAGCAACTCGGTCCGCGAAACGCGATTTCGCACGGCGAAAATTCGGCCGACGAGTTTTCCGTCGGCGTGGAAAAGAATTTTCCGCGGCGAAACGAAAGGAAAAACAGAGTGGAAACCGGCGGCCAGAAATATCGCCTATTAACGTAAGATTTCGTCGTATCGCGAGCTCGCGTGTCATTCGTCGTCTTACAAAGTGGTTTGAAGACTCAAAGAGCTGTATGAAATTGGAGCGGACCCGTCAAGTCGGATCGTTAAATAGGTTAATCACTCGTTACGCGGAGTAAATCTTCGTCAGCCAGAATTCACCGTAAAATATTCGCCGGTGGCCCGCGTGACTTGGGTGTCAAAGCGTCTGCCAATAATTATTTGGGTGCCCCAAAGGGACGACTTAATGAGCGAGAGAAACTATGCCAAATGGAACGAGTTGCACCATGGGATCGGTCGAAATGTGGCGGAAAACTCGTCGGTCAGGAAGATCGCTATAGAAAAGTGTCAAGTACAACCCTAATTTCTTGGGTAAAGCATCGGTGGACTTAGGCAAATGACTCGGGTATTCATGTGTTGTATAATATTTCGTGATTCGGATTAGAAACTAAAATGATAATTTATTTACTTGTTAATGATTTGTACGAATTCGATATTAAATTATAATACTAAAGTCTTTACTTTTAACGATCGTTTTCCTAAATATAATTATTAACAAATTTATACTGGCCTCTGTACCGATCTAAAAAAGATCGGATTTAAAGATTTTAGATCGGTACAGGGGCCAGTATAAATTTGTTAATAATTAAATTATAATATTATATTAGTCGAAATTTTGGCTTAAACAAAGGAACTTGGTTTTGGCTGTACAGTATTTTAAATAACTATCTTTTTCTTTCTCTTTGTGTTGTCTGCATTTATAGGACTTATACAGGGTGTTCCAGCTAACTAGACCACTTCGACTATTTTTCTTTATTTTTAATTACAGAAAAAATATTATAGACAAAAATTGGTTGACGTCAGAAGGAAAATTCTGTCTCATACAAAATCTTTTTTCCTAGATCAGTATTTTGAGATTACAAGGCACCTAAACGATATATTTTTCAAAGGGACTAAATATTTTTTTTAGCATAAAGTGTTTATAATGTAATTAACAGTAGGATGGTGGTGGAAAAGGGCCCTTTGCTCAGTAATTTCTAAGGGTCAAGGGCTCCTCGGCCAATACCCTAACGTTTGAAATAAGTGACTAATTCTCAAATATTTATTACAAATAGTTATATTACAAATATAACTTTCCCTGCGAAATATCCCTTTCATCAAACCTCGCGAAAAATTTCACTCGCGGGCGAAATTGAAATTGAATAATTTCGCGATGGATCATCGCGAGACAAAGACCGTTTAATGACACTTTTTTCATTATTTTGTTGAGCATTTTTCGGTACCTTCGCACAGGTGGCCGGCGGCGGTCACGAACTGGCGGACAAACAACCGAAATGTTCAAGAAGGGGTGGTTGGGCCTCGTTAGTTCTCCTTTTATTTATTTTTTTTTCGAAACACCCCTGACAAGGGTGTCCAAAGTGGCGTCTGAAAATAGTATTCGTGGCGAAGGGTGAAAAGTGCGAAAAAACTGGGAATCATTAGCGCGAAATTTCCCCGTCCAAATTTTCAAGGTCAGGGGAAAACGAAATTTGTTCGATACGTCATTGGTAATTAAAACAAGAGTTAGTTAAATATTTTTAAAGCTACTTTCATTCGCTGTTTTCATGAAAACTTGCCAGGAGATGGTTTCTATATTAATGGAGATCGATCGCCAAACGTTGGTAACTTTCAAAGTAAACGCACAGTGGATTTCCGCGGAAGTCTTAATTTCACTGGAAATTTGCATAAATCCAAGAACAATACCGCGAAAAGAGTAAAAATAAATTACTTTCACCAAAAAACACATACCGCCCTGGAATACATACATACAAATGAAATAGCTTAAAAATTCAACTTGCAATTTTCGTAGTAATTAATAACAAATAATTATTAATCAGCGGAAAAATTACCAACCGATTTTTTATTCCTTTTTCTGGATCTTTTCTGTCTTACCGTAATCGATGGACAAATTTTGACACGCGTTTGACACGCAACAAAAAATACGTCCAACAAAACTCACACTCACGCAACACATGTTGCGATAAAAAAAAATGAAACAAGAAACTCGATGTTCGGTATGCAAATTCGTGCGGTGCTCAGGGTAATTAAACGAGCAAACCCGAGACACCGTTTTACTCGTGTTACACCGACTCGCGACGACGTTTTTTTTTAGCTCGCGGCGAAAAACGAAAGATTCTTTTTTCCGCCGGGTCGATGAAATTTTTAGATTTACTACCCGCTCGTAAAGCGACCCGTATACATACACACATACACGGACGAGCATTAACAGGGGCCGTTTGCCACGAAGAAATTTGTTTTGACTATTAAGTGCCTTTACGATTATTATCGAGTGAGTCCGAAATTCTTCTAACGTGCATCAAAAAATTCGCGAAATCATCCGAAGTGATAGTAACGATAAATATTATGTTTCCACGAATAAACATTAGTCGCGAGTTACTCGAAGAAACTCTCCTCGAAACTGTAAGAAGCCTTTAAATTTCATTTCGAATCGCAACGTTTCATCTTAAAATGAATTATAATTTTCGTATAGCGTCACTGAATACAAATTAATATCATTTTAACTATTGAAAAATAATTTTTAAATATTTTTTTAGAACTTTTAAATTATATACCTATGTACATTTAAAATTAAAATTTTTTAGTAATTTTTTTAAAATTTTAATTACACGATATATTAATAAGCGTCGTGACGAACCGTTTTCTTTTTTTTTCTCTCGACTAGCGATCGATATGATCGTATAGAAAAGCGAGTGTTTTGCTCGCGAGTCGATTTATCATTGTTATCAATGATAAATGAGAGTGAGATGCGCGGAAAGAGCCTTTCTTCTTCTGTCAGGTCGGCCGACAGAAATTGCGGAATTCAAGCTTCTCAACGGAGAGAGAAAGAGGGGTGAGAGGGAAAGAGAGAGAGAGAGAGAGAGAGAGAAGGTAGGCAGTAAGATTTATAAAGTAACGCGTTCGCAGTCGCCAAGTTTCGCGCACGGAAGTTCGAGTTAGTTTCACGTCGAAAAGTTCGCGAGGGAACTCTTTACTTACATAAGCTCCCTTCAAATATTTGTTTACCCTCAGCCGGGTTAACTTCCCGGGCACTGGTGTAAAATCGATTCCGGAGACGTGGCCGAATATATGAAAAAAAAATAAGGAGAGATTTCAAACTTCGATGTTTACCCGCGAATATATTGCTTTTTGTTGCGTTATTTTCGAGGGATATTGAACGCAAATTTTGTAACATTTTTTGCAAATCAGATCAGGTCATTTTTCACCGTGTGCGCGAGGTAATTTACCCTTTGGAAAGTTACCGGGAATACTGGTCAAATTGATTTACTTTGGTATGCTATTTAACTGAAATTTATTTTTTTCATTGCAAACCCGACATGAAAATATATCCAACGTCAACTTTGGAAAATCGTACGAATTTCATCCTATTGCAAAGTGTTTTATCTAATTTATAACAAAATTCGTTGCAATTGGTGTATTTCGTAAAAAATCGTATATACATATAAATATCTATTATTAAATATATATATTTAGTTTATAACTAAATAGTATTTAATAGTATCTAATATATATTTATAACTAAATATTTATTAAACTAAATATTAACTAATTAAATATATATTTAGTTATAAACTAAATAGTTCTATACAATATATATGTATACATATACATATACATATATATATTTAGTTTATAACTATTTAGTTTATAAATATAACTATTTATAAACATAACTAAATATAACTATTTATAAACTAAATATATGCTTATAAAAACTAAATAGTTATAAACTAAATATATATATATATGTATATATATATATTGTATAGATTCGTATTTTAAAAACGAATACAAAAAGCAACGGTGTCTATGGTGAAACCAAAATTTTTCGCAATGTTCCTTCACGCTCACACGCACAGGGTTCTCCCAATTTTTTTTTTCCGCGAGAAAAGCGAAGCGACGAAACGGAAGAAGAAAACTGAAAAGGGATCCACTTGCTGTCCGAAACCGCGAATCGGGACGAGCGTGTCCATGCATATGCAGATGTGTCGCATCTGCATTGCAGATTCACGGCGCGAAAGAAACCGAGTCCCCGATTCCGGTGGCGCGAAACGAAAAGTCGAACCCTTCGGGGACAAAGGAGAAACCGAACCTTCGACCCTTTCGATGATAATGCGCGCCGGTGATCCGTTTCCCCGTATGAATTGCGCGCGGAATATTCGCGAAAATATTTCACATTTTTGTACGAAGGAAAATTGTGTTAAAGTAATTAGGAAATACGAATTTTATTAATTACGGTCATTCTCCCATGATATCGTAATTTTTTGTTAAATTTTTCAATGTTTTATTGTATTTGGAAAACAAGTGCTTGGGTGTTTAAGTTTTTTTAATGTTGGTATGATTTATAAAGTGATGGAATTTTCATTTTTTGATTTTTGAAAGTTATATTATATGTCTATTAGAAAATTGTATGTGTAGTTAATTATAATTGACTACACTTCTATTCGTTCACATTTTAATTAATCATCCCCCTTTTGTTCTAAAATATTCTGAAAAGTTTTCAAATTTCAAATACAATTTCACAGTTTGACTTGAACTAGCAAATAACGAGTAACAGCCACAAAATGTTACAACTACAATCAGTCTATTATACAAAAAGTTCATTTAGAACCAAAAGTTTCTCCCAAAAACACAATTAAAATCCCAATCATCAGAATACAAAACAAAAAAAAATACACTTTTCCCAACATTATCACACATCCAACACCCCCAATTTATCAAAATCATTTTCAAAATCTATTACCCAAGTATTAAAAAATTCATATTAAGATCCCCTCGGAGAATGCTGTTTAATTCAAAGTCTTTTCATACATCCAATTCCTGCTTCGCCAATAAAATTCCCTATATCGTAGGGCCTGGGTCGGCACCCTTTGATCATAGCGGCGGCTCGGCTCCGCCGTACAATAATTTCCATTACGCCTTCTTCCTTCATTCAGCATCCCATCCGGGATCCAATAGCCGCGTCTGGCATCTCTATATTCCAGATAGTGGTAATGAACCGAGGGTTGGCGACGAGCCAACGAAAACCGGCGGATCCTCATCGTGAGGGGCGACAGAAATCACCTCGGGAACCGGACACTGGCCGCGACTTTTGCCAGAGAAGTTTCAAATCCGCCTGTCAGGTGTCGTCGTCCCGATTTTCACGCCGTAAGCGGCATTTTCGTTTTTCGAGCGCGACGGACGCGGAACGGCCGTCATTTATTCTGGGACCGGTGTCACCCGCGTGGCGATTATTTAACGCTAAACGTACGAGAACTTTCAATATAGGGTGTATCGTGATTAGGGGGACCTTTTGTGGGGGTGGATAGTACGCACTAGGAGATAAAAAATAAAATAAAAAAGTTTGGACCAAAAAGAAATCTCTATTGAGATACTATGTGTTTCGTAAAAAGGTTTTTGAAAATTATATCACTCAAATGGTAAGTCGTGGTGGATGGATTTTTATTTTAATATTACTGGGAGAGATTAAAGTTAATGAAAAAAATATTACTGTTTATGGAAAAGAAGTGTTGGTGAATGTACTTAATTTTTTCAAAGTTGTTAAAGATCTACTATAATAAATTCTTATGTATTGAGATACTGTGTTTTTTAAAGAGTTTTTGAAAATTATATATCCGAAATGGTAAGTCGTAGAGGATGGATTTTTATTTTAATATTACTGGGAGGGATCAAAGTTTATGAAAAAAATATTACTGTTTATGGAACAGAAGTGTTGGTGAATGTACTTAATTATTTCAAAGTTGTTAAACATCTGCTATAATAAATTTCTATTGAGATACTATGTGGTTTGTAAAAGAGTTTTTGAAAATTATATCACTCAAATGGTAAGTCGTGGTGGACGGATTTTTATTTTAATATTAGTGAGAGAGATCTAAGTTTATGAAAAAAATATTACTGTTTATGGAAAAGAAGTGTTGGCGAATGTACTGAATTATTTCAAAATTGTTAAATACCTGCTATGATACAGGTAATGAAAGTTGTTTGTAATGACAATAATCGCAGCGATTATATTTATTAAATATTTAATAAAAAAATTTAATATATTAAAGGAAGTAATTTGCACCAAATATCTGATTCCTAATAAAATAATCAAACATGCATCTTTAAATTTACAAATAAAATAATCAATTAATTACACTTTTGTTTTCATACAAGTACTTAATCAAATTTGAAAGGGGTCATTTGGCCCCACTTAATGTTAACGTTAAAACAATACGCGTTTAGGTGTGCCAATGTACGTATGCAGGGGTCGTTGGAATCAGACTGGCCGAGTTGAAAGTAAATTCTGTAAATAAATAATTAGGTCCGCGTCAATAAAAGTCGGACTTGGCCTGACGGAATTGTGTTTACGATTCTTGATGATTGTGACACGGGGAATGCCACGTCCGTCGTTTTGACGGTTTCGATTGTGCTTGCGTTAAATACCGCTGACGTAAAGTTAAGAAAACATAGTTTTGCAATATGTTTTTACGTGATTTAATGACTTGATAAATTATAAATTAGAGTTGATCATGAACACTCGTTAGTATTGGTATTTTTTTTATTATATATCAATGGTTACTTCATCCATTGGTTTCTTTTCTTGAAACAAGAAAGGTAAGCGACCTACTTTTCCAATTTTTTAGAAAAATAATAATTGAATACCACTGAAACCTGAATTCTCATCGTCACAAAGAATCTAGGAAGAAAAAACACGTAAATATTTCATTATCTTGATATACCCTCCAGATATTTAACCAAATATTTCAAACATTGTTTATTTAACAATTAGGGTCCTATAAAAAGGGCCTGAAACGTGTGAAAAAGTTCCGTCGTGTCCTCCCACTGTAACTTGGGACAAACGATGTTACAAATTGTTTTTTAACAATTTCACAAGTCGATCTAAAAATCCCTTTGCAATCGCGATTGAATTAATATCAGTTTTAATTGGGTAATTGGATTAACATTAATAAGGCCGGCGTATATGTAAAGAGTCCGCGTAACACGGAAATCGGAGAACTCTGTCGACTGAAACGAAATCCAGAAACGCGTTGCATAGATTAAATAATTGAAGTTGGTATAAAATGCATGAGATGCAGGCTAGATGAAAAGAAATTTTATTCGTCTTAATGGGTGCTCGATGAAATTGACCGTAATGTTGCGGTATAAAGTTCGTAATCTGGGAAGAAGAGAAAAAAAAAACAAATACACGTAGACGTATCCTGTGATCTCGCCGATTAAATGTCTCGGCGACTGCTGCGATGATTTATTATTTAATTAACATTAGCATTCGCGATACTGAGAGCCCTCGAGCGTCTTTGATGTCTGTTAATATGTATAACGAACCGAACGCGAAATAAAAATACCCACGGAGTACATCACGAATAATTCCGATACGAATGATTTCTTTGTTAACTCGCTCTTTTTTTAGCCATTTCGAGACTAGTCGAAATAATCAAGAGCAGTGGTGAAGATCATTTTTTTCCGAGGAATTTCAAAATTAATTGTTTCAAGTGAATTTTGTTGATTTCTAGAGAGTCTACCATATAAAGATTTACTATTTGTCTGTTTAATAGAATTTAAGTGAAAAATCATTGGAAATCATTTCCTAGGAAATAAAAGTGTCAGGTACATTAAAAAATTAGGTATTTAAAGTGTTTTTCCTTAATTTGTATGAGTGGTGTCGGAATTGAAATTGACAGTGGCACACTAAATAAAATTTAAGTGGAAAATATAATTGCAGCAGATTTTCCAGGAAACAGATTTTCACATAAACATAAAAATCAGTTAAGTAAAGTACGTTTTCCTAATTTCCAGCTGATTTTCCAGGAAGTAGAACTTTCACATAAACATAAAAATCATTTACTCTAGATACATTTCCTTAATTTCCCTGCAGGTTATTCGAATAAAAATTATCTTTAACTTCTTAACAAAATTCAAGTGGAAAATAATTGCAGCTAATTTTTCTAAAAGCAGAAGTTTTGCATAAACATAAAAATTAGTTATTTAAACTACATTTTCTTAATTTCCGTGGGATCTATTCGAATAAAAATTATCTTTTGCTCTCCAACGAAACTCCAACGGAACACCATTGAAAGCAAGCCGGCGGATTTAAATGACCGCTACGCGATCGTGGAAATTATTATGGCGGACGTCACGCGAGAAGCGTGAAATTGTCCGGGCAAACTAGACGGGGCGAGTGTGTTGGTAACTGTGCCACGGGGACACGTGGGTGAGAATAAATCGCCCGAGTTTTGCGAGCCGTCGGCGGACGGAACGCGAAACTAACGAACTTTCCGCCAGTTTTGCCAAAGGAAATCGCGACTTCCCGCCGTTGATGGAAAATTCGCCGAACGACACGTCCCGCCGAGCTGAAAACACCGGATAAAAGTCGCGATCGATAAAACTTTACGCGTGAAATCGAAGACACGCTCGTGAACTTCTTGTCAAACAAAATAACGTCAAGGGGAACGTAATAACTCGTCGGCGAGTTTCTATAAAAGATTTAAATCACGAGAGAGAGTGAAACGATGATAAAACTCTTGATTCAGCGTTCTTTATTATAGTCTACTGAACTTTTTTATTTTAAAACATCAGTTTATCGCTGTGACGTGAAAAAGTGAATCGGATATTTTATTAGTGTCAATATTTCATTTTTTTTTATTCATAACTCCCTGGCAATTGTTCTAGAGGATTAAAAGAACAATTCGAGTGAACGATGAAACTTTATTCGCTATTTTTATCGCCTGTTAAATAGTATTTTGTTTGTAAAATTTCGGTTTATTATTATAAACGAATTATTGTATTATTTTATTAACAACTCTTGGAGGAATTTTTAAACGTATTCCAAGAAACAGTGGAGATGACGAGACTCTTTTTTACAATCTGATTAATCTTTTCTCGCGAAAGTATCCGTTTATCATTGCCATAAAAAAAAGACCCGATTAATTTTCCAGCGATTCACGATCGCGCGTGAAAAACAAACGGGTCCGGAGTCGCGGGATCCAGAGACAACATTCGAAGGTAAATATTTCACTGGAATTGCCAGCGCAGGCAGAAAGAGAAAAATCGAATTCTTATCCCGGGACCTTCCTTGGCGAGCCGGATTGTTTATTTTACCGGATACGAACGTAAACGTAAAAATCCGCTTTATAGGAGGGTAGCCAACGGCGACGGGGGAGGGGGGTGGGGGGAAATTAATCATGTCGACCCGAGAAAACCAGAAAATAGCCTTGAATCTGCCAGGTGGTCGACTGGCGTATTTTCGACGGAGAAATATACAGAGACGTTTATATTCGGTTCTCTCAAACTTAACGCGCGTATAAAAATTCCGCGAATCCCGTTATTAATCTTGGGATTCGAAGGACTGGCATGATGAGAAAAGCCCGCGGGATAGAGGTAAGTATAACAGGGCCGGGGGAAGGTCCCCGAATGTGGGACACTCAGGATTTCTTTATCGAAACACTGATTTTACGGATGGAAATATATTTTTTTACATATGATAATGCTAATCCTATGTTTCATTATTTAGTTTGTATTTCATTTTTGTTGTTATTTTTGTCATTTTTAATTACACTTTATTTATCTTTCATTATTTTGTATTTGATGCGTTATCTTTAAAGGGTTTGTCCCTAGGACGCATAAATATATTATTCTGTTCTATTCTATTCTATAATTGCTTTTAAATATGATAATTGTTAACCATTTTGGTTAACTTTTGACCTGATTTGTCACTGTCTCAAAAAAAGGGTCCCCGAAGGGACCTATCTGGCAAACTTATTTATTAAAATCGATAATTAAATAAGAAATACCTAACAATCATATTTAATAGGTGAAAAAATCAGCTTTTTCTAATAATTTTCCATCGTTTACCATACTCTGAGATTGACTCAACTTAATCTCTTATTTTGTATTTTTTTTCATTACCCAGGTGAACGTCCTATTGCAATTCTAATATCATTAAAATTTGTATGTAATTCGCGAAAAAAATCAGGAGGAATTTGCATGTACTCTCGATTCGAACTCTATAGAGTTGTCTTTTTTTCTCGGAGAGGAGAGGAGAGCGTGCCGAAAGAAACGTGTTCCATTGCGAATAGAAGTTCGCATTAACTCGAGTCGGCAGAAACGTATGGAACAGTGGACTTTCGCCGGTTTGTCACGTTCCACTCGAGAAAGTGAAACGGGAAATCTTCGAACCCTTTGACAGAACGGCCTTGGGCCGACACGCCAAAGACAACACGTATCGATGACGAAGAACGACACGGTTATTCGCGGAAAATACTCCGCCAGACGTGCGAACTACTTTCGACGAAAATTCGCGAAATAATATTCGCACATTATTTTTCTAAGCACGTGTTTTTAATTAATATGGACTATTAAATTCGTTTGTCTTCTTAAAACTAGAACAAAGGGAGTGAAATGGGAGTCAACATGAATTAGATTAATTTTTTATATTATTTTGATAAGGTTTGATTAGAAAAATATTTTTGATTTTTTATTATTTTTATGGAGTTTGATTGAGATGTCCAAGAAACATTTTCTACTTTTTTTCCGTTGATTAAGACTTCTTATTAAGTACCGATTAATTGCGGCGATCAGGATGAACTTGATTTACCGTACGAATGAAAGTTTCGTTTGATTTAGGTTCTGCTGATAACGCGGCAGTTACCCGATAACGCATTAATAACGGCAGGATAAATCCGTCGATCTGAATAATCCGGATGATAGACCGGCGTGATTTCGATATTTGGAAATTGAGGTTGGATAAGGTAGATAGGGGAGAAAAATCACACTCACCCTCTGCGCCTTCCTCTTATCGGCTCGTTGATTTTGATGATATATTCTGCTGAAATTACTGACGATAACAGGTACCGGTAAAGCGATCACTAGGACACCGCTAAGGGAGCATACACCCCCCACGATTTTTCCCGCGATCGTTTTCGGAACCATGTCACCGTACCTGAAACACACGAACAATAACAAATGTTGTTAGTTAATTACACAAACAATGCTTCGGTACTTTATGCAAAATATGACAAGTTGCAAATGAGACACGAATTTGGGGAAATATGAAAATCTCTAGATTTTAAAATGTTGTTTTGGCACTAATAATTAAATTTATTAAAGAAAATGAATATGGCAATAAAGTGTATATTAGAAGAAAAAATGTTATGTAATAGTTAATACGATTTTTACAAAAATAAGGGAAATGGAAAATGAAACATAAATTTATGGGAGTTATACTGTATAAATTTATTTTATTATCCAATGTTGTTCAAATAGTTATAATTTATGAACAGAAATCATATAATTCGAATTTATATCAATTCGACAGTGTGATATGTTAATTATTAACAAACTTACTAGACATTAATAATTTTCATATATTCATAAGAATTTTAATATCGGAATTTGAAAAGAAAAGTGATACACGTAAATATTCGTAAGTGGACAAATACCGTTGGAGCGTTGTTTAACCGAGTACCTTCAATTTCCCAGCGGATCGCATTAAGTGAATAAAAAAAGAGCCTACGGAGAAAATTCACGATATCCCGTGTAGCTTACGAGCCACGTTTTTTGTCGTACAAACGTACCGCAATAAAACTTTGCACGGCTATACGTGTCCCGAAATGTAGTTACCTATTTTGTGCAACGTTTGTCGCTCCACAATTTCTACTTTTCTGAATCTACCGGGTGAGACATTTCCACTGAACAATTTCCCGAAGGAAAGCCATTTTCCAGGTATTTTCCTCCCACCGATACTCTCTTTTCATCCAAATCACTCTTTATTGATATATAAACATTTTTATGAGTATCTTAACAATTAAAACAAAAATCTATTATTAATTATTATTACCTTAATTAATCCATGATAATGGAAAATTATAAAAAATAATCTAACTCATCGATACCATATTTAGACTTTTCAAAAGCAATTTCCCAGAATTACACTCAAAATAAACTCAATTGCCAAACATAATAATTAATATTCTCAACAAATTTTGAACCCCGTTGTAAAATAAAAAATCACACACAATTATTCCACGGTACAATAACTAATTTCCCAAGTACATTGTGTTCGTGCGACGAACGAATTGAAATATCCGCGGAACGGTTCGCGAATAATAATAAAAAAAAAAAGGAAAAAAATATGCACGGCGGAGAACGCGTAATGAATTTCCATAGGGCGAAGGGAAATATACATACACAATGCCTGCAACATTCTCCGGCGAAAATGCGCGATATCTGTAAACGCGGGACGTGTGTCACATAAAAATTGCAATAACCGCGATACCGGTGCAGAAATACGATGTCTGACCATGACGTCCTATTCCACTGAGCCGTCGGTTTTACTCGAAGGGCAGGTGAAATGGATAAACCGACCGACTAGTTCGACCCTATGACGTAGAAATATTAATTCAATTGAACGTCTCGTATTTAGTCGTCGATATAATAACAATTTATGGTTGTAATTTTAATGGTTGCTAAAATATAGAATTAAAAAAGGGGAATATTGATTTGGCCTTCTAAGCGATGGAAAAACCCTAAATTAAACTAAATTGTACGAAATTAACACTTACCCACAATCAGGAACACAATTTGAAAAATAGTCCCTAAAGAGGGTCTCATACAGGACCGAAATGTTGGATTTTTATTTTTTTTTTAATTATTAATGGTTCCACATTGTGAATGGGTGAGTGTTAATTTCGTACAATTTAGTTTAATTTGGGGTTTTTGGATCGCTTAACAGTAAACCTACCGAGATGGGTTAAATGACCATTTTCAAATTTTGTATTAACACTAGATTTATGGATGTTGATTATATACCTACTTGTACTGAAGTGTACTTTACTAATATACTAATATAATTTACTAAGTGTAAATTAACATTTACATATGTTTCATTACTTAACTAAAAACCAACGTATGTAATTCGAAAATAATATTAAAGTTTTATATACATATATATAGTAATCAAATTTTGAATGAGTCAAATTGGCTCGGTCCGTAAATCTAGTGTTAAAGTGCCTATATGCAACGTTATACCTTCAACGTTAATTTCTTTAATCGACATACTTAAAGAAAATTTAGTTCTTTATGCCAAATTAACCGTTACCTGAGATCAATTGCAAAGGTTATCAGTTTTTCGGATCCGATAAGAATATGTACCTAAACTATCGGTAGGTTTAGTGTTAAAAGGTCAACTCAATATTCCTTATTTCGAATAATAACAATTTCTCGTTTCCCATAGGCGTCGCATGGCAATTTATCCGAAAACAGAATTTTCCTCTTGAAATCGGTAAAAAACAATGAAAATCCCAAAGATTTTTTGCATTCCACCGTACGTCGATCTTTTCGAATAAAAATAAAGCGCGTCATTTGTAGACGTTAGAAAATGATTCTCCTGATTCCTGTTCGGCCGGCATCGAACCCGTGTATTTTCGAGCCGCGTGTTTTGTTCTCCGCGTACGAAACATCGGGGGACAACGGTTTATTTTTGGGACACCCGTCGAGTTGCTCGGAACACCACGGAAAACCTCGATGAGACGATCGCCGTTTGTAATATTTACACGGACGTGACGTTCCTCGTGCGAGAGGAACAAAACGACGAGATATGTGTGTATGTGTGTGTGAAATAAAAAGAAAAAAAAGGGAAAACAAAAATGGGGTTGAAGGAAATAAGGGTGGGAACGCGTGCGCCACGACGGGCGTATTAAATTGTTTAAGAAGCTCACGAGATGGAGATTTATCACCGTCCTTTAAAAACGTCGCGGCGAATAAAGCCGGCGTCTCGGTGAAAAATAATGTTGAACAATTATAATAATAATAATCCAGGTGGAATTTTAAATAACAAAACAAATCCGTGTCATTTAAAGAACAAATAACACGTCCGCTGAATAAAAAAGAAAATAAATAGGTGATGTTATCTATTTGTATATGTGTACATATACATATGTATACGGTGTGTATATGTGTACATGATCAATAATACACGAACATGGCATACATATAAACGATACTGCCATGATAGATGGAAAAGAATGACACATTTTCCACCGTTCCAATGGAAACACGTAAATCATCGACGAACGCCGTTTAAGGTACTGAGATGAAAGAAAAAAAAAAAAAGGAAAACGACTGAAAGAAACGTGGAAAATAGAAGAATGATTTTCCGGACTGTCAGCACGAAATGGCTAGCGCGACCACCGTTTCACGCGAAAGATACGATCGACCATATCGCTATCAGCCAGGTGGTCTTCTTCCCACCGGTCATTCATACATGTTTGTCAAACAGGTGTGCAAGGTAAAAAGCGAGGCGAAAAAAGAACGGACCCCTCCACGAATTCCATTCTATCAACCATAAATTATCAAAATCTATTTTTTCGCATTCACTTACCCTTGACTCAATTACAAAGTTTATTCATCTAATTAATATTTCTCATTGATAAGATTAACACTAAACGTATCGACAGTTTATGTACATATTCTTATCGAATCCCTAAAAATAATAACTTTTACAATTAATTTCACATAATAGTTAATTTGCCATACAGAACTGTATTTTCGTTATGTTGATTACAGAAATTAAGGATAAGGGCTATAACGTTGCATGCGAGCATTTTAATAAAAAGTTTGAAACCGGTCATTTGAGCCAGCACGGTAGCTTTAGTGCTAATTACACCCTCCCAAGTTATTTTCATTTTTATTTGTTTTCAATTTTTATTTATTTGACCCACCACGGTAGCTTTAATATTAATTACACCCTCCCAAGTTATTTTCATTTTTATTTATTTCTATTTTTTATTTATTTGACTGGTCTCGGTAGCTTTAGTGTTAATTACACCCTCCCAAGTCATTTTTATTTTTATTTTTTATTTATTTGACCTGTCTCGGTAGCTTTAATATTAATTACACCCTCCCAAGTTATTTTTATTTTTATTCATTTCTATTTTTTATTTATTTGACCCACCTCGCTATCTTTAGTGTTAATTACACCCTCCCAAAATATTTTTTTTCGGTCAATTGAATCGTTTCACGAAAAAACTAAATAATTTATCAACTCCACGAGGATTCGATAAATCGGCAAATAAATCCAACGATCGGTTCCACGTGCCAGCGTCGAAGGAACTCGGTTCTCCTCGTCGGTCGGTCGTTTCCCTGGCGCCGACGAAATTCCCCATCAATTTCCCTCCGCGGCGTGCACGCAATTTCATGGTGACCGCGGAGGCAAACCGGGGGAGGGGGGGGGGAAAGGTTCTCTGGATGTGATGTCTGGCTGGAAAAAAAATGTGTCTGACAGGGGTAATCGAGCGGGCTACGTGTATCGGGGGACCCCCGGGTATATCGTTAATAATATTTATACCCTGAAAAGACGGCCTCGAATATTTTCGTCGTGGTCCCCGGGAAAACGGCGGGTTCCGACAGATGTAGTATTTATAAGAAATCTATAATCAATACGTACGTATTATACATAGTATAGGGTAGATGAAAACACATGTGTGTGTGTGTGTGTCTGTATTAGAAAAATGGAACGTGTTTTCAGAGCACCCGGTTTGTTTACCGAACGTTTCTCGGCTTCGTTTTTGTAATGATTAGTTAAAATAATACGTTGTTATTATTGTGCGGAGTTAATACTTTTTGGGGATATTTTATTATCGATGGTATAGGGTGGGGGGAATATGGAAATATGTGAGTGTATTTGAAAAGTAAGTTAAACATATTTTTGTTGTACGTTTGTTCGTTTAATAAAGTTTCTGGATTTTGTTTTGTACTGATAGTACTTTTAAAATAATACACTGTTTTTATTTCACGGAATTAATTGTTGGGGATGTTTATAATGGATTGTATGAAAATATCTGAGTGCGTGGGAAAAGAGGAAAGAAAAATGAGTTTAGCAAAGTTTCTGGGATTGATTTTGTAATGACGGTTTTTTAAATAATATAAAATGTTATTATTATTCAGGGTGAATATTTTTCTACGAGATTTTGGTAAATATTAAAATAACGATAATGCTACAAGACTTGAATTCGATTGTGTCCGACAAGATTATAAAAGAGACACTAATTAATGCTTGAAGCGCAAAGCGTAACGAATTTTTTTTTCCACGTTAATAATATACACGATCGATAATGCGACGCTTTATCAGTGCTGGAATAACAAAACCATTTTCCCTGTATAATAAAATATACCCGTAAAAAAATGTTATATAAAATAAACAAGCAAGATCCGATCAAAACAAATGTTAATAATAATTATAATAAATTTTGCCATGGGAAAATTTATAAAATGAATTTCCTCGATCACCAGAAAACCGAACGGAAAATCAACGATGAAAATTGACTCTCGACCATCGAAACCGAAAGAAAAATCACACTTCTTACCGGAAAACCCAGGAAAAAGGTGAAAGTTCGCGTGATCCGTGAATCCCTGTCGACTTTCACTTTTCTCCTCTCCAGTAGGCATTTTACAGATCTCTCAAAGCCCCACAAAAAAAAACTATTCCTCAAATCCCAGATCACTCGGACCTTTTCCCATTTTATAAAAAAACCTCCTCCTTTTATCCATTAACATATCCAACGAAATTAACAACGTGAAACAAAAGACACAAATTAAAAACGTCTCTTTTTCCAACAGGCAATTACGTGGAAAATTCTAATTAAAAACGTGAGTGAAACATTTAGCGATTTTAATACAGGGTGTTCAAAGAGTGGCGGGAAAATTGAGAGATTTCAAACGATCTAACGTTTATTTATCTCGCAAGCGTCACGGTGATAGTGATAAAGATGGGTACACAGGGCAGGGGGAGCGATAAGCACAGATTCCCGCGGTTCTAACGTGTTTGTGCCCACGCATTAGTGGCCGGTGGGTATCCACGTAATTACAGTGGGTGCGGGCGGCATGTATTTAGGCCGCTGCATTATTAAAAAGAGAAACGTATACGCTAATTGGCAGCGGACCGCACCGCTCGTTACGAACACTTTGCGCGCGGGAAATTTGCAAAAAAGGCGAATGCACGGCGTCGCGCGGATATAAAGAATCGAATGGATGGACAAATAAAAAAAAATCACACGTTTAAACACACCTGTATATTTTCAGGGGTGGATTTTGCTTTGATATTTCAACGCCTTAAAATTTCTACGCAGTTGTATTTTAAAACCTTTTATATTTCTGCGATTGATTTTCAGTAAGCTCTGAAATTTTTAAAGCTTTAACATTTCTGCGCCCCAGATTTCTGCGCCCCAAAAGTTCCTGCACCCGAATTTTGAAAGCTTTGATATTTCAACGCTTTAAATTTCTATGCAGTGACATTTAAAACCTTTTACACTTCTGCGACTGATTTTTAGTAAGCTCTGAAATTTTTAAAGCTTTAACATTTCTGCGCCTCCAAATTTCTTCGTCCCAAAAGTTCCTACACCTAAATTTTGGAAGCTTTGATATTTCAACGCTTTAAATTTCTATGCAGTGACATTTAAAACCTTTGCCACTTCTACGCCCGATATTTAGTAAGCTCTCAGATTTTAAAAGGTCTCAAATATTTACGCCCCAAAATTTTTGTACCCCAAACTTTCAACACCCGAAATTTTGAAACTTCGCTATCTCAACCTTTCGAAATCCCTACACCCCACATTTCCAAACTTTCACCATTTCTCGCTTGTCGAATTTTCTAAATCCCTATATTTCCCTTTTTCACAACTTCCCTACCCATTTAACAGCGCATTTCACAAAACTCCATCTACTCAGATACTTTTAATTCAACAGTTACGTCACACGTTTAAACACACCTGTATATTTTAAGGGGTGGATTTTGTACCTGGGGAAATAATGGGACATTAATATTTTGTGAAATGTCAGCGAAAGATAGTGTAGGGGAATTGTTGAAGAATTTTACGAGAGTATAATGTATTATATTATATGTATATATAATTATTACAGTATAATGTATGTAATATTACAAATGTAAATATAATGTGTTCGTGTTATAGAACACTATATGTATTTAATCCCATTTTTTAAAATGAATATATCTGCATTCATATGGTTAAATGTCACACATAAACACACCTGTATCTTTCAATGTACGGATTTTGCACCTGAATATTTTGTTAAATATCAGTGAAAGATAGTGTAATCGAATTGTTGGCGAATTTTACCAAAGTATAATGTATTATACATATAATTATATATATTGTACTATACACCTAAAAAACCAATAGATATTATTTCATAAATTATTCCTAATGCACCAAAAGTTTCTGTATATTATAAATGTAAATATAATGTGTTCGTGTTACAAAACGCTACATTTTATCCCATTTTTAACAATAAAAATCTGTATTCATACGGTTGGAAGAATTATTATAATAAATAGATAAATGTCCGCAAATTGTAAGACAGAATCCATTCTCTCGCAGTAAGTACACTCCCCGGAGAAAAAGAAAAGATTTTCCACCAATTACATAACCGATTAAAAAAGCTTTTC
The DNA here is from genome assembly GCA_917499265.3 of Mimumesa dahlbomi. Classification (NCBI taxonomy): domain Eukaryota; kingdom Metazoa; phylum Arthropoda; class Insecta; order Hymenoptera; family Crabronidae; genus Mimumesa; species Mimumesa dahlbomi. The sequence goes on along the minus strand of OU824122.1, from coordinate 6,476,553 downwards.
CCACGTTTCCCATTTCTTACGCAGAGATCTGAATGTTAAATGTTGACATTCCCAGGCGCACGATATTTATCATTACTTCTCCAGAAAGGGAAATTTAGAAAGCCGGATTTTTTCAAAGGGAACATCGTCAAAGGATAAAAGCCTTCGTTATTTCTTCAGACGCGAGATTTCTCATGAAAAAAAAAACATTTTGCTTTGACTGATCGCGCGAAACGTACGGTATAACAGTTCTTTTTTTTATAAACACCTTCTTCCCACGTGACACCATTTTAAAATTTTTTTTTGGAAGTATCCTCGATTCCCCGGTTTCACATTTAAAAAAAACTGAGCGACGAAAGTTTAAACGAAATAAAAAAAATATTAGAAAAAAATTTAAACGGATGTGTCTCCCTTTCGGGAAAATCACGACGAACAGCGAATAATTTATCTTTAATTGCGTCAGCGACGGACAATATTCTATGTATTGTACAATTGTAGCGGACAAGTGCGGCAATAATTCAGGAGACGTCTATTAATCACGCTCTAGGATATGTTATATTACGTTAGTCGCAAATGGGCCAATTAATAATTCATCCTAAAACCGGGGGTAAATGAAGTAAATAGCAAGGTTAATAAATCACGGAAAACGCGGGGAAATTGCGAACCGTTGCGAGGAATGTATTAACAATTAATCGGAGAGCCCGGAGGAGTAAGGTCGTAAGTCCGAAACGTGGTGTTTCGAGGAAATGAATTTATTCGGCGGAAAAATCTGTTTTCCCGTACATTTTTCCCATTGTCATAAATACCGAATTCTACCTTGTTACACGTAAAAAGGTTATTCATGATTACATAACTTCTGCTTTACATTAAAAAAATGGATTTAAGTCCTTCTACCAAGTAATTAATTAAAATTACACAAACACGTTTATCCGATTTTCATTACATTCTAAATAAAAAACATCGTTGTTTAATTAAAAAAGAACATTCCTATAAATTGATTCTTTAATAATTACGTTTAATCGTGTTTAATTGTGTGATGAAATGAAGGTGTGTATGTTTTCCCAAGTTTTCCTCGAACAAAATTTATCACGTTGCTTTCGTTGAAATATTTTCAATAATAATTAAATATTGGATATTTACCGGGAGATATCTTTCACTCATGTCATCTCGAAGACACTCCACTACAACTACAGCAAGAATTCTATAACCGTGTCCGTGTAACCCAGTTGCGTGGCGTTTAATTGGGAATTGGGATTGAAATGTCCGGCGTTAGGAAAATTCGGCTGCCGCAATCCGTGTTTCGTGTCCCGAATGGTTTTCGCTCCTCTCACGGGAAGAACATGTGGCGAAATTCGATCAAAGACTGGGAACGACAATTATGCACGATGGTAATCTCGAGATAGTGTTTGAGAAGACTGGAAGGGAAGAACGATAGTCGGTGAATGGAATATTCAAATTGTTTTCGTTGGGAAACGGTGAGATTTCATCCCTATGAATTTTCCAGGTTGGGAGGTTTTTCAAGCTTTGATAATTCTGTAGTCGATAATTGGAAAAGTCTGAGGTTTTAAACGCTTTGATGTTTTCGGGTTGGAAGCGTGGAAAAGTCTGAGGTTTTTAAGTTTTCTCTGACATTTCTGTGCCTTGAAAAACCTGTGCATAAAATTTGAAAGTTTTTTAAGTTTCTATGCCTTGAGGTTTTTCAAGTTTGATTTTTCAAGAGGTTAGAAAGGTCTGAGATTGTTAGAATTTTGTTATTTTTGTGCTTTGATATTTCTGCGTTCTAAAAGTTATAAACGTGAATTTGAAAACTTTGATATTTCTGCGCCACAAAGTTCATGCATGCGAATTTTGAAAGCTTTGATATTTCTGCGCCTTAAAATCCATGCATGCGAATTTTGAAAGCTGTAAAATTTCTGCGCCGCAAAGTTTCATGCATGCCAATTTTGAAACCTTTGATTTTTCTGCGCCCCAAAGTTCATGCATGCCAATTTTGAAAGTTTTGATATTTCTGCGCTGCAAAGTTCATGCATGTGAATTTTTAAAGCTTTGATATTTCAACGCTTTAAAATTTCTAAGCAATTGTATTTTAAAACCTATTAGACTTCTGCGACTGATTTTTAGTAAGCTCTGAAATTTTTAAAGCTTTAACATTTCTGCGCCTCCAAATTTCTGCACCCTAAAAGTTCCTGCACCTAAATTTTGAAAGCTTTGATATTTCAACGCTTTAAAATTTCTATGCAGTGATATTTAAAACCTTTGTCACTTCTACGACTGATATTTAGTAAGCTCTGAGATTTTAAAAGGTCTCAAATATTTACGCCCCAAAATTTTTGTACATCAAACTTTCAACACCCGAAATTTTGAAACCCCACTATCTCATCCTTTCGAAATCCCTACACCCTCACATTTCCAAACCTTCACCATTTCTCGCTCCTCGAATTTTCTAAATCCCTATATTTTCCTTTTTCACAACATCCCCACCCATTTAACAGTCCATTTTCCAAAAACCCATCTACTCAAACCCTTTTAATTCAACAGTTACGTCATTTCCCCAGATCAAACGAACAACCCCGTTATCATCGAAAGGTCAGAATCTCCCTTCCCCCCCTTCAACTTCACAAATTACACGAAGCTTTCGAAGGGGGTGGGAAAAGGAAAATTCGATCGAGGCGGCACGACTGACGTTTAATAATAAAGTAATCCCCCATTTTGTCTCCGGCAACTCGCGCTTTAATTACGGGTCTATTGAATCGTAAACCAGTAGTGTGAGCTGAGAGAGGGTGGGGGGGGGGAGAAAATGTAAGGAGGGGATAGCAAAAAAGAGGGGAGAGGGGGTAAACTGGCAGATTTGACGAAGAACTAAGTAATGGTCGGATTTCGAACTTTTTGGAACTAATGAAAATTTCAAGAACCAGTGGATAATTACTTCGTAAACCGTGTCCCGTTCGTTCGCGAATAAAACGGGAATAAAAAAAAAAAAAAGAAAGAAAGTTAAGTGGAACGCCGGCGGCCGCGATTCCGACCTGATTTCTTTATCCACTTCTTCGTTTTCTTCGTGTTGCCGGGAAAACGGGTAGGGTGGGACAGAAGAAAACTACTTTTCCACGCCAACGAACCCGATTCGTTTCTATCATTTCAGTCGACGTTCGCTAGAAATTCGATCGAGAGAAATCTTCGTACTTCATCCCCCCGAAATTGTGACAATTCCCTCGATTTCTCATGTCTTTTCACCCTTTCAACAAAGAATCAAAGAACAGTGGGAACAACCAACGTAAAAAAGTCGAAAGTCGAAAGAAAATCATGTTAATTGACCGTTGGATAAGATGTTTCATTTTTCGTTTCACGTGAAACGATAAATGAAACATACTGTAGCTTGAAAACGAGCGAAAATTTTTCCAATTGGTAATTTTTCCTAATTGTACGAAAAACACCGAAGTTTCGCGGACACTAGAAAACGTTCCACAGGAGGGGAGTGGGGGGGAGGGGGGAGGGGGGTTTCCCAGATTGAAAAGAAACTTTATTCGTAACCGGATGAACGCTTTGTTTACCCGGCATTGTATTCCCACGGCGAAACGCATTTCACTATTCAAAGAATAATAAAGAGCCGGACCCGGGCTGAATTGCAATTAATTATAACGCTCCCGGAAGAAGTACGCTTTTAATGATAAAGAGTCTCGTTGACTTATGGAACACGCTGAACGAACGGCGTCTCGTTTCGACGATGAATTTCACAACCGTGGAGGAAATTTTCGTTATTAAAAGACGATTGAAACGTTTCGAAACACGATTAATTAGAGCATAGACAACGGCTACGGCGAGATTACTTCCAACAAGTGTGTGTGTGTGTGTATGTGTGCGAACGGGTCTTCATGTATATGTATGAGTATGCATTAAACCCCATCGGGAAAATGACTTAACGAACTTTGGAAAGGTGATCGCGCCGAGTAATTCGTTTAAAATGAGGTTCAAGGCGTGTCTCTTGAACTTCCGGCCTCGAGGACCCCGAGATACATACATATGTATGTATGTGTGTATATGTGTATGTGTTAAATTACATCTGCCACGGAAATTAAAACGGGACTTGGAATTGAAGGAATGGGGTGTCGAAACATTTCGGTGAAACATAATTATATCACGTGGGAGATTTTATATTTGGTATGTGTGTGTGTATATGTTTTTTTCCTTCTGGGTGTAATCCCATTTTTGGGTTTAATTTTAACAGAGTAACAGAAGTGGAAATTTCGGTTTTATTATGTTTTTTTTCTCTCTTTTTTCTATTTAGTTTTTTAGAACACCCAGGAGAGAGAGAGCTAGTGTGATATTTTTGAGTTTTCTGTAATGATTCCGTTTTCAGGGAAACGACCTAGCCAGTTTTCTCTCTGGGAACTTTCGCGTTGGTGAATTTTGAAAATTGTGAGTTCAGCCACGTGTTACCGAGATCAGAGGGAAGGAAGTTCTGAAAATTCAAGATGAATTTTCGAGATGAATTTTCACAGGGATAGGTGATACTGAAAAATGGTCATGTTTTCCTTTGGAAGGATGCTACGGGAAATTTCCTGGTAGCAAGGGTTCGTTTTCTTGGATTTTCTCGGTGTAATTCTCATGCAGATACGTTTCGAAGGAGGACAGTATGTTTAATTTAGCTTGGTGTTCATTATTAAGGTATTCATGAAGGTATTCCGAGGCACCCGAAATACAACTTCTCGAAATTGCCGAAGGTACACCGAAAGCGAAATATATGAAGCTCGGATGGTGCAGTTTGCAAAATGTCTACGCTCTGTTATTTAAAAGCTTTCGTTGTTTCAAGCTCGGAGATTTAGAAAGTTTCGATAAGATTTCTGCACCCAAAATTCCTACGCCCTATATTTTAGTATATCAAATTTCTGTGCTAAAAATTTCGGAACCTGAAATTCTTATGTCCAAAATTTCTGCACCTGAAATTCCTATGCCCAAAATTTCTGCGCCTGAAATTCCTATGCCCAAAATTTCTGCGCCCAAAATTTCTGCGCCTGAAATTCTTATGCCCAAAATTTCTGCGCCCAAAATTCCTACGCCCAAAATTTCTGCGCCTGAAATTCCTATACCCTAAATTTCTGCGCCTAAAATTCCTATACTCAAAATTTCTGCACCAAAAATTCCTACGCCCAAAGTTTCTACGCCCAAAATTCCTACGCCCAAAGTTTCTGCGCCCAAAGTTTCTGCGCCAAAAATTCCTACGCCCAAAGTTTCTGCGCCAAAAATTCCTACGTCCAAAGCTTCTGCGTCATAACATTTCTGCGCCCAGAGTTTCTACGCCCAAAATTTCTGCGCCTAAAATTCCTACGCCCAAAGTTTCTGCGCCAAAAATTCCTACGCCCAAAGTTTCTGCGCCCAAAATTTCTACGCCTAAACTTCCTATACCCAAAACTTCTACGCCCAAAGTTTCTGCGCCGACAATTCCTACGCCCAAAATTTTTACCTTCAAAAATTCTGTACCCAAAATGTCTCCACAGCAAATTTTCAACCTTCGATATTGCTACCTTTCACACCATAAAGTCTTAAAATTTCTAATAACCCAAAGACATCTAAAATCTTCATATTTCAACGATCCAAATTCTCCAATCTCCGACAATTTCTAAATCTTCATTACACTACCAACATCACTTCACACCCTTTAAAATCCCTACACAAGTACCCTATCACACAATCCAAACAATCTACCTTTACACGTTTTATTCAACATATCATTAACCGCTGCTTTGTGAAAGAAAAAGCCTATTTTTCCCTCGTACCAAAGAAAAGCGGCACTCAATGTCAAATAACGTCCCGTTATTGAAAGATAGAAGCCATTGTGGAGACTCTAAGAACAAGGAGCAAAAGCAGAAATTGTCTAAGTGACCGTGAGACCCTTTTTTACGAGCTTTCTTTAAGCGACGCTGAAAGCACTCGGAACTTTTTACGATTCTTCGACTCCGAATACGAAGCTCGCGTTTACATCCTCTCGCTTTCCGCCGTGTCGTCGGGTTCCTCCGTTTGATTGGGCCGTTTCGTTAACTTTTATACACGTACTCCACTGCCGAAGTAATAATAGAAACACGCTGACAAGATGAAACGAGTTCCACGGCGACCTGGCTACTCCGCGGGAGCCTCTTCTTTCTTTTTAAACACTTGTCAGGCCGCGTTTTGAATTATAAGATAACGACAGGGCAGTGGAAAGTGTTCAGCAACATTAAACAACAATTAATTTCAAATAAAATATATAAATATCTATATATATATAATAAATAAATATTTCTTTTAGAGTCAATATAATATTTTCATAACATATAATGTGTATAATAAATTAATTATAATAATTATCTCGTAAAATAATTATTTAACAATGTTACAGTTGTATTTTTAATTTATCGGGTAGATACATTTGATTTTAGGATTATTTTCAAAATGAGGTACAAAGTGAAAAGCGTGTAATTTGACGGGAATTATTAGTTACATTTTTGAAGAATCGCCAAGGTGAATATCATTGGCGATACGGAAGCTGGATAGAATGACGGGAATGCGAAACCGGAAGTGTGTTCGGTGCCTGACTGAGGGAATGCGTGTCAGAAGTGACAAGTTCCGAGTTCAAGGAGAACGTTCTTTCTCATCACGTTTTTCTTATTCGCAGCCGGGACACGCGACGCGGCCAGTTTAGAGGCGAAAACGTGCTGTTGCCGTTTATATTTAGAGAAGCACGCCTTCGGCCGCCGAATACCTGCGGCTCTCAAACGTTAAACTCATCCCCAGGGCCGAAACGATAGGTGAGACGGGGCGACGAGTCGCGTCAAGGGCATAGAAACTCCGGTAATTATAAATAAATGAAAATGTCTGGTGCTGCGGAGTTTCGAAGGTTTCAAATTTCTGCGCAGTGAAAATTCTGAGTAATGAATTTTTGGTACGATAGTATTCTTATGGGTTGAAATTTCTACGCAGGGAAAATTATACGTCCTAAAATTTTGATGCGATAGTATTTCTATGGTTTAAAATTTGTACATGTGGAAATTTTGATGCGATAGTAATTCTGCGGTATAAAAATTCTACGCGTTGAAATTTGTACGCAATAGTAATCCTGTAGTTTGAAATTTTAATGGGATAGTACTTTGGTGCTATTAAATTTCTACGCTTTGAAATTTTAATGCGATAAAATTCCTACGCTTTGAAAATTTTAAGCGTTGAAATTTCGATGCGGTCAGATTCCTGCGCTTTAAAAATTTTAAGCTTTGAAATTCTGACGCGATAAGATTTCGGCACTTTAAAAATTTTACGCTTTGAAATTTTGACGCGATAAGATTCCAGCGCTTTGAAATTTCGGTGCGATAAGATTCTTGCGCTTTTAAATTTCTAAGCTTTGAAACTTTTACGCGATAAGATTCCTGCGCTTTTAAATTTCTACGCTTTGAAACTTTTACGCGATAAGATTCCAGCGCTTTGAAATTGCGCTGCGATAAAATTTCTGGGCTTTGAAAATTGTACGCTTTGAAATTTCGATGCGATAAGATTCCTGCACTTTGAAAATTTCACACTTTGAAATTTTGCCGCAATAGTAATCCTGCGCTTTTGAATTTCTACGCGACAGGGTTCCTACGCCTTGAAATTTCTACGCTACGGTATTTTAGAGCTTTGAAAATTCAACACAACGGTACTTCTAAGCTTCAAAATTTCTAACCCCAATATATCTGATCAAATTTCCACCAAGTCTCTAAAATTAACAAATTCAGCCTCTCAAAATTTATAGAAATATACTTTTCTACAGTTGAAACCCCTAAGGTTTAAATTCCATTAGATTGCAGAAACCCTGACCATAATTTTCCTGATAAACTCAATTTTTTATCAAACAAATATTCGTTCTAATTTTGCCACGGGCATCGAATGATCTTGACACGAACCTGCACACCCACAACCCGATTCTCGATGAAACGACGATCGTAAATAATCCGCTTAAACGGAGTAACCGTATCAATCTTTCTATTTCTCTACGGTAATCTTCCAACGCGAGGAAAACATTTAATATGTTTGTAAAGCTACGCATTCGACATATGTTAAAATCTAGTTTCACGCCAGTAATTACATTTACATATCAATTTATACCAAAACGTCACCACATCTGCAATTCCCACGAAAATCAACCTGCAGATATAATCAAACATCGATTAAATTATTTCTAAAAACCAAATAAAATCTTCAATTAAAAATTGTACGTTCATTTCTTCGCGTCAATTTAACATACGATCAAAATCATATATTTTCTTTAAAAACAACCTTAAGCACAACCTTATTATACATTATTAACTTATTAACAAAACTACTAGACATATATTTATATAAAATTTATAATATTCAACATCCATTATTTAATGTTGATTTTAACAATCGCAAGTGTATATTAACATAAAAATGATTTCTTTGGCCTTTTATAATTCTAATTTATAATTCTAATTATATTTTAATTTTTATTGCGTTTATTGATCGCTAAAAAGGCCAAAGAAACCTTTTTATGTTAATTTAATCCATTATTAACATTTCTCGTAAATTTCCAAGACACTTCAGGGTGTTTTTTTTTCAAATCCTAGAAAAATCTAATCGCAATTATCTTTTCTACTTTCATTTTCTTTATTATCAGGTTCGGGTTTAATGGATTCGAATTCGCGTTGGCGGCGGCAAAGGGAGCGTCGGCCAGGAAAAAATCGATCGGAAAACGAGGTGTTTGTCGGCCGGTCTGATAATGCAGGGCTCGATAAAAAAAATGGCCGGTGTTCATCGGTGGAAACTCGATGAAGCCCTTTCATCTGCCGCGAAATGGAACAGTCGCCTGGCGGCGTAATGAAAGCGTCATAAAATTAGAAGAGACTCAATGGGAAACATTTCCGCCGCGCAATGGAAACTCGCGTGTAATATAATACAATACCCCCATGTAATAGTGTTAGTAATAGTAATGACACCAACGCGGAAAAGTTGGAATTTTTATTTGGAAATCTCAGTTGCGAAGTGGTAAGTTTCCCGCGGAAACTTGATCTTCGATTATTATTTCCATCCGGAAATTTTAGACGCACAGTAGTACGAAACTGGGTATATGTGTATGTGTATGTGTGTGGAAAACTGTATTTTCTCAGCGAAACTACAATATATACGTTACGTTTCCGCGGCGTGTCTGCGTCGCGGGAGAAAAGTTCGCCGTGATAATGAAACGACAGGTCTATTAATACCGGCAAAATAGTAATACATTCCAGCTTCAAAAATAATTTCTGGCCGCGACACCGAACGTACACGTCGAACGGTGCGCGGCTAAAATTAGAGCGCAACTTTTTAATGTTACAACTGGCGGAAAGGTAAAACGAAATTATCGGGATTACAGTATCCGGTTTTTTGGAATTATGATAAATGAATGGGGGACTGCCGATCATGCGAAAGAAATCAAAAATACAAAGATAAGGCTATCGGATAAAATTAAAGGGCATTTTTTTAATATTATATTTCGCGAAAATGTAAAGTGAAATTATCGGGATTACAACATCCAGTTTTCCGATTATACCGATCGTATGAGGGAAATAAAAAAATATAATGTTACATAGAAGCAGATGTTACACAGTGGAACGAGTCCGTGATATATTGGACATCGGTATACAATGTATATAAATACTAAATAAACGAAATGTGTAAAATTGTTCTTACGGATTATTTATATAAAATATTTATGTATATACTTTGCTGCTTTTGTTACATTTGCCTTAGTTTTTACATTTGACAAGTTTTTTTTGGTCTCTTTTAGGCAATTTTTGAAACTAATAAAAATGTGTACAGTGTTTACACCTTAATATCTGTTTCCAGTCATTTCAGAATTATTATAACTGTAACCCTACATATTACACATATTCTTTACCTAAATCTTAAAACAGGTCTAACAGTGTACAAATTAAAAAAAAGTAAAAGTTTGTTAAGACATAATATCGTATACCAAAAAGTAGATATGGACCAAAAATACAAAAATACAATTAAAATGAAAATTTGAAAAGTTCACACTTTCTACATAATACATTTAAATCTCAAAATCGATTATTATTTTTCCCATCGAATATCCAATATCACCAGAATTATTTCTCCCACCGTGTCTCATTCTCGAATGGAAAATTCGCGTCAACGAAAATGGCAAAAAAGTCGCTAAATCACGCGATTGGAAGCGCGCGAAAAATTCAAGGCTCGTAAACAATTTATTTTCGCCGCCGTGACGCCGTTCCGTTCGACACCGACGGTTTCTTATTTTCCCGCGGGCCGATGCAACGGTGCTATTAAAAGACGAACCACCGGCTTTCCAGATTGGCCGCGAACTGTTCCTCGCGCGGCCCGTCTGAAAATAAAGTGCATTCGCGGTTCAACGTGTCGCCGTGTGTAATCGTCCGAAATCATAGACGAAACGTTGTTCACCGTTTTGACGTGCCGTTGTTTCGACGAAACGCTCGATTAACGGACGATTGGAAAGTTTCCGCTCGCAGGGAAATTAGTTTGGGAAACTTTGAAGGGGGGGATCGTACGCTGGGAGTAAATAATTAGCGTAGGTAATTACGTGGCGAAGTAATTTCGAGGGTTTCTTTGAGAAAAGTGGGGAAATTTTGGAATTTAACAGGGTGAATGTGATGACGGTCAATGGTGACCGACAGGTGAGTTGGCGATAGCGCCGCGTCGGTCAGCGGTGACCGACGTTGGTAATTTCTATTGATTGGTAGAAAGTGGGAGTTGTAGTAAATGTGAATTTTTAGATATTTTTTAATTTTACTATCGTAACTATAGTGGTGTAAAGAAATTAATGCGTTATCAAAGTATCTGAAAATAGTGCTATTTATGATTATATAAAATATACATATACTCAAGGTATATACATACATATACATTGCAATTTTGCGAATTTCTGGGCAAATGAAAAGTATAATTACGATTGTTTTATAAGAGAAGACTATAATTCACTCAGATTCTCTTGATAATTAAATTAACCCGCGTATTTTGATTTCCCAGGCAAAAGCTTTCTCCTAAAATACATTTTTTTTGGTATCTTACACAAATTTCCAGGTTTTTTGAAACCGAGACAGAGGGAAATCTTTTTATAAATATTTTGCAAGCTAAAATTTATTTCCAGAGCATTTAATACGGTGTCACTCGCCAACGCTGAAGTTTCCACGGCGAAATTTCCGAAAGCAGCATCACGTGGATTTTCCGGCACGTTGTAATTTTCATGGAAACGCGTTTCGGTCGCTGAGACACTTCGTTTCGACTAGTAATGCGCCGTGTATTATCAAGGCATTCGCGGAGGAATTTCCAAGCAGTCTCGGATGAAACGTCGAATGCCGTGCCCCGAACGTTTCGGCTTCCAAAATCCAACTGCGTGGAAATTATTGCGCGGCTGAGTATCCGAAACAACGTTTGAAACTAGAACGAACCTAAATCGAGGAATTGGAAACAGTTCGCAGTGATAAGCGGCCGCGAAAAAAATTTCACTGATTCTATTTCAGGTAATTATGCAGATTTTAATGAAAATACCGGTTGGAGGGATAATAACGATGAAAGTATAATTAATGAGAATTTTTTTTATCTTGGGCAGTTTGGGAAATAGGATGAATTTTTTGGAAAGTGAAATCTGGCTCGGGTTTCCATGCTCAAATAATTTTTATGACCTGTGATTGTAAAGGTTTTATATTTTTTTACAGTCTGAGATTATTAAAGATATTATGGTAGTGTGTTTATAAATTTGGGAATGCAAAAGTTATATGCAGAGAATTTTAAGATTGTATATTTCTATGATTTGGGAATTTAGAGGTCTTATATTTATAGGTTTCATACTTTTTATAGTGCGGAGATATGTGAAATTTTTATATTATACATATAGAGAGACCTGAAGTTAATAAAGTTCTGATTTATACATGCAAAATATCTTCGCCCAATTTCTGCGTAAATTTTCAGTATGGGAGATTTTAGAGCCCAAATTTCAACGCTCAAAATTTTAGCGCACAAAACTTCTACGGTCAGAATTTCTACGCTCTAAATTTCTATGCCCAAAATTTCTACGCCCTAACTTTTAGCGATCAAAATTCCTACGCTCAAAATTTCTACGCCCAACATTTCTACGCCCTAAATTTCTACACCCAAAATTTCTACGCTCAAAATTTCTACGTTCTAAATTCCTACACCCAAAATTTCTACGCCCAAAATTTCTACACTCAAAATTTCTACGCTCTAAATTTGTATGCCCAAAATTTCTACACCCTAACTTTTAGCGGTCAAAATTCCTACGCTCAAAATTCCTACGCTCTAAATTTCTACGCTCAAAATTCCTACACCCAAAATTTCTACGCCCAAAATTTCTACGCTCAAAGTTTCTACGCTCAAAATTTCAACGACCTAAATTTTAGCGCTCTAAATTTCAACGCCCAAAATTCCTACCCCTAAAAAACTATTTCTACCATTTCACACTCGCAAAGTTTCATTCTCCACGCCCCGAATTTGTTACATCCCTGAAACGTCTAACGATTTCAAAATTCCGCGATGCATTCTCAGATGGACCCTCCTACGTTTCTCGACTACAATGAGAAAACGTCTCGACTCCGAAAATTCCCTCCGACGATGAAAAGTGGGTTCGTTCTATTTCCACGAGATCTGAAAGAATTTCCGTTCACGACGGAACGATCAGGACGATGAATTTTTCCGCGGTTGAAGAATAAATCGGGAAATTGTACGCTTTACAAGAGGACCGCCGCTACGATTCAAAGATTAACGAGGTTGCCGGGCATTCAGTCGGATATAGAGAAGAAGAAGAAAAAAAAAACAAAATAAATAAAACGTTGACTCGGAAAACGAGTTTCCCTTAATGAGTTATACATACGAATATATCCCCGTGTAAATAACGTTTTCAACGAAAACGAAAGATGGATTGCGAGACGAACGACGACGCAAAAAAAAAAGAAAGAAAAATCCCCGGTTGCGGATTCGCATGCAAATTAATTGAGGACAACGACGTTTTTAAGGGGAATAGATATTTTCCAATCGAGTATCAAGAAAATCGAATACAAATGCAAAATGTATCTGGGTCCCCGAGCAAACGGAGATTTTCCACGTTTTCATGGAAATATACAGATTCGCGTACGTGGAAATCTGGGAAATTAGGTGAAAACACAGATCTAAATTTATTTCCGTATCGACGAAGATCTACGGAATGTGTTTTCCACGAAAATACAGTCGCGAGAAAGTCAATTGAAATGGGCGACATTTTTCCGAACGTATCATTTTCTCACGTTGGAAAATGTATCGCTCGACCGGATTAATTTGTATCAGGTGTCCGTAAAGCACGTGATTTTTCCAGATTCTTCGAATAGAATGTATACAGGGTGTCTGGAAGTTTTCCGTGTCAAATCGTGGGAGTATTTTCTATAAATGAAACTAAAAAAAGAAAAATCTTAATTGAAGTTCAATTAGTAACACTTTATTACAAAATTATGAACACATTAAATTGGAGGGGAAAACGGGGAATTTTCCAGCTCGAAATATTATCAATTCAAAATGTCTGTATATCTTCAAGAAATTTAACACAGTGGAAATTTTCCGAAAATTTCCACAGTTTAGATTTTATGAATTAAAATTCGCAGTTGTCGATTTCAATTTGTAATAAATATATATATAATTATATTTTTGTAATAAAGTGTGCCTAACCGAGTTTCGAACGACATTTTCTTATTTCCACTCGTAAACTCAGGACACCCTGTATACGCACCGTTTTCATCGATTAGAAAAACACTGTCTGTCGCGATTAAATCGACCGATCGGATTTCCGCGGGCGAGCGGATTTTCCCGATTAATAAATTGTCGGATGAATTAAACGCAACTCTCACCTCCGTATTGTCACGCACGTGTCGGGGAGTTTGCCGACAGATTTTCCCGATTTCCCAGGGCACCGGGTAATCGTGAGAAATGTGTATCCATTAGAAATGAAATCGAACGATGACCTGTGACCCTGGATAAGCCATCACTAAAGATAATTAACAAAATCATTCTACAATCCACGTTTATTCATATAATTAATTATACAAACGTTTTAATTATACAAATTTAATAATTATACGAATTATATTTTTTAATAATTAAAAAATTCATTTTAATTGATTTCGGAAATATTTTATTCGATTCTGTTTTCATTTATCTTCTTAGCAAAAGACACTGAAAACACCGGGGGCAAGAAACTCGTCCAAATTTAAAGATGGAAATTATCCCGCGACCAATGATAACACCAAAATGCTAAGCCCGATTATGCAATATGCTAAGTGCTCGTTAATCTTGCTACTCGAACGTGCTGCCGCGGTTTTGCCAAATCGCATTAGTGATTTTACACGTGCTACGATCTTTCGTAAGAAGCGCTAAGTAGTGTTGCGTAATTATTTATTCGCGCCTCGCGCGACAGGAATTCGCGTCGATAATTTCATCCGCGAAAGAATGAAATATAAAAATGGCGAACACGTGGGGAGGGAGGGGGGAAGGGGCGGGGGTGTGTTCCGCGTGCCTCGAATTTGAAAAATCGTATTGACCTACATTTATTTTAATTACATCAAACGCGGTCCAATTCCCGCTCTATTTGCCCGTCCACTTTTCTCTCGGTGGATTTTATTTCATCGTATTATCCCCGTTATATCCTCCGTGTTTTGTTTTCCCCCCGTGTTTGTTTGTTTGTTTGAAAACGAGTCAGGGGAGGATTGGTCGACACCTGTCTCGTACCTCCCTGTGGATTTCGAAGGTGAAACAAGATTTTGAAAAAAGGGCTCCACCGGGTGGTGAGACCTTTGGGTTGACGTCGGCGTCCACCGGTGACCGGCGCTGTGGTATTTGTTGAATGATAATGTTACCGGGAATTTGTATATTCCTATTTGTAGAGAACTAGTGGGTGAGTGGTTTTTATATGAAAATTGTTATTTTTATAATTGGATGTGGGTAATTGCGAATTTAAAAAGGGCCTTGCATTGAAATTTTTATTGAAGGGAATTGGTGAGTTGAGAAATTCTGTCGCATCGAAATTTCTACGCGTAGAAATTCTATGGTAGTGATATTTCTGGATAAATAAAATTATATATTTAGAAATTCTGTCGTATTCAAAATACTGCGCCTGGAAATTGCGTAGGGTTGAAATTTCAGCGCTGAGAAAATTCAAAGCGTTGAAATTTCAACGCCAAGAAAATTCAAAGCGTTGAAATTTCTGCGCCAAGAAATTCCTATGCTGAGCAAATTCAAAGCGTTGAAATTTCTATGTCGAAAAATTCCTGTGCTGAGAAAATTCAAAGCGTTGAAATTTCAACGCCAAGAAAATTCAAAGCTTTGAAATTTCTGCGCCAAGAAATTCTTATGCTGAGCAAATTCAAAGCGTTGAAATTTCAACGCCAAGAAATTCTTATGCTGAGCAAATTCAAAGCGTTGAAATTTCAACGCCAAGAAATTCCAGTGCTGAGAAAATTGAAAGCGTTGAAATTTCTGCGCCAAGAAATTCCTGTGCTGAGAAAATTTAAAGCGTTGAAATTTCTGCGCCAAGAAATTCCTATACTGAGCAAATTCAAAGCATTGATATTTGTACGCCGAGAAATTCCTGCGCTGAGAAAATTCAAAGTGCTGAAATTTCTATGCGTAACTATTCCGTAGCCTTGAAATTTTAGTGCCCAGAAATATCTCTGCTTGAAAATTTCAAAGCTTTCGAATTTCTGCGCTTAGAAATTGCTGCGCTCGATAACTTTCTTTGCATTCAAATTTCTACGCCCAACAAATTCATATTCGAGTACTTATGCGAACAAATATAACAAATTACCTTTTTTACACAAATTATCAAAGATAATAACTTATCGTATTCCTTTATTTAAATCACACAAATTATTTCCTCTTCGCATTCAATTTCCCAGAATTAATAATTAAAATAATATCAATTGAAAAATTCATACCACACTACTTTAATGGCCTCGAATCGTTAAAAAACACTCGTTACATAATCCCATTCTTTCTCCACACTGACCTTCGCAATAACCCATAGATTTTCCGCACGGCATTCGGAAATGTGTAATTATATCGGCCGGTTTATTACTAGGCCGACAACAGGGATAATATATGCAATTTCTCTATCACATAAAACAATCGCGCCGACAGCTCCAAGGGAAACCTTAAACGCAACGATACCGCGTTGGAATTTAATTGAACAACCGCCGGCGTTACACAATTACGAAATCGTGGAGTCGCGCGATTCCCGTTTTAGCCCGCCGAATCCATCGAACCGAAGGGGAATGTTGTTTAGTCGGTCCAATGGGAGGCTAGTCACGTGTCTGCGAATAAATACCAAGGTGCATCCTCTCTAGCACCCCTTTGGATGACTGAAGAGGGTAGAAATACGGATTGTAGGTGGGTTAATGGAATTTCGAATAATCCTGTTGGCCCCAAAGGCGGCCAGATGAGATTTCGTGAAGATTCGCCTAATCACGTTTATACGCGACACTTATTTTTAATTATATCACAATAAATATTCACAAATAGTAGAAATAAATTAATTACGATTGCTTCTGGTTCGTTTGTAGATTTCTTTGTATTAATTTTACAAAGAGATGTTTTTATTTAATTAAATACTGTTGTATCGAAAATATATGGTTAATGAAATTTTCGATAATCTTATCAGTTCGACGAATCGTGTTGTGTATGAGTGATGAATAAAAAAAGAAATTTTGTTGCTACTGTATATGTATGTATACGTGCAACCTATGCCCCAATAAATCAGTGAATTCTCTCTCGTATATTCTCATTGCGGAACACAGAGGGAATTTGAACGGAATAAAATGACCGGCAGGAAATAATTAAATAACCAAACTGCGCCGGTATCGAATAAACGGATTGCCAAACAGAGCGCAACTACTTTACAGCGGGGAATATTGTTCCATATATTGGCCGGGTAACCTAGTAAAGGATCGGGCAACGTGGAAAGTATAATGGACACTGAAATTTCAACATGCTGGTAATTTTATGTAACGAAATTTTTGTAATATAATTCTAGGGATTTTTTAAAGCCGATGTTTCTACGACTAGAAATTTTTACTGATGGATTGAAATTTCACACCTTAGTATGTGTTTCTGGGCTGAGAAATTTGTTTGAGTTCAAGTTCTTCAAAATTCAGGACTGGTGGAATTTGTACGCTTGGAAATTTCTGCGCTTGGAAATCGATTATTGTGGAAATTTCTGCGCTTAGAAATTGATATACGCTGAAATTTCTACGCCTGGAAATTTCTGCGCTTGGAAATCGATTATTGTGGAAATTTCTGCGCTTAGAAATTGATATACGCTGAAATTTCTACGCCTGGAAATTTCTACGCTTGGAAATTGCTTTTCGTTGAAATTTCTATGCTTGGAAATTGCTTTTCGTTGAAATTTCTACGCTTGGAAATTGCTTACGGCTGAAATTTCTAGGCTTGGAAATTGCTTATCGTTGAAATTTCTGCGCTTGGAAATCGATTATTGTGGAAATTTCTGCGCTTAGAAATTGATATACGCTGAAATTTCTACGCCTGGAAATTTCTGCGCTTGGAAATCGATTATTGTGAAACTTTCTGCGCTTAGAAATTGATATACACTGAAATCTCTACGCTTGGAAATTGCTGTGCTTAAAAATTCCTTTGCATTAAAATTTCTACGCTTAGAAACTCTATTGCGTTGAATTTCCTACGCCCAGAAATTCCAGCGCTCTAAACATTCCATTACACTAACATTCTTACGCCAAAAAATTTCGTCCTTTTAAATATAAAATAACTACTTAAATAATACCAATAAACTAATAAAAAATATATCCACGAAAACATTCCCTATTCACAAATTCTATCACACTGAAATTCCCACGCTCAGCAATTCCGTCGCATTCAAATTTCTACGCCGAAAAAAATCTCCACACACCACGATTTTTTTTTCAACGCATAAACGTGAAACCCATTTAATCACGATACTCCGAAACGCATTCAGAAAGTTCGAAAATTCGAAGTCCGCGTGTAATCAGGTTCGCTTCAAGCGATACAATGAATGAAAATCAGGGGACGTCCCGATAATTCCCCGAACAGATTACGAATAATTGGCGGCCATGTGTCGTAATCATCGTCGCCCGGTTTCCGTGCCATCTGCCGTCAACGGTAACTCCGTCGAACTCTAAGCGGCACCCCGCGGAACTTCTTGATTAATCCGATAACACCTGGAGGAAAGACGGAGCCCCGTCACTGACGTGGACGATCCGTCACAACGCTAATCACCCGGTCGAAATTACTGGGGGAAACTTTGTGACAGTTATGATCGAAGCCAAAATTTTTTATTAACATTTTTTCCCCCCGAAAAGAGTGGGATTTGTAATAAAACATGATATAAGTTTCTGGTTGGGGAAGATATAATGAATAGATATATAGTGACGTTATTGTGTAATTAGAATGTATTGGTATAGTAATTAAATGTGGTGGTTATGAATTTAATTAAATAGCTGAAGGATAGACGATTATTATAATGTGTGACATATTTATATGATATGGATAGGAATAGTTTGTGGTTTTTTAAAGATATAGTTTTTTAAATAGATCAGCGATGTGTTATTTTTCTATTTAAAAAGAAAAGGTGTTTTTTTACCGATGTTCTATTTGTATACTTCATCGCGTAGCGAAACGATTATCCTACAAGTAGTTTTTTTTGCGCAGACTTTCAGAAAAAAATAATGAAGTATACGTATATATCTGTTTTCAATACCTTGACTTTAATAAAAATAGGGGGTGGGAATTAACAAAAAATAGGTCTCTTTTTTATTGTAATCTGGTGTATATTATTAAGATTGTAATAATAATTAAATAATCTATTTTAATCGTAATTTCACGGGTAAATATAGAATGGCGTATAATCGTCGTTCCATACCGAATATCCAATCGCAATTTACGTGCAAAATTGTTTACTCTATTAAACGAAGGGTGCGGCAAACAGACTCTAAGAAAGGGTTTCCTAGAAGAATGTTTACGCCAAAGCCTTCGACGTCGATCGATGTTAATACTGATAAAAACTAGAATCCCCATGTTTGCCAAGAATGTAATACTAAAAAACATAAGCCCCGTCCTACCACCCCCCACCCCCCTCCGATATCCAGGCACACCCTACACGTACGTGTTTTTGTTTACCACGTTAAAAAAAGGGCGGGAAGAAAAAAAAGGATTTCACGGAAGAATATGTCTACCGAGATACTTGGAGGAATTTAATACTAACAAAAACTGGATTCTATATGTAGGTTTCGTAGGAAACGTAATATTCCAAGGATTAGATATTTTTAGAAAGATAATATATAAAGGAAATTAATATTCGAAAAAGTAAATATATTTAAAAAAATAATATTCCGAGGATTAGATATTTTTAGAAAGATAATATTAACAAATTTAATATTCGAAAAATTATATATCTTTATATAGTAAAAAAAAAAGATTATATTTAAAAAAATTAATATTTGTTAACCTTGATAATCCAATAGTAGGCTTCTCTATAGTACTACCCTTAATTTTACTAATAATTACACAAATAAAAACAAATCCAATGTATCCCGGATTTCCCTAAATCATAATTTCTCAATAATTTTTCTAATAATCATAAAAATAATAAATCTGTGTTCACGATTGTTAAAAGACCATCAGCTTCGTTCTACTTTTAACACCCCCGATTTATATGGGTTACTGTTTACCCTGCTGAACGAAGGGCGCGCTGAAAAAAGAATTTCACGTAAGAATGTGTACGTTCGGGATCGATGGGCCGGTGATCCATGCAACAGCGATTTTCTCGCTGATAAAGAAGCTCGGTAATGGCTTTATTGCACCCCTATCACGGACTTCTGTAATAAAAGGGGAGAGGGTGACTCGAAGGGAGGCTTGCAAGGAGCAAGTAAACCCATGTTTACTCGTCCTTTCCTCTCGCACTGGCGTAGACACTTTTATTTTTAACACACACCAACTTGACACAGTTTCTTTGTCTACGGACAATCGTTTTATCGTTTCACTGTTTTTCGAGTAATCGAGAGACAGTGTTTAGACGATGTTTTTAGTAATTAAAGTCTCATTTAAGTTTTTAAGACACAATATTATTTTTAAAACAATGAAACATTAAAAAGACAATTAAATGTATAATTATTATAAAAGATTCATAATGTGAATAAACATTGTATTTCTATAATATCAAAATTTATATAAATGATCTGCAGTTAATCAAATTATTTGAATTTTTTCACGGATTAAAGAATGTGTTAATAATTGTGTATTATTCAGGGGATTAATTTTCATTTTAGGATCTTTGTAGGTCTACGCCTTTGTACGGATAGAAGGGGGTTTAACGATGGTGTAATAACCACGTTCGACGAGCCAGAATGATCACCAAAGGGCTCGAAGGTTGACGGGTCCCGGGTTTACGTGGCTGGGAATTCAAATGGAATCGCGAAGTTCCGTCCTAACATCGATTAACTCTGTTCTACGTTCCTCTCTCCCTTTCGCTAGAGGCTGTTTCAGTGGTGGTAGAAGTATTTATGTATAGGTAGACTCGTATGATAATAACAGTAGGAACGAAGAAAAATTTTCACGTGTTTCGACGTATGGAAATTGTTATTATTTGTGAAAATCATTGTTATGTAATTCGTGTTTGATTCTGAGAGGGAAATAAACAAGAAAATTTGTTGTGGGAAAAGGGGGTGAAGGGAAGGGAGATGAAATGAAGGGTTGGGTTTACGGTGACCCCATCTTACAAGAGTAGAATTTCAAGACGCAGAAATTACACGGAGTAAGCATTTCTATGAGCGGACATAGCGAAGCGTAGAATTACAAAAGGGTGGAAGTGTGGGTGTGTAGAAATGTCAAACAGGGGATGAATTAACGTGTAGAAATTTCAATGTGGAATAGTAAATATAATATTAATGCGTAGACTTTCGAGGAGTGGGAAAATCTACGGTGTGGAATTTCAAGTCGTGTAGATATCAGCACGTAGAAATTGAAATATATAGAATTATAATGATATAGATATTTTAAAGCGCAGGAATACCATGGCATGGAAATTTCAAAGCGTAGGAATACCGTCGCGTGGAAATTTCAAAGCATAGAAATTTCAAAGCGTAGAAATTTCAGAGCGTAGAAATTTCAGAGCGTAGAAATTTCAGAGCGTGGAAATTTCAAAGCGCAGAAATATCATCGCTTGGAAATTTCAAATCGTAGGAATACCGTCGCGTGGAAATTTTATAGCGCAGGAATATCATCGCTTCGAAATTTCAAAGCGCAGAAATACCGTCGGTTCGAAATTTCAAAGCGCAGAAATTTCAAAGCACAGGAATACCACCGCGTGGAAATTTCAAAGCAGAGAAATATCATCGCTTGGAAATTTCAAAGCGCAGAAATATCATCGCTTGAAAATTTCAAGGCAGAGAAATATCATCGCTTGGAAATTTCAAAGCACAGAAATACCGTCGCGTAGAAATTTCAAAGCAGAGAAATATCATCGCTTGGAAATTTCAAAGCACAGAAATACCACCGCGTGGAAATTTCAAAGCAGAGAAATATCATAGCTTGGAAATTTCAAAACGCAGAAATATCGTCGCGTCGTAATTTCAAAGCGGAGAAATATCATCGTTTAGAAATTTCAAAGCACAGAAATACCATCGCGTGGAAATTTCAAATTGTAAAATACCGTCACGTAGAAATCTCAAAGCGAAAAAATACTGAGTCACCGAAATTATATGCATAAAAATTCCAAAATGCTGAAATATTGTCACCTAAAAATTTCCCCCAAATGGAAAATAGAATATTACCATAAAAAAGTAAACAATTCTGCTAAACAATTTGCTTACAAATATTTTAAATAGTTGCCTGTTTACGCTAATGCGGAAAACGTGTTCCATTCGGATCTTCGAAACTACACACACACAAAGTACACGTATGTACTTAAGTAGGCTATGGTAATTCACGAGAACTAGAGTAATTCTATAAGTATGTGTAACGTATAACAAGTCTCCGCAACTATCCTCTCTAAAGGCTGTTACCAAACTGTCAGAGAAGATACTACCGGAAGATATTTGCGCAGACTGCTATACTTATACAGTTAGTGTACGGTAGTATATTGCTAGGTAAGTATAGTTTCGAGTACCCGGTGATCCCTTGATAGTGTGAAAAGCTTTCACGTATTACCATAAGTTACTCTGCAACCTGCCGATAATTAATTTCACACCTTTTCAAACACGTTTTTCATATTTCGTTTCAAAATACATAAATTGCAATCGAATTAATTGCTCAAATATTGCTTTCCACTGATTGAAAAATCTAAAAAATGTCAGATAATTATATTTTTTAGAATTAAACAATTACTAATGACTCACATGTGTTTAATTTTTTTTTTAATTTCCATTTGAAAAGGAAAATAAAATTCTCGTTGCAATAAACCAATTGTACATACGAATTTCGATATTTGTCTTTACCAAAAATAACTCCATAGTATCCGGAATGTATGAAACGCACTGTAGAGGTGTCCCTGTGTTCAGCACGTATCTTCGAATCACGATATAATTCACGATGCATCCACCTGACATATAACTCGTACGTGCGAATATCGTTGCAGTAAATGTGACATAAAGTTTTACGTTTTGAACATGCTCGCATGGCGTTCTACAAATAACAAGATAACAGATCAAATTATAATAAATTTGCGTAACACTGTCCGAATGACAATTCGAATTTCCACTTAAATTTAAAAGCTTAAAATTACGATACTCTAATCTATCGTTTCGTTTTGTTTATTTTTCGTTGATGATCTTTTTCGTGGGAATTACGATCAGAGTACGCGGTAAATGTTAATTCATTAACGGCAAATTAACGGTACTAAATACACAGAGTACCGTCCGAAACGATTCGAACGAAACTCTGGAAATTCGACTAATTAGATTGATGAACTTTCGCCTTTCGGATGCGCAGGTTTTGTTTCTGGCGAAAGTAGAACATAACTCTTAGGCAGTTCTTTTTAATTAATGCTAGTAGTTAAAACAGGATGTACCACCTATCGAGGTATCCTTCGATATATTTTAATTGCGAAATTTAATTAGGGGGCCCCTGGCTTACGTTTTATTTCGCCGAATTTGTTTCTTAATTAATGACCGATCCGATCGATTTGCAAAATACGTGAATGGAAATTGGACTATTTTAATTGTTGTTGAACCGGATCGATTGCGTATCGAGTTCAAACTATTTTATCGGATCCTTTGGAAAAGGATACTCGCATTACGTAGACAAACCTGTACGACCGTTTTTAATTGATACAATGAAGTAGCGAAAACAAACAGTACTTACGAAACAAAAATTACGTAGGTAGGACTGGAATTACTTTACGAAATTATTAGTCTTTTTTTAGAAGCACAGAAATACAGTTGCGTAGAAATTTCAAAGCATAGAAATTTCAAAGCGTAGAAAATTCAAAGCGTAGAAAATTCAAAGTGTAAAAATTTCGAACCGTAGAAATTTCAAAGCATAGAAATTTGAAAGCTTCGAAATTTGAAAGCTTAGAAATTTCAAAGCGCAGAAATTTCAAAGCGTAGAAATTTCAAAGTGTAGAAATTTCAAAGCGTAGAAATTTCAAAGCGTAAAAATTTCAAAGTGTGGAAATTTCAAAGCATAGAAATTTCAAAGCTTAGAAATTCCAAAGCGTAGAAATTTCAAAGCGTAGATATTTCAAAGCGTACATATTTCAAAGCGTAGATATTTCAAAGCGTAGATATTTCAAAGCGTAGAAATTTCAAAGCGCAGATATTTCAAAGCGTAGAAATACCATAGTGTAAAAATTTCTAAATCTTACATCTACCATTAATTCTAATCTCCCTAAATTATTTCCCAAAACTCCCATCATATAAAAATTATCATTACCAATTTCTAAAATCCCCAAACGACAACAAATGAAAAATATTAAAACCAAAATACAACTACCCCAGTTACGAAAGTTAATAATTATTTCATCTACTTTTCACAAACCAGGACGAAGTCTAATATTACCCGCGGGGTTCCCAAGCAGTCAATAATAATTGTTACGAGACGTATCTCGTTTCGGGGGTAAATTATTACCGCTCGCAACGCGTCGGTCGCCATATTAGAAAGTATCTCGCGGCGTAAAAATATGAGGCGGTAAAAGTGGCACGAAATCTTCGTGATGAGTTATGCATTCGTGCGAGCCAGGCGGCGGCTCATTCGACATAGTGCTGCAGACGTTCCCGACGAAGGGACATGTTGGCGAGTTCTTTTGATGAAACTGATAAGAAACCGTCGGAAAAAGGTGATAAGACCGCGGTGAGAGATGTTCGCCCGCGTGAAGTGGAAATTTATTACGAACCATTAAATTTCGTGACAAATTCTAAGGATTTATTGTCGCGTGGATTATAATTAAATAATTTTTAGTGGAATAGGATTATTTAAAGATTTTATGTTTTATATTTGAACAAATTGTTATAGTTTAATATTTGAGAGTGGCATGTTTTATACTTTGCATTTACCTAGGTACCAAATCAAGCAAAATGCAATTTAAACAAGATTATGCAACAAAAATTATTGTCACCTTTAATTTCCACCTACAACATCATTACCCTAATTATTTCGCACTCGACGTGCGAAAAATTTCGCCACAAAATTGGTAAACACCAATTTCAAAGCTGTTAATTACGAGCTTTCACGAGTACCACTAATTTCTACCTGTCGCATTCTAAATATTACCTAATATCATAGTTTTAATCCCATAATAACTATAAATTGTCATTTTCTCGCTGTTCTCGCAACTAAAAAACGAATCGCACGAAATTCGTAAACACCGTATTTCTATCTATAACGAATCTAGAGCACACGGTTTCTGGTGCATGTTAACACACTCAACAATGTTTCTAGTTCACAACAGACCGGACGCGTCTAGCACCTTGCACTCGAAAATACAGGTATATAAGTCATCCCGAAAAGAAACGCAGATATTTTCGCGCGGGTTTCACTAGCGGAACGGTCGTCGCGCGATAAACAGGAAGAGGGATTGCGGAATCCCGCAATTTAGGGTGTATTAATATATCTAAATTATTGTACACGTTGCGAGAATGCGGTCCCGCCAATCTTTGGCAGCTAACCAAACGATTTCACTGAAAGTCGATTCACGAGACGACTCCCGATGCCGTTCGCTCTTCAAACGAATCCGAAACGGAAGTGGAAGTGTGTCGCACGGAACGAAAACACGAAATTAATTAGTCCTTGTAATTTATCAGATTTAACGAATTTTTGGATACGTTCACCAGAGTACTCTGTGCGAACGTGAAAGTATATAGGGTATTTTTGCAGGGATTTTAAATTTGATGAATGAAATTTCAAATTGTGAAGATACCATCAAGTGGAAATTTCAAAGCGTAAAGATATCGGGGCGCAGAAATTTCAGAGCGCGGGAATAACATCGCGTGGAAATTTCAAAGCGCA
Organism: Mimumesa dahlbomi; assembly: GCA_917499265.3. Classification (NCBI taxonomy): domain Eukaryota; kingdom Metazoa; phylum Arthropoda; class Insecta; order Hymenoptera; family Crabronidae; genus Mimumesa; species Mimumesa dahlbomi. The sequence goes on along the minus strand of OU824122.1, from coordinate 6,451,053 downwards.
GTAATACCGTCGCGTGGAAATTTCAAAGCTGAGAAATTCCATCGCCTGGAAATTTCAAAGCGCGGGAATACCATCGCGTGGAAATTTCAAAGCATAGAAATTTCAAAGCGTAGAAATTTCAAAGCGCAGGAATACCACCGCGTGGAAATTTCAAAGCGCAGTAATACCGTCGCGTGGAAATTTCAAAGCTGAGAAATTCCATCGCCTGGAAATTTCAAAGTGTAGAAATTTCAAAGCGTAGAAATTTCAAAGCGCACAAATACCGTCGCGTGCAATTTTCAAAGCTTAGAAATACCAACGCGTGGAAATTTCAAAGCTCAGAAATACCACCGCGTCGAAATTTCAAAGCATAGAAATATCATCGCTTGGAAATTTCGAAGCGTAGAAATTTCAAAGCGCAGGAATACCACCGCGTGGAAATTTCAAAGCGCAGAAATACCGACGCTTGGAAATCTCAAAGCGTAAAAATACTGAGGCGCAGAAATTTCAATGCATAAAAACTCCAAAATGCTGAAATATTAACGCCAAAAAATTTCCCACGAATGGGTAAAAGAATATTACCAAAAAAAGGAAACAATTCTGCTTAACAATTTGTTTATCAATTTTTTAACGTATGTATGTAGTACTGTACATACACGTACATTTAAAACTTTCTGAATGCAATTTTCAAATTGGTATTTGCAAAATTAATTTCGGAGTTACGCAGTTATATTGGAAACAATGAAAATGCACTCTTAATAATTATGCAAAATAATCCAGAGTAATTATGTGTGATTGTGAGAGAAAGAAATATTGCGAAAGTGTCAGTCAGCTAAAGTTTTACACTTTTTCGAGGTCACCCGTACCACCTGTACCTGTCCGACTACCACTTACCTTTATTGCTATCTTAATTGTTATGGTTGGGTGGAGCAAGTACGACCGAAGTCATATACACTCGACCTGACATTGTCAAGTACAAGGAAACACATTAGTGTGTGATGGAACGTCCTAGAGTCAACACATAATCGAAATAGGCTCCGGACAGTTTTTCAAGGTGATTTTCATTTAATTTGAATATTTCCTATTGCAAACTAACTATTTATATTACAATTAATTTAATTGCGCATGCATTATTGATATCGGACAACATATTATTCGATTATATTTAGCTGCTATGAAAATTTTAATGATAACATTCGCGCAGCTCCCGATTTGATTGTTTCTCATTAATAAAAATGAATCAAATATTAAAAATATAGAAATTTTGGAAATATGTTATTTATTTTTATTAATATCTAAAAGCAATTTTTAGTTCTATCAGTTCTAGTTCGAATTTGTGATTTCAATAACTTTAAAATTTTTTAATTGCCAGCGACAAAATGTGGAAAAATTATAATGTTATAATGTTCAGCTCAACATTTATGTTTGCTGTATTATGATAAAATAGATCAGAGAAATTCCAGGTAAAGGGCACGCTGTGCTACCTGCTGCGAACGCTAAATTCCAGAGTTTACTTGACCTGACTATGTCAAGTTCAAGGGCAGACATCAGTCTTCCATAAGGTGTGATGGTGTGAAGACGTATTCATCACTCTCCCTGCCACTCTTCTAAGTATATCGCATTCAATTAAAATGTTTATCTTTGTCTAACTCATTTCAATTCAATTTTCTTCAAAACTTGCAATATATTATTCAAATCGATACACTTTAGTAATATATACTTGCTTTCTTAAGTAATACTGTAGTAAAAAAGGATATTAACTTTTATAAATATAATTTAAACAAATAACAGCAACTTTTCGGTAAATAGTTTCTTTATTTAAATTACGCCTTAATAACAATTACAATATTAGTAATTTTGTTAATTAAATTCATTCTATGTGGTTGGCAATTTGTATGAAATTGTAATTGATATTTTTCTATATTTGCCTTGAAATATTTGGAACGTAACTCAATTGGTATTTTTGTTTCCAGTTTCAAATCCAACTATACAAATAGAAATTCTGTAAACATTTCTAATTTTTGTTGGGAGGGGGTAGCAGATGGTCACAACCTTCGATGACGTAGATATAAACAAGAACCAACAAGGACACTGGGTATCGCAGCGGGCGACAAGTACTTGTTACCATACTTGACATTGGTCCGAGCTACCATTGTTCGGGTTTCAATTGCAAACCGGGATTTGTATTTTCCGTGAATTCCATTCGATTGAACTGACTCATCGCCTCGTTGCTTTATCGCTAAACTATCATTATAAATATTTCGCAGGCAAAACGTTGTGGAATATTTCTGCTAAACATTGCATCTGCTTATTATTATACAATCTATTATATTCGATACTTACAATTTTCGTTGCATCTAAAATTCCGAAGCTGAAAATTCCAGTGCGTTAAAATTTCAGCGCTCAAAAATTCCAGTGCGTTAAAATTTCAACGCTCAAAAATCCCAGTGCGTTAAAATTTCAAGGGTCAAAAATTCCAGTGCGTTAAAATTTCAATGCTCTAAAATTCCAGACCGTAAAAATTTCAACGCTCAAAAATTCCAGTGCGTTCAAATTTCAAGGCTCAAAAAATCCAGTGCGTTAAAATTTCAACGCTCAATAGTTCTAGTCCGTAAAAACTTCAACGCTAAAAAATTCTAGTCCGTAAAAACTTCAACGCTCACAAATTCCAGTGCGTTAAAATTTCAATGCTCAAAAATTCCAGTGCGTTAAAATTTCAACGCTCAAAAATTCCAGAGCGTTAAAATTTCAACGCTCAAAAATTCCAGTCCGTAAAAATTTCAACGCTAAAAAATTCTAGTCCGTAAAAACTTCAACGCTCAAAAATTCCAGTGCGTTAAAATTTCAACGCTCAAAAATACACACTTAAAAATTTCCTTCTCTAATTAAACTCACAAGTATCAGACTTTCCACAACCCAACAAGTGTTATCAACACCAAGAGCCTGCCAAAGTGGAAAGTTATCGGGATTCCAGAAATTCTCACGGTATTTTATCGCGACGGGAACTTTAAACAGCCCCTAAATACTTAATATCTACGATCACTTATCGGCGAAAGTACGAGCCCGTAACGAAACACAATTCGACACGGATAATTTGTGCGCCGTTATCGCGAATCACCGCCACGATTGCCATTTACCATGGCGTGTGTTAAACAGTTGTTACGGGAAACGAACGCACGCTACGCGATTAACACGCGCGGTTAAGCAGCTCGCGGTAATCGCTTAAGTTCGGGCAATTAGGAAAGTTTCCGCGGGAAATCATAGCGGATACGCCGGCCGATTATGCTAACGAATATGAATTTCTTTGCCAAGGGATTTAACCGCGAAACAGATTCCGAGGAACGCCAGGTGTCTTAATGACTTTTTTCCGAATGATCGCACGCGAACCGACGATTTTAGGGCGACTGACCCTCCAAGGTAGATGGAGTGTTATCCTTTTGCACTCGAGATTTCACATTTTCGTTCTATTTTCAGAAATTAAACGTTTATCATAGTTCATTGGACCACCATGTAATTGAAATTCTATATTTATAAACGTTATACATGTTATTACAGTAACTATATTGTTAAAGGGATTTGAGAAAAAAAAGACTAGAATTTGTGATTAGTTTTGCTGTAAATGGATTATTAAACAAATAGTGAGGGAGAAGATGATAAAAGGGTAGTTATTGAATGTGTTGTTGATTTTTTTAAACTAGGCAGGAAATTTAATGCAATTGATATTTAAATATTTTTTGGATTGTGTAGTGACGTAGGAAATTACATAAATAAAATAGGTAGAGGCCTTTTGTTGAGTTTTTGCAATTATTGCAATTGTATGAAACATTTTCATCTTTTATGTGTAAAATATACGAATAATTTAGAGAAAATTTGAGTCGTTTAGTGCAAAACTGATATTTAAGTCAATTTCTTTGGAAACACTTTTCCCTTTCAGCACTTTTGCATTAAATGATGAAAGTGAAGTTTGAATCTATCAGAGCTATATGTTTCTGTTCTAATTAATCAGAGTCTCATAAATTAGTTAATCGAAATCAGAAATCTTCCTTTCATTTTTTTCTGCTACCTGCATTTCCTAAATTATTAATCCAATAATTAAAAACACAAAAAACAGTATAACTCTACCACTCTCATTGTTACAAAACAATACGTTATTTCGCAAACAAACTACCTGAAAATAATATCCCCCCGGACAGTATTTCAAAACTCACCCATCCGGATTATCATTTGCAATATAATGATCCGCGAGTGGTCCGAGTAAACATTTATCACAGTCATTCGTTATTTTCGTTCGAAATAAAAGCCACCCCTCGTCCCACGGCAACTTAGAACGTCGCTAATTCGCCGGAATAATTGAAAACCCGCTCGTAATCTCAGAAAAATAAAAAATAAAAGAACATGACACTAAATCGAGGCTCATTAATTCCAAGCACAGTATTAATTATCATCAGAAACCGTGTCGACGATTCATTATTAATCCGGCGGCACGACAAAGGGCAACGGGGGGTTTTATGGCAACGGCGAATGGGTCGCGAGTGATCAATTACAAATTAGATTTCAATTGCGATCCGATGGTAATTCGCTGTACCGCGATCGCCGGACAAATGCTAATCGGCTATTAGTTTAGCAGGAAGTAATTTCGTCGAGTACGGGATGACGCAAGTTCCGGATGTACGGTAATCCGCGAGCGAAAACAGAATTAAGTCCCGATTTATGGCGCGATAAAACAAACAGAGAGAGGGAGAGAGAGATTCGCGTAATCAGCTATCATATGATACGGAATTAAAGCGATACACGAAATTAAAGCGGGCAAGAACGGCCGCGAGATTTATGAACGAATAAAGCAACGAAACAGGCGAAACCGGTTTAATTAAACTTCTGCCGATTCCGTGGGAGAAATTTGCGAATTTTTTTCTAGATTTTTTTTTTCTCCCCACCTCCTCCCCCTTTACGCGTCGAGAAGCAAGCGTTTATGAAAATTAATTAAACGAAGCTGGCCGCGAGAAGGTAAGCGTGAAATTCATCAGCGAAGAATGGAAACCATAACGAGAAGGGGAAATCGGAGTTCGTGATAGAAACACCGGGGAAATTCGATGGAAAAGACTTTCCATAGAATTATTTTTTTTCGCTTTTTTATATATAAGTTTGGTAGATTTTTCTTTTAACAGGGGAAAGTTATTACATAGTTTATAGAGTTTGTATATGGAAGCTTTTATAAGTTAAGTAGTTTTCTTGTTTGTGTGTGTTTTTACTTGTATAAAAATGGTTAAAGTTTGAAGTTACTTCTGTTGGTGGATGTTAATGTTAACAGAGGAATCTGGTGAATAGAAAATTGTATTAATTGTTATCGAGTGTTCTATGTGTGTTATTAAACGATTTTGCGAACGGTTCGAAGTCTATCGATGTATTAACAAAACGTGGTGTTTGTGTGTGTCGTGACTTAATTTGCAAAACGAAAATTGAATTTTGAAAGCGAAGTAACTATTAGTGATACCGCGTTTCGAATTGAAACTCACTGCGGACCTGTCGCACGCCGGGGAATTAGTTAACACCTGACGGAATTCTAGAATAACATTCGCTAGAAATACTGTACATACATGTGTATGTGTAAATTATGTATTCTGTGACTGACAGGTATTCACCGCCATTAATAAAAGTCATTGAACGGGTGCAGACGCAGATTTAGTTTCGAAAAAGTGATTTTTTAAATAATTGTAATCGCAGTTGGAAAATACGTAAATTAATTTAAGACTTTCCATGTGTGTTTTTCTTTCGAAATATTGAAATTGGGTGAGTTCGTCGGTACACTAATATAGTTTTCAATATTAATCAATATTTGAGAACTTCATGAGGCAGAAATTTCGACGCGTAGAAATTTTGATGACGACGAAAATTCGAAAACGTAGAAATATCAACGCTTCGAAAATCCAAACCATGGAAGTTTCAGCGCGTAGAATTTTTCTAATGCTCTAATTTTCAAAACGTCAAAAATTTCGCGCCGCTAAATTTCGCAAGCATAGAAATTTGGACGCGTTAAAATATGACACAACAAAAATTCCAAAATTTACAAATCTTCGAGACAAAATACCATAAACTATAAAAAAAATAATAACACTAATACTCCAATCTTAATTACACGATGCACTTCCCTCGTCATTAATTCAAATTTACAAGACTCTCTTAACTCATAAACAAACGTATATACATATATATGTATACATTCTCAGTATTAAACAAAAAAAAAACGCTCGAAAACAAGTCGTTTCTCAATTCCGATTGTTTTCGACGAAAATCCGTAACGATGTATTTCTCCACTATTAGATTTCTCATATTGGTTTCGGAGGGTCGTAAGAAACAGGGGAGCCGATTTAAAAATCGCCCGGAACGCGGAAAGTTTCCGCAGAATTTCGGCGTATTGTCAGAGGCATTGATTTACATTATGGCCCGGCGTTACCGCGTCTCCCTTTTTCAACGTTTTAACTCCCTTTCGTCCTTATTCTTTCCGGGCAAAGAGACGAGAGCCTGGCCATCGTCCAAGCTTGCACAGAAAAACGAAGAAATGTTCGAATAGAAAACAGTTTTGTTTTCTAATTTCTTCGAACGGCTTTATTACGCGAGACATTTTCTTCTTCAACGACTTACATCGTTGTAAAATCATCTCTAAAAGACATTAATCATTATAAATCACTTATAAACTCAAATAACAAAAGTATCGAAAATAAATGAATATCTGTGGAATAATAAAATCAACAAAATATGAGCAAAATCGTAAAATTGTAGTTTTTAAAGAAATGTAATATTTCGTTGCAACTTTGATACATACATAATATATGTATATGCAGTATATTCTTTTACGTATTCGTCGTTATTTCCGTGGAAATATCGTTTTTTTGGAGAAAAGATATTGGTGGGTAGGAATTTGAAAGTTATGAAATAACTGTGCGTAGAAATTTGTAATTACTGCAATATCCACGCATATTAATTTCTAATTTCTGAAACAACCATGCGTACAAATTTCGAATTATTGAAATTACCACGCGTAGAAATTTCTAATTACTGAAATAACCAAGCGTAGAAATTTGTAAATACTGAGATCACCAAGCGTAGAAATTTTTAAATACTGAGATCACCAAGCGTAGAAATTTCTAAATACTGAGATCACCAGGCGTAGAAATTTCTAAATACTGAGATCACCAAGCGTAGAAATTTGTTGGTGCTGAAATACCCATGCCTAGAAATGTGAAATTACTGAAATTACCACGCGTAAAAATTTCTAAATACTGAAATAACCACGCATAGAAATTTTTAGGCGCAGATATGGCGATAAAAGAAAACGTTACAAAAACTTTCCAAATATATGTATTTATCAGCAAAATGGTAAAATTGTCATTTTTAAAAAAACGTAATATTTCGTTGTGACTTTGATACCTACATACATACATATACATACGTGCTGTATATTCTTTTACGTATCCGTCGTTATTTCCGTGGAAATATCGTTTGACAAATCGAGCAGATATTTTTGTTGCCCCGTGTGTAACAAAGTCCTGAGAAGCCAGTGTAAAAAGATTCAGAGTCGATGCAGGTTCCTACGAGGAAAAACGTACCGTGTTCCACTTTCGTTTCAGCCCTTCCACCCACGACATAACGCCCTTGGGACTTTCCTCGAGAGAAACGACTTCCACGATCGTTTGACCCTATCACGATCCATCCCCTCGTCACTTTTTCCTCCTGTTTTTCCATTCCCGACAGCTCCCGGCAAATCGGCGCTCGATCTTCGGCTTTCCTTTGTTCGCCGGTTTAACGCTTGCGGAAAAAGCCACGGCGGAAAATTGTTCGACTCATAGTTGTATAATTTGAACTTTGCGTTGCAACACCCAGGTGTTCCGAATGAAGAATATTTTTGAATATTTAGAATATTATTTATATATATTATGCAATTTATACAATTATATGTAATATATTATACAATATATATAATACTATTTATATATAATATTATATAATATTTATATATAATAATATTTATATATAGTATTTTAGAATATTATATAGAATATTTAGCGTTATTGACACTAGATTTAGGGACTTTTTTTAGAAATCTTAATATATTTTATGCCATCAAAATTTTTATATATTGTGCGTTATTAACTTATAAATGAAACTCTGAGATATATGTATATTATATTTATATCGTAAAACTTATGAAATTCGAAATGCATTAATATAAAACGCTTCGTAATCCTAGGATTAATATCGATCAAATAACTCGGCGAATCAAATCTTAATTCGAAATCTCGTTTACATGGTAAAAAGTCAAAGAAATTTTCATTCCTGTTTTTCCAATATACACTCGACTCGCTACAGTGTCACTTATATTTAATCAATGGCCCTCGAAGCCCGGTATTCGTATCGCGGAAGCAGCGAAAAATCGATCCGCGTAAAACACACCGATGCGTCCGGTGTTTCAGCTAAACGACCCAATTAATGCGTCGGTATTCAGCTCGAGGTTTCGTGGATTCCCAGTCGAACACCGTCACACTTATTCCGACGGTATCTCACGCAACATCGCGATTAAATATCGCGTGACACTCCATTTCCAATAATCGGAATGGATAATCAAAAACGTTATCTCACCGATGACGGTCTCCCGTTCGGATAGAATATACAGGGTGTAACAAACATTCTGGGACACTTTGTTTTGTGGATAGAACGCATAAAAATATGAGAAAAAAGTCTTATAAGTTGGGGGCGCAAACCACCCCCTATCGAGATACAACCCCTTCTGTAAACAATTTTTAAAAAATCACATCTCCGAAATTGTACGTCGTAGAAGACCAGTTTTGATTGCAATATAACCGGAGAAGATCAAAGATAATAGAAATAAATATAATTGCTGCGATTATTGCTGTTAAATAGCATTTATTCTTGTTTAATCCAAACAACGTCGATTACCTATATCGTAGCAGGTTTGTGTCAACTGGGGAAAAATTGAGGGCATTGACTAAATCTTCCTTTGCGTAGAGAGTGATATTTTTTTCGTAAACTTTAGTCTCTTCCGGTTATATTGCAATCAAAATCGGTCCTCTTCGACGTACCATTTCGGAGATATGATTTTTTAAAAACTTTTTACAAAAAGGGTTGTATCTCGATAGGGGGTGGGTTGCACCCATAACTTATAAGACTCTTTTTTCTTATTTTTATGCGTCCTATGCACAAACCTAGTGTCCCAGAATTTTTGTTACACCCTGTATAGAACGTTATTCTAATATTAGGTACACACGTGCCGAACGTAATTGAATTTTTTTTTCCACCCCCCAAACACCCTAAGCACCGTGAATAAATGGATTTCACCATGGTCCGATGGATAATTTTTAAGTAACCCGCTACTTAGCACGGGGAATAGTTAATTAAAAGGTAGAAAATAAACGAAGTCGAACAGTCCCTATTATATCGAAGGGTCCGGGACCTTTATAATTTATTCTGATCTTCTTTCGCACCGATTATCAGCGTCGACAAGAAACCGATTGAACCGTAAACCGTAAAAGGGGCTAATGAGAAAGGGTAATTATGTCGGGGAGAGACGTCGGGTTAGGTTCGTGGCCGAGTAACCGTTAAATGTCACGTGTGGCCGGGAAAAAGAATTATTTTTAGTCGGCCGTCGTCGACGGGAAAACACTGGGTAACGACATTGAAACGACGACGAAAAAAAAAAGAAAAAAAAACATATGAAAAGGCGGTCGAATTTTTCGCCCGCGTCGTTCGCGGTCGATTAAGTACGGACTAGACTACTTGCAAGGAGTATAATCTGTGATTCTGGATACAATTCTCGCCGACGCGAGTTTTCCGAAGTTCGCGGTAGTTTTCCAGATGAATTCCAAGTGGAAGACGATGAATTCTAAGGAGACATTCTTAATTGAATGGAGAGCCAGGGCCATGGCAGAGTTTCAAGTTCTGGAGGTGTGAAATTTTCAGGCTTTTGGGAGTTGGTAGGCGTTGAAATTTTTAGGGTCATATGCAAACAGGTATTGATATTTTGGCAAATTAAAGTGTTTAGTGGTTTGGTTTATTTATTTTATTTATTTATTTTTGTGATGTTTGGGATGATTTGCAGAAATTTGTTGCCACTTTTATTTCGTTTCTTTTAGATTTTATGAAAAAAGTCAGTTTTACTTGTTTTTTCGAGCTATTTAATTACAAATAAATTTTTTATTTTCATATTCCCTCTGCTCGTTTTTGCATAAAAATATTCATATTCTCAGTTTTCTTTTTCTATCTGGTAAATTTCCAAAAAAAGTCCAGTTACCCACAATTGTTCCATCTTGTCTTATAGTAAACACATAAAATCATAATTTTGATCTTTTTACGATACATATTTCTTCAAAAATTCTTCAATTCTCAACGTAACTAAATTTCTCCAACTACGTTTCACGTTCTCGCAAAGTGGAAAATTCCCCGCGAACGTTCCCAAATGGAAAAAAACATCCCGAGAACAAAACGTATCGGATTCGACTTTCGACTCCCGATCGTGTTTTTCAATCGAACTTCGAAACAACGTCGCGGTCGGTTAACGAAATAACTTTTGCCCGGCGGGACAAACGAAATTCGCCGCGCGGCCCGATCGCGAAACTATCGAAACTTTCGGGGAAGTCGTGCGCGCCTTCGTTTCCGGTTTCCGTCGATCTTCCTTGGCTTCCGGCCAGCCAAAAGCTGCGATCGTCGACGGAAACGACGAGATCTGGGGGGAAAAATTAAACGATTCGTGCACAGACACTCGTAGGAAATTTACGAGTTTAATAACAACCACCATCCACACCGTTCACTTTGTCCCATCATTTTGTCTGGGTGTAAAAGAAATTGCGAAACACGTGAAAATTATGCGAATTTTGTGAAAAGTGTCCTAAAACTATTGGACAAGTGTTGAAAAATCACCATCCGCAAAGTTGTACAAATAGAAACAGTTTAGTAGCTGGATTTTCGACGTTAAAAAACTACAGGGTGTATAAAAAAAAATTGCGAAACACGTGAAAATTATGCGAACTTTGTGAAAAGTGTCCGAAAACTATTGGACAAGTGTTGAAAAATCACCATTCGCAAAATTGTGCAAATAGAAACAGTTTAATAGCTGGATTTTCAAAGTTAAAAATCTACAGGGTGTATAAAAAATTGCGAAACACGTGAAAATGATGCGAACTTTGTGAAAAGTGTCCTAAAACTATTGGACAAGTATTGAAAAATCGCCATTCGCCAAATTGTCCAATTTGAAACACTTTAATAGGTAGATTTTCAACTTTAAAAATCTACAGGGTGTATCAAAGGGTAGGTGGAGGGGTTGATTTAACGTGAATTAGGGTGATTTATTTTCTCCCAGTTTCTCGCAGAGGAACCTCGATTTTTCATTGTTGTAATGCTTTTTCGAACATTCGCGCGGAAAATGGAATTAACCGAACATAACGGTTTCCACGCGGCTGGGGGATGAAGGGGGTGAGAAATTCTGTCAGCAGCTAGCGAGGCCTTTGCGCGAAGTTAGCGCCATAATCGAGAAAGCCGTGTTAGCGAGCAACTGGGTCACTTCTAACAAAGTGACTCGACTTCCAACTCCGTCCGAAACTTTCCGCGGGTCACCTTTCACGCGCATGTACACACACACACACTCACACACAAACACACGTACACGAATATACAGTACACATGAAGACACTCTAGCCGCGGTAATTATCTGTGAAAATATCGCGGAGAATTAATTCGAGACGTGATACACTTGAATCAGGCTTTCGAAAGATTGAAAAGGAAAAGTGTCCTTGAAAATTGAATTTTCCGGACGTGGAAATAGGTTTTTTGTTAAATTTTTTTGGGGGAATTTTGTTGTTTATTAATTCTCCTGTTTCCGGACGATCTGGCCCCGCCCGAGTCTCGCAGGAACGCAGATCGATAACCATGGAAGATCCTGCGTGGGAAAAAAGAGGGAAAAAGGAGGGAAACTGGCGACCGAGGCGGAAAAGTCCCGCGGGAAGCCGAAAACTGCCCGGTCGACATTTAGCCCGTGTAGGAATCGAAGATGATGAAATATTGGAGTTTCATATTTTGACGGAAAAAAAGAAAAAATGGGTGTTTTAAAGTCCTGGAGGTTCGGAAGAAAAAAAAAATGGAACAAAGATGAACTTTCTAAGCTTTCATTAATTTTATAAAATTTGCAATATCTGCATTATCTCTTTATAAAATCATTTTTTCTATTAAAATTATTTATGCACAAAAATTTTATTTTAAAAATAAATACGTAGATCGTTTCTCTATAATGTGACCTATTTCAAAAAGATAGAAAAAGATCTTTCGGTAGTTTAACTCGACACAATCGATATCATACCTGTACTCACGTGGAGAAGTATGTCTAATGCCAAATTATTATTGCACGGTCTATCATAAGAAAATTATTGTACCATTTCGCATACATCTCGAACGAGCTGCACAAAGTTCGGAATTACACGTTCGTTGCATAAGTTCCACGGTATATTACTCCCGACTTTCAGATTGTCGGCTCCATTGATCCGAAGAAAGGTATATAACGTACGTCTCTCGGCGAGCAGAACGTGTATTTTAAACGGGAGATCGTATCGTTGGGAAAATAACAAAGATTCCTCCGGAGAGACAACCGGGTTGAAGAATTATCGAGCCGTGGTAAAAAAAAAAAAAAAAAAAAAAAAAAAAGAAAGAGTGTTCGCCTTTGTAAATAACGGATCTAAATAACGGAGTAATAAATCTCGGGACGGGTTAATAAATTCACTGAATCTTAAGGCGGGGCTCGTCTTTCCCGCTTCTACGGTCGCTTCATGAATTACAAATCGCCGGCTTGTTAACGCCGCTGTCCGAGGAAAACGAAGAGTCCTGGGAATGGCCACGGTTACGCGAATCATTTCCCGGGAAATGCCATCCGACACGGAAAATGTTGGACGATCGAGAGAAGTGATCGATCCTTGTTATCGAGATTTTTTCTTTCGTTTTGGTGGAATAAATATTAAAGTCGGAAAGAAGTTGTGTAGTTCTATGAGAAATTTTTAGGCGTAGATATATGTATAGAAATGTGCGGAGCAGAAATTTTTGGCATGCAAAATGTTTTTGGAGAAACGTTATTGGTGAGTAGGAATTTTAAAGTGATGAAATAACTGTGCGTAGAAATTTCTAATTACTGAAACAATTACGCGTGGAAAATTGAAATTACTGAAATAACCACGCGTAGAAATTTCTAAATACTGAGATTACCAAGCATAAAAATTTCTAAATACTGAGAATACCAAGCATAGAAATTTCTAGGCGCTGAAATAACCATGCGTAGAAATTTCTAATTACTGAAATAACCACGCGTAGAAATTTCTAAATACTGAAATAACCACGCGTAGAAATTTCTAAATACTGAGATCACCAAGCGTAGAAATTTCTAATTGCTGAAATAACCAGGCATATAAATTTCCAGGCACAGAAATCACTACGCATAGAATTTTTTAGAATCTAAAATCCTTCGCGTTGAAATTTCCGGGCGCACTAATGATGATAAAAGAAAATATTCTAAAAATTGTCCAAATATATTTATCAAACGAAAAAATAGAGATTTTCTCATATATTTTCTCATTACTTTTTCTCATATATTTTACAATGGTTTTCTTTCTATACTTAGCAGTTTTCTCATACATTTTCACATTAATTTTTCAGTATTTGTGATACATTTTATTGGAAAGCCTGAAACGGAAACAGCTTAATTATTAATTAGATAATTCTCCAGATAACTCCGACGAGTACTATATTATTCCCGGTGTGATAAAAATTGTAAGAGAGTTCCCTTACTCGGGTAACTTAGGGTGAAATTTTTCGTCCCTCCCATTTCCAAGCCCTCGCTCAGGAAAACGCGGCCTCGTTATCACGTTTCCTCGAACACCTTTTTACGAAAGAATTATCGCACAAGGGGGCAGAAGAAGAAGAAAAAAAAATGAAGCCTACATTTCGGTACTTTTGGGATACTTACACTCACCGTAATACAATTCCCCCGCGATAAGGGATGCTGGAATGTTTCATTATGTCTGTAACTGGCGGGGTGGAATTTTTTTCTAGGTCAAATAAGATTCGAAACGATAATACGCAGTCCAATTAGATATACGAATTTAATTAACGTGCCGGAGAATATTCGTAGACACTCGAAATTAGATTATTCCGTTTCCAAAACGTATTGAAATAACAATGCGTAGGAATTTCTAGGTGCGAAAATAACTATGCGTAGAAATTTCTAATTTCTGAAATAATCAAGCGTAGAAACTTCTAAATACTGAGATCACCAAGCGTAGAAATTTCTAGGCGCCGAAATTACCACGCGTAGAAATTTCTAATTTCTGAAATAATCAAGCGTAGAAATTTCTAAATACTGAGATCACCACGCGTAGAAATTTCTAGGCGCTTAAATTACCACGCGTAGAAATTTCTAGGCGCTGTAATTACCATGCGTAGAAATTTCTAGGCGTTGAAATTACCACGCGTAGAAATTTCTAATTTCTGAAATAACCAAGCGTAGAAATTTCTAGGCGCTGAAATTACCACGCGTAGAAATTTCTAATTTCTGAAATAACCAAGCGTAGAAATTTCTAGGCGCTGAAATTACCACGCGTAGAAATTTCTAGGCGCTGAAATTGCCACGCGTAGAAATTTCTAATTTCTAAAATAACCAAGCGTAGCAATTACTAATTATTAAAATAACCAAGCGTAGCAATTACTAATTATTAAAATAACTATGCGTAGAAATTTCTAATTACTGAAATAACCACGCGTAAAAATTTCGACGAAGATTCATGATTAATGGATTGCACAATCCATTAGGGTGCATTCTTAATGGAAATCATTAGGAAAAACCGCAAGAACGACGTAATATTTCCATTACCCTCGAACATCTAGTAAGACACTTTCGAAATTTCCTTTTCCAACCTGATAGAACTGTAATAGGTGGAATTAGCGGCCGACGGGGAAACCGTTTTCAACACGCGAGGGCGGTTTCCCTCGCGTGCCCTTAGAGGGTTAACCCTTAAACAAGCAAGCAAGGGCGTGTTCGTGGAGGGAATAAATCGCGTGTTTTTCCCACAGCCAAGAATCCATGAACGTGAGAAAGCTGGCAGGCTTCTTGAGCAATTTTTCGTGGCCTTGAATCTAGAATTTTGACACTTGTTCGATTTTTGGAGGAAAATTTGAGAATAAGAAAATATGCTCGGGGTCAATTTTGAAAGAAACTATAATGGCACAGACTGCTGTAGAATTAAATAGAAAATTGTGTAGCGTCAATTATTTAAACAGAAATGGAAATAAATGGGAAGTTAATGAGTTATAATGAAATTTAAAAAGAATTTGTGTATGTTTTTTGAATTAATTTTTTCTTTAATATAAAATAGTGCTGTCAAGTAATTTCCTAATTTTACGTCCACGTGAAGCTACAAACATTATTTATTTTGCTCATAAATCGCCCCATATTTTCTTCTCTAAAAAAATGACATATCCATACTCGTTTCCACTTGCGAAATTCAACCTACGTATTTTATATTTAAATTTACAAACACACCCTTATTTAAAGGGACTCCGTACGACTCACACACTAATAGAGAATCTCACTAATAGAGAACAACCCCTAATTTCCACAATTATAAAAAATTCTCCGCCCTAAAAAACATCTCAATATCTCCCACCAGGGAAAACCCAATTAATCCGAAATTAATCCCCGGAATTATTATTAACAACCACTAACCAGACCACCTCTACTACTGACAATCACTATTTCACCGCATCATCCCACATTTCGACGTCGTAACGCGAAATCCCCGTTCCTTTTTCCTCCTCGACGATATCCCGAATGTAACCGGGCGTCGCGACGCCGTCCATGGTAATTATACGATCCTCCCAGGACGACGGTAACGCGGCAATAAGGAAACGTACGTGGCTCGGTCAGTTATCGTCGGTCAGAATCGTTGAAAATTCTCGTCGGGCCTCGTAATATCCTTTCGAGCGGCCGCCGCAATCTCTATTATCACGGTGTGAAAGCGACCGTTTTAACGTGCCGTATTTAGACCCCCCCCCCCCCTCCTCTTCGTCAGCCACCCCCTCAGGTCGAATCGGGACCAGAAAATAACCCGGTAATTTTCACGCTGTCCACGCTCTCGTGCTTCTCGCTTCTAACGCGTAATCTGGTAGCCCGGTGAACGTGTGACACACGAATTTTCCGAAGGAAAATTGAAGCCCGGTGGAAAATCCACCGTGGAGAAATTAGTTGATGACGTAAGAGTCGGTGGAGTTTACGGGGATATTGGAATAATGGGAATAGGGAAGTGAGGAGGTTGAAAAAAAATCGATGGGTTTTTCGGAGGGTTTTTTGGTGTTTTTTAGGTTGCATGGTGTGTGGTTTAATTTTTTAGGGTGTTGTGGGATTAAAAATATTTTCCACGTTTTGGAAACATGGTATAAATTCTAATAGAAATTCCACTATGCGTAGAAATGTCTAATTACTGAAATAACCACGCGTAGAAATTTGAAATTACTGAAATAACCACGCGTAGAAAATTGAAAATACTGTAATAACCATGCGTAGAAATTTGAAATTACTGAAATAACCATACGTAGAAATTTTTAGGTGCTGAACTAACCATGCGTACAAATTTCGAATTACTGAAATTACCACGCGTAGAAATTTGAAATTACTGAAAGACCCACACGTATTACTTTCTAATTACTGAAATAACCATGCGTACAAATTTCGAATTATTGAAATTACCACGCGTAGAAATTTCTAAATACTGAAATAACCACGCGTAGAAATTTCTAAATACTGAAATAATCACGCGTAGAAATTACTAATTACTGAAATTACCACGAGTAGAAATTTCTAAATACTGAGATCACCACGCGTAGAAATTTAAAATTACTGAAATAATCATGCGTAGAAATTTGAAATTACTGAAAGACCCACACGTATTACTTTCTAATTACTGAAATAACCATGCGTACAAATTTCGAATTATTGAAATTACCACGCGTAGAAATTTCTAAATACTGAAATAACCACGCGTAGAAATTTCTAAATACTGAAATAATCACGCGTAGAAATTACTAATTACTGAAATTACCACGAGTAGAAATTTCTAAATACTGAGATCACCACGCGTAGAAATTTAAAATTACTGAAATAATCATGCGTAGAAATTTAACATTACTGAAATCACCACGCGTAGAAATGTGAAATTGTTAAAATAACCAAGCCTAAAAATTTCTAGGTTCAGAAATCACCACGTGTGGAATTTTTTAAAAGCTGAAATTCTTCGCAATGAAATTTCTAAGCGTAGAAAATTTCAATATTCAAAAAGTCACATAAGTGAAAGAAGTAACAATGAAGGTACAATTACTAAAGTAAACATTAAATGCTGTCTAAAAATGATGAATATGGTTTTTTATAGCGAAATAAACGAATCTGGCAAAATGACAACTTTCATGTTTATCATATTAAAATTATCAGCATTTCAAAGGCGTTTTTGTAAGATTTCTATTAAGATAGAATAATTACTTATCTAAATCCATTAAAAATGAATATAATTGGAAATATAATATAATATAATATAATTACAAAATACTGCTTTCGCTTCTTTCCTTCTATTTAACTATTGCCCACGAGTTCCGTTGTAATTTGTTCGATGGTTCCATCGGAATTTCGAACACACGAACGCGGGCTTTCCGCGCGAATAATTTGCAAACTTTTTACAACAACAATTTCGTACATCGCGATCGAAACTGACGTTGAAAAAACAGTTGTTCGGTACTAAAATACACGTTCTGTCTGAAATACACGGGAAACCAGGTTGATGAGAGTGATGCTGGTCTGCTTTCCACCCGGGCGAAATGTCCGACGACTGAATTCGGAAGTGCATTCGATTCTTAATTAAAGAATCCTCAAAGGACCTTTTTCCTTTGACAAGATCCTCGAGGATCGCGGAATGACCAAAGGAACGAATCATATGAAATCCGTTTCGTGTGGGTTCGTTAATGTGATTCTGTTTAATTATCATTAAGTCTTTTCGTCCCGGGATTACGCGGGGCTTTTGAGATACGATTTAGAAAGACATAAGTAGAACGGAAATTATGTTCCACCATTGAATAATTAATATTATGGAATATTTAGGATTTCTGGAATTATTAGAAATTATTTCATTAATAACAATCTATTAACAGCACAATTATCCGTGAAATATCCTCGATTAGTGATACTTAATTGTTTCTAATGAACTTATTTATTTGATAATATATTATTCTCGGAAATTGATGATGTCTATTTAATTTGTAATTAATATCGAGTACGTTTGGCAGATTAATTACACGATAAAACATTGCGAGTGCGTCGTAGGGATTTCCGTTTCGATTTTCGTTATTAAAATTGTGAGCGGAGAGATCAGTGGAAATATCATGAAAAATCCTTGTGATTTTCCTCCGCGTTTCCATTGGTCCTCCCGTCGTTCCTCGTTTCCTTCTTGCGAGACGCGAATAGCTTTCGCGATGGAATTTCCGAAAATATAAAGTTGGCTTTTCACCCCCGTGTCCCATTTCGTTTTTTTTTCTTGACGCCTTCCTGGTAGACTGGGAAATATGTGTCGTATTTCTTGGGGAGGGTGTGTGAGTGACAGTGAAAGGCTGAAGAAATTTCTGAACATTGAAATTTCGATGCTTTTACGTTTCTAGGAGACGATATATGGGTGGTTTGGAATTTTTTCATATGTATGGGGTAATTATATTTATCCGGTGACAAGGGGAGGAATTTTTTGGAGCGGACTGTTTAATGCATGGAAATTTAAAACCACGGGAATATTTAATGGATGTGGAAATGTCTGGATGATAAAACATACCCGCGAAGATATTTCGAAGCGCAGAAAGTTTTTGAGAGGTGGTATTTGTATAGTTTAGAAATGTTAATAGGGAGAAATATCATCGTACAGAGATTTTCCCGCCTAGATATTTCAAAGCGTAGAAATTTCTAAGCGTAGATATTTCAGAGTGTATAAATTTCTAGGCGTAGAAATTTCTAGGCGTAGATATTTCAGAGTGTATAAATTTCTAGGCGTAGATATTTCAAAGCGTAGAAATTTCTAGGCGTAGATATTTCAAAGCGTAGAAATTTCTAGGCGTAGATATTTCAAAGCGAGGAAATTTCTAAGCGTACATATTTCAAAGCGTATAAATTTCTAGGCGTAGATATTTCAAAGCGTATAAATTTCAAAGCATAGAAGTTTCTAGGTGTAGATATTTCAAAGCGTAGAAATTTCTAGGCGTAGATATTTCAAAGCGTATAAATTTCAAAGCGTAGACATTTCTAGGCGTAGCTATTTCAAAGCGTAGAAATTTCTAGGCGTAGATATTTCAAAGCGTAGAAATTTCTAGGCGTAGATATTTCAAAGCGTATAAATTTCTAGGCATAGAAATTTCTAGGCGTAGATATTTCAAAGCGTATAAATTTCAAAGCGTAGAAGTTTCTAGGCGTAGATATTTCAAAGCATATAAATTTCAAAGCGTATAAATTTCAAAGCGTCGAAATTTCTAGGCGCAGAAATTTCTAGGCGTAGATATTTCAAAGCGTAGACATTTCTAGACGTAGATATTTCGAAGCATAGACATTTCTAGGCGCAGATATTTCTAGGCGTAGATATTTCAAAGCGTAGAACTCTCTGTGCGTAAAAAGTCCTCGGCGCAAAAATCTCCCTACGTGAAAATTCTTCAATGCAAAAATCTGCCAACACAAAAATTTCGCAGCGTAGAAATTTCACTTACAAAAATTGCAAAGCCTCTAATCACCATCCAACTTTAATCAATCATCCCTCGTGCCAATGGAATCATTGTTCCTTCTACCCTCTATTTTCTTATCACATCTCTTCGACACGAGTACCAACCCCGGAAAACTTTGCGATTAATGAAAAGTAAGCAAACATCGCCTCGGACACGAAAAACTAATAGGACATATATCCTTGGGCCTGTTATCCCGCGATACTTCTCGATAATTCAAGTGTGTGTGTCGCAGGCAGGAATGTGGTGGAGAATGATAGTCTTCCCAAGGGGTGGTATATTTTTATCATTCTCAAGGAACACACGAGCCAGGCTCACGAAGTTCTGCCGCGTGAACGACAGAAAATCGATGGCCAATGAAAGTTCCATTATAAACTCGCCCCGGCGAACGAGAATGATTATAATAATACATTGTTACGTGCACGGTAGATCGCGAAATTATAATTACAGCGACGATAAATCATCGATAATTGTCATCGTGGAACACGAGAATATTTTCCGATCAAATTTCGAAATGATGTAATATCTACGAGGCAACGTTACTTATTTCTCGTCGACTTGATTTTCTTTTAAATTTAAATTTTGTTTATGAATAAAAAAATGATCGCAATGATGAGTAAATATTTGCTAAAAAATGTGCTAATCGAATAAATGGAATATGAAATTAATACGAAAACAAAGATCGTTTGAAAAAAATTTGACTGGATGGGATTCATAGTTTATTGTTTGATTAAATTTTCTTTCCCACGATATCGTTTTCAAAAAGTATAAGTGCTGGATCGTCAAAAATGTGTCTCTCAATCAGTTTGTTTGCAAAATAGAATTTAAAAAATTGGTTTTGTGTGAGTGCTGAGTAGAATCCCACACAATTGCTTTCTCTCTGTGGATGAGAAACCTGCGGGCGGAATTTCCGTGACGTCCCGGTGTATTTGAATTTATTAAATGTACCGGAATTAATATCAAATGCAAATCAAATAGCAGTCATCGCTCTATCTAGGTCGCCTCGATCATTCTAATAACGTGCATAACCGTTATAATAATAACAAGCCAAAATTCATTGTTTATTCTTCCAAAAGTTGTCCTTAATTAATATAATTCACTTAGAAAAGCAGAATAGACGAAATTTTGACTAATTAACTATTTACAAATATTTTTTGAGATAATAATAATATTATTTGAATTTTATAACAAGTTTATTTATAGAACATCTACTGTCATTTTCTACAAATTTCCACCACTTTTCTGGTAAGTTACTAATCAGTAAATTACCCGTAGATTAGAATCTCTATTTCTATTATAATTTCTACACCTAATATACCCCTGGGACTCTTTTCACACTACATTTTCCAAAACATAATTTAACAATTTAAACGGTTTATTTAAATAACGATTTATTTTACTTAGCCACACGATTATTTACCCCATTTTCCTCAAAAAACATATTATTTAAATTCCTCACGCAACATTACCTTCTCCCTCGCGTATTTATCGAATAAAACACCGACATCGAGTGCAATTTATCTAAAATTCGCCCATCGCGAAAATTGCGATCGAAACCCGTCAAGTGGATTTTGATCAATTCTTTATATAAACAATGGGCCCCGTTCCGTTTCAATTACTCTAATTAAGGCGACGAGAACGGCGTGCCGACGTTGTTCGCCCTTTGTTCGAACATATCCCCCCACCCCCGCTCACCCTTAACGGGGAAGCCCATTAAAGTTCACGGAGGCAAAATGTTCGCGCGGAATCGGACAAAAACGGAAAGAGGTATGTCATTGTAGCTGCATTCCCGAAAAGAAGCTTCTTTTTTGCCGAGCTTTTTCCCCCAGCACGATAAATAGGGGGAGGGGGCTGGGGGTGGGGGGATGAAAACGCGAAAATTCTTTTTCGTCGTGCAGGAGCGAATAAAGCCCAACCCCTCGACAACCGAATTTTCGAGCTCGTCGAAAAGAAAAAGATGTCACGGTTGTTTTTCTATTTTTCTCCCTAGTTTTAGTGTCTTTTTTTCCCCTGTTTTTATTATGCCACCGCTGCATTACGGTTTCACGGAGAAGTGGGAGAAGTGGGAAGAATTTACCGCGGAAATTTATGTTGATTTAAAATCGATTAAATTTTTCGGATGATTCTGTTATTATGTGGAGAAAAACACTGTGCAATTTAGGCGGGAAATTTGAATAAAGTCTAATGATAATATTAATAGAGATTTGTATCATCTTTTACCTGGTCCACGACAATAAAAAATCTTTAAAAAGACTTGACCTCATCGTTTCATTTAATTTCACAGAAAAGTCGCTGAATTTCGGATAATTTAATTAGCACAATCTGATTAGGAATCAATAAAATGTTCTATCTGAACGGAGAATCCTTTCGAAATGTCTATCGCTGGTTATTCAAAGCGAAACATCGGCCAATGTAATTTCATTCAAAAGGCTTTATATGTATTCACATATACATATACATTCTTTTTTTTTATCCAAAGTGGAAAAGCAGGGGGTTAATGAGGCCGTCGCACAAATTACACCCCGTCGACGTTATCTCCCGGTGTTTCGTCCTCATTGGCTCGTTCGTTATGCGATTTTGCATCCCCAACGACACACACACACACACGCACACGTCGATTCGGCGACGATCGAATATTGGAAATTTATCGGCCTAATCACCCGACACGGAACTCCCGGCATTACTTGCGTAATCTGATACAAAATTTGTTACGAGTTACGGAATTCCTCTTTTCGCGACGGAGAATGGAATCCCGTCGAAATAACGACGGGAATCGACGTACTTAATTGTTGGGGGATAATGAGTGCTAATTCTATGGGGGTGATCGAAATTCATGGTGAATAGTTTTTATTTAGCAGCGTCGGTCCGGGGGATGTTTTAATTAGGGTCCATTTGGAGTTTCATTATAAATTTGGAATTCTATGGAATCGTAGTGGGAAATGGTGGGAAATGTTGATGGACTTTGAAATTTGCCACGGAATTATCTGCGCAGGTTTTATTGTAGTGAATAGCACTTATATTAAATGAGGTGCCTAGAATACAAGGGGTATAAGTGACTTTTATTTAGTTCTAAGAAAATTAAGTTCAAAGCTCACGAATGCTCACAAATCACAATATAATACAACTTTTTTTTTTATTCAAGAATGGTAAACCATGTACAGGGTGGACATTTCACTTAGATTCCTTTACCAGTCAATAGAATGCTAAATTCAGAGTTTCATGGTACAGATCTCAGTTCTTTTGAGAATGTCACTTATACCCCTTGTGTTCTAGGCACCTCATATAATAGTGCCAATGTTATTAGAAATATCATAAAAACATAAACTTTGAATTTTACCACGGAATAATCTGCGCAGGTTTTATTGCAGTAAAAAGCAATTATATTAAATATTATATAATAGTGAACTGAATGTCTGCCATTGGGAAAGTAATTTAAAAAAAAAGGAAATTGTGCAGGTGATAAATAGAAAACACTACTCAGTAGTTTTTCGTCATAAAAAAAAAGAGTGTGATACAAGTGTCCCAGAAATACGTTCAACAAAAAAAGAAACACGAAAAAAGAAGTACACGTACAGCGCGAGAAAAAATAATGTTCCACCGAGGTGAAAATTAAAAGAAAATTTCGCCGGGCGACTACGAAGTTAAAAGTAACCCGTCGAAGGGAAATTCGCGGAAACGGCGCACTTTAAATTTGCAAGTCGTCACGTGGGAATAACCGAGGCACTTTTCACCCGCGGCATTTCCCGCCGCGTGTAACAGAAACTGCGGGAATTTCCGCGAATTGCTCCGGTAACTGCGAAAAGTACAATATTTGGCGAATTGTTGAGGTCGCGGGGAGTTGCGGGGTGGAGGGGGGTGGGGGGAGACATCAAGCCCCGCGACTTCCGGTTGCCGTGTTTTCCATAGGAACTCGGTAGGAAAGACGCCGATGAATTATGAAACAGACTACGATTGCCGGCGAACGTAGAATATCAGCCGACAAAATCTGAAAGTTTTTCAATCTCGAACGCGGTGTTTCCCGATACGGGAGAACTCTTAGTATTTCTCTTCCCGTTCCCCGTTATTTGATGTTGCGATTTTTATTGGATCGCTTCGAGGCGTCCAATTAGCGGGGAATGTGTTACATAAGGAAAAATTAATGTAAACAGTGAATATGAATTTTAATGTAAGTATGTGTTTGTATAGTTTATTTTAATATACATCGGATATTGAAATAAGTGATTTTGGATCTGTGGGAAAAAAGAAAATTGTATTTAAAGAAAGGTGAAAAGTTTTATGGCGAAAATTTCCATGACCTATTGCCACTTTTTTCTCTAAATTAACTGACAATAAATAGCCATAACGAAACATTAAAATTCAAGTAAAAAAAAATTAATTTCTACAATTAATAATTATCGAGTCATATTTCGAATTTTGTGCAAATCAAAAATTCTTACACGTTCACCTATTTCGCGGATAAATAAATCGGAACCTCGTAGCAATATTCTCGGAAAAATAATTACGTCACCCACATGATGGAAGCGAATAAAAAAATTTCCAGAAAAATGCAGAAAACATTCGGACAGTGCAGCGGGAATTCACAGATTGCCGGAAAAGCGTGGAAAGGAAATTAATGGCCGGGAAAGTGGCGGATCCTTAATTTCGTGCCGTTTTCATGAGGACCAAGCCCCCTCCCCTCCCCCCTCCCTTTGTCGGCTCTTCATGCGGCACACGTAGCGTTTTTACGCCCGTTTTTCTTCCACCGTACAATCGGAGAGATTGATTCGGAGTTTATACCATCTGGCATGGGAAAACCCTCCTCGAAGTATCATTAAGCCTGCCTACTTTGGCTCGTCGTGATTAATCGAACCGACGCATTTTTTTTTTGTCGATCCCGATGCTAGCACCACCCTCGCAGGAAACCGATTTTCCGAAGGGGAAAGATATTTACGAGGTCGCGAGGAGTCATCAGGTTTTCGGGTAAACAAGTTTTAATAAAATACTGTGTAATCGAATATCGCTTTTAATGACTGTCGAGCGGAATCATGATGACGGGGTAAATGTATTTCTGAAGGATTCTAGGGTAGTGGGGTTTGATATTTTTTAATGGAACGATTGTGTAGAATGTGATTTTAAATGATTTTTAAAGAAGATCGTGTTAATATTTGGTAATAAATTTTTGAGGAATTTCTACGTAATTATCTTTGATTATTTTGATTAATTTTTTGTTCAAGAAAATGATTTTTAATGACTGGTAAAGATAATGGTACTTATTAGATATTAAAAACATTCAAATACTAAATAAATAATTTATTTTCTAATCAACAAATAAATAACTACTGTAAAAAAAGCAACACCAATTAAAACAACAATTAACTATTAATATTTCTGATTGTAGCTTTTCAGGAATTCCAAAATAATGCCATTCTAGTACTTTCGATCCATTTTTTAAAGAAAATTATTTTACAGAATATAGTATTAAATAATTTTCAAAGAAAATTGCATTAGTATTTCATTTTATATCCGCAAAATTTCAAAGCGCCGAGATTTCCTTATTTCGATCCGACCTTCAAGAAAATCCCGCGTATCACTTCGAGTCCGTGATCCATGGAAATTCGTCGTTAAAAATCTGCAAACTTTGCGGACACTTTTCGGAAAATGGGTCAGCCGTAAAATGATGCGGCCACTAATAAAATCGAGTGGCCGGAGAAAAATCGATATTCCCAGATCATGATACACACACGTAAGTCGTTCAATTCTGTTCGTGGATTGGTTGGCCGGGTTGCCGTCGCATAAAAGCCGGATTCCGAAATCGGCCAATATTGAAACTTTTACGCGGACATTCCATCGAATCATGTTATCACGAAGAACGTCTGATATCTTAGAATCATCCTCACAATAAGTGGCAATTATTTAATGAGAACCACGTCGGAAGTATAATAACAATAATCATGGCATTCTGATGTATTTAATAAATTTATATGTATATCAAATTTAAATTAATATTATTCTAATTATTAGCATGACATTTCCCATAATGACGAACCGTAATTTATCTTTTATTCTTTCAAAAAACGTTGCTTGATTAATATAATTCTATCCCAAAAAGAAAGTGATGTCTATTAATTTAAAGAAGGGAAAAATAAAGAAGTTTTGTTATCACGTTACCACGTCGACCATGTGACATTCAAAAACCATATAATAAAAATAATTATGGGTTCTCCGTTTATTTTTTACAAATTTAAATGAGTATCAAATTTAAACCAGATATAATTTATTTTTCATTCTTCCCCCAAATTTTTCTTGATTAATATAATTCTATCCCAAAATCAAAATGATGTCTATCAAAAAAAGGAAAGATAAAGAAGTTTTGTTATCACGCGTGACATTCCAAAACCATGGTCACGATGGGTGGCAATCATTTAATAAGAACACCGTGAAAATTCCCGCGTACACCAGGCGGTATAATAACAATGACTAGAACAACAATGGCGTGACAAAGTGACGGCGGTATTTTCGCCGGCGACATTAAAAGCGAGTTATTAAAAAGTGTCAGGCTCTCCGTTCGGCGAAACGCTGAATCACACGAAGACTTCGGCCACCCGGGGAATTTCTACCGCGATAAAATCGAACGCTCGCCGGTGTTCCGTCAATAGATATTGGTTTATGCAAATTTCAGTCCCGGCCAGCGAACGGCAGCGCAACATTCTAGCGAAACTATCGAGAATCTCAATTACCGTGTCTTGTTCGGAAACTAAGCGACGAAATTCTTGCGCCTCGGCAGATGGTTCGATAATGAAAATTCTGGGTGAAAAAAAAAGGAATTTTCATAACGCGACAGGTGGAAATGAAACTTTATATTTCCGGATGGGATACGGAAAGAAACAAAGATATTACAAAGCTTCGATTATTTCCACCGTTTGACTCGGAGAAATTATTTCATTTTCACGTTGCAAATTTCCGCGAATCAACGTTTGGTTTCGCAGTTCTTTTTATTTCTTAGGAACAAGTTTCATTATTTTGTTACATTTTGAATTCTGTGTTCTTAACGCTCGAAACTTTGCGGAAATTTAAGGAAATAGAATCACCGGTAGGAAAATCCAACACTTCCCTTAGTATCGCAGTGAAAACCGCGGGACGTTGCAAAAAGACGAAAAGAAAAGAAAAAAGAATAAAAAGAGAACTCGAAATCTCAGCGCGAAAAAGCGCGTGTTCCAAACGAACTTCTTTGTCGACCGCGTGTTTGATCGAACGTGAATGAATTCGGGCGTTTGCCAAAAGGGTTACCACGCGGAGAACAAAAGAGAGAGATAGAGGGAGAGGAAGGAGGGAGAACGAATAAACAAAAGAGGGTACGAATAACGAAAGTGGAAAACCCTCGACGAAACACTTTGCGTGGAGTTCGATTGGCCGTTCGCCAAAATGCCTGAGACACCGCGGAATGTGATCTTTTTTTTTCTACAGTGAGATACGCGTCCCAGGAAAACCACCCCTTTTTACATCCCCCGCGAACTCGCGAACTCTAATTTGCGAAATTAGCGCGGGAAAAGTGCCGATAAGAATTTGCGAACTTTATGGGGGCAAATATCGTGATACTACGCTCCTGTATATGTGTTTGTGTGCTTATTAAACCCCATAATCGTGGTGAAATGTGAGAAATATTTTTTCCTATTAATCGCATTAAAAATATTCATTTTTTTGTATAGGTAGACAATTAATTATTAAATCGCAACGCTTACAAATTTATATTTGCAAGAATACAAGTTAAAATTATTGTTGTAAATTAAAATTGTATTTTTGTAAACTCAAATGTGCAAGATTCTGCAATATAATATGCCAATATTATTAGAAATATCATAAAGACATAGATTATCGAACTTTCCACATTTACTGATAAAACACTGTAATCATAAATGAAAACATTAGAAACTGTCTTTTCCTTTGACTTACATCAACTACTTAATGTATCCAAAGACATTCAACAATAAAAAATTATCGACCTATTAATACACATGGATACTCAATAAAACACCATAGTTATAAATAAAATCACCGACAAATGCTTCTATCGTTTGAACTAGCCGCAGCTTGAGGGTTTTTAATTCGAGTTTTTTTTTAGCCTTCGACCCGCCGCGCCAGCAGAATTTCAACGAAGAAACAGCGCGTTACGTTACAACGTGCGAGAATCGCGTTTATTTGACGCGCGTAAAACAAACAAAGCAAAAAAAAAAAGGAAAAAAGTGATGCTCCAAAGAATATTAGAGAAGTACGACAGGGACTTTGGTATTAACTCTACTTTACCGTCAGACATATTTATGAGCCTGAAAACCCTTTCGCTAAGCTGTTCGCTACGCCTATGATCCATCCCTCACCCCCCTCCCCCCATCCCCGTTACAAGGGGGGAGGGGGAGATGAATATTCGATTCGGGAATGGAAATCCACTGTGAAAATCCTCTCTATGTACCATCGGCCGGGGATTTTCCAGACGAATCGAGCTTTCTGTGTCTCCGCCTTTGACATCGAATTTCCAATTTCAAGATTCCCGGCATCTTATTAACACACACCACCGACGACATGTGTGTGTCATATATTTTTTGTGAACGATGACGATCTTTTCATCGGTTAATGAAGTACAATAATTAATTTGAATATAATAGTTATGAGGCTAAAGATTTTTTTTATTGAGATTGATTAATTGGAAGTGTAGATAATTTTATCTAAAATCTTCTTCTTTTAATAATCAAATGGAAAAATAAATATCTATTACATATGTATATGTAGTATGGCTAAAGATGTAGAGAATTATTTATTGTTTTATATAATGTAAATTAATAGGGGATTAAAATGGAAATTAAATTTTTTTTAGGAATAGAAAAGTAATCGCAGTGACGAGCAAATATTTGCTAAAAAATGTGCTAATTAGAAAAATAGGATAGTAAATTAATATGAGAAAAAAAATCGTTTGGAAAAAATTTGGCTGAATGAGAGTCATTGTTTAATCAGAAATGTAGATAATTTTATCTAAAATCTTCATATTCCTATTAATCATATGGAAAAATAAATTTTTATATATATGAAACACAGTTACAGATGTGAAGAATTATTTAGTGTAATATAAAATATAAATTAGTAGGGGTATTAAAATCAGAATTGAAAATTGGATTTAATAATTATGATCAGATTTTTTTTGGTATGTTTCAGACAGATTAAAAAATGCGGGGAAACGTATGCTTTCGGAATTACGTCGTAGCTCCGACTATAAAACTTGGAATATCGCGATGGTTATCTAAAAGCACCGATATCGCTTTCGTCGCTTCTATTTTCTCTCTTTTTTTTTGCCCTCGCCGTACCTCTCGTTAAACGATTTATTCCCCCGTATGGTTCGACTGTTTATCGAGAATTTAACGAGGAATCGCATCCTTTTTATTGCGCATATTTCTGACATTTGCGTTCGTTTCGCTGAAACTCGGCACTTTTTTCAATTACGTGTTTCATCAGATGTTAAAAAGCCAGTCAATAAACGCTGCCAGTCGAACGACGCTGAATATCGACTCGAAGACTTTTATGACGTCGAATTTTTCACCGGGGGATAAAAAAAATAATGTAGAAATTGTTCGAATCGCGCTACCTTTCGCGGAAATTGTATATTTTTTTATTGTCATCGCCGTTGGCAATCGCGACAGAGGGGTAAGGTAAGGGGAACGTAGAAAAATTTCTGATTTAAAGGGAAATAACTTTTTCACCGGGAAAATCGATGTTCTCATCGTCTAACTGCGTTACGATTTTCATGCATGTATTTTCACGGGCGGCAGGGAGAGCTTTCATTTAGAAAGCGAATTCTTATTCGATGAAGTAATATTGAAGGGGAATTGCCCGGTAAGAGACAGACTCGTTGATGGAATTAAGTAGTTTCAGTAGCTTTCGCCTGGGATTCGTCGTGTGACGTGGAAAGTGATTCTTAAATTATTTTTGGCAATAATTATTTAATGCTGGGCGCGGAAATGGGCTGTGGAGATTGTAGGTTGTTAGTTTGGGTACTTTGAGGCGACGTGGTCCCATAGTTATGAATACATTTTAACTGTAATTCTAACTGTAGTCAGCCAGTCTGTGCCTTTTTGAATGTTCTGCTTTGTCGTTTTGGGGATATTTTTATGTGTTAAATGTCTGGATATCAAATTTCAAAATTCTATTGTTCATAAGATATGCAATTTTTACGCGTTGAGGTACCAAGCGTTGAAATTTCAACGCATTAGAATTTTTAAATTTGAAATTTCTTCGCTTTGAAGTTCATAAAGTATGAAATTTTTACCCGTCAGTATTTCTGCGCATAGAAGTTCCAAGCGTTGAAATTTTTACGCGTTAATATTTCTGCGCATAGAAGTTCCAAGCGTTGAAATTTTTACGCGTTAATATTTCTGCGCATAGAAGTTCCAAGCGTTCAAATTTCCACGCTTCAAACTTTTTAAATTAAAAATTTCTCTAGTTCTAAAATTGCAAGCTCTGAAATTTCCATGCCTTAAAATTTCTATGTGTCAAAATTTCAAGAAATGAAACTCCACCACTCCACAGATTCTGAATTTGAAATTTTTACGCTTTATTCTTCGCGTCTCTTCAAATATCTGCGCCAGAAATCTTCTCCTACGTTACAATTTCATCTTTTCAAAGCGTCCAAGCTTTCAAAACTTCCACGCATTCTCTTTCAATTCTCCTAAAAAAAAAAAACACCTAAATTTTCAGTTCCGCGACAAACTTTTCCATCAAAAAGCGTCGAGCAGACTCAGCCCGGACAATTACATTTCCAGTCTCAATTAATAGTTACTTTATTAAAATGTTTCAACGTCACCCAACGCGGTAGAAACTACACCTCTCGTTGAGAGTAGTCGTTCAATATTTAAAACATGCTTTTGGAGACCGTCTTGGTATTCTTCTGCGCTGAAATTGACTGGCCGACAAATAGTTTAATAATTCATAGTGCGGCTCTCCCAAAGCAGCTTGTCCCCATTCTGCCCGAATAATAAAAATATGCGGCACCGTATCCGAATCTTTTTCCAAAAGGAAGGAAAATATTGCCAGCCTCGAAATATGAAAGCTTTGAATCTCAATTCTAAATAACACATTGCGGATGATATACGAATCTATCGTGATTTTCAATTATTTATTTTGAATTGTATTTTTTAAAAAGCTCTATGAAAAGGGTCCAATTTATGTGACAGAAACGTTAGATTAGATATTTCTAAGCTATACCAATTATAGATTAATTATAGAAAATAGAATTTGATAGATTCTAAATCGTTAAGATAACAGTATAATAAATTGTTTGCTATTTTTTAAGAATTCCTATAAAAAGGATCCAATGTATGCCACCGAAATGCTAAACGAATTACCTCTGAACAATAATAATTAAGTATTCGAATAATTACAAAAAAATTCGATACACTCTCGTTTGTTAAAATAACCACAGAATATTTCCTATCAGAATAAAATCACAAATCAAGAAAAACTTCGAATTATCACTAAAAAACAATATCCTCGTATATTTTCACGAAAATTTACAATTACAATCGAGTTTCCCAGGAAAATACTCGAGATAGCTCGGTAACTTTCCGTTCGCCGGGTTTCCCCGGTCTCAGGAATCCGCGGCTGGAAAGTTATCAAGAGTCCACCGTATTTATAATTCGTGATGGTTGAGTGGCGGCCTTGTGGGACAGTCGATAAATTTTCGGTCGCCACTCATCGTGTTAAATCATCTTTCGCGAGACCTCTACACCGAGCGTACCGCACTCCGCGTTACAGAATCACAGTTCGCGGGCTTCCGGTGACAGAGAACGAATTGCCGGGGCCGTGTGTACACGTGTGCGGATTTATGCCACTCGCATAACTCACGCCGCGGACTTTCACGCGAGAGGAAAATCGGAATCTTGGAAAACGGCGGGACTCTCGGCGAAGTTTCAAACAAATCGCGTGGGAAGCCTGGGATTTCTTGTCTTCGTGGTTCAGATTTTATTGTTTAATGTTAATTCATTTATTTTATGACATATATATTCTGTTATATTGTTTCTTTTTTTTAGTATTTTGAATTTTTGGGGCTGGATTTGATATCTGGGATTTTTGATAAAATAAAAGAGGTTAAAGTTAGAAGATAATTTTTAATTGAAAAATTATATCAAATTCGGAGGAAGTCTAATCTTGACCATTATTTGTATCTTTAAATATATTTAATATTGCAATTGGTTTAATTCAAGTATTTACATATAAGAAATTAGATTTATTAATATTAAGAATTTTTGTAGTATCCAATTACAATGAAAATTTAATATTTGTAATATTTGTACGATAAGTTGAGATATCACAAATGATTTTTGGTAATTTAAACAAATATCGCAAATTTTCCATACTTTCTAATGAAAACTTTCCGAGTGGAAATGTACAAAGAGGAGAAAGTGAAGAAGAAAGACGGAATAAGATAATTGTATAGCCTACCACCAATGATATTTTAATTACCATTCGTCCTTCGCTCAACCAATAACAATTCATTGAAATTTCTCCCCACTCGCTGCCGTAAGGTCAAAGTCAGTTTTCGTTTGTCCGTCACGCGGTGCACACGGTGAAAGTACACGGAAACTTTGATCCACGGTATTTAAAATCCGCGTCTAGCATGAATTTGCATTGCTCTGTATCATTATTAAAATTTTGATTATCGTGTGTATTGTGAATCGCGTGGGTGTTGGTAACCGTGAAATTGTGGAAAATGAAGAAGAAAAACTCGAAGCAGAATGCGTCGAAAACTGTAAGGAGATATCTTTTTCATTTTTTATTCAGGGATTCCCTGGTGACGTTACGTCACCGTGCGTTTGTTCGTTGAACGAATTCTGAAAAATTGATAAAAATTTTCGGGTGAATTTTGTGAAGGCACGATAAATGGCAATTTCGAAGTAGATGTAAAAAATTTCTGTTTTTCGCGTTTGATTTTCTATTAATGATAGATCGAGTATTGGGTTTTTTTTATTATTGTTTCTATAAATGTTGGAATAAAATCATTTAAATGTGAATATTTTCAAAATATATGAAGTAATTTCCAGTTTACGTTATTCACGAGGGATTTGACATTAATTATAAGTTGCATAATGTGCTTTTAGAATAGTTTCGATAATTGTTAAAATAGAATGATTCGTTTTCCGAGTTAAATGATGTAACGCAGAGTTCACGGTAACAGAGAACGTGTTGATATTTTTTTTCGTCCATCTGTACTTACTTCTGTTTGCCTCGAGCGTTTGACCGTACAGAAAACACTTGTTATCCGTTTCTACGAAACCGAAGGACGCCAGAATTATTCTCCGACTTGACGTACTTAGTATTATATTAGATAGAAAACAATTTATTATCTTTATAAACCCAGATCTAACCAAACGCAGAAAAATTAATTGAATTCTCTCTAATTTAATAACGATCGTTAATTAATAATTTTGATATCATTGAATTGGCGAAGAATTTTTAATAATCAAATCTCAACAAATTAATCGCACCTATCAGTTTCTCACGTTCTCATTATTACGTAAAATGATACAGAATCTTGGAAAAAACTGACTCTCCAGAAATTCTTTTAAATCTTCCAAAACAATTACAGAGAATATCAAAATAACACAAAGTGTCTAGTATCTCTCAAAACTTCAAAGAGAACCTGTTCTTCCTCACCTTATACAGGGTGTAACATATCATCGGGTACCTTTTTTCAGAATCCATAGTAAGCACCAAAAGGTGAAAAAAAAACAATAAAGTTAGGTCCAAAAATCACCCCCTATCGAAATACAAGCCTATTTGTAAAAAATTTTTTAAAAATTATATTTCCGAAATAGTACGTCGTCGAGGACCGATTTTAATTGCAAAATAATCGGTAAAGATCAAAGTTTCTAAAAAAATATAACTGTTTCGATTATTACCGTTACGTAGCATGTTTATTTGTTTACAAAAAAAACTTATATCGAATCTCGAGCGAAACATGCGAAAGTTCGTGAAAAGCCGCGAAAACCATAGTTGAAATCGCGCCACCGAAATCACGGGATCTCCAGTTCCCCGGGGAAGACTCCCGTAAATCGGGACGTCGTCCGGAAACGCGGACGACTTTCCCATGCAAACGATGACGGTTCGCAAATCTCCGTCGGCGACGGGAAGCGTGATTGGTTTCCGGTTTCGGGGGTCGATCACTCTTTTTCCGGAGTCGAAATAGATTCGAAAAAGTGTATCGCGCTAGAACGCCGCTAGACGAGATCCTCGAGGCACCTGTTGATCCTTTCTCGTTAAAGTTTGAAGGAAGCGACCTGGACGGGCCTGGACACGCGAGACTACGAGGTGCTGACACGTGGCAAAGAAGAAAGGGGTTATGGGAAAAAAAAAGAAAAGGGAAAAAAACGACACAACGAAAAGTGCGACGTAATTGCCGACGAAAAAGTGACTTTTCCCGCCGCGAAATGAATATACATTAACGTTACAGGGGCGTATTAACCCTTTCACGCGAAACACCTATCAGAGGGGATGATCGCTGATAAGAGGCTTCTGATAGAGAGACTTATATTTTGCCACTCGTCGCTCGGTTTTGTTCGCTTTTGTTTCGCAAATGGCAAGTCGAACGTTGAAGAAAGTTCGTGGATTTTTGTTTCCTCATTTTTGGTATTTTTTTTTTAGGACATATTTTCTAGGGATATTTCGGTGTTTCAAAAGGAGAGTTGAAAGACAATTTTTAAGGGAGGATCGACACACTTTTATTCCCGGAAACTCGATATCGTTCGATATCGTTCGACGGAGGAGTTTCGCGAGGCTCTTTTTTCCGCGAGGAAATATTTGTACGAACAACAGAAAAGTCGTATTTTCCCGGTAATATTCGCGTACGTGTTTTCTCGCGTCCCTGTGTGTCTCTCTCTCGTTTTTTTTTTTCGACTCGTTCGATCGGGAGAAAAAAAAAATATACGACGAAGGGATAAACTGGCTGCAACAAATAACGATTTGCTACCCCGCCGCCCTTCCACCCCCTCGCATCCACTCGCAGCGAACCACCCTTTCGACGTGGTCGAGGTATAAAACGAATTCGAGGGTCGCCGGAGTGATACCGGGCGATTTTATTCGAGAAATATCGATACTTCCGTCGTACTTCGGTAAATATTCTCGAACGGCACTCGACAGCACGATTACAAATTCGTACAACAAACTGGAGGGGCGATAATGACGTCAATACGTATTATCCAAACGACAATCGATACCTCGATTTCCATTACCGTTCGATTACGCACTTCAGAATTCGATAAAACAATCTTGACTTTCGCCGCGGAAAATCTGTTTGCCCTGTAAATCGGGTCGGACACTAGCAAAACGTCCGCCATGGCTACAAGGTGATCGTGGAAGGGTTAGTGGAAAGTGGAAAGTTAACGAGAGTCTCTCCTATCCACGTAAATATTTAACTCAGCCCTTTTTTGTGCATTTCGAAACGATAACATTAATGTTAATTGTAATATATGAGTCGATATGGAGACCATGCGGAAAGTTATCGAGAGTATTCGGTTAGAATCAACCCAGATATCGCGGGCCGAGACACTTGAAATCTGACAAATGTGTACAGGTCGGTCGAGGTGTTATATTTGGACGAGTGAAACAATTTAACGGGGCGCGATTAAAATTATCAAAGCCCTCTCTATTTCTCTCTTTCCCCTCTTTCTATTTCTCTGTCTCTCTCGCTCCCGTTTCATCGAGGCCGGCGACGTTAAAATACAAATGAGGGAGCAACCGAAATCGAAATAATTAACGACAGAAACGCGGAAATGCTGCCTATTAGAATTTCATCGACGAAACACACTCGTTCGGAACATTCGCACACCAACGTCCGTTTAATAATGGCGCATCATTATCCTTTAATGAACCTTATACATTCCTCGATACAAATTTCAACGAGATCGTTAAAAATCCCCGGTTAATCAATGAGAAACCGTTACCGGTCCTGTAGTCGCTGATTTCCGTGTCGAGTGACGTGATACATTGTTCATCGAGATATTTTTAATTAAATGACAGACCACCCCGAAAGCAACCTGTATTGTTGCAGGTGAGATTTATCATATTTTTTTAATGGAACAGTCGGAACATAAATTTCGATCGAAATTCCTGGTGGTCGTGATTTATCCCGTGACATTTAATTTGTATGATATAAAAATACCTCGTTCTACAATTACAGCATCATTTACAACTACTAATAAGTATCCATCTATAATTATTAACACTAGATTTACGGATATTGATTATACATTTACTAAGTGTAAATTAACCATTTACATATGTTTCATTACTTAACTAAAAACCAACGTATATATTTCGAAAATAATATTAAAGTTTTATATATACATATAGTAATCAAATTTTGAATGAGTCAAATTGGCTCGGTCCGTAAATCTATTGTTAATATTATTTAGCTACTTTCGAATCGATAAAAAATCCAGAAAAATTTCACCGTCAACCATATTCGTCCTTCCGTTTACAAAATTTGAAATTAATTATTGTACGAGGAATTTTTTCATCCACAAGGGTCCGTGAACATCTTAAATTTTGTATTTACATCTATCTTCGTCAAGATTAGTCTAAATATACATGATAAACGGTGCCATAATCGGCTGCAGGGTGGTCCCATGAAACCGACGGCGGAATTCGCATGGGACCAACCGGTGGACGTGTTAATTCACGAATCCGGATCCCCGAATGTTCTGACAAGCAGACACGACCACCGGCTACGTGACTGAGATCGCATGATTGTCAGCTGTCCGTACGGAAACGAAACAAAAATATCATTGACATAGATTTCACCGGCAGAAATAGTGCCGGGAGATAAAGCACTCGGGCGCCCAACTCGCCAAGGTACGATCGCCACCGGAAATTTTCCCATCGCGTTTCCTCATCGCTATTATTTCCGTCGTCCCGTCGCCGTGGAAAATCGAGCGAACGTTTTCCGAAGACGGAGGTAATTTTTTTTTCACGAAGAACTTGACCAGTTAAGTATCTTTCAGGACTATGTCCATCATACGAAAATTATGTTACCCATTGATATTTATATGGTAATATTGGTAAAAACCAAGATATATTTGTAAATTTTAATATAAATAATTTTTTATATAAATAAAAGGTCGCTATACTTAACTGGTTAAACTAGAAACGTACTTTCCATGAACTAAGTTTTTATTTTATAAACAAATAAAAATACCACGTAACGGTAATACTTTCGTATAATTAATTTTGTTCGTAATGATTCATCAATGGGGAATTTAATTGGAATGATACATAATTTAGGGGTTTTTATAATCGGTGGAAATCGACGGGGAAAGGTGACAAGTGAATGGAGAGTACGTTAATTAGCAGGTGGAAAATATGGATCGTTTACGAGCGATTCTGACGGAATGTTTCGCCCAACGGGAAGTTATTCAATCGATATGGAAAAATGCGACGAAGTTGACGTATCGTCGGGCTGACGGGATATTTATCCAGTTTGAAATGCGTCACTTTAGAGTGTCGGAAATTGTACTCCATTTCCCTTGAAATGTGACTTAAACGTGTCGCGGATGGTTTCAACGCCCGTTTCTCGCTACTTTTTGAAAAATTCGTGTAGCATTAAAAAAAAAAGAAAAAAAAACGTGGAAAAAAAGACTATGCGTGCAACTCATTCACGGAAATATTCCGAAGTGTGCAACAGTTTTCTCTATTACATTCTTCGGTGTTTCTCCCGAACAAAGGACGCTGGAATTCCATTTCGCTAATTGAACGCCATATTCATTTCCGGTTTAATCTTACAAAATGTTTCTCCCTTTGACATCGCCGGATATTCGGTAAATTAAGTACGCGCTTGTACACCCGCGCGTCATCGTACACCTGTCGCTATGTTATTGTTGAAAAGAGAGAGAGAGAGAGAAAAAAGAAAGAAAATGGAAAACGAAAGAAATAGTTAGCACTTTCCCAGCTATTTTCTCCGGGAAACCTCGCGATCTCATTTTTAAAAGCCTCGTTTTCTCTCGCTGCAACGATGTTTATTTCCCCGTCGTATTATTACGGATTACGTAAGCTTCCGCGATATCATTTCACTGCTATCTAATCGTGAGAAGGACAAAAAGGAAGCAAAAAAAAAAATTTGCACGGAGAACGAGGAAAATCCGCGGCTATGCGATGAGGTGGGGGGTGGAAGTTTAAATTCGACGAGGAGAATAAATTCCGGCCGCAAAGCAGCCAGCACTTTTCAGAAATTAAACGCAAACAAATGTTCTCATCCGTCGACGAAGACTCGGCTGAAAAGGGATCGGTCGGTTTAACCCTTTTGTGGCGAAAATATTACGTTCATCCCTGAAGGGGGTGATTCCTGACCCCGATTCCTTATTTTATTTTTATTTTTTCTCATTAATTTATCATCCCGTTACACCGACGTCGGTGTATATATTTTTCGTGTGTAATGGTATGCCACTTTTAGGGAGTTTTTTACGTGTTCAAGTATAATCGTACAGTCGTTCCACTGATATCTAAACGTTTATGCAAGTAGTCAGTCTCAATAAATAGTGCAGCCGTGGTGCACAAGAATTAAGGCGGCATGTTAAACACAATTATATAGCGGTAACCGGGTAATAGGATTCGGTCACGAAATAATAAATCCCATGGTCATCTGCAATGTAAAATAGTCCCTTCGAAACTGAGACTGCACTTGTTTCCTTCCGTTCCACATTGTCCCGCGGTTAATATTATTAATTAAAATTCAAAGAGTCATTGCGGTGTTGACTAACTGCAAAAATGTTGAATTTTGTCAAAAAATAATTCGTGAAAGTCATCGGTGAAGTCAAATCGACGAAAAACTGGGTATAAGAAAGAAAAATGGCGTATTCAAAATATCTATGTGAGGAGATAAGTAGAATAGGAATACACAGATAAAGAAAATACACAAATTAGCATTCACTTCAAGTGATATCAGAATTCTCCCAAGTACCATTTCTCTTCTACACAATTCAATCGAGTCACCCCTTTAATTACTTTGCACTAAATAACGAATAGCAAACACACAATAGTACTGTCGTTCACAATTAACAGAAATACTAACCCTTTCGTCCCGAATTCCACGCAAAGGTACCGCGAAACATTTCTAATCACCTAAATCAAGAAAAATGTCTCAAAAATAAATTAAAATTGTATTCCCCTATATTTCTTAATACTATTTTACATTTTTATACATATCTATCATCCAGGTATTCTACTCATCCCCCAAATCTTGAATCTCACTCTAAAATAACCCCAACCCTTCTCTTAGATTTAGGGGGAAAAAATACATATTCAAGGACCAAAAGGTTAGACCCAGCAAGCAGAAATATTTTCCACAAAATCGTACGTTTTTCTCGTTCTTTTTGTCTGTTTCCCTCGAGCTAATGCCCAATGATAAAGTAAGAGCAGGGAAAGAAAACTGCAACCGGGGTGAGAGGGGGGGGGGGTGGAATGCGAGAAATTGTCAGCGAGATTTTTTTGGGGTCGGTGCTTCTGTCGCGGATATTTAGAGAAAGCACTGTAGCCCTTCCAGGTAAAAAGGTCGACAACGAGCTCCGTTAAAAATATCACTGGAGACCGGTGTGCTTGTTCCACCTTCCGGCGGTTTGCACGGAGCCAATTACTTTTCGTGGAGCACTAGAAACCTGTATTCCTTCCGACACGTATTTGCGAGGGGGTTTTAGCGTCGCGACGCCACCGAATAACCATTCCCGCAGACTTCCGAATTTAACTCTTTTTTTTTTCCCACCCACCCGGCGACTTTTCTCCTTTCTTTTCGCGCCGCCCTCGAGCAGCCTGTTTTTAGACGGCAGTTTCCCCAGAGGACAATTTAACCCTTTAATATCGTTCTCATTCGTTAAGTGCCGGTTAAAATTAGCCCCCTAGGCACGTCTGGCTAATTGATATTACCCGCGATAGCCGTTCCCCGAGTCGTCGAGCGGTGCGTTTCGACTAACGCATCGCGTGTCACACCGATTTTCCGGGAAATTTTCCGCGAACTTAGCGTCAGGGCGGAGGAAAATTGTTTTTTTTTTGGGGAGCGGTAGTTGGTACTTCAGTATGAATTAGAATGAAAATGATTTCTGAGCAGGATTTACTTATAAGTGCAGAGATAATTTATTCTTTCTTCTTCTTCTTCTTCTTTTTCTTAATAGTCGCATCAACGTCTAGGTTTATTAGCGACTGTGTTCGTATGTTAGATTTCACCTATTAATTTGATGCATGCTAGGAAATTTATTACATTCTTCAGTTTCTTGTTTTGTAACATCCACGATAAGTAAGTTTAATTATATAATTTTATGTTCAGCAAACAACTACATCAAGTGTTTTATAGTACTACAGTGATCCTATTTCGCATTTTTCTTTAATTTCTATTATCTTCAAGCATAATATCTGATTTATATCTAGTGGTATATATGTTCCTAATGTAACGATTTTTATTCTTATTTATAAAAAGGGAACATGGTTTGAGAAATGTCTCTGAAGAGGGTCCAATATGAGGACCGTAACGTAAGACTATTAATTTTTCGATTTAATACTGTTTTCCTCCACGTGGATGGTGAGTAACATTAAAATTTAGTTTTTGTGGTTTTTGATCGCTTAAAAAGGCTAAGTATACTTAATTTATATTAATATAATTTGCGATCGTCAAAATAAAACGGTTAAATATTTATTTTTTGTGTATTAGTTTTATTTGGATTTTGGTTATGTATCTGCATTGTTTATGAAATACTAAGTGCAAATGTGAGAAAATGATATTATTCTGCTATGGGTTTTTTGTATGGTCTATTGTTCGATTTTGCTGATTTTCTAATAGGATACCTTTTTCAAGTTTTTCGTTATTTTACTCGGAACGTGTCCGTTGGGTAAAAATAGAATTGGGTGTACGATATTTGAGTAGTAAGTCTGTAACTTCGAACGCAAAACCTGTGGGGAATCTATATTAAATGTAGAAGTGAGTTCTTTCCAAATTTTTCGACGAAATTAGAATTTTATTTAAAAAGAGATAGAGACTGTCAATCATTAAATATTTCCGTTCAAATGACAGGTTTTTAAATAAGTTACATTGTTTCCTATTGAACACAGGTGATAATTAATTTAGAACATTCGATACATCTTTCTGTTTACGACATTTGTCTTTCTGTCCCAAATTACCTATCATCCATTATACAAATCCGATTTCCTATTTCAAACAATAAAAATAACAACCAAACCCTATATCATCAACCACAGAATTTTGTCAAAGTTCCAAAAACTTTCCCCCAGGAACTTTACTGCTAATCTCATACCCAACTATTACAAAAAACAGAAACCATTCGTTCGTCTATTAACACCTGCAAACCCGCGAGATATACCTGTCGCACGCACACGACACACTCTCACGAGAAACAAGCGTATGTCACGGCACGCGACGTGTTAACGTTCCGCCCAGTTCTCAAGGGACCTCTCATACACGACCGACATCAATCCCCATGAATCGAAGATCCAGTTCGGTCGACTTGGCCGAAGAAACTTTCCTCCAGGAACGTGGTGGCAAACGCGCGAAAGAAAAAAAAAGAACAGAAAAAAAAAAGAGAAAAACTACTCACCCCAGCGTAGTCATGGTGACGATGGTGTACCAGAAGGCGGCCGGTATCGACGTGAAGTTCGTCCCGTCGACGTTCTTCTCCGCGTAGAACATCACCGTGGCGAATATGATGATCGCCATCGCCAGCGAGAAGACCAGGAACCCGAGCTCGGAGGCGCACGACTTTAACGTGTACCCAAGGATCCTCAGACCCTGGCTATGCCTGGAGAACTTGAAGATCCGGAACACACGGAAGACGCGCAACGTGACGAACGCACCGGACACGTCGTCGTTATCGGTGATAGCCAGACCGATATAGTACGGCAATATGGCGACCACGTCGATGATCGACATCACCGATCGCGCGAACTTACAACGGCTAGGCGCCGCGAACAACCTAAGCAGATACTCCGCGGTGAATATCATCACGCACGCGGTGTCCAGGCAGAAGAACACGATCTTGTAACGTTCACCGCACGACAGGGTGCCGGCGCGACCCGGACGATTGCCACACGGCACCGTCTCCACGACGTTCGCCAGCACGCTGACGGCGATGAAGAACCCGGTCACGTAGTAGAACACCAACGCCGCGGTCGAGATATGAGGATTCTGGAAAGCCCGCCACATCGTCTGCCGGATGTCCGGCAGCTGCTGAAGATTCTGATCCCCGTTCTCGCTTAGCTTATCGTCCATCAGTCGTTCGGCGTTCTCGCGTTTACGATCGCGATAGTCCTCGTAGCAACAGTCGCCGATCACGTCCGGTAGGATGCCGAAGAAGGCCAGCTCCTCGTCGTAGCTCGTCAGGCATTCGTGCTTCGGATAGTGAAGCTTGCCGGTACGATAGTAGTTGAGGATGTGACGAAAGATGTCCGGGTCACGGTCGAAGAAGTACTCCTTGCTCTCCTCGTCGTAGAAGAACTCG
This sequence comes from Mimumesa dahlbomi, assembly GCA_917499265.3. Taxonomy (NCBI): domain Eukaryota; kingdom Metazoa; phylum Arthropoda; class Insecta; order Hymenoptera; family Crabronidae; genus Mimumesa; species Mimumesa dahlbomi. The sequence goes on along the minus strand of OU824122.1, from coordinate 6,408,736 downwards.
CGCTCGTTCGAGCCGAGCAGAGTGTCCGGGTACTTCTCCAGGGTGTTCCGCCAGGTCTCGAAGCGACGGCCGCTGACGTTGATCAGGAGCTTCTCGTCGTCGGCCTTGCGTCGATCCTTCGGGATCGGCGGCGGTGGCAGGGGATGCGTGGCGATCGGAACCCAACCGATCGCCGCGGCACGGGCGAACGGTAGCCACGCTGCCACCGAGGCCATGATTCAGAGACCTAGTGCTGCGGGCGGTCGAACGGACTGGAAGTATCGTTCTTGGTCGCTGTTCGTTCTCTTTTAGTCACCTGTCAACATTGGTGGACCTGGTAGACTTTATCTCAGCGTTTGGATAGTTTCTATACACCCCAAGATCACCCAGTTTCGTAGCTCAGGATGATAACGCTTGGGTCTGATAGAGACGAGACGATAACGGTGTGAAAGTTGACTGTTTCAGGATTCGACAGTTACTTTTCTAGGATTTGACGGTAATTTTCTATCTTATCCTTCGCGGGCTGGATCCGAATCCTACGGGATACAGGAGTATGTTTAACAGTTATCTCGTAATCTTGAACGTCTGCTCCCCTCATCTGTTGATCAAGCCACCCAGTTACCCCGTGCGAACACCTCGAGTCCCGGAATCCCGGTGTGAAAAAAAAATCGCTTCCACCTGGAACCGGTGATCCAGGTCGATGAGATCGAACCTGCGAGTCTCCAGGGGCCCCCCTGGGACGAAATCTGTTTAACGGAACTCACGGCGGCCGTGGCTTGTCGCCATTCGTCGTTTCCCCGGTCTATTAGCTGATCGTACGCCAGCAACGTGTCGACGACGACGACGACCACGTCGACGTCGACGATCCAGCGATCCTATGATCGAGCACCGCCAAGTCCGTCATCGTATCTCTGCATACCCTTGTTGTGGTGATTGTTTTTTATTTCTCTATTCGTTCCTCTCTCTCTCACACTCTCCCTCTTTTCTTGTTTGCCCTGTCCCCAGTTTTCGTTTGTCCCCGTTTCTCTAGAATCCTATAACTTTTATTATTTCCTACCGTCTACCCGCGAGATTCAGGGCTGAGTATTACGAGGAACGACTCGAACACACGCGCCAATCGCGTCCTGGCAGCGTGCCTTCCACCATCATCGATACGCTCTTGCCTCTCGTTTTGCCAGCGAGTGATCGGTGTCCGACGATCGCACCTGTTCCACACCAGCCACGGCCCGTTTCCGTTTCCCGTTCGTCACGCAGCTCGTTCACGGAAGAACCCGGACTTGCTTCCAGGTCAGACTCGAGGCATCCGTTGTCCTCTCTGCTACATTGTTGAACCCCACTGCGTGCGTGTGCGTCTGCTACCAGGGTGGTGGGTGGTCCTTGTTTACCCGCGGCACGTCGTCGGTTTCGGATACCCTGGTGCGGGATGCATTCTCGTACCGAGCGACATTCCATTCACACCTTGGACCAACTCACGGAACACGGACGCCTATCGCTGGCATCGCTCTACCGTGTAACACCGCCGGATAAAAAAGGGATTTTAACACATTCTAACCGGCGACTAAGACAGATTTCCTAGTATCCTCGTGGACCAACTCCTCCTGCCCCCCGGAACGTGATCTACGACGACCAGGGTAAACTTAGCACAAGTACATATCTCCCGAGACCATTCCCAAATCTCCCGGTCAACGTGCGCCGACCCCACTGATAGAGGCTAGTCGACACCGAGAAGAAGAATCCTGATAATCCCCTTGATTTCTCTTTTGTGTTCTCGTATATACTATGTGTCTCTTGTGTATATATGTGTTTCTCGGTTTCTCAGTTTACTCACACGACACCACGTTGACACGTCAAAACCAAATGAGAATCCCTCGCACCGGTAGCCAACCCGTTTCCTCGCATGCGTCGCCCTCGTGGGCAGCTAAAGGGCACTTTTTGCGTTCACGAACCTCTTCGGATTTCACCCCCTTTAACCCCGTAATATCTCTGGTTTGACCGGTCACACCACCAGTTCCCTCTCACTCTTTCTTCCCTCGCATCCCTTGGTCACAGGTTTCTCGCAGAATCGGAGCGTCGGGACGCCCGCACCCGCTGACTCGCGACTGAGCCCCGCTCGATGGTGCCCGGCGCCTCCGGAAGCGTGCCCGAGCCCAGTCCGGCAGGGCCCTCGGTGTGGAGTGGCAACGCATGCGTGTGCGGGTGGAGTTTGCGGGGCCACGTGCGCGCAGGGCCGTGACTAGCCGCGGGGGCGACGGGTCCTCGGCCGAAGGTCGGGGGAATAGGGAAATTGGAAATGGAAAATGGGGTGGGGAATACTTGCCCTTGTCTAGTTGGAAAAAATGTGAAGAAAATGGATGGTTTTGAGTAGATGAAATTGTTGAATTTTATAAAATTCGGTATGGGATATTTGGCCAGGTTTTTAGTTTTACTAATTTTTGGTTTAGGGATGAAGAAATTTGAAAATTGAAGAATTGTTGTATTGAATATAACAAAAACAGATATTTTTGACTATTTGAAATTGGGGAATTTGTAGAATTCTGCTTGGGAGATCCAGCAAGATTTACTGTATTACTAATTTTTGGTTTAAAGATGAAAAAGTTGGAAAATTGAAGAATTTGGCTGATTCTTCTATAAAAATACCACAAAAAAAGATATTTCTAACCAATTAAAATTGTTAAATATTTTAAAATCCCTGCTGACAGATTCTGCGAGGTTTCCAGTGTTCCTAATTTCTGCTTTAAATATAAAGAAATTGGACATTTGAAAAATTTCTCTTATTCTTCTGAAAAATACAACAAAAACGAACATCTTTGACAATTTGAAATTGTTGAATTTTACTAATTTAGGATCACTAATTTCTGCCAAAGATAAAGAAGTTTGATAATTAAAAAAATAGAATCAGAATGATTTGTGTTCCGTTTTCTGGTAATATCGTTTCCCAGCTTGTTTTGGATTTTTGTTTTGATCCTCGGGTAGGTGTGTACGTGTGTGTATGTGTGGAGTGTGTTTATTGACGCGATATAAGTGTCGGGAGTGGTGAGAGTACAGGGCAATCACGTTTCCAATTTGGCATACTGACAATGGCAGTATGAAGCTACTTCTAATGAAGAATAGCCAATTAGGAGTTCTAAATGCACGCGACGGGTGAAAGGACACTTTTGGAGAACGGCGGATCTGAATGGAAGGATTCATTTCGCCCGGGGGGGAAATTGCCGCTGGTTTTCGGGTGTTTTAAGATTTTCATTCTTCGCCAGACGAGTCGAGTGCGTGAGTGACAATCTACCGGCACGAAATAAAAAAAGTCTAACGCGACAGAGATTGACACTTTCTTCACTTTTACTGGAAACTGTAAACTTGTTATCTAATAGGGCAAGGTAAAACTTGGGCGACATGGGGTTCCATTTACGTCATCGGTGCGACGAGTACTCTCCAACCTGACGATATAAAAATAAGTAAACTCACATAGACTCTTTTCTGTTTGAATATAATGAAAATATTCGAAATTTCTTAAATAAATTGTAACACCTATATCATCAAAATTTATTTGAGAAAATATATGAACCATTTGGCAGTCAATTAAAGACACCCATTGACAAATTAAATGACTAATATTACCAACAATTTATCAATGAATAAGAAACAAGTATCACATATCACAGATTTTTCAAAATCTGTCAAATAAAACCCATGTGTTTCTTATAACTTTATCAATTCAAATTTCATATAAACTTGAAACGTGGTCCAAGTGGACGCTAACTAACTTTCTCTAATCAGTACATCCCTCTTCCGTCACGGTATCAAAAATTCGTGAACCGCCAATCCAAAAGCTCCCCCCTCCCCTCCCAGCGTACGGCCCTGAAAGAGACACGGGTGCTCCGCGCCTGCGTCGGCGTCCCCACCCCCCGGACGCCCGACGACGCTCGGCGCCGCGACGCAGCACCGGTCACCTAGCCAAGGTCCAAATTGATTTTTACGCCGCGGCGGTGGCGACGCGCGACGGCGTCCCGACGCGACCGTTGCCCGGGCAACCCCCGACGTGACGTCAGACCCCCCACCGTCGACGACACGGCGAGAGAGTCGGGGAGAGGGAGAGACTGACTCCGCGGAGAGAGCTTTTTTCGTTTTCTGGAAGATGGATGTCTATTTGTCTATTCGGGAGTCGGATCTTTCGGAGATATGGATTTTTTTCATCCGTCCGCGGACTCGCTGGCGGATTGGATTTTTTTGGGGTTGAGTCGGGTTAACGAGGGATTTTTGAAAATCTTTTTTTTTTCGGAGGAGACATTTTGGGGATGATGAGACGGGAAAATAAATCGTGAAGTGCTAATTTTGTGTAATAGGGACCCTGATATTAATATTATTGGAAAGATTGAGTAGGTGATATGATTTATTTTTAGTAAATTTAATTAATTCTTTTTTGTGACACTTTTGGGCGGTTTATGTATTTCTTGGTTTGAATAAATAATTCGTAAAAAACATTTAGTTACACATTTTTTTAGGTTTGCTTTTGAATTTTTGTTGAAAAAGGTCCAACGAATGCGATTGATCCATTAGGTAATCATTCTATTTTCAATCTTTATGGTTTCTATTACACCGACATGATATTTGATCACTAATATTGCCACTCACAAAGATCATTAAAATTATCCCAAATTATCTTGTTACATCCAATCAATTAATTTCCTACCACATCATTTATTTTAAAAATTAATTAAAAATACGTAGAGAAAATACACTAAAAAGTCCATTTTGCCGTTGCAAAATTCACAAACCCTTCCTGCGACAGATTTCAGTGGTAGTGCCATGAAAAAAAAAATCTGTATTAACTAAATACGGGCGCAGAATCCCCTAACTTTATTCTCCCCCATTTTCCGTTTGCTCTAAAAGCCTAGTGTTCTCGGGCAGATTACATTGCTCTATCCGCGGAGAAACGCGGACTCGGTGTCTTGTTGCCCCGGCCAATTATGTTCCACGTCCGTTCCGGGCGTTTAAAGTCCCTATTCCCTCCCTTCGCCCCGTTCCATCCCTTTAGCCGGTTCTTGCACCCTTTCAACTGTCCGTCTCGCGGCCGCGTTTCTTTCGCGTTACAAGAAACCGCCCCCTAATACCCTTTTTGTTCATTGTTCTGGCGGGGCTTTAGACACTCTTTTTTTACCGCGGTCCGTTTGATTTCATTTTTATGTAATTCGTTTTTTTTGTGGGGAACAACGGGTGAGAATTATTATTTTTCTTTTTGGGACAGAAACGTGTGAATCTGTTGGTAGATAAGGGATGGACTTTTATGTTGCTGATAGATATGTGTTGAATTAATTAATGGAAAAGGGGAAGCGTAATTAGTGTTATGGTATTTAATTAAATTTTTAAATCAAATCACTTTTTTGTATATAATGTTTTTCTTAAAAGAGTAACAGAATCTTTTGCCGTAATTTCAGCAATATTTTACCTATCCCATTATTATATAAAACAATTAATACAGTATTCCAATTATTCAAACTTTATTAATGTAAATCTCTGTATTTTAAAATCCCATCGTTAAAATTCCATTTTCGTTCGGCAGATTTATTTTTCACGACCCTTTCGCTCGACAAGTACACCCTTCACCCTGAAAGAAACGTCTTTCGACAACACAAACCTGTCTATCTCCCATCGTAATTTTCTACCACAATCAGAAGTCCGTGTGAATATTAAAAAAAAAATCTCAATTCCATTTCGGCCACAGAATTTCCACTCCAATTTTATCAGCTTACAAATGACTCCGTGAAAAACAACCCGATGCCACTCGGTTTCATTTTCCATACGCTTTATATTTTTAATTCAGCTCGCTCTACCTACGGCCCCGCTGTCGCAACGATATCTCGGACGAAATTATTAGTTTTATTTTGCAGATGGAGTTTCGTACAGCGTTTCACTTTTCGTTTCCGCCCGGCGAGTCCCGGGAACTTGTCAGTTTCTGCTGTTTCCATTTGAAAACCACCTTTACCACGTTCCCGTTCGTTATTACCGGTCTCGACCTTTAATCTTCCGTCCGTCTTTTCCTTTTCTACCTTCCGGAAGTCTTTGTGTCTGAAATTTCCGTCGTGCCCGGTCCTTTGTCTCTTCGGGCTTCGTTACTGGCCGCATTTACAATACTTCTCTCGTACTCGCGGTTTCGTTTTATTTTTTTTCTTCCCCCTCCGTGTCCTTGCAGCTTCTTCCGCCCCGCGTCGAATCTTCGAAAATAACGTTCGACATTTTCCCACCCCGTCGGTGACGTACGTTCCGTAATTGGGGTACGGAATTTATTTACAGAATTGGGATATTTGGTGAAATAAAATATTTTGTTAATCAAAATGTTCCTGCGTTTAAATCCAATGGATGATTTTTATATGGGAAATTTCCTTGTTACACAATTGATTTTTGTTTTAAGGGAAAAAAATTTTGGATTACTTTACAAGAAATTGTCACGGTGGGTTTATAGGTATTATAATTGAAGATATTAGAAGAAGCACAGTGTTTCCTAGATGTCCATCCCCTCCGTGTCATTAGTAATTGGGGTGACCACAGAATTTATTTAGAAGACCGGGATATTTATTCAAATAAAATATTTTATTAATAAAAATGTACCTGTGTTAAAATTCAAATGATAATTTTTACGTGGGAAATTTCCTTGTTACACAATCGATTTTTGTTTTAAGGGGAAAAAAGTTGTGATTACGTTACAAGAAATTGTCCCGTTGGCTTTATAGGTATTATAATTGAAGATATTAGAAGAAGCACAGTGTTTTCTAGATTTCTACCTAACGCTAATTTGAAGAAACTTGAACATGATCCGAGGAGAAGCGTGTCTAGCTAATGAACGCAACCTCAAAACACGAGTGTCTCCTCCAAGAGGAATGCTCGCTGTAGTGTTCCTCCTTATTTCTGAGACAAAGCCCGTTTAATTCCGCCATCGAACTAAATTACCCATTTTTTCTACCCTAAAACGCAACAAACCCGAATTAAATCGACACTCCAACGAAAATGATACAAATAGGAAACGAACGATAGATTAATTGTCACTTTTCCTCGCGCAAAAAGAAAAATCAAAATTCTTTAAAGAACACGTTCTTAGACCGCGGCGTGTAATTAGTGGATACAGAGGAATTCTCGTTAATTAAGACCCTTCTTCCGGGGAAATGAAAAATGGTTCTTTCTGTTCGAATTACGATATTCATAATCCACCGGAAGTAGGTTAATTTCCGAATAAAAGGGAAATCTGGGAAACGGCGGATTTCGGGAACGCCCGCTAATTGATTCCGTCTAATTAGAATGTATCCCCCAGAAAAAAAATGAAATTGACGAACAGAGATCTTACGGGATCTCGAGATTTTCCTTTTTGCGAAACAAAAGAATAATCTCTCGGTCTGTAACGAGAAGCTTAGACAACCAGGGGGATGCAATTACGGGACAGTTGTTACCTTCGACACAGCTTTCACCTTATCGCCGACGGATGATTCCGGGTACTTAATTTCTGTTGATCTTCCCGGATCGGGGATCCATGGATCTCAAAGCGAACGAGTTCTGTCGGACAACCTGGAAAAGCTCGCCGCCGTTTCCCACCTACCGCGGAGCTCTTAATCGGATTCCAACTTCCCTTATCTCGTAAGAAACAACAATCTTCTTTCGGAATCGGAAAATCGACCGCGGAAAAGCTCCGCGTCGAAGAAGAAAACCTGGGCTAATTAAAAGGAAAATCTGATCAGGGAGGGGGAAGGGGAGGTAGAAGTGATTTAGGGTTAATGATAGTGAGATTTTGGGGGTGGAAAATATTTTTGAAATTATTAGTTTATATGTTTTTTGTTCGGCGGGAGGTTTCTTTTTTTTAATGGGTTTCTGCTGATTTGCATGGATGTCGTGGAAATGAATATTTTGTAGAAATTTGAGTCGTAGAGTGTGTACTCTGTTTGGTTTAGGAAAATGAGGGTTTACCCAGTTAAAGAACGGAGTTTTTAGTACTGATATTTACAGTAGCGTAAATTGTTGAGTTATTTTATATTTGAGTGTCAGCGTATTTGATTGAGACATAACTTTTGATATTTCAAATTAATTTCATTATCTATTTTTCATAATAGATGATTTTCTTTAGAAACTCATGAAATTAATTCCATCGCCTAATATAAATTGTTGAAATAATGCTATTCGAACGCCTATAAGGATTGAAGTGATTCATATTTGCATCCAACAGTGTATATCTGATAATTGATAACAAAAAAAAATTCACACACAGTTTATCAATTTTCTTCGTTTCATGTTTTTCATATGTAGATAATTATAATTTTGGAGAACAGTTTGTAACACTTTATTTAGCTCACCCGGTATACAAAATGTAACTGGACATCGGGGACCATTTTTAGGATCGATTGAAACTATCGAAAGATGAAAAAAAGTTCGATATATGTTGGCCCGTAAACAACCCTTTTTTAAGATGACATGATAACGAGTTTTTGAAAAATTGTTCCTCCGAAATGGTAGATCGTAGAAAGTTGACTCTTTTTTTAATATAACTAGAAAAGATGAAAGTTTGATTAGAAAATCTGAACGATGAGAATCCCATAAACATGAGACCGAAAAATCATCCTTTTTCGAGTTTTTTGAAAAATTGTAACCCCAACCTTGGTTTGCCCTGAAAAACTAATTTTGTTTTTAATATTATTAAATAGGATGGAAGTTTATTTAAAAAATATGAATATCCCATGAAATACTGCGTAAAAAATCGCTCCAGTTCTCTTGGAATCGTTAAACAACCTAATTATAATAAATAATGCTCAACTGTAATCTTCGCAGCGCTCATTATTTTTAAAACTCATTTTCTCCCGGCAATATTAAAAAATAAAACAGGTTTCTATGACCATTATTTTGAAGATCTATTTTTTCCAAAAAACTGACACCCACTTTAACGCGGGACGAAGACGGATTTACTTTTTTTCTTTTTAATATGGACTTCGAATAATTCCGAAGTAAGTAGAAAGACTTACCACTAGTCGCTCTAATTATTCGCGCCAAGAATATTACGTATTTTCGCGATAGAGACCCGGGGCGTTAATTGAAAAGTTCCACGCGCCGAAATTAAAGAAACTCTTGAAGCGGTCGCTTGCAGAAACAGAAAAAGACGCTTAGCGAGCGAGCATGCCTTTTCAAAGCAGTTTCTTTCCCGCAGCAGAATGTCTCATTGAAAAAAAAAAGAAAGAAAAACCTGAATCGCCGAGCTTCGCTATGTATATTTCGTCCAGTTTTTTTTTTCTTACTTGGTAATTATTCGTGAAAGTCATTTCGTGCACCGAAATAGTGAGCTTCGGGGCTTCTTATTAAAAGGTTAAAGATGCATATTTGTTTTCGGGTCATTTTGTACACTTGCCGCGGAAAATTTCGGTTTTTCGTTGATTTTCAGTTTCATTCGGTTCCTCCATTCGTGTCACTCGAAAAAAGCGGTCCTCTTATAAGATTTATAATATGGACCGTTTATTTTGAAAGTAGTGTAAGTCCAATTTTTTAAAGAAATGAGATATCACGTTATTTCTACTAAATTTAGTATTAACTTTTTATTTATAAAGAGAAAAAAGACACAAAAAATATGGACTTATACTACTTTCAAAATAAGCGGTCCATATTTCTTATCCACGAAAAAGAAACCAATTCTTAAATTTCCCATCCAAATATTTCTTCCGCAAAAAAATAAAACAAATTCTTAAATTTACAGCCCAAATTATTCTTTCCAAGGCACAGAACGAATCGCGGTTATCTATTTCACCGAAGGGTTAAGGGTTCCAGCTGGAAGGGTTAATTCATGCCCTTCGAAGCGCTACATCCCTTTCTGGCTCGTTTTCAAGGGACATTTCGCAGTTCCACGCGAAAACGAGTGATCTTCATCATTATTCACGATCGCTGTTTCGTTTTTTTTTCGCGGAGAAGAAGCGGCGTAACTTTTGATGGAACCGCGCCGTTACATCGAGCGACTTTGGTCGAACGAGCTTGAAATTATCCGCCAGGAGGGCGTGAAATTAATCCTGGAGATTGTCCCGGACCTATTTTTTTTTTCACGACGACGTGATTTCCTTCGCGACGGCTATAGTAACGGCCGTAGTTTCGCCGCGTGCGGAATACTTTCCGCAGGATATACGTATACGTGTATTAACGGTGTTCACTGCGGCGAACTTCGATCGCTTTTTTAAAAAGTTGGGGGATTCGGTGTGAAAATTTTATCGGGAGAAATTGGAGAACGTTCGCATGCTTATGTGATAGTGGATTAAGGATTTTTGTATTTTTTTTTTTATGTGAGACGTAATTCTTCTGGTGGAGGACCGTATGAGGTTAATGGAATAGAGACTAATTTTATGGTTATTTTAGTGATTATGTTAGGAAATTCCTTATTTGGCCCTTTAAAGATCAATAAACTCAAATACATTAAAATATTGTTATATTATTGAATATTGTTGAAAAATTAAGATTCCTATATTAGACCCTACTTAGGAAATTTGTTTCAAACACGCTTCCCTTCTTAATTAAACCCAGTACTTAATTATCAGGGATTTTAGTGATTATGTTGAGAAATGACAAATTACGCGATGGACTGATTCATTTTTAACTCTCCGAGAAACGGAAGTATTAAAATCTTAGATTTAATAGATAAATTCTTAAATATACCATCCAAAAATTTTCGAAATTAATAAAAAATGTATAAAAAGTAGGAAAACGGACGTACCAAAATATAAAATGTGTGAAATGGTATTGATCAATGTTTTCAACGTATTCCAGGCAAATATACTGAATTATTTATTTGAAAATTAATTAAAAGTAGGTAAGTCGGGAAGATTAATTACTTCGTAAAGTCACTTTTTATAAAACACGATATAATCTGTCTGAAAGCATCTGTGACACTAAAAGGCGCGTCAACATCAAATGTACCATTTTTTTCCGAAATTTTTGCTAAAATAATCATGACAGGAAATAGAATTTCTCGTGATAAATGATACCGCATTGCACGAGTAATTTTATAGAAAATATGACTGGACACGGTTTTATTCATAAATACATAGGCCGATAAAAATTTTAATACTACACATACTATAGTGTGTTGAAAATAATCGCTTATTTAAAATGAATTATTTTCATCGTTCGCGATATCCGATAGTTATTTACTATTTTATTTATTACTAGTTATTTTTATCCAGAATATTTTTCCTATACGTATGGAACACCGAGAACTTTCCAATAACATTTGACGAACCGTAAATTCGCCGCAGCTTAGAATCTAAAAGCAGGCAGCTCGCTTTACCGTTTTACTTAAACTTTCATCGCGACTTTCGACGTGGCTTTTAATTTTATCTGCCCGCTGACAGTCGCTTTTCTGCACGATCCTCGGGGCTTGCACGATTCGATAAACATCAGCCGGGAAATTGAATGAGTCCCGCGAACTCGAAACCCGTGACGTAACATTCCGAAACACCTAAGGACGGTGTTCCGCGTGGAAACCGAAATAAAATCGATTTCCGAGCAAAACACCGCGGACGAGGGTGAAATTTATTGCCCCCGTGTCTCTCGGCGAAAGGGCTGTCGTTACGGTGCTCCAGGAGTCAGCAAAAAGGAAAACCAGCCATGGGGGATGGTCCAAAAAAAAAAGAATGTCGAAGAGAAATTCGCGAGCGAACTTTCGTTCGGTGATTCGAAATAAAAAGGGTTAATTAATTAATAAAAGTTGACGAACCTAACTGAGTCGTGGTGTTAGTACATTCTGGGTTTTGAATTTTTGGCGGAGGTATTTTCTAAGTAGAATGTTGTATGTGTGTGAATTTTCGCGCTAGCGAATTTCTGAACTTTGAACTCCGTACGCGAGGAAACTTTCTACGCCCCGTATTCTTAGGGCTTTGAATTTTCAAAAAGAGAATTTTCACGCGCGTGGAAATTTCCTCTTGTATTTTCTACGCATTAAAATTTCCGCGCCAATAAATAGCTGAGCTTTGAATTTTCCACGCGTGAAAATTTCAGCGTCGCGAATTTTCTGCGAATTAACTTTCCATCGAGAAAAATTAATGGGAAAATGTTGAATCACGTAAATAAATGTATAAGTATCAATTAAACATAAAAAGCGTAGTGTTGAATACTCAATAATTATGAATTTCCATTTTTTCAGTTTACCTAATCATTATATTTATTTTTATTTTCCAGACGGTTCCATTAAAAAATCTTGAACCCCGTAAATCCGTGTCAAGTGAAACCATCGCCCAAACGGTGAGTAATTAATTAAAACAATTCCACAATCGATAGAATTCTCCTGCCATGTGATTTCTAGGGAATAACAAGACCACGTGATTCAAATTGTACATAAAGACGATTTTTATTTTTAAATATTTCTTGGACACCGATACTTTTGTTGCGTTTTTACCAGCTTCACTGTCTGTAAATCGCCGTAGGCGTGATCTATGCCTTAACATTAGTCGATCATTCATCGCTAGATCCACACAACGAGCCTCGCAAGAGATCCTCGAGGACTATTTTTTTTTTCTTTTGTTCTTTTCTCGAAATCGATCGAGAATCGCCTCGATTCTCGCTCCATTCTCTCTCTCTCTCTTTCTCTCTTTCTCTCTCTCTCGCTTACTGTTATTACACGAATAAATATAAAAAGCAGATCCACGGTGAAATCTTCGCTCGAATCCATCGTAATTCTCGATCACGTATATTTTATATATATATTTATATGTATATATATGTATATCGTAGTGAATGTTAACCTTCATACGCTCGTCTTGTCAAATGACGATTAAAGGACCGGGTGATGATTTTTCACCATTTACAATATAAATATAAAAATGAAGTCATCATACCTTTTTATATAAAGAAAATCATTCTTATCGTAAGTTTCTAAATACTTAAAAGAATTATTTTCTCTAAATCGAGTGGTAAACAGAATTCGAATGATTGCACAATCTCAATGATTATAATATATTGTTCCATGTGTTAGTGACATATTTATATTTCCTCAAAATGACTCTTCGAACCCTAGAAATATTTTCCCAGCTTTTCCAAAAACTCGAACTCGTCAGAAATGACTCAAAGACCCTATGAAGGTTAACGAATTGTTATTTTCGCAACGAAATTACACTCTTTCCCTCTCTCTCGTTCTCTCCTCCCCCACTTTTCGGGGATCGATGACTCGTCGATGTCAATATCGGACGCTCGATTGCACGGACGCTAATTACTCGTTAAAGAGTAACTAACTCCGACTCGTCGTTAGTCGCTGATAATTAAAAGTTTGATATCCAGAAAAATTCGATAGGAATCACTTGAAATTCTGAATCGCGTAGTAATAAATAGAAATTAGCCGTCGATCGAGTGTTTAATTATTTTCTACGTTCGGAATTCGCGCGCCGACACTTCCGTCATCGAACTAGGCAATTAGAAATTAATCGAGTTGCTCGAAATCATTCTCTCGGAATTAAGAGCCACGTTTAATACGCCTATCGTATATATATATAATATCTGTACAATGGTACGTCACGGGGGATCGTTTTTACTACGGATAAATAAATCGATAAAAAAAAGAGGAAAATCTTGACAGAGACACTTAATATTATCTATAGACCTTTTTATAAAACAAAATTGATAAAAACATAATTTATTTAAAACATTAATTTTAGAAATTAGAGTCATTTTTTAACACTAGATTTACGGATATTGATTATATACCTACTTTTACTGAAGTGTACTTTACTAATATACTAATATAATTTACTAAGTGTAAATTAACATTTACATATGTTTCATTACATAACTAAAAACCAACGTATGTATTTCAAAAATAATATTAAAATTTTTATCTTAATATATAGTAATCAAATTTTGAATGAGTCAAATTGACTCCGTCCGTAAATCAAGTGTTAAAATGCAAGATTATTTTTTGTGACAAAGTAAAATCTCGATGCAAAAAAAAACACCGAGGTTTCTTTTGATTATTCGTTGCGATTTCAACCGAGACACTAATTAAATGAAAAACAAACAAAATTAGAAAAAAACGATCGTCCCGTGACTTCTTCGCGGCCCCCTAAATACATTATGGCCACGGCGGAATTAGCGGTAATTATATATACACACCGAGAAGCGAAGTTATACAGTAACGCGTGTCCCGATATTTTCACGGGCCGCGTTAAATTAGCGCGTATTTTCTTTGTGCATTCACAGGTAAATTGACGATCCGATCGCTGCTCTCCCGTTTGGCTTGATCCGCGTTTCACACGCCGCAATTAGTCTCATCGAACGGCTTGATTATGTACAAATTAGCGACGGTCCCGTCGCAATACATCGACATGTTCGATGTACGTGTGACGGGGGACAGAAACGGCTCGAACTCGACGGAAATTAAAGAATTCTTTTCCGTTGAATCGTTTATCCGAAAATTATTCGATGATCGATCAAGTGATCGATAAATAATTGGTTCGAAAAAATTGATGTGAATTGTTGAATGAAATTTAATTAATTAGTTATATGTAAGGAAAGTGATTTTATCAGGGTATCCCTCAGAGTTCTGAATATATATTCGTTCGATTATTAATAATAATGAATGATTCAGTAAACGATCGAATCAGTTTATCGTACATTTTGAAATTTTAATGTGAATTAAGTTCTGCGGTTGCGCATCAAAATTTCAGCGGATCCGCTTTAATTAATCTGATCGGAGAAATACATATTTTACACCGGGTGTTAGACGGTCCCTCGATAAGTTTCCACTTCCTGAAATTCGTACCTGTACCACTATAGAACAGTTATGTCAAATTTATTTTAATCATAAAAAATTATCACCTGTTCCCAATAAGAAATTGCAAAAAAAATCTAAAAAAACCTTCTATTATGGTACTCTCTCTGTCCCATAAGAATTAATAGTTTTCGTTTCCTGGTCGCAACTTATTAAAGTATATGGCTCAATTTCAATATTTTTTTTCTTATGACTATAACATTTATTGAAAGTAAACTACTCTTAAATACTATCATTTTTGTCAAAAAATTAATTTTAAAAAAACATATCCAGTAATATGAGACAAGAAAAAAGGAGAACACTATCAAGTATTATGGGACAGAGGGAGTAACAATTTTTTTGTCGGATTTTAAGCCACCGAAAAAATGTTAAAAAATTTCAAAGTACACCCCGCGCATTGCTTGACCGTAACTACTGGCGATGTTTCTATTTTTCGCCGGAAGTCACGTGGAATTAACACAGCGAAGTCGGCCGCGTATTTTTGTTCGAGCCATTTTCGTCCACTCGTCGAAAAAGTCCGCGCGGAAAAAAGCAGTCTCGTTTTTTTATACGATTTTACAAAAATTCCCTCGCCTGGTGCTTCGAATTTCTCCCCCATTCGAGCACAACACGCATATAAATCCTCCATTCGACGCCCCGTAGAATCGCACACACACACTCTCGCACACAATCCGTCGATGGAAACTCGCACGCGTTTCCGGTTGCGGAAAACGTCGCGTTTTTCAAGAAACCGTCGAAGTTTCGACGGCGCGAAACATTTCCATCGAGTTCGCACGCATCGGAAAGCTTAGAATCTACTCGAACGGTACAGATTCGATGGGTAATTTAGAGGAGTGATTGTTTCACGGTACTTTTGAGCGGGCAGAAATGTCCGGGCGTTGACGAATTTTTTTCCGAAGCGCTGAATTTTAATTATTCGCCACCGTCGAAACCGTCAAAACGACGGAACTCACTGACGCAGTGTATTCAGACGGGCGGTGGTATTTCTTGGCGTAAAAAATTGCGATTATACTAATTACATTAATTGTCTATCGTTTCGATGGACACGTTGGAAATGTGGGTGGAATAATATGCGAAAAAAAGATTGGATTTATTTCAGTGATTTTATATTTCCATCGGGTCGATCGTGATTTTTTTTTTATCTACGTTCTACTTCCGTTAGGATGGTGCGTTCGTTATTAGATCGCTATTTAGAATGAGATATTTTAATGAACCGTGATGAGGGTGTATTGTTTAATATTTAAAAAAAAGAGAGATAAGAAAAGAGAAATCAAGATAACGTCTCGCGACCGGCTGGATTTCTGTTTTTTTTTATCGTTAAATAGGGGAGTCGCTGGAATGATGACAAGTGTTATCACTTAATTAGATAAAGCGCAAAATTACTCTAGGAAACTTTTTTCTAATAGTTAAAAGTCCCTTCGTTCCTATACAATTCTGTTAATCGCTATTAATACAACACGTTTTAGACGTTTCTCATCTTCATATTTATATATACCTCATATTCGTATAGATTTATGTATATTTATACCTTTATTCGCACATATGTCTCTCTCTATATATATATGCCTTTACGTTCGTATTTATATATGTATATCGAGTATTTACAAAAATCGTAACACGTAGAAATGTCGACACTTAGAAATGCACGATTCGCGAAGTAGAATCAGACGTTAGTGATCAGCCGGCTGTGGCTGGTTTATTTCGACACACTCTCTCGGGACATTCGACGAACCTCGGGATCGATGAATTCGACGCCGAAGATTTATTTCAACGAAAGATCGCTAACCGTCGTCGGGTGAAACGAAACGGAGGAACTCCACTTCCGGCGAATCTGTGTTCGCAAAAGAATGCGATCGAAACTGGCGACGTGCGAATTTTTCATCGAAACGTCGAAAACGAGATTTTTTTTGTTCCAAGTGGAAAACCTGGAAAAATCGGGGAAAACGATGGTGGCAAAAAGAAAACGACACTGCGAATAATTCCGACGAACTCTGTTCCGCAGTGTCCCCGCAATTTTTTATTCCGTTGCGGAGATGAAAAAAAAAATGTTCCCCATAAAAAACCGACGAAAGTTTCGACTAACGGATGGAAAGAAATGAAATGTTTAAGAGGGAACTTAACGACCGGCAGGTTTCCACGACGACCTACGAATTTAATATTCAACAACGATATAATTAGCACGTGACCTGCGAGGATGAATTCCTCGATAGAAACACACACACACAGACGTACACGTACACGGACACACATACATATACACCTCTCTTTCCACACAGCGAGGACAAAGATTTTCTCTCAGCGTGTCGTAGAAAAGTGATTCGTTTAGGCTTCACGGGGCAAGACGATCGATGAATACGTGTCGAAGAATAATTCGCGGATGAGCGAGAATCCTCTGCGAACATTATTACTGCGGATGTTTATGCAAATAAATATCGTTTCTAGTAGACGCATCGACAAACAAGCGGATGAAGGGTGAACATTAGCATAGTCGGAGGGTTTTCCATTCTGTTGGAGAAAATCAATAAAAAAATGTTTGTTCTTGATGCTATTTATGGAGAACACACTGAGAAAAACGAACAAATCTTGAAGAATAAATATTTTTGCACATTCGATATTGTTTTTTTAATTATTATAATTTTTAACGAATTTAATAATACCGAAGCAAATAAATTTTCCGAGATTTTCATCCGTTATAATAACGGATTTTGTTAAACTTTGATTCACCTGACTTTTTTCTGCAGAAAATCTAACACTAACACTCTTTCAGAATTTCTTTCCCTGTCGAAGTACCTATTCACAGAATACCTGTGCGTCACCTGTCGAGGAAACAGAAATCCCAATCGAAACGTAAGAACCAGCTGCCTGTTAATTATCCCTAACAATAATCCGTTGTAGATCGTCATAGATCGTTCAATCGATGGAAATAAAAAAATAGCGTGGGAATCAGAATGAAAACGTGATTAAATCAATGTTCTTGAATCGAACGAGGGGGGGAAAAGCGGTGAAATCAATGAAGGTGTGTCGAAACAGGTTGCTCGAAGAATTCGTGGACTCAAGTCAGCGACAATGACAGGAATCATGTCATTATTATTCAGACAGCATTGATCCGTATCATGGATCTCACACGTAACATCGACGTCTTTGTTCCTATTACAACATTATACAATTACGTACGTACGAATGTATAAAATTTGTTTCATTACGACTAATACGTTGGGAATGTACGATCCGTCACGCCGAATTGGTTTCCGTCGACGTTTCGCCGCGAACCAAACATCATCATCATCAGATCATCGAAATATCGTTTACGCTTTTCTTACAAATTACGACAGCATACGAGTTTTCATTTTTATTTTTTTTTTTTAGTTTTCATTTTTCGTGGCTTCTCGAGAAACGAGCGCCGAGAAAACCACCGGGAAAACCGTCGGAACCCCGGTCCCCCGGGACTCGTCTCGAAAGGAACCGGAAGTGACACCGACGTTCCTTCACGCGGGAATGTTTTTTTTTTGTTCGTTAAAAAGACACCCCCTGTACGCGCAATCTCGCGTGATATTTCGTATCGAACAATATTATCGCGCGCTTAGGGCCGCTGGTTTCACGCGAAGACATCGCGATTTTTATTACTAGGATTCGTGGATAAATAGATTTATTCACGGCGAGTCGGATGACGTAATCGTTCACGTGTTAAATTTCCAAATTTAAGTACATTTGAACTATTAAACTATTTACGATTTCCTATCGCTCGGAAAATTGTTTAGAAATGGATTTAAAAGACTACAAAATATTTGATGAGTTTATGTTATTCGGAGGTTTTTTTACGGATTGATAAAAAAATAATGTACGCGACAGAAATACTTTGTTACTTTAAATACTCTGGTTGAAACGTTCATTAAGTAACACTCTAACGAGTAAAACGTGTGAGGCTGGCTTGAATAGTTTGTAAATTTAACACGTGGGAAAGTATCGTCTTCTGACTCTCCTAAAATCAAGATCCAGTAGTCGTGAAATGTATACACAACGTCCAGAAGTCACAAAACACGTACAAATTCGACGCTTATTTGCGGAGAGTGATTTTTTATGGTGAAACTGACACTTTCATTTTTTGTATAAATAAATAGGCTTTTCTTTCGTAATTTTCGTAAAGAACACTCCATATAAGAAATTTCGGAATGCTAGAATTTCTAATTTCAATTATAAAAATGCATTGAAAATTTAGTTTCGCTCGAATGAAAAATTACTTGCTAAATTTCCATCACCCTCAATATAAATTTGCAAGTGTCCCGTGACTTATGTACAAAAGTGTATTTATGGATACTCAATCGAATATCCCGCAATAACATTGATTAAAGAACGTTGCTCCGTAATATTGAACAATAAATATAGCGCGATGTAATTACACGTGTAGGGGGGGAGGGAGGCCTTCTGTGTTCCAGATTTTAGAAAAAGACTCTCGCTAGTGGCATCAACATTCGGAAACGTTTCTTCTGTTTGTTGTTTTTTTTTTCATAAACGGTGTACGCGTAGAATTTTAGCGTTTCAATCTAAAAATCCGTAGTGGAGAATGTTGAGCCGCCGAAAGGCATACGGTTATTACAAATCGTGACATCGACATATATTTATGGCACACCTACAACGATCTCCCGATACCCGGACAGATTTTTTTTTAATCCCATCATGCATCAATAAACCAAGCAATACACTATGACAATGAATGTTTCAAGCTGAGATTAAATTGTTTCGCTCGAGGAATTAAAGTTTCAGAGAAATTGCTATTACTGGATCGGCACTACTTTCAATTATTTAGCTACATCACAGTTGGTACTTCCAATTATTTGATCTATTGATGTATGATATCCGACCGAAGTCTGGAACACTAACGTAATCATCAAGGATTTTATTATATCGCGACAAACGAGTAGCGAGTAAAAAGTGAAAAGTTCCTTTTTTCTTATGGTACATTTGGTGTTCCAGAATTAAGCCGAAGATAAAATGAAATTTGCAATGATATCACCTTAAGCCGAAATACGGATGAAACGCGGTACATGTTTTGTTTCTCGCTATCTCGTAACAATTAAAAAACCCGAACGTCCGTATGTTAATAAGATCTCTATGCTCTTAAATAATAAGGAAAAAGACTTGTTTATTCGTCACGACGTCGTGAATAATCTGGAATAGTATCGAATAGTCGTCGATCATCGCGATCCTCGTTATTATAAACTTCGTAGCTTACAATCTTATAATCTTATATACAACATTTGTTTTATGAAACCTGAAAAAACGGCTGCGATCCTAAGTATTGTTCTTAGTCGTAGTTAAATCACTCGATTTATCGTAGTAATCTGGAAATTCATCGTTCATTTGAAAGTCTGCCTTAAAAATTATTAGAACCGCGTCGATATTTTCGCATTCCCCGTTTCTGCTTTCCCTTTCTTCTTTTTTTTTTTTTTTTGGCGTAACACTTTTCGCTCGCTGCACGTCTTGGAAAAATCGCAAGTACATGTACACGTGACGCTTTTCGTTTTCATTATTCAGACGGAATGGATATATTACGGATTGTATCACCATCGGGCCTGGTCGGCCCTATTTAAAAACGAAAAACTGAGTATTTCGGAATACTGATATAATTACATGACGAAAGGATCACATAAAACGTGATGTAAATGAATAAGAGAATAAAAAGGAAAAGACGAGATTCATTGATAAATGAGAAACGATTGATCTACCGAAAACGAAATCGCGTAGAAATACTCAGGTATTTGAATCGTTTTTTTTTTGATATCGTTGCTTATATAAAATACACGTGAATTGGAAAAACTTGCTTTTGAATTACGGTAATACGGTCATATTCTTCCACGATAGTAGCTTTCAACGCCGTTTCTGAATACGAGTATACTTTTACAAGATTGCGTTTTTCTCTCTCTCTCTCTCTCTCTTCCTTTTTCACACAGTTTCCTCTTTCACTCGCGCTCTCTCTCTCACACGCCACACACGTCGCATACAGTAAGTAGTTGTCTATCTATAGAAAAAGAGGAAATAAAAATGAAACGTAAGAACGAAATAATGAAGATTCGAAAGGAAAAAAATTAGATCGATAAAAAGCAACATCGAGTTCACTACGATTATTTCGCTATTATCAAATACCGAGTCTTATCGTCTAATACATATTAATAATAAATACATCGCTCTGAATACATCCAACATGATACATGCATACTGTTTATGACACATGGATTGACTTTTATTAACTCGCATTTTATTATTATTATCAGATCTGCAAAAAAACAGCCGTGTTAGGACCATCGATCGAACAACACTCCGCTCGGCCGTAAAACACGACGCGAAATTTTCAACGAGTATGCAAACTTAAATGTTATTAATATAATTAAGTGTTCGGTCTTTTTTTCCTTTCTTTCCTTCTTGCGTCGCAAACAGAATATTTTTACCCTATTTTTTTAAATCGTAGTTTTTCGAGATCGCTCCAACGGCGAAATCGCGTTATAGTTATAGAAACTATACAACGAGACGTGATCGTTAATAACGTAGAATTTTTACACGCTACGTTTTCCGGGAAGCTAACGGAAACGTTATTACTCCCTGGTTCTCGCGTATAGTCCCATGTCTGAAAATCATGCTGTAGTCTTTCACTACACCATTACGATGGCTTCCTCCCCGCAGAAGAGGAACGGGTACTGATCGATCATCGTCTGAACGACGTCCTCCAAGTACGGCCTCATGGCCTCGAATCTTCCGAGATCGTTAAACTCTATAGGTAACAGGGTAGGCCACCAGCAGATTGCCAGGTTTTTACTGTCCATACTGTTCAGCTTGCAGTTCTCCGCCACTCTGGAATTAATAGGTTATTTTAAGCCGGAATAATAAAATTTACGGTAGGGAATTGGGTTAATTGTCGGAGTAACGGATAGCTTACTTTACAAAATGATGGAAGACGAACTTTAGTACGTCGAAGTTTACGGGATTCAATTTGTTGAGCATTAAACGTAACGCCAATAGTCTGCAGCTTCGATCTGTAAAAGTAGATAGAATAGAATATTCGTTTTATTTGTACATTGTACTAGTTTTTAATTGCTTTTGTAAAATGTGACTTTGTGTTTGTATTTTAAGATTGGACGGAATCGTCGATCGATTTTGTTAAAGTTAATATCGAAATACTAACCTTCCATATTCATACATGTGGCGGACATGGGTTTGCTGATACCACGTGCACCTGAATGATAAGATTGAAAAAAAATCGTTAAAGTATATTTCAAGACAGTGTTATTTAAATAATTAAAAAATCTACAACTGACCCGATATATCTTCGAGTTCGCTCATACGCTCTTTATCAATAAGCGGTGGTAGTTTCTTTGAAACGAAATCTTTTAAAGCAGTCGCAACAGCATTTACAGGAATATCCAATGAGTGTATATCCATATTTCCATCTGTGGAACATCAAATAAGAAAGTAATGAAACGAAACTGATTAATTTCACCGTGAAATTAAAAAACTTGGAGAAAGTCTAGCAGTTAGTTCACGTGAATACGGCGAAAAGCCCTCCAATTTAATTTAAACCCGTCAAAGAAACTTGCCTTCTTCGAACTTCTGAAACAAAAGGTCGACGTGTGCTCTGTTACCAGGAACCCTATATATTCCTTCAGAGTCCAACCCCTCGTCTTCGATAAATTGCACACATTTCTCAAGGAACAGTGGTATTCGGTTTGTTTCGCTTTGAGCAAAGTCTTCGATCAATGGCTGCTGCACTTGACTCGATAACGTTCCTCCGGGTCCTTTGGTCTGTTTTATTTTCTCTTGTTTCTTCTTCTCTCGTTCTTTCTCCTTCTCCGCGTGCTTCTTGAGTTTCTCTTCCTTCTGCCGTCGTTTTTCTAGTTTCTCGTCCTCCTTTGCTTTCCGCTTGTCCTTTCTTGTCAATTTATCGCTGTCTTTTCCCTTGTTCAAGATGCCAAACTATAAAAACGTAAACGTCGTGACGTGAGTATTCCCGATAAAAGTTTTCTAGTGGCTCGTTTATCGTCTACTTACGCTGGGGGAATTAATTTCTCGCGGCGAAGAAACATCCAGACTCGACTCATCATCTGGAATGTTGCCAAAGGTATGGTCAGGCCTTTGTTTCGCTAAAATAATAACAATTCCATGCAATAACGAAGACGAGATAGAGAATAATTCTATGCAAACCTCCTGTCATATCCTGTTCTGTACGGTTTTACAATGCAATCGGGAGAACTTGTATATCGTTATGTGAAAAGGGGAAAGTTACCGATGCATTCTAAGCAACAAATTCTCATACAAAATATGTTGATAGTAACTACAATAGAAAAAGCGGACAATCAAAAGATAACGTGCGTTAGCGAGAACATATCAAAGAAGTAGAATATTTTCAGAGTTTTAGAATAGGTTTTAGATCAGAGTAATTTAAAAATCTTGCAACCGAGCTCTCTCTCTAAATACGTATCTGAAAAACCTGACTTACAAGAAGCACTAAACATCTCCTGGGTCATGTGCTTCATGTTGAACGGATGCTGTAACGTCGCTGCCAGATGCTGGTGCTGCAACGAGTTTCCAAATCGTTTTCGCAAACTAGCGGCCGCGTGTTTATACTGTTTCGTTCTCGACCTGGACGTGTGCTCCGGATCGCTCGATTCGGAAGAGTCTCCTGTTTCGCTGGAAACTGTGAGAAAAATGAATTGAAGCTTTTCTACTAACCCTTTCGACGCTGCGAGTGATAGTAAACGTGTAACTTCATTTGTTTCGTGGGTTTTGGATTGGGTGATTTCTTTTTTTTTTTAAAGCAGCAGCGTCGAAAGGGTTAATAATGTAAACAGAGTACCGGAAAATGATTCCGTACCTCTCTCAGCTGGATCTACCCGCCAGTTTTTGTCTTCTTTCACGGTAAAATTCAAACCGATTATGCCGTCTCCGCTTCCCATGCTAGCGAGTGTCGGAACTTTCGGTGCCGCTACTGGAATCGCTGTACGTTTCTTACGTATTCTCTTGTGTGTCGCCGGTTTCTTATTTACTTTGCCCAACGCGTCAGCCGCCCTTTGCCTTTCCAACGAGCTCCACTCGGAATCGGAATCGCTGTAAGCTGCAAGGGAAAAGAAACGATACAAATGTAAAACGTGTGCACATTTCGCTGTTCCATTGGAATACTACAAAAGCTTTAGAATTTGCTTCTGTAAGAATGAAAGTCTTACAGGGCTGTCCTTTCTCGCGTCTGTGGCGTAGCTTAGTTTTGTTATTCCCGATAGAATCTTGTACTAAAGCATACATATAATCACCATCGTACGATGTGTACAGACTCGGGACAACATCCTTTACTTGGGCATACTCGGAGCCCAGATCAACTAATTCTGGCGTGGCCAGCGGAGCATGGCCCATTGACATTTTCGGGCCGTGCTCGTCCTTCTCGCCTATCGTCATTCTAGCGATGGCGTCTGTTACGTTCGAGAAATCTTTCAGATTGATCTTCCCGGGCTGTTTTAACGTCTGGCTGTTTCCCTTCGGTCGCGGTTTCGTTTGAGAAATATGCCGTCGTCCAGTCGTGAACGCTCTGTGAGAGTAACTATTTGTCACTCCATCTTGATGCATGAATGTATCTTTCACCCAACCTGTAAAACAATTTATTGAACATTTTAAAAGTCTGCCAGGTCGAAGCTTTTAGATTTGTTAGATAATTAAAACCCACCAGACAGTTTATTCGTGATGTCACCCGACTTTAACAATTCTCTCTCACGTTCCTCTCTATAAAAGTCTACTTGGCTATAAATATCGCTGTCGTCGCTGGGCGTGGCTCTATTGTCAGCGAACTGCTCGTTCAATCCCGTCTCCCCGAGGTCGCCGTCGGGCGTCAGCTGCTCGTACGACTCGCTGCCGCTTCTGAAAGTGACAGACATACTGCTTCACATTAGACATTTCAGTCATCAGCGGCGGAAAATCTGTTTTCAGACTACTTACCCGTCATCCGGAGTCTGCAGGTGGTAACTTTCATGACGTGGCGGTGGCATCGGGTGTAAAGCCGAGTATTCCAGCGTGCCCTCGCCGCTGTCATTCAAATTGCCGGGTTCCTCCATGTTGAACGCTTGCTCGATCTCTGGCTTTTTCTCCCAGACTTCTTTAAAGAACGGAGTGTAAAACGCGGCTGTAATGAAAGAAAAGTACATTGTATAGAACTATAATAGAGATTATTTCTTGTCTGGTAGAAATGAGATTTTTTTTTCCATTGTAACGACGTACTCTTTTGCTGACAGCTAGAGGCAGACGTCATAAAGTGTGCTTGTAATCTATCCGCGGTTGCGTTTCCCTCTGTCATAAGTAGATGACTCAAGTCGTTACTGAAGAACGCGTTTGCTCCTCCAGTATCAGTCACAGCCATTATTTGTATCGGTAGATTTGGTATATTCATGGAAAATGCACTAAAAAACAATATATATAAATACTTATGTTTTTTATCTGCCTTTTTTAAACCAGTCAATAAACGTCAATAAATTTATATGTATATATCTGTACTATGTAAAAACGAGTAATGTATTATCACGTGAAAATTCAAACAATCATATTTTGCCTTACTTAAGAGTTGCAAGCGATGCTTTTCTTTTTGTCGAGTAAACCAGTATGAAACCATGCACGAGCTCGTCTCTGAACGCATTCGCCCCATGGAAACTTGAAATTATCACTTCAACTCTCCGTTTAGACTCTCCCAAAAATGTTTCCAAAACGATCGATCTATCGCCGCTAAGAAAGCAACACTGATGATTCAGTAGTGGACCAAGCACGTTTTCCACGGAGTAAGGATCTCCGCAAAACATACACATTATTATTCTGCAAAATGCGAAATAGGTAATCAATTGTTATTCATTATACGTGGACCATATCAGTAGCGTATCTGAAACGTGATGTTACCTAATATCAGGCTCTAAACACTCGATGACACTCTGATAAATATTTAGAAAACCAGCTCTGTGATTTATAGATTGTATAAGCTGCTGCAACGCGTCTTTTACAAGTGGAGTAGGAAACCTTTTATCTTGCTCTAAATCCTCTATGCAGACATCGATAAATGGACACTGCAAACTATTGTACAAGAATTATAATACATCGACTAGCCAAATCGTAAATTAAAAAATCATAAATTGGAATATTAATAAATTAATAAGGATTCTTTTCTTGTTTGCCATTGAGATCTATACGAATGAGGAAGCATTTCTACACTTAAAAAATTCTGACAAGTCGTACAAAATTTATAGAAACGTTTACTCATTCATACAGACGTCTATAGTCAATGCAGAGTCCTTATTAATTATTATAAAGGTTTGAAAAACACAAAGTTCGAATCGTTAATAAATACCTATCAGCGAGGTTCTGTCCCTCTTCTCTAAGTCTTATTGCTTCCATTTCATCTATACTGGATTCTGGCACAAACATTATAACAATAGGTAATCCCTGAAACGGTAATCTGTCCTCCTGTTCAAGATTCGACAGTAATGTCTTCTCTAAAGAGGAACGAATGTACTCGAACGAGTCCTCGTTCGAATAAATACAAAATGACCCTGCAAGAATACGGTTATATTTTCCTGTGGACGATTGATGTTAGAAAAATTAATTATCGTATCCCCATGTACCATGTGGCATAAAATCGGAAGTAGTAAAAGAGTTGTGCGGTAGTCCGACGTCGCCGTCGATGATTCGGTATCCAAGAGTATACAACTGACAATCGATTTCCACCTCGTCATCCTCCGTCTGGGCTCTTATCTCGCGAGCGAATTCCTCGCTGAGCCCATTACTTCCCAGAATAACTAAATTCAATTGATTATTATCGGACGTCAACTGCCACTGGCTACTGTGATTCCAAGAAGAAGGCCTGGGGAAATCGATATTCGATAGTAATATTATTTGATAATAACTATGAACGATCGGAAAGCTTTTATATGAAGTATTTCAAAAGACTCACCTATGTGCTTTCGTTCCAAGTATTCGTTCTATAAGCGCATCCATGCAATTCGGATAAGCTGGACAGTGCTCTCTTATAGGACTATGTACAAAACCCAAGTGTTGAAAAAGCATTAACTTTCTATCTTGATCTAGTCTGTCTAAAGCCTTATACCTACATATCACGAATTATTATTTAAAACATTCGGAAAGTGTGTGTTTTGGATAACTGAGAAAATAAGTATCTTTAATTACCTAAAATCGTCCAATAACACATCCGTAATTTCTTTTATATCGTCTTGTGTTATGGTTCCAGACGGAGCTATACTCTTGAAATGGTAGAACAAATCTGCGTGCTCAAGTAATAATTCCTGAAAATATAAAATCGATAGTGATGAGATCAATGTCTTCCACACATTATAAATTGTGGATAAAAACAATGTAGGCACACCCTGTTTTACAAATAAAAAAATTCTGCGTGTAAGATTTGTTTGTTCATTTTACAGGATGTTTAAATACTATTTTTACCCACAGTAGCAGTACTCAAATAGTTTTCTTACTTGGAAATTATGTTTTGCTTTTTCAGTAATTTCCTTTTGATGTTGGTCATATATTTCTTGACAATCGTGATGAGAAAGAGCTTCGAAGCATTCCCTACCCATAAAAAGCACTCTGACCTCTGATAAGTGCTTTCCTGGAGTAACATATCCAGTTTCTTCTAACAGTTGCTTAAACTGCTTCTTCCATCTGACAAATAGTTTATGTTAATTTCGAATACTTCGAAATCGATATTAATTATTTACATTAGCATGGTAATCTGTTTTAAAAAGGAAATCTATCTATAAAAATAAAGCAGGTATACATCTCTAAATTTCCCATAAACATCTGAGAATATAATGAAATATGCTAACGAATGTATAAATAAATTTCATAATGTGTAAAATGGTTAGTAGAGCAAATATCGATAAACCCACAAATTTCATAATATGAGAGTCGTATATAAATTCTACTCGGTTAAGTAGGAAGCAATAAACAGCACAAATTACCTTTTTGGAAGTCTGCAGAAAGAAACGCCACCCAGAATAAAGCAAAGCATTAGTGTATTGCACATGGATATTACATTCTAAAACGCTGAATGATCGTATGATTTTAATGATAGCATCGAAGCATTTTCAGCGATGATACAATGCCTCGGGTTTGCTATTTTTTTATAAGAAAAATACAGCACACCGCCGATATTGTAAAACTATTATATGATATTACGACGAACTACCTTGACATTTATTCCACAATTTTTGCAATTGTACTTAGAATACTTACTCCAATCGTCGTTGTTCTTGTTGCAGCGCATTTACATGATTTTTAAAGACAGTCTCCGCCTCCGGCGTTTCGAGAACATCATACGGAATCTTTGTTCCATTGTTTTCGCCGAAATCACAATCGATCCAAGGTATATCTTCGGGACACTCGTAAAAGTATTGGTGAAAGTCGGGATGCTCTTTAATATACTGCTGCACTGTGGACCATTCTCTGAAATATAATTTTCTCGTGAAAAATGTTATTCGAAAGATACCTATGACTTTTATATATCTCAATTACTATATTGGAGTATTCGAAACGTACTCATTAATTAAATTCGTGATATCGGGACATATATCGTGTAGAATTTCCGGTAGCATATCCAGATATCCTTGGATTTTCTTTGCCACTTGTTCATCTTTTAATTTTTTAATATGCCTTCTAAATAATCTTTGGGTCGCATCAATACCGAATAACTCGACGAACGTTGTGAATTCTTTGTGTTGCGCTAGTTTCTTCGACGCCTGTGACCATAATGCTCGGTAGTCCGTCACATGTATTCGTATCAATCGTTGCAGTGATTCCGTCGACGCGTCGAGAAGTTCTTTTCTGGCTCGAGCTGCTTCCGCGAAGAGTGTTACCTTGCTACGCATCTTAGTTTTATCGATCAATTGGGCCAAAATCATGAATGCCAGATCGATATTGATATTCTCGTGTGCGGACGTCTCGACGATCAATATGGAACCTTTATACTCCTTACGCATCACCAGCTTCTCGGCTTCTTTTACGTATTGCTCATTCGCGTCGTCGTTTTTCGTTGTAACAAGAACAATTGGTTTTTTGGTCTTCATCAAATTGTTCAATATATTCGCAACTATTTCCACTTGCTTCTCTATGGGTCTGTTGGGTACGACGCTCACGTCGAACACACACAAGAAACCTTCGATATTTAACTTTCCATCGGGCAAAACTTTCTGCTCATATTCCTTTTCTATGCCTAATTGATTTTTGCAAATGTACATAAGCTTCTCTGCACTGGTGATTTTCGTTGCCGCGCATCTTTTCGCGTACGGTTCCATTTTACCGCCTTTGAAAGGTTGAAAAGATGCATCATCTATAAATTCAGTGTGTTCTATCACTTGGAACTGATATTCTGTTCCATCTTCGGCCGTTTTTGTTACTTCGCCCCAATATAAGAAATGATCATTGTTCACCACACGACCGCTGAAATCCGACTGCAAAAACGAAAATTACGAAATTAATATTTTATAAAATATAACTTTATGAACATTAATTAACCGAGTAATGGATAATTACCTGCGATAACACTGATATATGGTCCACGCTATAGTCATCACTCAAAGAACGCATAAACCGATTACAGAGGCATGATTTGCCGACTCCAACTTGCCCCTTGTCCTTCTCAGTACCAGAAAGGCCGACAATGGCAATATTAATGGTTTTGACGTTGTCACTTTTTCTTGCCATGTTTAAAGCTTAACTTGATTAGGTCACTTATAGAATTAATAAGTGTGAAAATAAAAATCTTTTCTCCTCCAAGTGTTACTCAAGACATCTTTAAGTACCTCTATTTAATAGTTTGTTCTCTTTATTTATCTTTGCGATTATTAAAGATCTGTGTTTGTTCCTTTGGTCATTATGTCAAATCTAAAAATTTGTGCAAAAATCAGTGCGATCTCCCTTTGGTAACATTTTTAACAACACACTCTGATTTATTGTATGTTTCTCTGCCGTATTAGGCATATAAATATCATCACAACACCTTGCACTTCTTCACAATGCTCAAATCTATGTACAAATAGTTGCAGGCAGTTGACATTTGCCGAAATCTCATTTGAATTTGATTAGCCTATGATTCTTATTGTAGCGTCGAAAACGATGCAGTTACATCACTAGAAGTTAATAACACAGACCTCGGGGAAATCTTTAAACTTTCTATTTACTATTAAGCATAGCGTTTACAGTTTAGCACAGCTGTGAGCAATGGTTCTTTGGAATGGCACTGCGTATCTGAAATCAATAAGAAATTCCAATTAATTATCAACATTCAAAATTGATACCTTAGTGAAATGTCTGCGGTACAACAATTTCAGTAGAAAAAATACATGCACAGATAAATAAATTGTACTACACGTTTATTAATTCCCTTTATTCACAGCAATAAGACATTTCAACGTCACACAAAACTATTTATTCGCGTTTTCATTCTGAACGATTACAAAATCGTGTCGATCATAAAGCAAAAAGGTAACCGCGAAATATCGTGTGAAAAAGCATAGAAGAATGAATACGTTTAAAGTGAATAAAAAGGAAATCGTAGGGGGCATTAAACACGAAAATAATATTTACGTGAAATCAATTCATTTTCAGAGACAATTACTAGTCTATTTATTCAATATAAAAAGGTTAAAAACCCGATGAAGGAAAATGGAAAAAACGTTTCAGAGATCGTTTTGTATTAACCTCCACATGAATAAGAAGTTTCTTAATGTAATACAAGAAACTGACAGTAAAATTTGTCACGATCGACTGGAACTTTGGAAAATGTCTCCGAAAACCGTTAGCATCGAAGATATTACGTGTAGCATTTTGAAAAAAAAAATCTATTTTGCAACGACGACAAAGACTGTATTCTTGTCAGCGAACGAAATAAATCGTCTCGTTTCCAGCACGATTCACATCATGCCGAGACTTTTCGTCCGGCATCGCGGGCCGAGCGTGAAATTCACAGGACATGATTCATGCAGCAGAAAACAAATTATTCGACGTACAAATGACAGCTACGAATAGATCAATATGCATTGTACACAACCGCGGTCAACTTTGACAACGACGAGAGTCTCTAGTCCCGGAGGCTGCTATACCCTCGCGATATCTCCAGAGCGAGATAACGGGTGGTACGTTTATTATTCGTACAAGTGAAATGAGATGATACGGACACACGGGTCTGTACCTTGAATGCAATGCTACCTGTACAGATTTTTCGGTCGGCGAGCGAACTATACAACCGGCCGTCCAGTAAGATTATTTTTTTTTTCTCTCCTTTTCGGAAACCCCGATCGATCCTTCACCTGCCACGCGGCACGCACAATCCTCACGATTATTTTTCACACGCACGCGGTGCACCGAAAAACGGCTAGAACCTGGCCCGACGAACGTTTAATTCTAGGTGCGTAAATAACTTCACGTCAAACATCGAGTATTGCCCCATAGAGGAGCCATCTTGGTGGGTGGGCACAAGACGATTAATGTTTTCGGGGGAGATAGTACGCGACCAACAAGAACAAGACCGTACCCAGCGCGCCCCGCATGGGTGTTACGTAAATTTTGATTTCTTGCAGCACTGTCGGGTTCTTTGATCTCCTAGGTTCGGGCTGATCAAATGTGAAAGTAATAGAAATTGATTTTTTGCCACACGGTTAGGAACTAAAAAGATCGTATTTCGCGTTTATTACATAGGAAATAAATGTTTCGCGGAAGCGTCGAGGATTATGGAATTTTTAGAGGGAAATTGTCATCGCACATTTGACTTTTTTAAATTGCAACTGTTATTTTATTATTAGTTCTGATTTAGTAAGTAAATAAGACTAAATAGGGATAAAGGTTTCGCGAGTATTCCAGTTCTTTCTCAAAGTTTCTTTCATTCAGAACTTCCAGAAACATACATCAAACTTAACTACCAAGTCCAAAAAAAAATGAGTAAAACAAAGGTGTAGTCAGTCAATCAAATAAAAGATATTTCTGTCACTTTGATGTTTATAAATACATTTGTATTTATAACAACAATTCTTTGATATATATTTAGATGATCTCAACACATACATTGAAACCATCAACGAATATTCACTTACAATTTCAATATTCGAAGTCGTGCCAAGTGTCAGGATAATAGAACACACGGCTCAACAATTTTTGCAAGTCAATCAATTATTCGAAACAATCGACAAGATCAAGTAGCCCCGCCGTTCGCGCCCTTTTTCTACGCTCCTGCGCCTGCATAAAAGCACCACCTGTCGACGGGCGGCCGAGCGACGGCGACTTGGAATCGAAAAATGGCCGACAGCGGGGATGCTGTGAGCAGTACATCGTCGGGGAAAGAGGCTAGAAATACCATCACCAATGATCCTATCACCGATCCGGCGTCAAACACGAAGGTAAACGAGAGAACGCTATCACTCGACACATTTGACAGACCGGATCCGTTTGACACGCGCGCTGTCAACACACACGGGCCGACCTGCCACGAGTATCGTATTTACCGCCGTACTAATCCACGGTCCTAATTACAGTTAACAAACACGAATTATGCGTAATTGGTATATCGTTAATGATTCGGTGTGACGAGACGTTGGGTTTGAAGGGTCTTGCGTTTTATTTGGGCTTCTTTTGCGAGGGTGTTGTACCCTGGTTCTTTTTTGGTTGGAGTTTTTTCTACCTGGCTTGAAGTCTGTGTGTTTTTTTTTTTTAAATGACACTTATTTGCCCATCCCTTTTTTGTAGGTCTTGTGACCACATGTTGCTGTTATGTAACCCAACACATGGTACTAATTGATGTACACTGCTGCGTGTATGTGTACCTTCCTGTTTACTGCCAAACACATAACTTCCTTCCCCTCGTTACTGTAAATGAAAATTCTCTGAGTTGATCTAGTTTCACAAATGGACTCACTGCGTCGATAAAATACACCTGATAATGGGTCTTGATATTGTTTATGTCTTGATGCTTGTCAAATTGCTGTGAAGTCATATCTGTTTTCTTAGAACTTGTTCAGGCTATAGATTTTATGGTCACTGAAGATAAAGTGCATTCCATATGTAATGCTGTTATAACACTTGACTATAGACTGAAATGACAAAGATTAACGTTTTGTGTTATGTAGCATGTTTCTAAGAAAATACTAAAACTGAAAATTACATAGAATTCCATTGGAAATTATTTTATGCCAGACTGCATACATTTTTACACTGACAAGGGGCATCAGTTTGTAAGAAGTATTGCACAAGCAATCCATCAAAGTTACACAACATGGAAGTAATGTTATGGTAATTGTCTCGAAATTGACAGATACTTTATATACATGAGACCAGCTGTTGAGGATACTGAATCTTTTGAAACTGGCAGTCTTCTAAATGCTTTGACCTAGAATACTTTGAATAGTCGTTTCAAGTCTATTAAGGGCTTAAGTGTTATAAATTGAGTGTTGAAATGATTAAAGAAAACTTTGTGGAATTGGAAAAAATTCCTATCCTTGTATGTTGAAAGAGTTGTCATAGATTTACCTTTAAATCTTAGTGAATGAAACAAACCTACATGAGAACTCTATCCTTTAATATCAGAACTTCTACCAACTTGTGAATCTCACAAATTTCATTAAGAATTTTTTTTTCTATTTATATTTTCTTGCAATAATATTGTTATAATAATGATCATTATTTAATGCACTAGCTATAATTCGGGATGAAATTAAATGAATCTACGAGTTGTTTTAATTCGGGTTTATTAAATTGCATAGTGTGTTACATAGCTTTGATTCTGATAATGCAAAAGTTGAAAGGTGATTTGCATGCGATTTACACATATTGCCTGCTATCAAGGCGCTTATATTATTTTACATATAGAGCATTATTCTCACAGTAGTCCGTAGGTTCGGTACCAATCACTCATGCATCGCTCATTACAAGCCTAGTTACACTTATATAGGCGTGGCACGATTAGCACTACCGAACTATGATTGAGCGTAAACAAAAGTAACTGAGGAATAATTGAAAAAAAAAAAGAGGGGATACTTTTGCATACGTAAAACAAGCAAATTTACTGTGATTAAAGTTTTACGTACGAGTATTACCTTTGGGAGCTTTGTACCAAACTACGGACTGTATTACGGAAACTTGATGCAATTTGAATCATGAAATGGTGGTTGTTGTGATTTCAGAGCCTAGAGGCATCAAATAATGCCTTTCACGGCGCGAGAACAAAATTAGTAAGTAAGAATATATGTGTACAAAACACAAAGTAAACTTGTACCCCTTTCCATAGAGCGATCCTTGCAATTTCCTCAGGGCTGCTTTAACTCCCAAGACTACATAAACGTGGTATGTGCCAGTGGATTTATCATTCTTGCCTCCACGTCAAAATAACACAGGGTAATAATGAGACGATTTTCTTGCTGAAATCAATCAGTCAAAATTATAATTGGCCTGAATGCAATTCACATGATTTATAGTCCGCTATCCACGCAATTTTTATTAAGAAAACTTATAATATATATTGCTTCATTGTCATGTAAATAATATAGCTCCGAAATTATTTATTACATGACACGAAGCATACAATTGGTATATATGTATGTAGATACATATTTATGTCGTCTATATTAATCTGTGTCCATTCAGCTGAATAAAGTAGCTTCATTCGCATTCTTCTGTTTGTAGTTTATTTCAATCCATTGCAGCCCTTTGCAAGAAAGAACAGACACCCACACAATCTCTAAAATAATATTCTGACCCTCAAATTTTTAGGATCCCAAGTCTGGAGCCTTGAAGAAGTCAAGTCGGTACCGTAGTCGTTCCTTGTCAGCCAGCAGCACAGACAGTTACAGTTCTGGTATGAATTTATACATTTTACTGTGTCCTATGCTACCCATAGGATAATTTCTTTGATAATTCTGTGTTACCTGTCACATTTGCACTATATCACAAATGGATGTACTCTAACTTACTTTGAAGCTAATCTAATGTATGTGTATCATTGATGTTATGATTCGTACATATCATTACGTGAATCTCCATACGTAACCACACTAATGTATTGTTAACAGCTTTGCTTACAACCGTATACATTACATGCATAATCATCAATGTACACTTGGAACAGTTTAACGAAAACCCCGCCCGCTGCACCTGCACTTTGTTGTGGTACTAATCCTCTCCATTTTCTTGCGTTTGGTTCAACCTTAGCGTCTTATACAGGAAGCTCCTCGGACGAGGACGATGTCTCACCACGTGAGAAGATCCAGAAGACTGAGAAAGGGTTCACGGACTTTTGCGTGCGTAACATTAATCAGCACGCATTTGGCCGAAGGGAGATCGAGATTGCCGAGCAAGAGATGCCGGGAATCATGGCCCTCCGGAAACGTGCAGCCGAAGATAAGGTATCAATATTTCTAATCAAACGGATCATCTAAAAAAACATTGTTTACATTTCAGATTCTACGTACAGTAGTTGTGGTGTATAAAGAAACGAAGATAATACAAATACTCACTGTTTTAGCCCCTGAAGAACGCTAAAATCGTCGGCTGCACACATATAAATGCTCAGACGGCGGTTCTCATTGAGACATTAGTTCACCTGGGTGCACAGGTGAGGTGGGCGGCGTGTAACATTTATTCCACTCAGAACGAAGTTGCCGCCGCCCTGGCTCACGCCGGGTACCCTGTGTTCGCATGGCGCGGAGAAACGGAGGAGGATTTTTGGTGGTGTATCGATAAGTGTGTGGCGGCCGAGAATTGGCAGCCAAACATGATCTTGGATGACGGAGGAGACGCCACCCATTTGATGCTCAAGAAATACAATGCCATGTTTAAGATGATCCAAGGTTCAAACATTTTTTTACTTATAAGAAAATAGGGAAAGCTATATCCTGGTAAAGATTAATTCTCCTGATGAGAGAGGGTAATGATAATGAGTTATGCTTTTCAGGAATCGTGGAGGAGAGTGTAACAGGTGTACATAGATTATATCAGTTATCAAAAGCAGGCAAACTGTCCGTCCCTGCCATGAATGTGAATGACAGTGTGACAAAGACCAAGTTTGACAATCTTTATAGCTGCCGCGAAAGTATTATCGATAGGTAAAAGAACACGAAAAATCGAGTCAACAAATACTGGGCGTCTAGTTGAATATGATTATTTTAATCGAGAATATTTATCTTCTCGCAGTTTAAAGAGATCCACAGATATTATGTTCGGTGGAAAGCAAGTCGTGATTTGCGGCTACGGTGAAGTTGGTAAGGGTTGCTGCCAAGCCCTGAAAGGTTTAGGATGTATCGTGTATATCACTGAAATCGATCCAATTTGTGCTTTACAAGCTAGGTAAATAAATCCTTAAAATACACGTATTAAAATGAATCTAATACCCAATAAAATTAACTGATAATCAATATTCTTTATATAAACAAGTATTTTCTTTACAGCATGGATGGGTTCAGAGTGATGAAACTAAACGAAGTGATCAGAAATGTAGACATCGTCGTAACAGCAACGGGTAATAAAAACGTAGTCACACGCGAACACATGGACAAAATGAAAAACGGATGCGTAGTATGCAATATGGGACATAGTAATACCGAAATAGATATCGTACGTCCAAGCAGGCTAATTTTCTCATTATTTCTACAGTGATTCTTAGGAATATTCGGGCAACATGGTACTTTAAAAAAATCTTAATTCGAACCGAATATAGAGTCCACAAATGTTTCTGTCGATTGGAGTAATAAATTCATTTCCTTACAATACCATGATGTCCGAATACATTTAAAAGTAATTGTAAGTAAAAAACACTTTCTTCAGACCAATTTCGAACCAAATTGTATACCTTTACTTCTAAATCTAACAGAACAGTCTACGTACGCCGGATCTGACATGGGAGAAGGTGAGGTCGCAGGTGGATCACGTAATTTGGCCTGACGGCAAGCGAATCGTGCTACTGGCGGAAGGCCGCCTGGTAAACCTTTCCTGTTCAAGTATTCCCTCGTTCGTTGTTTCAATCACGGCCGCCACTCAAGCTTTGGCTTTGATTGAATTGTTTAATGCACCCACGGGACGATATAAAAGCGATGTTTACTTGCTGCCGAAAAAAATGGGTATGGGAATAGAATATTTTTTCACAATTCCACTTATTTTATCAACACAATTGTCAATATATTGGCAGCCATCGATGTATCTTTTCCAAGATTATAACGTCCATTTATAGTTGTTAGGATGTAATTACATGCAATTTTCGTCATTTTCATTCTTTTAGTAACTAAATTCTGCGGTAATTAGCTTTAGACTACGTACTAGAATTGCTAACTATGAAAATGTCAATGGCAAAACCAACTATACAGATAATATATATTTTTGAGCGCGTACACCTATATGTGTGTATCTGTGAGACTACATAAGTAATTATTTTACAGACGAATATGTGGCGTCATTACATCTGCCCACGTTTGACGCACATTTAACGGAATTAACAGATGAACAAGCCAAATATATGGGTCTTAATAAGGCTGGACCTTTTAAGCCTAACTATTATCGGTTCGTATCTAATCGTTGTTAGAGTATTAGAAAATCTAATGAAATGTCTTGTGTGTATTTTCGTTTTTTTTAATGACTTTGTTACAGCTATTAAGAATCAATGGACGAGTTAATATGGCATTGAATGAGCACGTACCATACCCAAAGCACTCTATATTTATACGTATCAAAGCTGCCTCGTTTCATTGAATTTCCTTTTTCTTCTATCGTGTTCGTTTACCCGGATCAAATAGACATTGATTTATCGATAAGATTTCTTGTTATCCTTCGAATGATTCGACGCTATTCCGGTAATATTTCTATGAGAAATGATATATTTATCGAGTAAGGTTCCAACCGATATGTCGTCCCAGCACTGACTGCAATAATCAATAATCAAGGAGTTACATAACTATGTGTATGTATCGTCGCGAAGTAACATTCGCACGTATGTATAGGCAGTTTCATTTCTATAAACGGTGCAAGCATAGAGTCAAATGTGCAGCTGTTCAATCCAGTCGAAAATTCGAGGTTCATTGTTAACAAGAGCTCAAAAACCAAACAAAAAAACACAATAAAACAAAAAAAGGAACGTATCGTGATTTACAAATGCAAATCGTAGAACATCGTACAATTGTTGCGGAAGTTTTGCAGTAAATCATTAGCGCAGTTTTAATGAACATCTTTCCAGTAACATGGAAGAGAAGTGTATATATGCATAAAGGGGCTTAATTTTCTAAGACGTTAATTGGATCACAGGATAGGTAAAAAAAATACAGATAGTGTGACCACAATTGCGACGATTCTTAAATTGCTCATTGAACGAGTAAATCATTCGCACCTGTACTTAGTATTTTTTTTTTGTCATGAAAAGTGTAATAATCAACCAATTCGAATCATGTACATAATTATTTAAGAAAGAAAGAAAAACGAGTACGAGTGAGAATCGTTATCGGACTCTTTTATAGCTGGTGTTGCCGCTTATCTGACATGAAGAAAAAGCGAAAAAGAAAAGAAATAAATGCCACGGTACTTTAAAACATCGATCACGTTTATGTTCTTGATTTAAACGACCTACACCTTTTGCCGTCAATTGCTAGCAGTAACGATTTTCAGACAATTATTCCGTTCGTTTCTCCGTACACATTTATGCGTATAATTTTGATATGGTATACTCGGTGATACCTCGATCATGTCCAATACATGTAAAAAGAAAATAAATGTCTTGTCACGGTTGTGTTAGGTATACAATACGCAAAACCGAGACAATTTTTATGGAACAATTCAATTGTATCTTACAAATGGCGTGCGAATGGAGTCCTCATTTTTAGAAAAATAAATAAATTCGGATAAAACGCGTAGAAACATGTTTAACATGAAACAGATTTAGAAGTACACCGAACAAGTGGGCGTTAGTAAAATTATTTTAAATAGACGATAATTAAACAACACACAGTTTTAATGGACACTAATGTGGTGCAATTAAAACCGCGGAGTCGTGCGTAGAATTTTATATTAGAAACAGAATAAAAGGAAAGGAAACATTTAGAATTAGTTCGATCGTGTCAGCCTTTTTACCAGCGATTTTCCATATTTTTCCAACGCGATTTGACCATTCGATGTGGCGCAATTGAATTTCCAAAAAAAAAATACGAGAAAAAAGAAGCACAGGAAAAAAATGATTCTACATACTTTAGTATTTTTACCATGTGATAAATCAGTGTTCCTACGAGCGGCCTAAGCCGATCACAATGCGACTAGCGAATTAATGAATTAATAAAATAAATTCACTAACGCTTTGCTTTTACGTACACTATTTTAATGTTTACTTCACGTTCTATTACTCGCTTGGGGTTCACAGATTTTTAGAATATCCAACGTGACTGTATATGTGTTTTCTCAGCTGTCCACGTGCTATTTTCAACTAATTACACCTGAATTATTAATTAACGATGTTACGTCACGTCGCCCCATGCGAGTAGATTTTCTGCTAATATATTACACGGGTTTTTTTAAAGATCCACGCGACTTTGATCAAACAGATCCGTGAATCCTGAGGCAATGGAATTGATTCGTTCAACTTCGCTATACGGCGTCGTCTAAGGTTCTTATAAATCAATGAACAAACGGACATCGCTTCCGATTACTATAAAGAGAAAAGGGAGAAAGGACGAGAGATAAACACGTGAACACGAGTATATTTTGGTTGTATGTTTGCACGCATCTATTCAACATGTAACCGATACGAATGCCAAATAGAAACACCTGTGTATACACACACGCAACCACGTAACGATTGTAAGATAATTGTAATAGTCGCTTTCCGATTGTGTAGTATGTTAACTATAATAATAATAATAATATATCGTGCGGTAATAATTGTATTTTCACACCACTTCGCGTGAATAAACAACGTTTCACTATTAAAGGAACGATATACGTTTGTTTTTTAAGCCAGTATTCTTTGTTCAAATAGCAATAATCATTATTTCATAAATAAAATCAAATTTATATCCGAGCTGTACATTTAAAACTTATTTATTTGTTGATAAAGGTGTGCGAATACTCTTTTTACCCGTTATATTTACAACGGTGGACGCGACGTTGCGGAATAATATTCAATTCGGTGCGTCCGAAATGTTAGATTTTCTTGGGAAATCGGCGATTTTCAATTTCTCTGCGAGGAACACCGATTTCGGAAAAACCGTGTGCGTAAAATCTGTGACAATAGTCTTTCGAACGTGCCGTAATTGTTGATATATTTTCTCGTGAACTATCGGAGCAGTTAGTCTTTCGTTAAATTAGCCGTAGTATTTTTGTAATTTAAGGCAAAAAATAAAAGTGTGTATTAATATGAATTAATATTAATTAATTAATCAAAAGATCTCGCATCGATTCCCGTATCGGCGAGTTTACGAGACGTAAGCGAATCGAAAAACAAAGAGAATCGGATATGAGAATAATTGAGAGGAGTTTCGTTGTGCAATTAAAAGGTAGTACATTACGTTGATATAAATGTTATATATTTCAGCATAATCGTTATAAAGTAATGGCTTTTAAAGCGCTTATCGACAGCATTGTTCGAATATAAGTTTACAAGTTGCGTTGTATTCCGCGCGATCCGTGTATGAGTATTGAAAATAAAACAACTTTGGGGGACAGACTGTGAATAAAGAACAATTGTAATATGTATAATAAATGGCAAGGCTCGACGGCATGGCATATTAATGTAATGGCATATAACAGCAGCAATCTACAAAGATTATAGCGATATTTAAACATAAGCACGATCCGTGTTCGTAAGAAATAAATAATAAAACCAAAAAAAAATGTAGTAAAAATATATTTTACAATACTCTGTACAAGATCATTATTAGAATTAGTGTCGAGTTTAGCTAGCCGCAGAAATTGATCGTCACGGCAGAGGATCAACCCTGGAATACTGTTACATTTTAAAACTTTCTTTTCATAATCTCGAACTATTCTGTTTATATATAAAAAAATAATAATAATAATATTAAACAAAAACACAAGGAAGATATTCCTTGAAATTTCAATTACGATCGAAACATTGCAACGTTGTAGGTTTTAGAGTTCAGCTTTTCCTTTTTTTTTCTTCGATTTCGATAAAATATTATACATTCGTGTAAGCGCAGTATTCCATGATTAATACCAGCGTAGTGTTCGTAAATTTCTGCAAGGAAAAAAAAGCGCGGTCCGACGAATTAGACTGTGATTACGAGAATCAGTTCTATTTCGACTATAAAAGAATCTTGAAAGCCGGAAATAGCTCTTTTCCTGCAGTAATTCAGACATCTCGCGCGTAGAGAAGAATGTCGAACACTTTCTGAACCATGTCAACAACAAATACCTTTTTTCTTTTTTTTTTGTTTTTTCTTTTAAATCAAAGTCTGCTAAATCCGCTTTAACAAATCACTGCACTCTGAATAGAAGACTACGACCAGGGAGCCCAGATACATACATGATTTGCTAAACAGAAACGTTATATTACACGTAAAGGAGAACAGTTTATAATATTTACATAAATTGATCCTTTGCGAGTCATTGCACTAAGATTCATTCATCCGTCCAAAACACAATTCCAAATGACGTATCACAAGAAAGAAAGAAAGAAAAAAAATCCCCGAAACGGAAACGATATCGACGATCGTAATAACTTGCGTTCTCGTCGAAAAATTTGTCGTTTAAATTTCGTATCACGATTATTTTTTTGTTAACTCTGTCGAAAGTGTTTCTTTTTTATCACCGATAACACTGCGGCCCCCGTGGTGAGCGATGAAAATACAACATAAAC
Source organism: Mimumesa dahlbomi (assembly GCA_917499265.3). Taxonomy (NCBI): domain Eukaryota; kingdom Metazoa; phylum Arthropoda; class Insecta; order Hymenoptera; family Crabronidae; genus Mimumesa; species Mimumesa dahlbomi. The sequence continues at coordinate 6,367,148 of OU824122.1, read as the reverse complement.
ATCCATGGGATACCCTAACGAGCTATTCACTATTCAACTAAATTATACAAGTGTTGTTTGATTACATAAAAAAAAATAGGAGAAAAGAGAAAGAAAGAAAAATCATGAATATACGCGCTTTATATATTGCCCGAACTCTGCAAGGCAAATTACTCAAGATAAAGATATAAATGTTTAATGATAGAAATATATCTTATACGTCACGTAAATCATCGGTACTGTTTATAATAATTGCTTAATTCCATCGTTTAAAACTTGTAGCCTAGGCTATATATATATATTTAGGTGTGCAATAATAAAGTACTTTTTTCTTCATTTATAAATATGTAACAAAAATAGATAATAATAGATATATTATATGTACAATGTAGATATGTAAAACCTAACAAAGTAGATGCGCTCGTAGATATTACTCCTCTAAATCAATTGTTTTACGTTTTCAGAAGCATTTTATATATCGTGAAAAATACTTAATTATCTCGAACATGAGCATAGATATATTTTGAAAAAGTCTGGCGTGCTCTCGTGCATTTTGCTGTGTTTTCTTTTGTTCCGTTCCGTTTAATTAGACGACTACACACATACACACACACATCTTCTTTGTCCCTTCTGTACGTGTTCTTTAATTAATATCACTCGCATCATTTCCTTAACACCGCAATTTTTCCGAAATAGTGAGACCGATTCGAGCGAGCAACATTTCTCTCGATTTTAAAATTTCCGCCCCGCTCGGGGGTGTCTTAACTATTTCAATTTATACGTACTTTTAAACACTCTGTGTACACACGTTCCTACGTAATAACGTCCCCGCATCCACACGGATGTAACATTTAAATCGGATGCCGTATAAAATCACGCACCGATACCGTCCAAACAGATTCGACATTTATCCCCCGTGTTTTTTTTTAATCTTAATTTAAACCGTTATCAACTAAGTAGCATTTACATATTACACGCAATGTATATTTAAATATTAGCGGCTCCTGTCTCTTAATAACAATAACATACGAGTATACGTAAGCTCGTTTCCTCATTAAAAAAAAAAGATGAGTCGCACGGATTATAAAATTCCCCCGTGATGAATGAAAGATGAGGCAAATTTCTTTTTCTTTTGATTTTTAAGGCGTGCGATCGCTTAGAAATCAACGGGAAATCATTCGCCTCGTTTTTTATTCATCAGGTTTGCTCCGCGAGACTCGTCGGACATTTCACAAGTACAAACACTGCTTCGATAGTGGATTTTTTTCCCTTGTTTTCTTTTCTCTCTCTCTCTCTTTTTTTTTCTTCGCGGATCTCATTCTTCAACGGGATCGTCGGCAGAGATTGTTTGAACTTGTAAAATAGCTCGGCTACAAATCCTCTCAGGCCTTTTTTTGTACTGATTTCATTTCCGTGTCAATTCAGTAGGTTCGATTAATCTAAATCTAATTTAGAGGTAAAACGAAGGCGAATCGTAAGTGTCTCGACGACACGGAAAAGTAAAGAAATATAAGAGAAAAGTGATACAATATGAAAAAATGTTGTATAAAAAGATACTTTACAAACGTTTCGCTAGCTTTACAAATTTAACTTGTCTCTTTTAAATCGAAAAATAGATCATTGTGACAGTCTACCTTCGTATATATATATTTTTTTTCGTTTACTATAAAAGCTTGAAAGACTCGACGATTAATTAACACACATATATGTATAGATATATACTCGATTCTTCGTTTGTATTCTACTTTTCTAAAAAAACGTGATCAATGCATCGATAATAAACATCTCGTAATTTTGTTTTTCAAAAATTCTAAACAGTTTCTCGGAGCGAACGATATCTCTTTGATTGATTGTAAAAAACAAACAAGATTTTACATCATGTCTCAATAGATTAACGAGTTAAAAGAAAAAAAATAATCGACATAACAACGGAATCGTTAAAGAAGAAATCAACCAAGCTTCATAAAAAGAAAAAGAAAAACATTACTGAGCCGTGTAGTGTACGCGACAACGTGTTAAAAAAAGGCCTGTAAAAACTCATGGTACCCCGTCAATGACTAGCTTAAGGTATTATGCATACATATATTCTTGCTTCGTTTCAATGGCATTGCATAGTTCCTTAAAATTTCCGTGAAAATGGGCCGCTAACACCGTAAACCTTTTCTAATTAATCCGAGATTTCTAAATCACCGCCGTAAAGTTCTCGTTAATTCTATAGATTCTATTACCTATGTACAATTGACGTTTATTTCGTTAAAAGAAAAATCATAAAAGTGTAAAAGAAACGTCCGGAAAGAAATTTTATCATTAAAAGTTATGCTAAGATTGAAAAAAATACAGTAACTTTTGTAAAGATAAAACTGAGGGAGTTAAATTAAAAAGGTTGTTCGAGTGATCGATTTAAAAAAGACCAAATTGGAATATTAGAAAATATAGTACGGTGTAAATCAGCTATTTTTAAGCCCGATCGAATATTATATAAGAAATATGCAAAATCTGATCGGATTCTCGAAACTGCGCTTTGATTGATTTTTCCTTATCTTATTATCCTTGACCCTGTACTTGTTACCATAGTGTATTTATGGAAACGTTATTTCCCGTTACTGTGCATTCTCTTGTCAAGCATTGTCAGCAATAGTAAGGTACTACAGGAACAATTTGTAAATAATATATGTACAGACAAACAAATTGCGCGTACGAACGGAGTTTAGCAAGAAAACCGAGAAAATTCTCGTACATGCTCCAACGCTATCGAACAAATGTTTCGGAGATAGGCAAAATCGTTTCTATCTTTGTCATACGTAGTCGCGAGAAAGATAGAAACTTGCCGAAATGTTAGAAATTTCGCCAGGTATGTCGTTTCGATTGTAAGAAAGTTTCTTATCGTCGAAAGATATTCATCTGATTCAAAGTAAACGAAATATTACTCGAGCAAGATGAGTACGTTCATACGAGTGCAATTTTAACATTTTCCATTGCGTTTCCTTTCCGGCAGTCTTCTGGAATAGAAGAATAGTCGTATGCACAAACGTTATCATGCACAGGACAGAGAATATTTGTTCGCGATCCATTGTCGGCAGTTAATCCTGAAGTATAACGTTTTAAAGTCTGAAAAAACGTCCCGGAAATCCTGGAATCGTACGAAACGTAGTTTTCCGAAAATGTTAATCACTACTACACAGAGTTGGTTAAAAGCTTCACAACGATTAAATAACGATGGATTTTTTGTTTGTTCCTAAAATGAGAATTATCATACTGCCATAGATAATATCCGGCTAAGAAATTTGATTGTTCCGACAACGATGAGCTGTCCGTCGATGGGTGTATGCCACATAATTTACTTATATCTAGATAATCTTACGGCTATGGCGTTGCTAGTGATCTCTCTTCACCACCTTGCATGATATAGAATATGATACAAAAGTAATTCATTTTGTACATACTTTCACAATGAGGGCGCTTTGTATATCGTTGAGTATATCGTTGTATACGATATTCGTTTCCTAATTTTGCTTTTCCGTTTTCTTCTTTTTTTTTTGTTGCTTCAGTCGTGACACAGCGTCGCAGTGCGACACCGTTTCAAAATAGGACTCCAGAAAATACTTTAAACGTTTCGAAACACATCCTCGCGTGAGCATACCGAAAAAAAAACGTATATCAAAACCCGTCTCAAAGGCCGGAATCCATTTTACGCTTTCAATTTTCAGTATTACTCAGGCCTTCGATAATACACACTAATATATACACAGGGTGTCCCATTTATAATGAACATCTAAATTATTTTCCTTGGTATTAAAAGTAAGTGTAAACGAAACAAGTTTACACGGTTTCAGGGCGTGCCTCAGTCATTTACCGTGCCATCGGTGAAACGGCCCGATAATTTTCTCTTTCAAAATACTGTAATGATCTTTGTTGGTTTAGTCTCTTCAAGGTCACATTGCAATAAGCTCGACGACCTTGTCTCGATATCCCTCACAATTTCGCGTTGTAAAATGTAGATGATCTTCGAATAACATTCAGGTCTCCGTTTTATCATCGACAGATGGCACGCCCTGAAATCGCGTAAATTTATTCAGAGTCTATTTTTCGTAGTTTTGATTACCAGGGGAAACGATTACGATGTTCCCTGTAAGCGAGACGGTCCGTGTATCGTAGAAACAAAGACTGTAGAACCTATCACGATCGACATGTTCGAAAGCACCTACAAATGTGAAGTCGTATTGCACCACTTGTATTGTTCGTTTCTCGTCGCGAGAATACCATCCCTAACGCGGAAGTCTTTCATTCTAAAGAAAAAATGAATGAAAACAACAAGCTCTACCGCCACGAGGTTCAATACCTAATCCACAACCTCTCATTGGATAGTACTTGGCACAACGGTCACTTTGCTATACTGTTCGTCCTGACCTGTACTCTGTGGCATTGGCTTGTCGAACCTCTCGTGTTGTACATACGGCGAGACCGTCGACCTGTGTTGATCCAGCTTCGGGTTCTCCGCTATGGTGACGTACCCGGAGCTCTGTTTCGTCGTGATAACAGGCTTCTCGACGTCCAGCTTCTGTTTCGCGTTCTGCCAGCAAAGCGGATACGTCGTGTCCTCCTCGCTGGTGTCCTCTATCACTTCCGGGAGCGCCTCCGGCTTCCTCTGGAGTATTTGGAACACGGAGCTGGCCAGAACGTAAGGTTTGGTGTCCGTGGTCTTCTGCTCCATCGGCGCCGAAGGAAGATTCGCCTTCGAGACGTCGGGGATCGACGACACGGAGATGTAGGGCTTCGTCGTGGTTTCCGTCAGCGACGGTAGAGACGTCGGGCTGACGAACGACGAGACGAACGGCTTGCTACAGGAGTCCGTCAGCGACGTAGAGGCGAACGGCGTGGACGACGCGCCCCTGGGGCCATCTATACTACTCAACATAAATGGTTTTTTCAGAGAATCGATTAAACCCGTCTGGACGTACGGTTTTGATACTTTATCGGAGGCTGAGAACGGTGCGACGGCTTCCAGTTTCGGTTTCGCCTCGGTAAACGTAAGATCGTCAAAGTCGCGAAGAGTGTCTATAGTTTTCTTCTCTTTCTGCTTTTGTTCCAGGGAAGCTAGGGTTATGTACGGATTAATAGGCTTCGTTTCCGTTTTAATCGGAATCAACGTATCTCCCGCGGTCTCTGTATGATCACAGTTGTCTTCCTTTTTCACTGGTTTCGGGACCGAACCGATCACGCTGTAACCTCCAGCCGTTTCTTTCGGAACGGGACTTGGATTGCTTGATAATTCCTCGGATGATGGCATACTAATGTAACCGGTAGAAGACCACGTGTGCTGAGAGGTCGTGTAGCCAGTACTGTCAGTTAGATTCGGCGTAGACCTCGCCAGGGACAAAGTGTCCGCTATGATCGGCTCTCCGGATTTCGCAACTTTCACGTACGGTTCCCAGCGAGCTGTTTCCGCCGTTAGACCGGGTCTGGTGATGCCAACGTTTCGTTGCCGCAGACTGGAAGACTCCCAGGCTGGCAAGGTTTCGAGCAATTTATTCGGGGATACGGGCATCGGGTCGATTTCTGTTCCGCTGTCGCTGGACACTTGAGAATCCGATGTCAGGGACGAGGTGACGGATTCTTGGCCACTGGAACAACCGCTGGAGTCGGCGGATGATTGGCGGATGTGCTGTTCACCCACTTTCTGCAGCAGTTTCTGTGAGGGAGTAGAATTTGTCGTGTAATTGGGACGTGAAGAGGTGTTTAATTATTTTTTACAATCCGCTAGGAGAATTAGAAAGGTAAACAATTGTAACGTTGCAGTGGAACACAGTGGTAAGAAAACGAAATCAGACTTGAGAATGTATTATCTGTGTAAAGGGTTTAATGAAATTGGATATTAATCTTACCATATTTGGAGCCAATCCAGGCGGTAGTTTTACCTCGACGTCCTGCATTGCTTTACACTTCAACCACATTCTGTAATAGGAAATGAAACAGATGTATAATGAGAATTGTTTCATAATATAATTTCAGTCTAGTAACGAATGTTTAACTTGCCTCTTTGATGCGTATGCAAGCCCACAAAGAAGAGCCAGTACACTCAGTCCGCCTACCACCCATATAACAACCCACACTCTGAAAGATGGTCCTGCAACACAAATGATTTTTTAAATGACTGTTTAACATCAGAAACCAGAAAGTATGAATATCAAAGTACTATGGCGGAGACTCTCCGCAAATCGCCATAATAATCTTCTAATTTTGAAAAGGATAATAAATTCTACGCTATATGATATTCTTTTGCCTCGAATTCTGTCCTCAATTGCCGGAAATGTAGGATACTGAATATTGACTACTTTTCTAAAGGGCCCCTATTGTGACTCATGGTAGTATTGTGACCTTATAAAGTTAAATAGCCTAAAATCTTCTCGGAGAATTATGCTATACGGGAAAGAAGATGAGTCGAAATTGATCTATTAGTTCCTGTATTGAAGTAACAGACAGACTTTATCTTTATTTCGTATACGTAGGGAGAAGAAATTGAACTTTACCATCACTATAACAGTTTCCCTCGCCAGGTTCGGACCAAGGACCCTTCAAATGCAAGTTATCCGCTGCGACGTTAACAGCTCTCACACGAAATTGATAAAGTCTTTCTCGTCCTATCGTTTTGCAATCAGGAATAGGTAATTGAGCCTCTGCAAAATAAATCGTAACATTAGGAAACGCAAATCAGTCACTTAAGAACAGTTAACTAAAAAAATGAAACAAATTTATTTACCAGTTCTAGTGCTGTTCTGTATTTCACCGTCACTCGACGATATTTCGTAATAATTCAAATGTCCGGCCGAATACTGGGGTTTACCCCAGATGACTATCACTTGGCTCGAGTTCATAAAACGTACGGTGGGCACGTTGATTCTCCCCGGTATTCCGATCCTCGTCAGTTTGTAAATCGTAGGCGACTTAACGCTACATGAAACCGTGCAGGCGGCAACACTAATGCTGTAGTTTTTATGTGCCATAAGATCCTTCAATTCAATGTGATTCGCCTCCTCCACTTTCTGTGCATGTTCGTTATAATACACCTCGTAATATCTTAACACTCCATTCATAGCTTCTGGCGGCTTCCACGTGAGGAACATTGTCGTATTCGTCACGTTTATAATTTTAACATCCTGCGGTGGTGTGGTGGGTGCTGCTTCCAGCGTGGTATTGTACAAAGGATCGCTGTGCAATCCTTCTCCGCTTTTCGTCAAAACTGCCACCGCCAGCATGTACGTGGTGTAAGGTTTCAAGTTATTTACTATACCGTGTATAGTGTGGGGATCGGCTTTGATGGTTGTGTTTAGCTTGGGTCCCTTGCAATTCAAATTGTACGGGGATACAATGGGGCAGTAGTAGATGTTAAATCCTTCGACGATTCCGATACGATCGGAACAATCGAGTTTCCAACCGACTTCGATGTAGTCGGAGCCGATTCGATTTATCCAGACGGACTTCATTTTGCCTACGACTTTGTTGTGAATCACTGTACACGATGCCCAAACCATTCCGCTGCTGCCTTTTTTGGTGTTCGCGGAAATAGCGAATTGGTAGACTTTGTTGGGATCCGGTACCGTCATATTGTGGATTGTTGTATTCTTTGACACGTGCACCCAGTCGAGATAGCCCTGTAATCAGCAATTCTAGCAGCGACGTCTAATATTATCATCAAGGTTAATAAATCAATACGTACGGTGCACTGATAAGGACGGTCACGTTCATTATCACACCAAAAAATTGTATAATTGGTGATTTCTGCATTCATAATAGGTGGCTTCCAAGACAGCTCGTACAAACCACCGTCGAACGCGATTTTCGTAAATGCTATTGGTTCGTGAGGTACTATAACATGTTAACATATGTATATTAGTACGTGGTTATTAATAAAAGTAGAAAGTATTATTAATAATTTGACAACGCTCTTACTTTCATATTGACTTGGTACAAATATTTTCGCGCGTTCCTTATTTGCTCCAACAACGTTCGTTGTAATTATCTCGAATCTGTAGCTGTTGAAACTGATTCCCTTGAATTTGGCGTATGTTCTCGTTGTTTCGTTCGGAACGAGTGATAACTTGCGGCCACTTTCTTCTACATAGTCTATCTGATACTTCAAATTATCACCATTTTCTAAGTACTGCGGTATAGCTTGCCAGTACAAATATACGTCTCTGTTAGCGTTGTTCTCAGCTATTTCGAAGCTTCCAATATCGGTTTTTGGAGGAAGGCCAGGCACTGAAGTATCGTATAGGTAAAGATATTAAAAATGTGTCCGCCGAAGTACATAGTTGCAAAATGTATGTTATCAACTGTAGAACTTACATCTGGGAGGTGTTCTAAAAGTATAGTCGCTGAATTGACTCCATTTGTCTTCCCCTATCGCGACGGCACTTTTTATAAAAACCCGAACGTCGTACACGGTATTGGCATATTCTAATCCAGTGAGATTAAAATACCTTTTATGCATATGAATGTCGTTCGTAATATTGATTACCTGAAACGGATTAATTATCAATGACGAGCATAATTTCATTTTAATGCTCCGTATAATATGCCATATTTCTCGGGAAAACCAACCTGCCAAGTTTTCTGATGATCCCACTGATTCTGATAAGTAATTCTATGGTGTAAACCGGGCGGAAAATTCTGCATTGGAAAAGGCACACTCCAGTGTAGTAACGCACTATCCGATGTTTTATTAATTACTGATAAATTAGCCGGTTTTGCCGGTATAACTGAAAATCATTTAATATTTATTATTCTCCTTTTAATCATGAAAATAAAAATCAATAGATTTTAACAACGAACCGTGAGCAAAATGATGAAACTTGTACGAAACGCTAATGTTCCCAAGTACGTTCTCCACGTTGAGTATGAACGTGTAATATTCGTACGGTTGTCTGTAAATTGGATTCGTGGACGTATCCCACAAACATGTGTTCGGTGGCAATGGTCTCTGATTTTCTTTCGGGCAAGGATATAATTTTCTACCGCCAGCCCGACCCGGTAATTTAAAGACAAGCGTGAACCTGGTGGTGACATAATTCTCAACGGGATCCCATGAGCAGATCATGTCCTCCCAATTATGGGACACACAACTGAAGTTTTGTGGTTCCTGGGGCTTAACTGTTAATTGATACAAACACAGAGATAAATGAACGTAATTCCAGGAAATATACTTGCATCAAGTATTTCCTTCCGGTGTAAAAATATCGTCGATGAATCGTAACGTTTGTTTTCCCAATACTAGGAATAGTGTATAAATAACTTTCTTTGTATACGAAATTCACGAGGTAATTGATCTTATCTCGAATGATAGTCAAATATGAATTCCAAGATATACAAACGGTATCAAATGATACTTAGAGAAGATTCTCTCTCTGAATATACGGTCTTGTGTTTTGTGAAACACCTTTTGACCTATTGCTGATAAGGAAATGTGAATGACGCGATTTAATAAGAAATTGATAATCACGAACCATTTAAAGAGCGTTCCGCTGATTCAGCGAACGTAAATTCCGTATTTCCCCCAATGTTCTCAAGATCATGCCGAATAAAAAATGAATTTGTTTATTGTTCTACAAGACTTACATCCGATTACGACCTTATTGAGACAAACTGCCTCGTGTTGTTTATTGTTATTGTGGTCATTATCTAGCCTCAGTTTGCAGTAGTACATGTCCTCCGCGGGCGATGGTCTCTGCACATCCATGGATATTGTAGTTTCATTTATAATTGTAATAAATTCCGGTTCCATCTCTTTCTTATTGTGAAAGAACACCAAATCACTGGCATTTTTCCCGGGGAATTCAGCGTCCATAAATGTCTGATTCAATATACAAAGTATTCTCAATGGTTGACCATATTCCAGAACAATGTCACCTTGTGGCCAAGTCCCTAAAAGGTGCATGATTCCATGTCAGTTGAATATGTTTGATTCACATCCAATTATCGCTAATGAATTTCCATTAAAATTTATAGGGAAATTAACAGTTTCTGGAGGGTATTAAGTGCAACCAAATATACTGTAATTCTGTTCCAAATCTTAGCTTGAACTGTACACCCAGTGCATTAAATATAGATATATGCATTTAGCTCAACACTAGAATTCCAAAAGGAGAGATAAGGTGTATGTTTTATTTATAATCTTTGCACATAGGGGAAGTACAGGAAAGCATTGACGCTTTAGACTTACATTTGTGCATATTTGTTAAATAGTTTTCATAACTTGTGCCTTGAAATAATTATTTCATTTGTGAAATTATTGTGTCAGATAATTTAATTATTACTGCAATAGATTAATTATGTATCTTTCAGCCTCTAAATCTAAGTATCAATGAAAAATGCAAATACAATTTAGATTGATAATACCATTTTTTAATCAGAATTACTTCGATGTAATATGATACGAATTTTAAGAGTATTGTTAACACACCTAAATAATATAAATCTGAAATTAGTATAAATTGAATGAACTTACATCCAGGAGTTTTGAGACCAATTGCACACTGATTAGGATCTCCATTGCACAATGTTGTACACAGTAGACCGATAAAAGAAATTAAAATTGTTCTCCAAACACTGTTTATCCACCGACTACCAACATTTCGTACGATTGGTAATCGCAGACGTTTGTCTGCTCGAACTTTTGATACAGATAAACAACATTTACTGCGGCACATATAACTTTCCGAGGTCTGTTCACGTTTTGTACGGTGCATCATACTACACTTGCAAACACAACAATTATCTTCTTCACACTGATTAACCGAACATACATAGCTGGCAGAATATTGGTTGGTTGCTGAGGTTTCAGCTGTGTCATGTTGCTCATTTTTTATCCTATTAATAATGTCCTTCTGTGAAAGCAAAGCACTGCTCGTCACAGACACGTTTTCATTTCGACAGTTTTCTGAAGAGTGGCACAGAGTGTCCGTCATACTATGTACATCCAAGGATCCAGCACCATGCTCGGGTATGCTGTCTGGATCTGACAGAGAAAATCGAGTCATTTCTCGTGGAGGTCTTCTGGAACATGCTCCGTTTAAAGACATTTTGTGCTCCCATCACTGGAAAATAAGAAAAACATTTTGATTTATAGTACTTGCGTGTAAAATGCAAAATGTAAATTAAATAACAAACAAAATAACAGTACATTAGCATGGAACTGTAATAATATTTCAAAATAATATACATCAGTATCTCTCCAAAGCTGAAGCACAACTGAATCCTTCCTGGTCTAGGAGAGGCAAGAAAGATAAGCAGAAAATTAATGAGATGAAATACACTTCTGATTACTACTTTTAGGGTCACGACATATCACTTCCTACATTTTTATGATGCATCTTTCCAATAATCCATTATATTGCTTACTTATATACAATCAGTATCATAGAGCATAAAATTGGGTATAATAAAAAATTTCATTACTTAGAAAATTATATTTATTAAATGAAACAATTTGGAGTATACGTAAAAGTTTTTGAAGTACAGAAATCCAAGCTTTACAAGAGCATTGGATAAAACTACATGAGACACCAATACAACACAATGTAGTGGTATGTATTTAAATTCTGTTATTTGTGAATGTATAGGTGGTACTTTAGTATGCTATGGTGTTGTACCATAGACGCATACCAAATGAGTGGACGAACAAACTAAAATCAGGGAGATAACTTGCTCAGATAAAAGATTGTAGAATGAATTATTCATCAGGCACATTGAATACCATTGTTCGATATATGGCTCAAACAAGATTTTATGACATATTCACATAATCCAGTCAGAAATAAATATAGTTGACTTACTAGACAACTATAATATAATCAACTAGTCTTAAAATCCATTTAATTTTTATTACAAAATTACAGACATATACCCAACGATACAGATAAACAAAATAACAATTACTTGAAATAAAATGCGATGCTTGAACATAAATCACAGTGATACAAAATCAAAGAAAAAATGTAGGCCACAGATATTATTCTTACATTATTAAATCAGTAATTGGAGTAATTAATAACACATGATTGCAGACGCATACAGTTCTGTCACATAAGATAATATCTATTATACAATTAACCACCCAAATTTACGCTCGCGTACAGTAATAAAAACAAAAACAAAACACACCGTTTACTGAAACAAATCGAAAATTTCCTGAATATATACACATTACGCAAGTACATTGTTTCACGCGATTCATGCCGATTCCGACGATTTCGTTAATCATACGAACCTCAACAACAGACGTTGCTGTTATTTACTAGAACGATAATTATTGGAGTAATAGGAAAGCTGATAACTCGAAAAACGTAATCAGTCATCACGGTCGTGTACAAGAGAGTCCAACGAGTGAGAAAGAGCAAGAGAGAAAGAGAGAGAGAAAGCGAGGGAGGGAGAGAGTGAGAGACAGAGAAAGAGAGACAGAGAGAGAAAGAAAAAAAGAGAAATAGTACGTATGTATGTGAGAGAGGGAGAGCACGCATCGTGCACAAATATAAATATTTGGTAGAAACGGGATACGAAGCCGTTTCTACTACGAAACCGAGGTAGAATTATTCGAGCCTCGTATCTCGTTAAACGCATTGTGATCGTTTATTTACGAGCACTCGTTGCAGTGTGTCCACTCGGGTAAATGCGTACCCGTGTGGATGCTAGTATTCTTATATGTATCCGTGTACGTGTGTGTACCGTGCATCCGCGGTGTATGTGTGCGATCTCATGAATGTCCTAACGCACGTCTATATGTACACACATACACACACACCAGAACAATGCGTGTAACGAGATAATACTCATCTAACACCACGAAGCCTCGTGGGCCAGTACGAAATATATTCCCGTCTGTTAAATAACCGAAAAAATCTGCTCGAGAAACGGGAATCCGATATTCCTACGGAACGGGACGACACGACATGTTATGTGCTGGGAAAGTCCAAGAAGGCGGCACTCACTCGATTAGTATCCGTATTAGCGGTAGATTTAGTACTCACCCTCGGATGCCCCATCGCACTCCAAGCTCCGAAAACTGCACACTGTAGGAAACCGGACACTCGAAAACGGAGCCAGAACGATCGAACGCGGACCCCGTTTTACCCGCTGGGTATATCTCGCGGTAACACGCTCCACGGCCCTTAGACGATCCCGAGAGAAACGGCACCAATGCAAAAGGTATCGCGGTTCGCAGCCTCACGCACGGAGTCGCAGCCGCTGAGAATCGTCCGTGTCACTTCATATTTGCGAAAAAATTCTGTTTACATTCGGCCAGAGGGACCCAGGAATAAATATATGTGATACACATTCTGGGTAAAATACGTGCGATCAATCGACAGGGCTGCCAACTTACCAGCAACGTTTAACGAGATGCCGAAAGGTAGACGGAAAATTCGTAAACGGGTCTTATTCGATGATTGTGTTCGCACGGGTTTTCAAAAGTATTCTCGAAGGAATTATTTAATTGTCTTTTCGAAAATGATACAGAAAAAGGCCGAGGAATAAGAGTTTTAAGCGATCTAACTTGACCACATTGGCTGACGTCACAACGAGACGTCAAGCGCCGCATTCTTGGAAATGTAGGCGCAGGCTTCATTGTTGACCGCGATGTCGTTCCGCAGGCGCCGTTTTTGAAAAATATCCGACTTTTCGTTGTATCTTTAGTGTTACGCGGGTTATCTTTCGCGATCGGATCTAGAATTTATCAAATACTCACGAAAATACATTTACGAGGTATGTACAGATTTATTCCAATGATTTGACGCACGGTATTTTCTAAAACGTTGAAATTACGTTCCCGCGCAATTTACGTGTAACTGATTAGAATTAGTTGATACATTTTAACGACGTTGTTCACCGATAAGAGTGTACATGTTTTCGTATTATTGAATGTAGTATTTATTATCTCGATATATATATCAACAACGATAATAATGATCGTACAATAAGGTTTTCGTAACAATATTGATCTTTTTTTTGAATTCATTCAGCATATCGTTATAGTCGACGACTATCGATGGCTATAACGGAAATGTACAGATATCAAATATTGTAATTCTAATAAATATAGAACGAAGCTTGGTGAAAATCATATGGTCGCGGTGTCGGAAGTTAAGTAACTAAGTAATTTCAATTCTCTAAGTACAAACGAAAGTTCAGTAATCATTATAAAAAATATTGAAGAATTATACATAGTCTTATTATACATATACATTTTTTTTTCGACATGAAAAATACGAAGCATATTTTGGCAAGATGTGACGTAAAAATTACAGTACTAGAAGACTGAGTTCTTTTAATAAACATATTTTACGAATCGCCAATACAATTTGAATTGACAAAATATTGCTTCCTTCGTGTAACGCTTATAGTTATCAAATATCATCTCTTAATCATTTAAAGACGAATATATATATGTACAGTTATTCCTAGACGCTTACTTATCATATATCCTACACAATATACAAATTTCATATATATGTATATATATAATATAATTATAAAAAATAAACGCAATAGTTATGACATGGGTAAAGTGTGATCCGTATTTAAATGCGATTCCCGCGGTTTATCGTTTTACAGGATAGACAATGCGTAATTGCTTAATTAAGCGAGTAATGAACAGTGACGATTTTTATGCATATGTATGTGTCAGGTTCCGTAATAAACGCCGATTTCTACATCGATGAGATCTAAAAATACATATCTAATCCATTCTTACTTATTTCGTTTATAATGCGTGCGGTACCGAACAACTCTTTTCTTTCCCTAGTCCTTACTAACTTACTAGTAAAAAAATAGATTTATATTTTTTTTAAACACGTAACGCGTTTAAATAACGCAAAAAGACAGGAAGAGGCTGTTTTGTGTATAAGGAAAGTTCTTTTCTTTTTTTATGTTCGATCTTCTTGAATGTTCCATGATTTCCCTTCGGTCGTCATCTGTTTATTACAAACGTTTATTTTCTTTTTACTGAATAGAATCAGCAAGAGAGAACAGAAATTCCCAAAACGAAAGGAATTTAAATAGTTATTACAGTTAATAAAGTTGCCTTTACATCGATCTTCCGCATTGCACCTCAAAAGAAAGTGGCTGATAAGTGCATTTGCTTCTTTGGTTGCATCAGTACTTAATTTAATTATTAAATCGACGTACATATATATTTCGTATAGCGATAATAAATACTTAAAGAAAACAGAGAAAAAGACAATAATGAGATTGTTTATGTTTTAAATGCCGGCCGAAAATTAATACAGTACGATAGTAGAAAGTCAACCAATTGATTAGTTTATTCTACGAGATCTTTAAATGCATGCTAAAAGGCATACAATTTCGTTATGAAGGCCACAATCATGTTACTTGTATAATGAATTTATCAAAAAATTTACGGAAGTCTTCTTGCGTTTGTAAATATATATATATTATATAGTTACCAAAAGAGAACACACGAACACTAAATTTAGAATTTATCCAGTCTACGATTTCTCTTATTAAAAACAAAAAACTTATGGTTGACAAATTCCCTTACATATTAGAGATATTATAAATCTCGAGATTCCGTAAAGTGTATCAATGTTATTTGTCGCTGCAAATAGATTGTACTCGTAAATGCAATCCTTTAATCTCCCGCACTATTACAACTTTTAACGTACACCTGCATCGTACATTCTAATCTAACGTTTTCTTTCCTTTCTTGTTGTTAAATTGAAATGTTTAAGAAATGCAAAATCAATAGAAACGGTATGCAGTCGTGATCGATCGTAAATCTTGGAGATTTCTCGTTCCGAAAAGCTAGCGTTTACTCTTACAAAATATGTAACTTATTTTTATAGTAATATTGTAGATCCGTCTATAAAATGTCAGTTGTCGTTTTATGCTATTGAAGTATGCTTATCATAAGTATCTATTTTTGGATGAACAGCAGTTCAGTGAAATAGAAAATCGAACTTTCTGACGTTTTTTAGGGTGCACACCCGTCTTGTGTAATTTCAATAAATGCCTGCGTGGGGTGCGTTCATCAATCGGTCGAATACTTATTTGGTCGATTGTGAGATTACTCTACAATGAAGTTCAATAAAAATTTATAATTGCTTCAAAAGCTCCAAGCGTTTTTTTTGTTGTTGTTTACTTAGTAATTTTGTTATTAAGTATGGAACACGCGCAAGGCACAATACTCTCAAGCTATCACACGTGTTAGGATGAATTAATAATTTTCCTTTCAGTAGATAATTAGATCATTAAAATACAGAGTTAGCACCAGTCTAATTTTGTTAGAATGAGCAAGTATCGTCTCTAAGTCGGACTTTCTGCAAGCTGCACTCGATATAGCTGCGAGAAAAAGTCATTCGCACATTCCTCTTTTATTCGGTTAAAAAATCTATATAGATTTCTTAGTTTACCTTTGCAAAGCATAGTTTGCAATTAATATGTATAAGTAATATTAATACCAATATAAATTATAATTTCACTGAGAATCAACAACAACGTTGTCGGTAATTGGTTTAATACTAAAATTAAGCAATTCGTAGAATTTGGAGCGCTCGTAATCGTGTAAACAATCTTACTAAATGTAAAAGCATCGTGACACGGGACTCTGCATGGAATTGCTAATTCCCACGTGCCACGTTTAGAAAGTATATATCTTACTATATACCTAAATATATAACCAACTCCATAAAATATTATACATTATAACACACTGTTTCCCTTTTATGCGCCAGATATATCTGCACCGACCGTATGTACGAGTACTGTATGAAACACAGTATTTATCTAATCTCTCTCACTGAAATGTAATAACCTCTTGCAAATTACTCTTCTCTTTTATCGTGTATTGTCTTTAGTTTTCTCTTAATACGATACTTCATGTTATGTCCTGAAGCTTTGTCACAAAGTAATAAAAAAAAGAAAAAAAAGAAGTTATACAGAGCAACCGTTAGCATTAGTATCGTCGCGGAAGTAAATACCGTTAAGTCTCAAGATTAATATGTTATTACTGGAAATGGTTAATTTCATATGTTCATGTCGTAGAGGTGTGGAGGTGCACCTACCACTGATGGCATTTGACAACCACGCCGTACTAACAGTCGAACGGATGGTCCACCGTTACGAATTATTTCAATGGCCTCCGTGTGTGTCATATTTTTGGTATTGATGCCGTTTATCTCGATTATCTGATCTCCGACCTGGAAATTATATAAAATAAATAGAGCATTAAAATATCGAGAGTTTTATACACCGTGTAGAAAAATATTTATAACGTCGCACTCACTCTTAGCCGATTATCGATCGATGCAGGTCCATTTTCTGCAATTTGTAAGACAAACAATGGCATATTTTGAAACTCACGTCCTCCGCGAATACTAAAGCCAAAACCTCGAGTTCCACGTGTCAATTCGACAGCGTGATATTGCCCACCGTCTCCGTCGCTCGTTGGTTCATCCTGTGAATAATAAATATTTTTCCAATGAATTAACACGTTCTATTGTGTTAAAATATTGACATCTAATAACTGCAAGAAAATGAATAATACCTTTTGAGACAATGACGTGTTGCTACAACAATCGTCAAGAGGGTAACCAATGGTCAATGTAACTGAATATCCAGAGTCTTTAATTAAATTTACGATATCCTTATGACAAACATTCGTAATATCTACATGATTCACAGCAAGTATATGATCCCCGACGTTTAATCTTCCGCATCTCTCTGCGGGAGAGCCCTCTATTATTCTACCAATAGTAGATCCAGCTTTATTCACCGACGATATAATAACGAAACCGAATCCTTCGTTTTCCATTCTAGTAACCGTCACATCGTATGGATATTGGAGATTCATTTGCCTACTATAAGACGACTGAAGATTCTCCTGGAGATGTTCCTGAGTATTTATTCGACGTCGTATACCCAGGGTGACTCTGCCATTCTGAGCTGCGGCTATCATTAACTGGACAACGTGATGATGAGACGAATTCATAACGCTTTCCCCGTCGACGGACATGATTAAGTCACCGGTATTCAATCTGTTATCCAAATCGGCCGCACCACCAGGTACGATGTGTCCAACCGAGACCTGCTGACAATTATTTTATTAATACTTTGCGTCCTCTTTCCATTAATCGATAGTAATTTTTTAACTAACCTGAGAACCTTCTTCGGTACCACCGACTATCCTAAATCCGAATCCTGTATCCTGTCTGACTAAAGTTACGAGAGTTTCGATCCATTCTATGTCAGGCACGATTGGACACACTAATTCGTTATTATATTGTGGATATCTATAATATTAATTATAATACATAACATATCAGTAGAATACTTTTCCCGTACGGTCTTCATATTTATATAAAGTGTTCGTAGAACCAGTAAAGTGGTTATGTAAAAAGAAATGAGAATTGTAAGCCGTGAGTAAAAATATCGCAGCCATAAATTAGGATTATTTACCGGGGTATAGAACTGGAATGTGGTTGCTCGTGTTCAAAGCTCGTAGTCTCTTTTCGTTTATCCCAAATCTCACCGGTGTCAACGTTTTGTTCCTGCCCGATCGAGTACACATTATAATCCTGTTCATTGTATTGGGAATGGGATTGTACGGTATAGAGGTCCTTGTAGTATTCCGAGTGTAAACATCCATTCTGTTTCATCATGGTGTCATGGTGGGGAATATCAATGGAGTAAACGTCATTGTTTATATTCAATTTATCATTGGTGACCCAGTCCCTTTTCGTGGCATTTCTCGTGGGGTCGTCATCCAAGTTAGTCATCGTAGCGAAATTGTCCGTTAGATTAGTAATGTTAGCTTTGTACGGATCTGTATAATACATTCCATGTGTGTACTCTGAGTACTTATATCTATTATCCAGCGGATTTAGTTCATTTTCGCTTTGAACCTCGCTCCAATTCGATCTTATCGCTGTCGGTGATTTCGGACGATTTCTAGTGTCTATTAACGGTGTTTTTGGTCTACTCGGTATAACGGTTTTCGATTGAGTGCTGTAAATATCTGCGGTTGGTGTCTTACTACGAAAGAAATCTTGGGAATTCTTTTCCTTTTTGTCATTCTTCGAAGTTGTTCTCTGCACGTGTATCAGTGCTTCCTCGTTACGCGGACAGTCTTTTAAAACTTGTACCACCTCCGAGTGACACATATTTCTCACGTTAACATCGTTTATGTTAACCAAGATATCGCCCTCCATTAAGTTCTTGCATCGTTGGCGATCCAGAATCTTTTTCACTTTCTGACCGTGCGCGGAATCCGCTATTGTGAATCCGAATCCCATTGTTCCCTTTACTATAGCGATACTAAGGAATTCTGGTTTGGAAGACACCGGCGAGTCTTTACAATCGTTCAAGTCGCTACTCTCGGACAAAAGGATGTCTGTGCTACTTGGTCTCTTAATCGTGTTAATTTTATCGGAAATACACAGGTCTGGCATAGAATTAACAGAAGTGGTGGCAAGATTTTCACCGTTTTGCAAACTGTGAACTGGCAAGAATGTAGAATCCAGGAAATTGAATCGGCCGTTCGGTTGTAAAGATGGGTCCAAGTCCATGTACATTCCGGGATCTTCTGTTAAAATATCTGAGGAAATAGAAGCTATCTTTTTCATAACCGCATGCTTATATGCAACCTCCTGTTTACCTGGTGCATTTACGGCGATTGTTGTGACGACTTCTGTGTTAGGATCGTTTGGATCAAATGGTAACGGGTAACCGCGACACACTTCTAGCGTAACAGTCTCGCCGCTACTAATTGATTTAAACACATTTACCATTTCATTGTGTGTAAATCCTAACACGCATGTATCATTAACATACACCAATACATCTCCTGTAAATGAGTATTATTATATAAGGATTATAGTATTAATAGTTCTCTCAAACAGTACAAACAGGGATGTACAGTTTTATATATCAGAAATTTTCAATACCAGTTTGCAATTTTCCATCCAACCATGCTGGGCCATTAGGTACAACACTTTTTATTTGCAAAAATTCCTCCACAGAATCATCTCCACCAACAATAGTGAATCCTAATCCTCTTGAACTTTTGATCAGCGTTGTTCTTATCTTTTGACCTTTCAACTTGTCTGGATTTCTAGTGAAGTTAGGACTTTTTCTCTCTACCATGCTTTGTTGGGCACGCTTGGCTTGTAACACAGGATTTTCGTACTGAGTTCTACGGTTCACATGGTCAATGAAATAGGTACCATAAAGAGTATCATCTATTTTCTCCCAACCATAAGGTAACTCATCGTCGAGACATTCTTCGAGAGATCGTTTTTGGAATTTGGATAAACGTGGGTCTAACCAGTGAGACGTGCCAGTATTGTGGCTGCAATATAACGAAAATACATGTAATTCGCAACTGAATATTTGGAGGGATTGCTTTATCATTAATTAATGAATCACGTTAAATATATACTCTATAAAATAAACTTCTCCTGTATCCGTGTAAGCCTTCTCCCAATTTGGTGGCAATGGACCCAACTGATCTTCTGTAGCTTGATTACGACTTCGATTACCATGCTCCTGATCAGATATTCCAGTATTTTGTTCAGATCCTGAATTATACATATACGTGGGTGGAATACGATGGCTAACCCCATCGTTTCCACTAATTGCTAACATCTCCTTGTCCATACTTTCTCCTGGAATTGAGAATATTAAAAAGTAATACATTGGCATGCAGCACATTTGATTAAAAATAACTGTCTCTATACCATCATTAGGATTATCAATAGACGCTGAATCCTCTGTTTTTGTAGCCATTTTATGATCCCTTGGCTTCCACCTTAATACCCTAATAAGTAATAATAAGATAATGCTAAACATTTTGTCAAAACACACAATACATTTCGTTTTAATCCAATTTAACAAAAAGATAGAAAGTATTCGTATATTTCTGCATTCCATTTAATAACCCCTGACATTAATTAGAACTTAAATCTAGGTCATCTTCACATTACATAAATCCATAACTTTACAAACAACGTCGAACAACAAACATACGACCCATTCTATCACGAGCTTACGAATTAAACAAACATTGACAGACGGCACAAGACATCGTTTAAACATCCAACACACGGTAGTCGAACAGATTGTATTTCACGTGTGTTACGAACATGTTTCACACGACGTCCTCGACATTCCTCGCGTTATTTCAGGGGGGATTATAGTTACGTATTTATGTACGTAGACCGTAATCGCGTTATCCGGATCCATTCGTAGTCCCGAAAGAGAAACACATTTATCAGGGAGTCTCGTTTGACAGATAACGGGGCCACGAAATGTTGACAGAGTCGGCCGATGGTACCTATATGGAGTTATTACCAACACCGACAGGCCATTAGGCAGATCCCCCCGTCGGACAGGTGTCCGTAGTAAAATTACATAAAGCAGGAAAGGCACACGGGTGCACGGGGCGGACGTGAATGCATTCTTACGAATACACATGCATTCTTGCGAATGCATTCACCCGGGGTCCCCGTGCGTAGCCCACATATCGCGCATCATTGAATGCAACTTTCTATCCTGGAAAAAGTAAAACGTCGTGACTCCTCGACATAAATAAATCTTGCTCGAGATGACACGGGAACGCCGTTTAGATTCTTTCCCTGTAACCGACGTGGGTGTACATACGTATACATAGACGATATGATTTTGCATGTTAGGAGTATAATGGAAATTGCACGGGAATTCGCGAGGTAGGAAATAGCGATGGACTACTAGAAAAACACACATATCGCATAGACCGTAGTTTTATGGTGTACGCTACTCACACTGGTTTCTATCCAAATGTTTCCCTGTTCGCTCGATCATCGTGGTGTCAGCCGTTGAGACGGGCTGAAAATATTTCGGCACTGAATCACTTCCCGATCGCGGAAACGACGATCATTTCGAAATGATTGGGGAGCGAAACGTACATACTCACCGCGACATACGGGTACACCACACACAACCATACGAACACTGGACACTGCACCGCACGTAGCGGAGGCATTTAACCGATCGCAGCGCCGTCGCTTCATTTTGCGGATTGATCCTCAACTACAAGCGTGGCGCGATATTCAAACATAAAATGCTCTGAGATACCGGTAACTTCCATAGTTTCTGCGATTATACATGTATCTTCCATGGGAAGGCAGTGATAACTCCTATCTGTTAGATTAATCATTTATTTTCTAATTGTATTTTCTTATCATGTTTGTGGAACACTTGACAATGATAAAAAATATTTGCCTTCCCCTGCCGTTTATTTACCCATCGTTCAGAAAACTATATACAATTTGCATATTTATTTTAAACAGTTTATTATGTTCACAATTCTTTTAACATAAATCGACATTTCAAGAGTTACATGAATGAAAGTATTACGTCACATTTACTGAATGACTTAACTAATTCAAGATCATATTTATAATGTAACACCTTCATTCAGTTACCCTAATTCTTCTGTACAGTGACTCGAGTATATTAAAGCTGAACGAAATTATAATCGTCGACAACTCTGTATCTATCTTGTCTATAATGAACTAAATCGTCCAGGAACCGCATACTACTTTCATTATGTAATTTTGTCAACACCGGTGGCAACGGGGTCACTCCAGCCGTGTTCGCCAGGTCGTTATAGTAGTCGCCTTGTTTTGGACCCATCATATGGAAGTGTCTCTTCAGTAGGCCCTCGCTAACGCGTTTTTCTAGCTCCGTTGCTTCTTCGCGTAGCATGTCAGGCTTCGGAGGAAATTGCTTGTCGCCGTGCCAGAACCGCAACAGAAACCGCACCTTGTGTTCATCGATCGATAGTGATTCATACCGTAGGTATTATGACGAGTAAAAAGGGCCCGTACGTTGGCGTTCGTGATGCACGGAGAATCGAGATGAATATTAAGCTTGAACGGCCGAACGTGCAGGCCCTTTAGACTTTTTGCAGTTTTACCTGTAAGTCGAACATGCTAAACGCACACACGTAAAAAGGAAGTCCCACCAAGGCGAGTGTAGGATTTTCGATCGACACCAGATGTTTCCACAGTGGTGTTACCATATTCGAGTCGACGCGTACCCCGCATTTCTCGTCCAAAAATGGAAAGCTGTACTTGTATCCTGTGACGAAAAGTTCGTTAATTTGGGTAGAATAGATTGTGTGTGATAAGATTCTCGATAACTCCTTTGGACTTTGAATTTCCATACTCATATTTATACATATATTATTAAGTTTAATTCTGTTTAACGGTGTTCCATTTGAATGTAGTTTTATGTTTTATATTTTTACATATTATGTAAAGGGTAAATCGAATTACCTGTACAGTAGAAAACTATATCTATAGTTTCGTTAGTTCCATCCGTAAAAATCGCAGTGCGTTGCGTCAATTCTTGAATATCCGGTTTCTGAGAAGCATCGGATCAGTAGAAACGACAAATATAATTGCGATATAAATATTTTCTGTATATAATTACCTGCACAACATTATCGGGAAACACAGTGTTTATAGTGTCCTTCAAGTGATGACTCAAAACCACCTTTTTCGCGTGCCTCGATATTTCCAGAGCCAAGTCCATCCCTTGTTAATTAAATAATAATTAGGATGCATACGTATAGGTAAATATACACTAGCTAACTTTCATATAAAGAAATACCGGAAGGTCCGGCGCCGAGAACGAGCACTGCTTTATCAGCGAATATTTCTGGAATCCTGTAATCGTGACTGTGTAATTGTTCCCCTTGAAAAACGTCCCGGCCTTTCAGGATCGGCACACTAGGCTCGAAGTAATGACCATTGCATACCATAACAGCGTCGAATGACTCGATTAAAACGGTATTTTTCTGCAGATCTTTCACCTTGATCGACCACTTTCGGTCTCCACTGGTCGGCTCTACTAGCTCGACGTGATGATGGAACTGTAAAACTCATATCTAGCTAATTTCCGGCAAATATTGGATCAATGGGGATATAATGACTCTATTCTCATTAGAACATTAAATACATTGTTGACTAACGAGTCGTTAGAATTTTAAGTGGTGCAATTTCACTTTATCTATTTCGATATAATTCATGGTAAAATAAATACCACGCCAGAGTTTCTATATATAACTAACTTTCACTCCCTTTGTTTTTTTTTTAATTATAGTTACACTACTTTGAGAATAATCGATATTTAACCAAACAGATTCGCTATAATTTTTACAAGCGCGTTAAAGTGACCATAGAATTATTCTCATTACTTATTCAGTAATCCTAGAAAACATTCTTAATGAAAGTGATACATTACCCGAATATATTGGCGGAGTTTGAAGTGATCGCAATACGTGTTGAGAAAGTTAAGTATCTGTGTGCGAGTTAAGTAACTTTCGGTGATCTCTGGTATGGGGTAATCAGGGTATCCCATCACTTCTTTCGGCAGATTTGTTCTGTATTCGCGTAAAGAAAATATCGCTACGTTACCACAATTGTTCTACGAATAGAATAATCTGAAATTGATACTAGCGAACGATAAAATCCGCGGATAGAAAGACATCTCGAGCGTGAACGCTATAAACGTTTCATCCTCGGTTGTAATTATATCCGCGAAAAATCGTGGATTTTTCCATTTCTTTGTTGGAACACTTTACCTCAGACTTTTATACATGCTAGTGTGTATCGGTAAACCATATTGATCAGAACCAGTTTCTTCTCTGTACACCCATGTACCGCCTATTTGGTCTGTTTTCTCGTAGCAGATCACCTCGTCTTTATAACTACCGGAAGCGCAATGTCGTAGAGCTGCAAGACCAGCGGCTCCGGCACCGATCACGGCAATTTTCATGTTCGTCGAAGAAATTCCGCTGGGAATGATCGACGAACAAAAAATAGTTACACCACGGTGCTATTTCAATAGATCGTTTGCGTTGAACGAAAGACAAATGGATTTAAAGGAATCGTATTCCGTCCGTTGAAAGTTGGAAATTAAAGTGTGTTTCGGACACGTTGCAAATTACCTCGTTAATTGGAATACAAGCCGTTTAAAAATTCACTTTCTTTTCGGCTGGACGATTTTTGTTCGTCGAAGTCACGGAATCACTTATATTATGCACGACTGCGGGCGAACAAGTTAGAAATGTGAAAGGTGCAACGATTGAAAGCCACGGGCAGACATTCCGTCTTTTTTTCTCGTGTAACATTACATTTTATTCTATTTTATCGCTATCGTCGAACGATGTTACTCGAGCGAATTAATTCCATTCATTCAGATAGATCGTTGGATGAAATAATAGAATTTATAGATCTACGGATTCGTTTTATCTTTGAGTACCCGATAAAATGCAGTACGCCATGCTTTGAACATTGATCTATAAATCGATCTATTTCGATGGAATCTGTTCAACATTGTTAAATATTTATTTTACTCACAAGTAGATAGATGGATTAATCAGAACGCAGTCGGATCCGTGTATCACACTCGAAGAAGAAATACAGAATGAGCTCGATCATTAAACAATCATTATACAGAAAGTGGAATTGTATCTCCGAAATAAGGCAGATACTGATAACGAGGTCGTCGTGTATGGTACACGCGTACTGTACACGAATGTGCGTGTATAAAATTCGTAGTAGTGGTAATCGATGACCTTCGACCTCCCTTGCACGTCCATTTTCCGTTGCATCAACCCTGAGTAAGACCGTGAACTTCTGATTGCTCTTAAATGTAGTTTAAAAATACAAGTTAACGATACTCCACTTCGGGATCAATGACCATAGTGATAGAACAAAGTTTCAATATTAATTATAATAATTATGCAGATAAGGATATCGGTTGTTTTAAAGGATATTAATGATATAAGCATTGATGCGAATATATATGTAAAAGAGGCATTTATTTAATTCGTTTCAATGTAATTTATTGATAAATTCTGATAACAGTAAAGGTATTTACATGTTCATGATAGTTAAATAAGTCTAGAATCTAATCTCTCAAGTTTTAACTTGTATATAGGAGAATATTTTGCACTGCATGCAAAGTTTTCAACACTTGGTCCTTACCCATGTGATTGTGAAAAATAAAGTTTCATTATGTAATATGAACGAAGAGAACACAAGTTTCACTCATCACATCATTTTGTACTTAAAATGTAAAGTCTTTGAAAAATAAATGTTTGTCAGGCTCATTCATATAACTAATATGTACAAATCCAGTGGAAGTACTTCAGTGGAGGATGATTTTTCCTTACGCATAAGGAATTATCGTTTAGAATAGAATTCAGATTCCCACTTATTTTTATATAAAACGTATAATTGCATTGCAGCTCTTGCATCCTCAACAGAGTTGTGCTCTCCAATCTGTATTTCCCTACCTAGCAATTGATGTGAGAGTTTCTTTAAGCTAGGTGTATTTCCTCTAAACAGTTGTCTGAATGTTTTAAATCTCGATGTATCTCTCAAATTTTTTCTTGGATGAGAAAGATACAACACGTCAAGATCATGTTTTAACGCATGACCAACTAAAACTCTGCCTCTCAGAATATCAGCCACTTCTTTCTGTACAATATCAAATTCTTCTCCACTTTCCAGATGATGGGGACGAATCCCACTAACTTTAGTTCTATAATCTTGAACCGGCTCTCTTGCTTTCACGTATTTATCGTAAACACAGTAACCATGTTTATTAACTATCGATACTCTGGCTAACATACTCTCACTTCCATCACCAATGCCCACCATTTCGCAATCCATTCCTACTTGTTTGGTTAGTTTCTTTTTACTGTCATCGTAGATCTCTTCATCATTGCTAACTGTACGTGTTACGTGATGGCCATGAGTAGAGGCGACGTGAGATCTTTTTTTCTGGTGAACCATGACAGATTTCTGTTTGAAGTTTTCTTTGCCAGCAATTTCTTCCAGAGATGAATTAGACAAGATGGATTTAAACGCTTCCCAGTTACAACCAGATGCATTGCGTTCCGTATGGGGAGTTATATGATACGACTTTTTAGCTTTCTCGTTCATGGTTTGTTTGTTTGTGGACTTTTTAGAACGACATTCCTTATCTTCTTCGGCCAATTTTCTGTAATTGTTAATAGGAAACATAGTTAACACTGTAAACAGACGTGACACGAAGTATTGTGTTATTTTTAGGTAATAATTATTACGTGACCTAACCTATTCATGTAACACGTGCTAAATGAATAATAAACACTCTATTAATTATACAATTCTAACTACAAGATAGAACACACTTTGTTTACTTTTAAAAGTAGACGAAAAATGACATCAATTAACGGGAATTCTTGGTGGATTACAGCATAATACGTTAGGTTAAATATGGCGGCAGAAATTCAAACTAAAAGCAAGCGTTCGGAAATATGATTCCGTTGTCTTCTTTCTCGAACACACGAAACCAGTCAGAAAACTGGAACGAATCCCCACACCATGCCTTAACTGAAATTTTCCTACCTTTCACATTGCATTAAAACTTATGAAAGTTGCACAAAAGTGTATATTTCCGAATAAATTTTGCCAAAGAATTCGTAAAGAAAATACTCCGACTATATTTCCGTCAACAAAAAGTTGCTATTTTTGGGGTTATGTCTACCAACACAAACACAAAATAAATAAAAATGTAGTTAGTAAAAAATGTCTTACCTTATTAGGAACACCATAACGACAAAGATTATAAAAATTAATGTATCTATCATGCTACAATAACAACAGAAATATCATGTAATTCACGTTTCCACTGTTTTTACCGATCGTGGCCGTTTTATGTCGACTGAAGTTGGCTGAAGTTACGTCTTCTGCAGACATAGTGTCTGATACATAGATTTATGTTTTCAAAATTATTTAGCTAACCTTAACTTTGGAAATGTAACACAAAATTTATGGTAATTGTACTGTACGAGAAATTTTATATATACAAAATGACCATAATTACTTCTAATCATATCGATTTGTCTAATGCAGGGGGAGGACACGACCATAGTAAAAGCTTGGTCGCCCGTTTTAGTTCCCAAAAACACGGATAGTTTCTAGATGGCACCACTTTGTCTCACCACTACACATAAGCTCTCTGTAGGTGAGCGTTAACCCAAATGCACAAACTGTGTGACACTCACACATAGGCACTAATCCATGTGCCCCACCCCCCTCATATATATATAGGTATGCTATTAAAAGAAATAACAGAAAATATATAAAATATACTAAATTTATTATCTCAAATAGTTAAAAAAAACAGAAAAGGAGCACAATATTTAAAATTTCTTCTCAATTAAGGGCCTGGTGTATCTTAGCACATCTTCACATGATAGTCTATCCGGTGTTCATCAGAACTCTTCGGTGTTGGTTCCATAATTGTCCCTTCTTGAATTATAGCAGATGGAGTTGTAATCTCTGAAACAATCACAATCAATTTTGAATTAGTACACATTTTTTAAAATATTGATTCCATTGAGACTCCCCCTTAGTTATTCAAAAATACTCCCTCTGTCCCATAATACTAGATAGTTTTCTCCTTTTGTCTTGTCCCATATTACTGAATGTTTCTTCAAAATTAATTTTTTGAAAAAAAAGTTAGTATATTTTTATTTCAGAGTAGTTTATTGTTCAAAAAATATTAAACTCATAAGAAAAAGAAATATTGAAATTGAGCCATATATTATGATAAGTTGCTGCCATGAAACTAAAACTATCAAGTATTATGGGACAGTGGGAGTACATTATAACATATTTTGACATGAATAAACCTACTTCATTGCAATTTCTCCTTATTATCAGTTATAAACGAATTAAGTACTTCGAAGTGAATAAATTTATTCATTCAAACTTGCTTTATAATAATAAGATTCAAATAATTAATCTACCTGACTATGCCCATCCATTTCATTACATTTGCTTGCCAATCGATTAGATATGCGTTGAATCCCTATATCCCAGTGATCCTTATATACATCATCCAATCTAAAACAAATAAGATGTCTAAGGCATTCAAAACATATTAACTGAAGCAAAGATAAAACATTTATTCGCCCTCCGTACCATATTTCCCCTGCAGCTTCACAAAAGTTTCCTTTATATAATTTCTTCATATCTTTATTACTCGAGGTCCCTGTGTGATGCATTTTGAACCTAGTAAACTATGAACTTTAAAGTTAAAGGAGCAACTATATAAGAAATGAATATTATATTACGTTTTGTGGTAATAATACTAAAAGATGTTTTGATTTCTTATAATTCAGTATATTTATCTAAAATATTCAACCAAAGGTTTATTTTTCTCACCATTGTAACAGTATGCGCCCGTTTCGGCTATACCAAGAAATAATTTCGTCACTTATCCATTAGTGCAAGTGCTTTGTTCACTGTAACATTTATTTCCACGTAAACGAGGTAGTTTAAGAGATTTCCATTCTTTCCGCTGCGCCATAACCAACTACAACCGCCATCAGCCGCCAAAAAACCTGGTTCCGACTGGTTCCGACTGACCCTCAGTCATTCTAGACTCGAACCCATAATGGTAACGTTGCTACTCTTCACAATGGTAACATTATTAATACGCACAGACTATAGCTTCTCTACCCTCAGTCATCCTAGACTCGAACCCATAATGGTAACGTTGCTACCCTTCACAATGGCACAGACGAGGTATTGGATAGACCGATCATTCGCGCAATTTTCAAGATATAAAAATGATCGACTATGTTTCGAATGCGCATTCGGAACCTTAATAAGGTGATGGAAGATTCAGATGGATAATTAAAAGAAAGCGAAAATGACGAGTACAAAATGAAAATCGTAATTGTCATAAAGTAGCGCAATATAAATTACAAATTTGATTAAAATGTTACCGATACTTATTCATAATGAGCCAAAGTAATCATGCATGGTCGCGAGTATGAAAAATATCGCGAAATTATCAATAAGTTACTCTTTTAGAATTTTTCGTAGCCGCCGGTACCGTCCGTACCTGCCCGGCAAGTCCCTACCTGTTATTCTCACCTTAATTGTTCCGCTCGAGCGGATCCAGTACGGCCAAACTCAAACATACTCGACCTGACATTGCCAAGTACACGGATAACCATTAGTCCGTGATAGAACGTCCTGGTGTCAACTACTCTTCCCAACTCGCTCCGGACGACTCCCTCGGGTATAATTCATTTAATTTCAAGCTTATCCATTATGTATCGATCATTTACATTATATTTCATGTACTCCTTATACATTACTGATACAGTACGACATATCCCTCGGTTACAATTGGTTACTATAAAATTATTAACAATAATTTTTGCATAACTTTTGATTCGCTTCGGTTCGCTTAATAGAGAAATAGTTTATATATTTAAAATATACAAATTAATGAAAAATGGTATTTATTTTTATAAATTTTCAACCGTGATTTACCACGCGGTGTCTTATATTGAAGCTATAAAATTTTTTTCGAGTTTGCGCGAAGTTGGTAAAGGTCGATACCCTTTCTTTATACACAATTTTGTTAAATTATTTTATTGCTAGCTATAAATTATCAAGATAGTAGGGTTTTATTAAGATTGCTTCCAGTTTTGTATAAGTTTTATTATGTTGTAATAGATCGAAAATATTCGACGCCGGGGGCATGTGCCCGCTCCGCTACCTGCCCCCCCCCCCATAACATCGAGTTTGTCCGACATGATTTTGTCACGTACTACCTACATCGACAGGCATCAGTCATCTGCGAACTGTGGCGGTGTCAAGACTTCCTCCTGTGTGCTTCCTGGTGCTCCCTAAGGTACATCGCACTCCTCTACATTTACCTTTGCTTAATCAAAGCTATACTTGCAATTCATTTCTCAACTCGACAAACTTTACAGTTTATATCATTACATTTTTGGCCTTATTTTCTATTAATCGTAATTTCATAATATTTAATCTTTATTTTCACTGTTTTTATAGTTGGAATGTGCATAACATTATTATTCATACTTTGATTTTTTGCAGTTTAAATTCTAAGAACATAATTCCAATCGTATTTTTGTCTGTAATTTCAGATTCAACCAACAAAGAGAAATCCAGTTCGCACCGGTGAATTCTCTTGGGGGGTAGCAGATAAGTACGTCGCGGTCTTGTGACGTATACGTAAAGAAGAAAATCTGGGCATCGCAGCGGTCACACCTTACTTGCTACCGACCTTGACATTGGTCGGAACTACCATTGTCGTCGTTTCAACTACAACGGGAATTTATATTTTCCGTGAGTTTCATCGAATCGAATCGAGTCATCGTCGCATTGTTTATTCGCGGACCGAATATAAGAAATATTTTCCTTGCGAAGGGTTTGAGAATGTTTCTACAAAACTTGGCATTGATTTATTCAAATCTCGTATTTGTTTTACGTATCGACAATCGGTTTGACTGATCATATTTACATTTTTAAATCTTTTCTTAGTGAATAAAAATTCACGCTATTTCAAATATAAAATAAATGTTGAGAAATTTTAGAGTGAAGAATATACTTCACTGCTATATGAAGAAATTCATTATTACGTTTTAAATTTTAATTTACAAGAAACAGTAGGACAAAGGCAATATTCCTAACAACAGCGCGTGGTATAAAAAAATAAGACGTACAAAACCAACAACTGTGTCATTCTGCGTGATAAATGGTATATTTGTGTGCACCCTCCCCTTTATTTTCAGCTTGTGTGATCGCGCGCAATGCGGTCTTAGAGTCACTTGCTCCGAGAGACAGTATTTCGCGAAATAGAGTCAGTGTTGTTGCGCTATTAAAAATTGTGCTTGTTCGATAACCGCGTATTTAAAACCGCCGAAAGAATTGAAATGGACTGCTACAACGTAACATATTCGGTCGCGAAATTCTGACACTTTTTAAACCGCGACATTAGAGTCAGTTTGCTCGCCGGAAATAATTACGGTCGGGAGTGTAGTCTCTTTATTTTTCTATTTGTTTGTTGAAATGCGTCGCGATATAGTAGAGGTATGCAGCAGCTGCGGAGAGGACCTCCATCGGGCGTCGTCGCATCAGGCAGCAGGTAAATATCGCCAAAATTGTATTCCTGTTAAAATTTCTGAAAAGGAAGATCGAGCGAAAGTGGAATCTTTCCATTTCAACTCTACCAAAATTGTGAAATGAAATACAGTTGAATTATAAAGAATATCTTCTTGTTACGTTACAGAGATCATCGGCAGATATACCGGTCGTAGTATCAACTCTAGAAGGCGCAGAAGAACTCTACGGCCGGTGAGTCGAAAAATTTTTGGTTCCTCCGATCACTCAATCATGTCGTAGGACATAAAGGTCCGAAGCGGCACGAGTGTATTGGTTGTATTTTATTTGAGTTTGCGAGCATAGTGACCGCGAGCGTAAAGTATTTGATACTTTACGCTTGTGGGTAGTAACACACCACTTTTACTTGTGAATATTTAATTAGCTCAGGCAGGGGTCTTCTTGTGGCTTTTAGCTTCACGTACGTTTTTTTCTTAATTCGATTAAAATTTTCATATCCTTAAGCTGCGTTTAATTGTATTTGAATTCGCGTAAAGTACTTGCAATAAAACTATACTCTGAATATATTTTCGAGAAAAGAGTTTGATATTTTCACGTATGAGGTTCATACGAATTAAATTGAATTAAAGTTTTCATGTGATTTATATTTTTCGTAACATGATTTCCGATAACGGAAGAAATTCATATTAATCGTTCTATTTTATGAATGTACCCAAGAAGACCAATTCGCGGTGTTTAGATTCTGGTTTCAAAGGATTATTTTTAACACATTTATCATTGTTTAGATCACCTCCTTTGAATAAGGAATCAAACAAGGGTTTTCCATTAAAACATTGAAGTTTTCAATATACATATACTTTTCTGCATATTAATATTGAGAAACTTTCAATACGTACTTGAATTAAAAGTTTTGAAATTCGTCTTAAATAAATTTATATTCTCTTGACTTTTTCAATGATTTAAATAACTATATTCGAGTCATTTTATCAAGCATATTTTCAATGAATTTTTGCAAAGTGATTTAAATAAATGTATGTCATTGGGATTGGGATATCATGCGCCAAATTCCGTCGACAATAAAGGCAATGACTTTTTTGCTCGTTCCGCGTTATTAAATCAATTTTAAGCTGACATAATGATCTTTAACTTTTAATTACAATTATTATCTTCAATTTTCAACTTTCATTTTTAACTTAAACATTTATCTTGAATTTTTCATGTTTAAAGTAGAATCAGTTGTTCGTTATTTGTCACGTTTGTCATACCACTGGCGTTAAAACAACACGATAAACCGTGTAGTCGGCCTAATAGCCTCACGGCTATTTGGTTAAACCGCGATCTTGCGATGTAGTCGTGGAGCGTGGCTTTCGTCAAATCATGGTTCCATCGGTACTTTGGGTGGCCTAGCATTGTCTGGAAAGTCGAACTCTCGGGTTCGGTCTGGGATCGCATAGACGGGCAAACCGTTCTTAATTAATATTAATAAATTTCCATTTTGATTCGGATTAGCCGTATCAGGCTTGTCGGTAGCGGCCGGACCGATAAGTCTTATTCGACTGAATCTGTGTAGAGTTCGTCTTAATTATCTGTAGTTCCGCGTTTTATTTGTTTCATCTTTGAAGCGATCCTCGAGCGAATTTCGTTGAGATTTCTTTCCTGTAAATCGACCCTAGGTGAATCTCTTTGTATCGGTGGACCATGATTCGGGGAAAGTCGTGTGAAACGGGTATTTCTCAAGATCGTTGTACGAGCCACTGTGTAAGTGTGTAAATTGTTTTTTCGCCGCGTTATGGTAAACGTTTAGAATCACCCGCGTTCAGATTTTGATTATGGAGTTGGTTGTTTCGATGAGTAACCAGACCTTTTCACTTTCACTTTTTGTTTGCCTTTAACTGTCTAACGAATAATTGGCGTGTGATGGGGATGTTTAATATTAATGATATTGAAAACCATATTAAACATTAAAGCTTTACACATATATATTTTTTTCGATACCTGAAATATTCAAAGGTTCTTAATATACATATACTTTTTTACATATTAATATTGAAAGTTTCTCAATATGTACATTAAAAGTTTTGAAATATTTCTTAAATAATCTTTTCATTTTTTGAGTGATTTAAATAAACTATATTCGAGTCATTTTATCATTTTATACGTATATTTTCAATGAATTTTTATACTGAGATTTAAATGAGTGATTAGATCGTTGGAAACATTATGTTAATAATCATTTTGTAGCTCAGGATTTTCAGCATACATCGACACTAGTTTTAATTAGTTTTATATTTGCCACGTTCATGTCCCTATTTGGCTTGAACTCATTTGTGGGCCCAGGTGCTGCACGAATGGGTGATGGCGGTGAACGTGGCTGATTTTTTGATTAATTATAATAATACTATTGTGGCGGCTCACAAGCGTTAGCGATTGTGCACGACGTACGGTTCCACACCGGTGTGAGTGTGTGTATAGTAATTAAGTATTTCGTGGATCGTGCGTCGGTTGAAAGTCAAATATTTCTTGCAATTTATCAATTGAATTAAACCTTAATTTCTTCACAATTTTACATTATTCAATTCATGTTCAATTTTCTCGCGAATTTCACAATATACAATTTGAGTCAACACGTAGAAGCATTATTGTTAAACGTAGTAATTGTTCGAGCTACGAATTAATTGCCGTTTTTTATTCACATATTTTACGTAAATATCTTTTCTTTACATTTCTCCCAATAAAGACTAATTTCTAATAAAGTCTACATAAATCGCAATAATCGCTGGCCTTGTGAGTCGATTTCAGCAAAAAGGTACGTACTTTAAGGTGTGCATTGTTTTTCGAGTCGGTGTCGGAGACGTCCCGGGATGTCTCTCGTAGGGGGCCGCACTGACTTTGCTTGAGAATCGTGGAGAGAGTGTGTTGGTGTGCTTGAGTTTTTGCCATTCTTTTTTTAAATATAGGTGATAGGTAGGCAGGTAACTTAAATTCTGGAATGTGTGCATTAATTTTAAGTAGGAAGGGCCAGGGCAGGTATCACTGTTTCGACTGTAGGAAACCAGTGGTGTTCTGCTTCTGGAGGTCAGGCTAATAATCTTTTCTTTTTAATATTAAGTAAATTCTGCTTGAACATTCGTCCTTCTACTGGCTAACACGTTTGCACGGACTGCAGTTGTCATTCTTCTGAGAATAAGCTGTTAACTTGTCCACACGTTGTTAGCCTCATCGTTTGTCTGTATTAGGCGCGTGTTAGGGTTTTCTTATATTTTGGTTCCGAATGTTCTTGCAGAAACAGGTTGGGCTCCGGCCTGAAGCAAGAAGAGGCTAAATGCCGAAGAGGCTAAATGCCGAAGAGGCCCGACAAATTGTCTAGAAGAGGGCAGCAACTAATGGCTGCCCATTTTGGAGTGTTGAATTTTCACACTTCCAGAATGGGTGGTCATTCTGTTACTACTAAGTCACTATGCTCGTAGTAGTTGTAGAGTAATTATAGTTGTAGTAATTTGAAGTAGTTAGTACCACGGGTCGAGGTGAGCTCCCCGTGAAGACTCTGCCCTGGTCTGCATTAAAGTTTTCGAGTCATTTTTCCTATTAAATAATATATTTCAAGTTTTATTAATAGAACTTTGCATTAGTTTTCGAGTCATTTTCATATTAAAGTCTTTTCAAACTAAGTTATTAGAATATTTTGTTGATTATTGTCAAAGACGCCTAAAGTTTTTCATTATTGAGATATTTTTTTAAAATTTCTGAGATTCATTTTTAAAAATTCATATTTTTGTCACTTCTAAAGTTCAGTTTTTTTATTGTTATAAATTTGAGAAGAAGCAGAAGGGTAGAGTGTGATACTGTGTGCAGTAGTTAGAAGTAGTTTGTTCCACGGGTCGAGGTGAGCTCCCCGTGAAGACTCTGCCCCGATCTGCATTAAAGTTGTTTTCGAGTCATTTTTCATGTTCAATATTTCTCAAAAGTGTTCATATCAGAATATTTGCTGCACTTGACTTGTTTTCTAATAGAGTCGTTAATTTGTTTTTTATAATTACAAAGATTTTTAAAGTCATTTAACTAATTACTGAGATATTTTTTGTACTTTTCTGACTTGAGTTTTAAGAATACAAACAGTATATTTTGCGAGTTTTTTAATCATTCATAAAGTCCAGAGTTTGATTCGAGTAAATTTGATAAATTGAATTTTTGGAAAAAGCAGAGGGGTAGAGTATGAAACAGTGTGCAGATAGAAGAAATTTGCACACTTGCCATCCGCGCCGGGTCGTTTTTCTTTGTCACCGCTGGCTGCACCTTTAGCTTCGCGAAATTACTGATAATCCGAAATGGATCATCCCAGAGTGTCTCACCGAGGTACATTTTTTAATACCGTGCAGGAACTATACCAATTTTTTCAATAAATATGCGAATCTGTCTCTAAGAGACACACGTGGTTTTTATCCCATAATACATATATATATATTAATTAAATGTCCGAAACTGTCTCCACGAGACACACGCGATTTCTTTTTTTTTAACATAAATCATTTCCATTATCTAATGCGGCCATGTGACTCGCGAACCGCATCGTACATCGCCGGCTTGGTACGATGCTACTTAAAACCATTAGGACCAAGCGTTTGTTGAAGGGAATATTGCCATGAATTGATTTATAAATTGCATTTTACATCGAACAATATTATTTTGTACAATATCGTATAATGTTACGCAAGTCTTCAACATTCAAGTTTTCAATATATACTTTTCTATGCATTAATATTGAGAAACTTTCAATACATACATTAAAAGTTTTGAAATTCGTCTGAAAAAAATTTATATTCTCTTCACTTTTTCAATGATTTAAATAACAGTATTCGAGTCATTTTATCAAGTATATTTTTTATGAAATTTTATAAAGTGACTCAAATAAATGGATATCATTGGTATTGGGATATCATGCGCCAAGTTCCGTCGACAATCAAGGCAATCACTGTTTTGCTCGCTCCGCGTTATTAAACAATTTTAATTATTATCCTCAATGTACAACTTTCATTTTTAACTTAAACATTTATCTTGAATTTTTCATTTTTAAAGTAGAATCATTTGTTCGTTATTTGTCACGTTTGTCATACCACTGGCGTTAAAACAACACGATAAACCGTGTAGTCGGCCTAATAGCCTCACGGCTATTTGGTTAAACCGCGATCTTGCGATGTAGTCGTGGAGCGTGGCTTTCGTCAAATCATGGTTCCATCGGTACTTTGGGTGGCCTAGCGTTGTCTGGAAAGTCGAACTCTCGGGTTCGATCTGGGATCGCATAGACGGGCAAACCGTTCTTAATTAATATTAATAAATTTCCATTTTGATTCGGATTAGCCGTATCAGGCTTGTCGGTAGCGGCCGGACCGACAAGGCTTATTCGACTTAATCTGTGTAGAGTTCGTCTTAATTATCTATA
The DNA here is from genome assembly GCA_917499265.3 of Mimumesa dahlbomi. Lineage (NCBI taxonomy): Eukaryota > Metazoa > Arthropoda > Insecta > Hymenoptera > Crabronidae > Mimumesa > Mimumesa dahlbomi. The sequence continues at coordinate 6,329,738 of OU824122.1, read as the reverse complement.
GTTTCGCGTTTTATTTATTTCATGTTTGAAGTGATCTTTGACCGAATTTCGTTGAGATTTCATTCCTGTAAATCGACCCTAGGTGAATCTCTTTGTATCGGTGGACCATGATTCGGGGAAAGTCGTGTGAAACGGGTATTTCTCAAGATCGTTGTACGAGCCACTGTGTAAGTGTGTAAATTGTTTTTTCGCCGCGTTATGGTAAACGTTTAGAATCACCCGCGTTCAGATTTTGATTATGGAGTTGGTTGTCTCGATGAGTAACCAGACCTTTCCACTTTTCACTTTTTGTTTGCCTTTAATTGTCTAACGAATAATTGGCGTGTGATGAGGATGTTTAATATTAATGATATTGAAAACCATATTAAACATTAAAGCTTTACACATATATATTTTTTTCAATACATGAAATATTCAAAGGTTCTTAATATACATATACTTTTTTACATATTAATATTGAAAATTTCTCAATATATACATTAAAAGTTTTGAAATATTTCTTCAATAATCTTTTCATTTTTTTAATGATACTTCAAACTGATTTCGAGTCATTTCATCAAGTATATTATATAATAAATTCAATACACTATGATCAGTTAAATCGGTGGAAGCGATCAACGCGGAATTTTTTCAATTTAGTACATCAGTTTTGTAAAAATGTTCATGACCGTGAAACAAGGAACATATTTTCGCGTGCGAAATTCGTATTGTTTAAAGATGAAACTTGTGGACACACGATGACTAGTTCATTACGATAAAACATACGAAGTTGTGGAAACTGCAGCGTGTCAAAGAACTTGACAAATGACTGAAGAAGACTGAAGAAGACTATTAGAAGACTGAAGAAGACTGAAGAAGATTGAAGAAGACTGAAGAAGATTGAAGAAGACTGAAGAAGATTTTTAGAAGACTTTTAGAAGATTTTAGAAGACTTTTAGAAGACTGAAGAGAACTTTTAGAAGACTGCCATTGGGTCCACTCATCAGCTTTGAAGCATTTGTCGAAAACGGATGAGAGTGGAAATCACCAAAACTTGAGCCCTACTCTGACGCAATTACCCATGGCCAGCAATTGTTCATTACGTTTGACAACTAGGATTTTTCTCCCCAACTCCGAGGAAATAGAATAAGCTAATTATTGTATTCATTATTACACAAAGTGTAATCGCCTGTAAATCGTTTTGGACACTCTGGTGACAAAACGATATAGTTTAAGGGGATATCACGCGCCAATTCCACTTCGTATTTCATCGACCACCAAGAAAGCGCAACTTTTTTTTATCGTTCCGCGTAATTAAATTCATTTTCAGCCTTAGCTTTGATCTTCAGGCTGCAGTATTTAGCTTCAGTTTATCTGGAATAGATCTTTATCTGGAATTTTTCACGTTTAAAGTAGAATCATTTGTTCGTTATTTGTCACGTTTGTCATACCCCTGGCGTTAAAACAACACGATAAACCGTGTAGTCGGCCTAATAGTCTCACGGCTATTTGGTTAAACCGCGATCTTGCGATGTAGTCGTGGAGCGTGGCTTTCGTCAAATCATGGTTCCATCGGTACTTTGGATGGCCTAGCGTTGTCTGGAAAGTCGAACTCTCAGGTTCGATCTGGGATCGCATAGACGGGCAAACCGTTCTTAATTAATATTAATAAATTTCCATTCTGATTCGGATTAGTCGTATCAGGCTTGTCGGTAGCGGCCGGACCGATAAGGCTTATTCGACTTAATCTGTGTAGAGTTCGTCTTAATTATCTGTAGTTCCGCGTTTTATTTGTTTCATCTTTGAAGTGATCCTCGACCGAATTTCGTTGAGATTTCTTTCCTGTAAATCGACCCTAGGTGAATCTCTTTGTATCGGTGGACCATGATTCGGGGAAAGTCGTGTGAAACGGGTATTTCTCAAGATCGTTGTACGAGCCACTGTGTAAGTGTGTAAATTGTTTTTTCGCCGCGTTATGATAAACGTTTAGAATCACCCGCGTTCAGATTTTGATTATGGAGTTGCTTTTCTCGTTGAGTCGTTCCTTCTATAGTTCTCTTTTTCTTTCCTTTTTTTATATCGCGAATAATTGGCGCGTGATGGTGATGGTTTGCGTTAGTAATATTGAAACACGTTTCAATACCCCCCTCTAGTCGCGGTCTCATCGATAGACGTGTCTGTGAGACGATCGTTCTTTAATTGAATTAGTTTAAAAGAGGGGGGTGGATGGAGGTAGTGGTTTGATTGCGCCTCCATCTTCAGAAACTTTCCGTGGTGAGATTTGCGTCGAAATTATTTGCATCGAACCTTTTTGGCTTCGATACAAATGGTATCGAGCAGATTTTACGCGAATAGATTATAAGTTTTTTTTACTCTTTTACTCGCATCGATTGCGTAAATGACGCATAGGTATAAATTGTCTGTGTCTATGATATAGTCCAGTGATCATTGTTTTACTACCATATCACGGACTTTGATAAAATGTTAGTAATTTGTAAGCTTTAATTTTGATTAAATGTTAGTAGATTAATTAGTCCCCTGTGGGTCGGGGAAAGAATACACCCACGGTAATCTCTTCCTGTCGTAAGAGGCGACTAACAGAGTCGTTTTGGCACTCCGGTGACAAAACGCGGGGGGTATCATTCGCCAATTAAAATTTGTTTCGAAGTCGATAATCTAGAGAACGCGACTGATTTGCTTGTTCCGCGTTATTAACAGTTTGCCTACCGGTAGCGGTAGGTAAAGTGTTACATTCGTATTATACGTAATAGGGAAATGGCATGTTTGTTCTTTTTCTGTCCCGCGAATACTTAATTGGCGTATGATGGGGATAATTAGTTTTAGTAATATTGAAACGTGTTTCAATACCGCCTATATCGTGATCTCATTGACAGACGTGTCTTTGAGATTATAGTTTTTAAGTATAATTAGCATGGTCTTAAAAATGAGGATGTCGTTAAATTTGAATCGAACGATAATACAATACTTTAATATGTTTTGCAAATATAATGACTTTGTGTCATACATTTGAAAGTACTGTAAAATATCGGAAATAACTTATTGATTAAACTGTTATCAATAAATTCTAAGCATTTGTTTCATTTTCCTTTTCCTATTGCGATTACAGATCTTCGTGGATCAGATTAGTACTTTGACGTTTAAGAAATAACATTAGTATGTGATAAAGTATTATCGTAAATCAGGATTTGTTTAAAATACATTCCCCTGTGGGTTGGGGAAAGAATATACCCACGGTATTCCCTGCCTGTCGTACGAGGCGACTAATAGGGACGCGTTTTGTGCAGATTCGTGACAAAAGGTTCGCTTAAGGAGTGAGGTGATAGAAATTGAGTTGGTTTTCCTTCGTTCGGTATGATAAGGCCAAAATTTGTAGACATTTCGGCAAAGTTTGAACCGTGTAGATGAAGATTTGTCGCTATTTTGGTAATTCGCTCGCCATTTGCACAATTTTTTAGACATCGACCTGAATCTTTCACCGTCTTATTTCGTTTTAAATAACGCGCCGAAAAAGCCCTGGATCATTTGCATAGCTCAAAAATTACGGAAATGACGAAGAAATTACGAAATTCGCGAAAATTCATCAATTTGGAGCAGTTTTTCGTTCGGCATTCGCTCAATTTTTGACATAGCGATCTGAAACTGGTACCATTGATTTAGTTAGGAGATTCTACGCCAGATCAACATATAATAGTTGTACTTTTCGAAAATTTAATTTTTCGCAAAAATCTGAAGGGGGTTCTACAATTTTTTAGATATCAAAATAATTCTTTCACTGTCTTATTCGGCTTCGGATTCCGCGTCCAAAACGGCCCGGATCGTTTTAATAGCTCAAAAATTACGGAAATGGCAAGCGATTTACGAAAATCACGAAAAATCCTGACCTACCCCCTTCAGATTTTTGCGAAAAATAAAATGTTCGAAAAGTACAACTATTATAGGTTGATCTGCCGTAGAATTTCCTAGCTAAAACAATGGTACAAGTCTCAGGTCGCTATCTGTAAAATTGAGCGAATGCCGTCCGAAAAACTGGTTGAATTTGACGATTTTTCGTGATTTCGCTCTTCCACAGATGAGGTATTGGATAGACCACTCATCCCCGTGCTTTTCGATGTCACTGGTTTTGAGGGCTCTAGACTCTATCCAATACCTCGTCTGTGGTAATGGTTTTGCACCGCCCCCGTCAGAAAAATAAAGATTCAAAAAATCGTATAAAGTTATGCAGACAAATCGCAAATTTACTTAAATAGTTTGAACATTCTGCGTGGTTGTCAGAAAGAGGAACATCAAGAGACTACACGTAAGTTGCTCTTTTATACTTTTTCGAGGTCGCCCCGACAAGACTGAACCCGTTATTTCCATCTTTATTGTTGAGGCTTCACGGATCAAGTACAACCAAACTTCAAAATACACTCGACCTGACATTGCCAAGTACGCCATTAACCTTTAGTCTGTGATAAAACGTCCTGGAGTCAATACCTCTTCATGACACGGTCCGGTCAACCTCCCGAAGTAAAATTCATTTATTATTCATACATTATTAGTACTGAGTAACACACCGATTGATTGCAATTGCATTAATTAATAGAGATTGATTAATAGAGGCAGTAGAAATATATTAAATATTCAAATTTTAGAAAAAATTATATTTATTGTTATTAATTTGCAATCGCGATTTGCAACTTAATATTTAATATCAAGTTTATAAAATATAGTTCGAATTTGTACGATGTTATAGTCAACAGTTTTCTTTATTTGTGCAAAATATATAATTGTTTAATTGTTAGCAATAAATCCTGAAAATGCTACGGTTTAATAACGGTCCGCTCGAGGTTAACATAGATTTTATTATGTCGTAATAGATCGAATAAATTCGCCGGCGGGTACCTACGTACGAGTGCAACCGACCGTGACCGGCCGACTCCCGAGTTTACCTGGCGTGACTTTGACACGCGCGCGCGTCAGTCTCAGTTCAGCGGCCGGGGGGTGAAGACGTACATACTCATAGGAGCTCCTGGGTGGTTTCCAAGGTATGTGACATCGTTGTAGAACATTTATCTTTGTTCAATTCATCTATATTCTATATCCTATCATAATATATACGTTTATAGGATACACATTCAATACATTACATTTAAAATCATGAATCGAGTCCACTTTTCTCAGTATGATTTAAACAAATAATTTTTCAACTTTTTGGAAAATACCTTCTGTATTTCTATTAATTCTTGCTTACTATATTATCACAATTTAATTAGTTTTGCTTATGATTTTCGCTGTTTGTACTTGGAATTTGGATAAATTTGTGACTGTTAATTCTTATCGTGTTTTGGTTTCTAATTCCAGGTACCACTATACAAAGAAGCCCGGTTACTTGTGACGTAAACAAGAACACAATGGACATCGCAGCGGTGAAAGCCTACTTGTTAACGCCCTTGACATTGGTCGAAACTAACATTGTTCGCGGTACATCTACAACGGGAATTTATATTTTCCGTGAGTTACGTTAGATTGAATCGAGTCATCGTGCCGTTTATTTTTCGTGAACCGGATATAAGAAATATTTTTCTTGCGAAACGTTTGAGAATATTTCTACGAAACTTCGCGCCGGTTTATTAAATTATACATCTTTTCGCGTCGACTATTGCGTTTGCAATTTCATTTTACACCAAAGTAGGACAATGGCAATATTCCTAATAACAATGCTTGGTAATTAAATTGAAAAATACTTTAACCGAATATCTACGACATTTTCCGCGGTATACGCGTTCGCGATGTATTTTATTTTCAGCTTTTGTGACCGCGCGCAATGCGGTCTTAGAATCATTTTCTCCGATACAAGTATTTCGCGAAATAGAGTCAGTGTTGTTGCGATATTAATACATTATTATTGCTCGATACTCGCGTGATTAAAACCGCCGAAAGAAATGAAATTCGGTCGCGAAATTCTCTGAATTTTTCCAATCGCGAGAGTAGAGTCAGTTTGTTCGTCGGACATTATTTCGGTCGGGAATATAGTCTCTTTTTTTTTATTTTTTTTATTTGAATTACTCGCCGCGATGAAGTAGCGGTACGCAGCAGCTGTGGAAAGGATTTCCATCGGGCGTCGTCGCATCAGGCAGCAGGTAAATATCAGCAAAATCTACTTTTAATTCTTCAAATTAGCAATGAAATTACATTTTGGAATATCGAATTCGAATGAAAATTAAGGACGAACGATGTGAGGAATGATAGACGGTTAAACTATAAAGACTTTTCTCTTTTTCTGTTACAGAAGGCATCGCAACGATTTAGCTGGCCGAGTGCAATGCGGTCTTAGATTCACTTGATCCGAAAAAGTATATCGCGAAATAGAATCAGTGTTGTTGCGCTATTAGAAATTATGTTTGTTCGATATACGCGTGCTTAAACCCGCCGAAAGAATTGAAATGGACTGCTCCAACGTAACATATTCGGTCGCGAAATTCCTGTATACTTTGAATCGCGAGAGTAGAGTCAGTTTGTTCGCCGGAAATAATTTCGGTCGGGAGTGTAGTCTGTTTATTTTTCTTTTTTTTCTTTGAATTATTCGCCGCGATGAAGTAGAGGTACGCAGCAGCTGTGGAAAGGATTTCCATCGGGCGTCGTCGCATCAGGCAGCAGGTAAATATCGTCAAAATATTCTACTTTTACTTCTAATCCATAGTGAAATTACATTTTGTAATATCGAACTCAAGTCAGAACTAAATACGAACGATTTGAGAAATGATAGACGGTTAAACTATAAAGACTTTGCTATTTTTCTGTTACAGATGACTTCGCAACTGCAGAGCCGGTCGTAGTATCATCTCTACAATCAAAGGTGCAGAAGAAATCTACGACCGGTGAGTCAAAAAATTTACGGTTCCTCCGATCACTCAATCATGTCGTAGGACGTAAAGGTCCGAAGCGGCACGAGTGTATTGGTTGTATTTTATTTGAGTTTGCGAGCATAGTGACCGCGAGTGTAAAGTATTTTATACTTTACATTCGTGGGTAGTAACACCCCATTGTTGTGAATATTTAATTAGCTCAGGCAGGGGTCTTCTTGTGGCTTAGCTTCACGGGCGATTTTGTTGTAATTAATTTGAAGGTTCGATACCCTCGGCCTTCATTTAATTGCATTCGCGTTCGCGTGAATTTCATATAACCATAGAGCATTGAGAAAAGATAGAAAGAATATATACGAATAGAAAGACAAGTAAAGATCAAAATGATAAGAATAGTAAAGATAAGTAAAGATAAAAACAGAGCCAAAATAAGCGAACAGATCAAAAAGACAAGAAAAGAAGCAAAGATAAGAACAGAATAGGAAGATTGAAAAAGGACTAAAAAAGATAAGAAAATTTATTAGAGTTTCATGAAATCTTACGAATTAAATTCAGGCAGAATTTGCATATTTTTCGTGGCCGCGTTTCCTTTAACTTGTAAAGTCCTTTAAATTCTTGTATTTGAAATGCCCAAGAAGACCAATTCGCGATGGGTAGATTCTGGTTTCAAAGGCTAATTTTGAACATATTTGCATTGTTTAGAATATAACTTTGAATAAGGAATCAACCAAGGTTTTCAACTATAAATTCAAGTTTCATATATATTTTTTTCAAATAAATTTCAATATTTTAAAGTTTTCAATATATATATTTTTAAAGTTTTCAAAGTTTTCTTGCACGAGATGCAATTTTTTCACTTTTACAATTATTATTCAATATTACATTCGAGTCATTTTATAAAGTATATTTTCAAGTAAATTCTATAAAGTCAAAGTAACGATTACTAGCTCGTTAGAAGATCTATTTCAATAATCATTTTATAGCTCAGGATTTTCAGCACACATCAAGCCTAGTATGTAGTTGCCACGTTCATGTCCCTATTTGGCTTGAACTCATTCGTGTGCCCAGGTGCTACACGAATGGGTGATGGCGGTGAACGTGGCTTATAGTTTTAAGAATTATAATTATGTGGCGGCTCACAAGCGTTAGCGATTGTGCACGACGTACGATCCACACGTGTGAGTGTGTGTGTGAGAGATAAATTTATTGAATATTTCGTGGATTGTGCGTCGGTTTTGAACAATCGTTTTTATTGCAAAATCGCGATTAAATTCAACTTGCATATTTTTACGATTTTACATTATTCAATTTAAGTTCGATTATACTTCGAACCTCAGATTATTATATTCAATTACTTTTCAATTAGAGTCAAAATGCAGGAGCATTATTTTTGAACGTAGTAATTATTTCAACTACGAATTAATTACAAGACTTTCATTTCTATATTTTACGTCTACAAGTTTTCATTAAATTCCTTTCAAATAAAGTCTAAATAAATCGCAATAATCGCTGACCTTGTGAGTCGATTTCAGCAAACAAGGTACGTACCTGAATGTATGTGTGGGGTTTGAGTCGGTGTTGGAGACGTCCCGGGACGTCTCCCGTAGGGGGAAACACCGACTTTGATTGAGAATCGTGGAGAGAGTGTGTTGGTGTGCGAGAGATTTTTGCCATTTTTTAAATATAGGTAATAGGTAGGCAGGTAATTTATTCTCTGGAATGTGTGTGCTTTAATTTTAAGTAGGAAGGGCAGGGCAGGTACCACTGTTTCGACTGTAGGCAACCAGTGGTATCCTGTACCTGAAAGTCAGGCTAATAATCTTTTCTTTTTTAATAATAAGTAAATTCTGCTTGAACATTCGTCCTTAGCGGCTAACCGTTTGCACGGACTGCAGTTGTCATTCTTCTGAGAATAAGCTGTTAACTTGTCCACACGTGTTAGCCGCATTCTCTTGTCTGGTTAGGCGCGTGTTAGGGTTATACCATATTATGGTTCCGAATGTTCTTGCAGAATACAGGTTGGGCTCCGGCCTGAAGCAAGAAGAGGCTTTACGCCGAAGAGGCCCGACAAACTGTCTAGAAGAGGGCAGCAACAAATGGCTATCCATTTTGGAGTGTTCAATTTTGACATTTCCAGAATGGGTGGTCATTCCGTTACTACTAAGTCACTATGCTCGTAGTAGTTGTAGAGTAATTATAGTTGTAGTAATTTGAAGTAGTTAGTACCATGGGTCGAGGTGAGCTCCCCATGAAGACTCTGCCCCGATCTGCATTAAAGTTTTCGAGTCATTTTTCTTATTAAATTATTTTCATAAGTGTCAAGTAATAGAGTTTTGCATTAAAGTTTTCGAGTCATTTTTCTTACTGAATTATTTTCACAAGTTTTGATAATAGAATCTTGATTACGATTTGATATTAAATTTCCTTTCAAACTCAGTTATTATTTATGTTCATTATTGTTAAAGAGTTAGAGTCCAGTTTTTGATTATTATAAATTTGAGATATTAGATTTTTGAAAAAAAAGCAGAGGGGTAGAGTGTGATAGAATGAAGTAGTTAGAAGTAGTTAGTTCCACGGGTCGAGGAGAGCTCCCCGTGAAGACTCTGCCCCGGTCTGCATTAAAGTTTTCGAGTCACTTTTCTTATTAAATTATTTTAACAAGTTTTAAGTAAGAGAATTTTGCGTTAAAGTTTTCCAGTCATTTTTCTTATTCAATTACGTTCACAAGTTTTGATAATAGAAGTTTTATTGCAATTTGATATTAAATTCTTTTCAAACTAAGTTATTTTGAGAGTTCCTTTTTAAGAATTGTCACTGCTAGAGTCCAATTTTTGATTATTATAAATTTGAGAGATTGAATTTTTGAAATAAGCAGAGGGGTAGAGTACGATACAGTGTGCAGATAAAAGAAATTTGCACACTTGCCATCCGCGCCGGTCGTTATTTTTTGTCACCTCTGGCTGCACTTTAGCTTCGCGAAATTTATTGATAATTTGAAATAGATTAATCGAAAGTGTCTCAACTGAGACACACTTTTTATTTTCATCCTAAAAACATAGTATTATACAATTTTCTTTGAATTAAATTCACGAATCCGTCTCAAAGAGACCCGCGTTCTTTTTACATTATATCATTTATATATTTCAATTAAATATCCGAAAGAAATGTCACCGGGACATACGCGATTTTTATTTTCTAACGTAAAATCATCGAAAAATGTAAAGCAGCCAAGTGACTCGCGAATTGCATCGTACATCGCCGACTTAGTACGATGCCATTTAAAACGATAATTGAAACAAGCATTTGTTAGAGGGAATATTGCCATGATTACATTTATAAATTGTATTTTTTATTAAAATGTGTTATTTTGTACAATGTCGTAAGACGTTGTGCAAAAATTTTCATTTCGACTACGAGTAACTTTGATCTCCTCAAGATCATTCCGCGTTTACAATTGTTTTTCGTTCTCGCGTATTACAGTTCGATCAGTCAACGCGATTATAGAATAGTAAAACATTATTTTTCGCGTGCGTAACGCGAACTCTATTCAAATGAAATTTACATTTCCTTCCGACAAAATTCGTGGAGATTGCGAACAAATAGTGTTGCGAAAAATCATTTAAACTCGCGCGTAACTTTTCCATACTGATCGATGTTAATCTCGCGTGACAAGTCGGTGCTTTCCACCCATTTAATAAACTTTTCTTTCAGAGTAGAATTAAATTAAGTAGTTAGTATAAGTTTTTAGTGTTGCGTTAATTTAGAGAATTCGCCATATAGCCACTTGCGAGTTATATGGAGTGAAATATTAAAGTTATTTTCGCGTCGCGTTGTCATTTATCTGCATTCTAATGTTATCACACACATTAGTTTCCTGATTCGCAATATTCTGAATAATTAGAAAATATGAAATACATTCCCCTGTGGGTGGGGGACAGAATACACCCACGGTATTCCCTGCCTGTCGTACGAGGCGACTAAAAGGGACGTTTTGGCCACTATAGTGTCAAAACGTTAATTTAAGGGGATATCACACGTCAATTCCAATCCGTTTGCCGTCGACCATCGAGAAAACGCGACTTGTTTGTTCGTACCGCGATATTAGATTCATTTTTAATTTCAACTTACATTTTCAATAATTTTCACTTATTTTTACATTCAATTTTTAGTATCAGTTTATTAGCTTCAATTTTTTTTTACTCTCACTTTTTAATTTTAACTTTCACTTATTCTAGTAGAGTCATTTGTTATAGTAGAGTCATTTGTCATAGTAGAGTCAGTTGTTATAGTAGAGTCAGTTGTTATAGTAGAGTCAGTTGTTCGTCGTTTGACACGTTTATCATATCCCTGCGGCAAAACAACACGATAAACGGTGTTGTCGGCCTTGTAAGCCTCACGGCTACTCGGTTAAGTCGCGATCTCGCGATATATTCACGGAGCGTGGCTTTCTGTCGTTCCATGGTTCCGTCGGTACTTTGGGTGGCCTATGGTCGTCTGGAAAGGTGAGCCCGAGTTCGTTCTGGGGACCTGTACACGGGTGGACTGCTATTTGGCGGGGTATGGGACGTATCAGGCTTATCGGTGGCGGCCGGACCGATTAGCCTGATATGGCTTAACCCGTGTACAGTTCGACTGGATGATCTATATCCTCGGATATAGATCATCTTCGATTTGTCCCTGGTTCGGATCTTTCGCGTAGGCCCTTTCCTGTAAATCGACCATACGCTTTATCCCTTCGTACCGATTAACCATGGTTCGGCCGGAAGTCACGGTTCGTGGGTACTTCTCGAGACCGTGGCACGAGCCACCGTGTAAGTGTCTAAATTGTTTTGTCGTCGAGCTATGGTGAACGTTTAGAGTCACCCGCGTTAGTATACATTTACCGAGTTGCTTTTCTCGTTGAGTCGACATTTAGAGTCATTTTTCTTTTTTTTTTCTTTTTTTTTGGGTTTAAGGTGTTTTGGTGTGTGTGTGTTTTTTTTACCGCGAGGAGTTGGCGTGTGATGGTGGTGGGGTTAGTTATAGAAATATTGAAACGTTTCGATATTTATCGTCGTGGTCCCATTGACAGACGTGTCTTTGGTATCACGGCACTTTTAGTTTCGCGTTCGCGTTCGCGTGATATTTTCATTTTCCATCTGAGAATGAAGATTTTGATCTCGTTTCGTTAATGGAGGGAGGATGGGTGCCGTGGATAGGGTGGGTCTCCATAAGTAGCAACCTCCACGTGGTGAGACCTGGATCGATATCATTTGCATCGATCGATAATTAGATTTATTAAGATTTTTTTTTTTGGAAATCCGATGACCGATAGCCGCGTTTTATATTGAAATGTGTCGCTTCGATGCAAATGGTATCGAGCAAATTGGCTACAAGTAGTATAGATATTCCTTTTTGTCTTTTTTTACTTTCATTGCTTGATTATCAAGAGATACATTGAGAGAGACATTGTCTCGAGTTTGTCTATATTATAGCATAGACGAGGTATGGAATAGACCTTTTGCAGCCGCATCATTTTCAGTGTCGTCGGTGTTGCGGGCTGTAGAGCCCCTTACCATTTTAGTGTCACTCCCAACGTTACCACTTTGGGTGCGAGTCTAGGATGACCATTGGTTATTAGTAAGAATACGATATAGACGTTATAGTTTATGCGTATTAATAATTGACCTTTGTATCAATAATTCAAATCTTTTCCGATAATGTGAAACATACTGGTTTCCGTAATTTTCGCGATTTTCGTAATTTTCTCAGCATTTTCACAATTTTTGAGATATTGATCTGATTCTTTCACCGTCTTATTCGGCTGCGGATTCCGCGTCCAAAACGTCCAGGATTATTTTAATAGCACAAACATTGCGTAACTATATGCACATTATCCACACCTAGTAACGTACGATTATAATTTTGGAAATAAAATTAGTTAGCATGGTTCTTTTAATAATACTCCACAAGCATTTGCGTACAATGTTCGGAAAAATTTTCTTCATTTTGATTAATTTCCTACCGTAACTTCCATCTACAGTTCTTAAATTCATTCGGTAAATTCTTATTCAAACGTGCGCGTGATTAAAGGAATAATTTCTTCTTTCTTTGTGAAAAATCTCGAAAATTGTTTAATTTTTGACTACAAATAAGAGATAATTACGGTTCTATTCGGGAAAAGTCTTCTATATTTTTAATACTCTCCAACCGCAATTTGTAATTTGATCTTTGATATTCATTCTAATAATTTTTCGCTCGGAATTATGCGTGATTGTAGAAATAAATTCTTCTATCTTTACGCAAACTTTTGACAAATTGTTAATTATTAGTCACAAAACATGAAATAATTACCGTTCTACGAAGCTCGTAATAATTTATTAATTGTTAGTTAAAAACATAAAATAATTACGGTTCTACGAAGACCGGTTCCAGTTTCGTAATCTGTTACATATTATATTATTATAAATTAAATAAAATCCGCGCTGAGTATGTTCGAACCTGTGTTATCAAGCGTGACCGTGGCATACCTGCGTTTACACGGTGTGACTTTGTCAAGTACATCGAGACCCATCAGTCTCCGATAAGCCGTTGTAGTGTCAAGACGTGTTCCAAACAAGTTCCCACTGCTCCCCTAGGTATTAGATACCTTTGGAATTATATTCCTTTGCCTATTACATTAATATTCTATATTATATCATACTGTTCACGCGTCTTCTGCATACATTCTATACGTATACAATGCTACTCAAGTAGACATACTATATTATCATCTTTGGTATGATTTCTAATGAAATAATACTGAAATAAAAGAGAATATTTGAAACTTGAAATTTATTTAGTTTATTTTAATCGTATTTCTATTTCTGGTTTCCGTAATTTTCGCGATTTTCGTAATTTTCTCAGCATTTTCACAATTTTTGAGATATTGATCTGATTCTTTCACCGTCTTATTCGGCTGCGGATTCCGCGTCCAAAACGTCCAGGATTATTTTAATAGCACAAACATTGCGGAACTATATGCACATTATCCACACCTAGTAACGTACGATTATAATTTTGGAAATAAAATTAGTTAGCATGGTTCTTTTAATAATACTCCACAAGCATTTGCGTACAATGTTCGGAAAAATTTTCTTCATTTTGATTAATTTCCTACCGTAACTTCCATCTACAGTTCTTAAATTCATTCGGTAAATTCTTATTCAAACGTGCGCGTGATTAAAGGAATAATTTCTTCTTTCTTTGTGAAAAATCTCGAAAATTGTTTAATTGTTGACTACAAATAAGAGATAATTACGGTTCTATTCGGGAAAAGTCTTCTATATTTTTAATACTCTCCAACCGCAATTTGTAATTTGATCTTTGATATTCATTCTAATAATTTTTCGCTCGGAATTATGCGTGATTGTAGAAATAAATTCTTCTATCTTTACGCAAACTTTTGACAAATTGTTAATTATTAGTCACAAAACATGAAATAATTACCGTTCTACGAAGCTGGTAATAATTTATTAATTATTAGTTAAAAACATAAAATAATTACGGTTCTACGAAGATCGGTTCCAGTTTCGTAATCTGTTACATATTATATTATTATAAATTGAATAAAATCCGCGCTGAGTATGTTCGAACCTGTGTTATCAAGCGTGACCGTGACATACCTGCGTTTACACGGTGTGACTTTGTCAAGTACACCGATACCCTTCAGTTATCAATAAGTTGTTGAGGTGTCAAGACGTGTCCCAACGAGCTCCCTACTGCTCTCCTAGGTATTACATACCTTTGGAATTATATTCCTTTGCCTATTACATTAATATCCTGTATTATATCATACTATTCACGCGTCTTCTACATACATTCTATGCGTATAAAATGCTACTCAACTAGACATACTATATTATCATCTTTGATATGATTTCTAATGAAATAATACTGAAATAAAAGAGAATATTTGAAATTTGAAATTTATTTAATTTATTCTAATCTTATTTCTTTTTCTGATTTCAGATCCAAATACGCGAGGAGAATTCCAGTTCGTATGGGAAACTCTTGTAGCAATGATGGCCTTCCAACAAAGACTATGAGTATCACAACGGGGAGAACTACTTGTTACCGTAAATCACATCGGTCAGAGCTATAGTTCGCGTTTTCATTACAACGGGAATTTGTATTTTTCGTGAGTTATTATAAATATTTTCCTTGCAAAGCGTTTGAGAATATTTCTGCAAAACGCGGCGTGAGATTAATCATTGTAAATTCATCATTACAAAGTAAATTTCGATCTATATAAAAGTAGAAAAATGGCAATATTCCTAATAACAATGCTTGGTAATTAAACAAAAATCGGAGATTCTACGCGATATATCGTGTATGCATACGTGTCGCCCCTGCATTTTATTTTCAGCTTTTTGTGGCCGCGCGCAATGCGGTCTTAGAGTCCCTTGCACCGAGAAAAAGTATTCCGCGAATTAGAGTCAATGTTGTTGCGATATTATTAAATTATTCTTGCTCGATATCCGCGTACCTAAAACCGCCGCATGAATTTAAATGGACTGACATTCGGTCGCGAAATTCCTACATTTTTGCAATCGCGAGAGTAGAGTCAGTTTGTTCGCCGCAAATGGTTAACCTCGGTCGGGAATGTAGTCTTTTTTTTTATTTTTATTTTCTGAATTATTCGCCGCGAAGTGTTAGAGGTACGCAGCAGCTGCGGAGAGGTCCTCCATCGGGCGTCGTCACATCGAGCAGCAGGTAATTATCATTAAAATCGTACATATTTTTCTTTGAATTTCTTAAAATAAATTTGGTTAAATCCAAATCGAATTAAAACTTAAAATGAAAAGACCGAGAATGAAATACAGTTGTACTATAAAGAATCTCTTCTTGTTATGTTGCAGATGTACCGGTCGTAGTATCATCTCTAAAATGGAAGGCGCAGAAGAAATCTACGACCGGTGAGTCAAAAAATTTATGGTTCCTCCGATCACTCAATCATGTCGTAGGACGCAAAGGTCCGAAGCGGCACGAGTGATCGGTTGTATTTATTATTTGTCAGCGAGCATAGTGACCGCGAGTGTAAAGTATTTTATACTTGACACTCGTGGGTAGTAACACCCAATTTTTACATGTGAATATTTAATTAGCTCAGGCAGGGGTCTTCTTGTGGCTTAGTTTCACGCGTTTTGTTTATCGTAATTAAATTAGAAGTTTGCTACCGTCGAACTTCATTTCATTACATTCGCGACCGCGAAAATTAGTTCCGCATAATCGAGATGTATTTTAAAGCAAATGCGAGTAGAGTATATTTAATTTTTTCGAGTTTCAAATCGAGTCATACGTAGTTCATAGGAATTAAATTCAGTTTGAATTTTGATACTTTTCATAATTAGATTTTTAATAACTTTGAATATTCTATCAATCTTAATTGATGTCTTTTAAATGCCCAAGAAGACCAATTCGCGAATGGTCGATTCTGGTTTCAAAGTATTATTTTGAACACATTTGCCACTGTTTCGAATACCTACTTTGAATAAGGAATCAACCAAGGGTTTCAATTCAAGCTTTCATATATATTTTTCCAATATTTTAATTTTCAAAAGTTTTCAATATATATATATATATTTAAAGTTTTTACATTTTTCATTACATAAATTTAACATTTTTCCTATTTTCAAATCAAAGTTTTATTCGAGTCATTTGATAAAGTAAATTTTCAAGTAATTTTTATAAAGAGAATTAAACGAACGATTAGCCCGTTAGAAGATCTAGTTTGATAATCATATTCTAGCTCAGGATTTTCAGCACACATCAAGACTTAGTTTATAATTGCCACGTTCATGTCTTTATTTTGCTTGAACTCATTCGTGTGCCCAGGTGCTACACGAATGGGTGATGGCCGTGAACGTGGTTTATAGTTTTAATTATTATAAACATGTGGCGGCTCACAAGCGTTAGCGATTGTGCACGACGTACGGTCCACACGTGTGAGTGTGTGTGTGTGTGATATATTTATTAAATATTTCGTGGACTGTGCGTCGGTTTAGAACAATCGTTTTTATTGCAAATTCGCGATTAAATTCAACTTGAATATTTTTACGATTTTACATTTTCAATTTAAGTTCGATTATATTTCGAACTTCAGATTATTAAATTCATTTTCTTTTTAATTAGAGTCAAAATGCAAAAGCATTATCATTGAACATAATAATTTTTCCATCGAAGAATTAAATACAAGTCTTTCATTTTCATATTTTACAAATATTAGTTTTCATTAAATTTATTTCAATAAATTCTAAATAAATCGCAATAATCGCTGGCCTTGTGAGTCGATTTCAGCAAACAAGGTACGTACCTGAATGTATGTGTGGGGTTTTGAGTCGGTGTTGGAGACGTCCCGGGACGTCTCCCGTAGGGGGAAACACCGACTTTGATTGAGAATCGTGGAGAGAGTGTGTTGGTGTGCGAGAGATTTTTGCCATTTTTTAAATATAGGTAATAGGTAGGCAGGTAATTTATTCTCTGGAATGTGTGTGCTTTAATTTTAAGTAGGAAGGGCAGGGCAGGTACCACTGTTTCGACTGTAGGCAACCAGTGGTATCCTGTACCTGAAAGTCAGGCTAATAATCTTTTCTTTTTTAATAATAAGTAAATTCTGCTTGAACATTCGTCCTTAGCGGCTAACCGTTTGCACGGACTGCAGTTGTCATTCTTCTGAGAATAAGCTGTTAACTTGTCCACACGTGTTAGCCGCATTCTCTTGTCTGGTTAGGCGCGTGTAAGGGTTATACCATATTATGGTTCCGAACGTTCTTGCAGAATACAGGTTGGGCTCCGGCCTGAAGCAAGAAGAGGCTTTACGCCGAAGAGGCCCGACAAACTGTCTAGAAGAGGGCAGCAACAAATGGCTATCCATTTTGGAGTGTTCAATTTTGACATTTCCAGAATGGGTGGTCATTCCGTTACTACTAAGTCACTATGCTCGTAGTAGTTGTAGAGTAATTATAGTTGTAGTAATTTGAAGTAGTTAGTACCATGGGTCGAGGTGAGCTCCCCATGAAGACTCTGCCCCGATCTGCATTAAAGTTTTCGAGTCATTTTTCTTATTAAATTATTTTCATAAGTGTCAAGTAATAGAGTTTTGCATTAAAGTTTTCGAGTCATTTTTCTTACTGAATTATTTTCACAAGTTTTGATAATAGAATCTTGATTACGATTTGATATTAAATTTCCTTTCAAACTCAGTTATTATTTATGTTCATTATTGTTAAAGAGTTAGAGTCCAGTTTTTGATTATTATAAATTTGAGATATTAGATTTTTGAAAAAAAAGCAGAGGGGTAGAGTGTGATAGAATGAAGTAGTTAGAAGTAGTTAGTTCCACGGGTCGAGGAGAGCTCCCCGTGAAGACTCTGCCCCGGTCTGCATTAAAGTTTTCGAGTCACTTTTCTTATTAAATTATTTTAACAAGTTTTAAGTAAGAGAATTTTGCGTTAAAGTTTTCCAGTCATTTTTCTTATTCAATTACGTTCACAAGTTTTGATAATAGAAGTTTTATTGCAATTTGATATTAAATTCTTTTCAAACTAAGTTATTTTGAGAGTTCCTTTTTAAGAATTGTCACTGCTAGAGTCCAATTTTTGATTATTATAAATTTGAGAGATTGAATTTTTGAAATAAGCAGAGGGGTAGAGTACGATACAGTGTGCAGATAAAAGAAATTTGCACACTTGCCATCCGCGCCGGTCGTTATTTTTTGTCACCTCTGGCTGCACTTTAGCTTCGCGAAATTTATTGATAATTTGAAATAGATTAATCGAAAGTGTCTCAACTGAGACACACTTTTTATTTTCATCCTAAAAACATAGTATTATACAATTTTCTTTGAATTAAATTCACGAATCCGTCTCAAAGAGACCCGCGTTCTTTTTACATTATATCATTTATATATTTCAATTAAATATCCGAAAGAAATGTCACCGGGACATACGCGATTTTTATTTTCTAACGTAAAATCATCGAAAAATGTAAAGCAGCCAAGTGACTCGCGAATTGCATCGTACATCGCCGACTTAGTACGATGCCATTTAAAACGATAATTGAAACAAGCATTTGTTAGAGGGAATATTGCCATGATTACATTTATAAATTGTATTTTTTATTAAAATGTGTTATTTTGTACAATGTCGTAAGACGTTGTGCAAAAATTTTCATTTCGACTACGAGTAACTTTGATCTCCTCAAGATCATTCCGCGTTTACAATTGTTTTTCGTTCTCGCGTATTACAGTTCGATCAGTCAACGCGATTATAGAATAGTAAAACATTATTTTTCGCGTGCGTAACGCGAACTCTATTCAAATGAAATTTACATTTCCTTCCGACAAAATTCGTGGAGATTGCGAACAAATAGTGTTGCGAAAAATCATTTAAACTCGCGCGTAACTTTTCCATACTGATCGATGTTAATCTCGCGTGACAAGTCGGTGCTTTCCACCCATTTAATAAACTTTTCTTTCAGAGTAGAATTAAATTAAGTAGTTAGTATAAGTTTTTAGTGTTGCGTTAATTTAGAGAATTCGCCATATAGCCACTTGCGAGTTATATGGAGTGAAATATTAAAGTTATTTTCGCGTCGCGTTGTCATTTATCTGCATTCTAATGTTATCACACACATTAGTTTCCTGATTCGCAATATTCTGAATAATTAGAAAATATGAAATACATTCCCCTGTGGGTGGGGGACAGAATACACCCACGGTATTCCCTGCCTGTCGTACGAGGCGACTAAAAGGGACGTTTTGGCCACTATAGTGTCAAAACGTTAATTTAAGGGGATATCACACGTCAATTCCAATCCGTTTGCCGTCGACCATCGAGAAAACGCGACTTGTTTGTTCGTACCGCGATATTAGATTCATTTTTAATTTCAACTTACATTTTCAATAATTGTCACTTATTTTTACATTCAATTTTTAGTATCAGTTTATTAGCTTCAATTTTCTTTTAATCTCACTTTTTAATTTTAACTTTCACTTGTTCTAGTAAAGTCATTTGTTTTAGTAGAGTCACTTGTTCTAGTAGAGTCACTTGCTCGTTGTTTGCTACGTTCGTCATATCCCTGCGTCAAAGCAACACGAGAAACGGTGTTGTCGGCCTTGTAGCCTCACGGCTACTCGGTTAAGTCGCGATCTCGCGATATATTCACGGAGCGTGGCTTTCTGTCGTTCCATGGTTCCGTCGGTACTTTGGGTGGCCTATGGTCGTCTGGAAAGGTGAGCCCGAGTTCGTTCTGGGGACCTGTACACGGGTGGACTGCTATTTGGCGGGGTATGGGACGTATCAGGCTTATCGGTGGCGGCCGGACCGATTAGCCTGATATGGCTTAACCCGTGTACAGTTCGACTGGATGATCTATATCCTCGGATATAGATCATCTTCGATTTGTCCCTGGTTCGGATCTTTCGCGTAGGCCCTTTCCTGTAAATCGACCATACGCTTTATCCCTTCGTATCGATTAACCATGGTTCGGCCGGAAGTCACGGTTCGTGGGTACTTCTCGAGACCGTGGCACGAGCCACCGTGTAAGTGTCTAAATTGTTTTGTCGTCGAGCTATGGTGAACGTTTAGAGTCACCCGCGTTAGTATACATTTACCGAGTTGCTTTTCTCGTTGAGTCGACATTTAGAGTCATTTTTCTTTTTTTTTCTTCTTTTTGGGTTTAAGGTGTTTTGGTGTGTGTGTGTGTTTTTTTACCGCGAGGAGTTGGCGTGTGATGGTGGTGGGGTTAGTTATAGAAATATTGAAACGTTTCGATATTTATCGTCGTGGTCCCATTGACAGACGTGTCTTTGGTATCACGGCACTTTTAGTTTCGCGTTCGCGTTCGCGTGATATTTTCATTTTCCATCTGAGAATGAAGATTTTGATCTCGTTTCGTTAATGGAGGGAGGATGGGTGCCGTGGATAGGGTGGGTCTCCATAAGTAGCAACCTCCACGTGGTGAGACCTGGATCGATATCATTTGCATCGATCGATAATTAGATTTATTAAGATTTTTTTTTTTGGAAATCCGATGAACGATAGCTGTTTGTATTGAAATGTGTCGCTTCGATGCAAATGGTATCGAGCAAATTGGCTACGAATATTATATGTATGTATATCTCGTGTCTGCTTTTACTGCAGTCAGAAAATAGCGAAATTCAGCCAGTTTTTCGTTCGGCATTCGCTCAATTTTAGAGATAGCGATCTGAAACTTGTACCATTGTTTTAGTTAGGAAATTCTACGCCAGATCAATATATAATAGTTGTACCTTTCGAAAATTTCATTTTTCGCAAAAATCTGAAGGGGGTAGGTCAGGATTTTTTGCGATTTTCGTAAATCGCTTGCCATTTCCGTAATTTTTGAGCTATTAAAACGATCCGGGGCGTTTTGGACGCGGAATCCGAAGCGGAATAAGCCAGTGAAAGAATCATGTTGATATCTAAAGAATTGTGGAAATGGCAAGCGAATTACGAAAATCGCAAAAAATCCTGACCTACCCCCTTCAGATTTTTGCGAAAAATGAAATTTTCGAAAGGTACAACTATTATATATTGATCTGGCGTAGATTTAGCTTCGCGAAATTTATTGATAATTTGAAATAGATTAATCGAAAGTGTCTCAACTGAGACACACTTTTTATTTTCGTCCTAGAAACATAGTATTATATAATTTTCTTTTAATTAAATTCACGAATCCGTCTCAAAGAGACCCGCGTTCTTTTTACATTATATCATTTATATATTTAAATTAAATATCCGAAAGAAATGTCACCGGGCCATACGCGATTTTTATTTTCTAACGTAAAATCATCGAAAAATGTAAAGCAGCCAAGTGACTCGCGAATTGCATCGTACATCGCCGACTTAGTACGATGCCATTTAAAACGATAATTGAAACAAGCATTAGTTAGAGGGAATATTGCCATGATTATATTTATAAATTGTATTTTTTATTAAAGTGTGTTATTTTGTACAATGTCGTAAGACGTTGTGCAAAAATTTTCATTTCGACTACGAGTAACTTTGATCTCCTCAAGATCATTCCGCGTTTACAATTGTTTTTCGTTCTCGCGTATTACAGTTCGATCAGTCAACGCGATTATAGAATAGTAAAACATTATTTTTCGCGCGCGTAACGCGAACTCTATTCAGATGAAATTTACATTTCTTTCCGACAAAATTCGTGGAAATTGCGAACAAATACAGTGGACGAAATTTGTATAGGGACACTAATTTTTTAATAAAAGGAACCAAGTACTTGCCACTGCTTTTTCTGTGCGTAAATCGTGTCAATAGTGTTTTAAACCATCAGGACCATCCAAATTAAATTTTTTCTCGCCAGAAAAAATAACATTTTTTCATTGCTCATCCCAGGTCATATGATTTTGAGCAAAATCTAATCTTGCTCTTTTGTGGTCCTTAGTAAGAGGTGGTTTTATTGATTCTTTGGTCCACTTCAACCGCTGATCTTTTTACAATATTTGCTGCACACGTCGTACAGTCACTGGCAATTGTAGAGCTTCCGTAACTTGTCTAGCACTTTTGTTTTCAGCTTTTAATTCCCTGAAAATGCGTGAATGATCGCGCCGCTGAAGTTTACTATTGCCGCCTGCGTGGTTCTTACCATAATTTTCTCTCAATTTCACGAAATTAAGATAACCATTTACTGATCTATTGATCTTATTCGAGATCTGTCGCAGAGATAATCCGGAATCTCGATACGCTTGTATTTGTATTCGCTCTTCTGTACTTAGAATTTTTCCTCGTGGCATTCTAATAGAAGATAAGCTGTATTGAATTATTTATAAAATAGAGTATTACACTTTAGACTATTAGAGTATTACTTTCGCAATACTTACTTTTTCTAAGTTGTACACGATGTTTCTGTCTTGATTGCTGCAAGAGTACTACTGTCCTTATACAAATTTCGTACTTACCTTGGCAAATATTATTGTGTTTCTGGTTACCATTACTGAAACTAGAGGGTATGTTTATATTATCGCGTCGTACTATATTCAATGTCATGCTAGTAAGGTCTACGACCAATAGCTACTAGAAATTTACAGAATAAATGAATTTATTCCAGGAAATGATGGTCTCCCTATGCAAATTTCGTCCACTGTAGTGTTGCGAAAAATCATTTAAATTCGCGCGTAACTTTTCCATACTGATCGATGTTAATCTCGCGTGACAAGTCGGTCTTTCCACCCATTTAATAAACTTTTCTTTCAGAGTAGAATTAAATTAAGTAGTTAGTATAAGTTTTTAGTGTTGCGTTAATTTAGAGAATTTACCATATAGCCACTTGCGAGTTATATGGCGTGAAATATTAAAGTTATTTTCGCGTCGCGTTGTCATTTATCTGCATTCTAATGTTATCACACACATTAGTTTCCTGATTGGCAATGTTCTGAATAATTAGATAATGTGAAATACATTCCCCTGTGGGTGGGGGACAGAATACACCCACGGTATTCCCTGCCTGTCGTACGAGGCGACTAAAAGGGACGTTTTGGCCACTATAGTGTCAAAACGTTAATTTAAGGGGATATCACACGTCAATTCCAATCCGTTTGCCGTCGACCATCGAGAAAACGCGACTTGTTTGTTCGTACCGCGATATTAGATTCATTTTTAATTTCAACTTACATTTTCAATAATTGTCACTTATTTTTACATTCAATTTTTAGTATCAGTTTATTAGCTTCAATTTTCTTTTAATCTCACTTTTTAATTTTAACTTTCACTTGTTCTAGTAAAGTCATTTGTTTTAGTAGAGTCACTTGTTCTAGTAGAGTCACTTGCTCGTTGTTTGCTACGTTCGTCATATCCCTGCGTCAAAGCAACACGAGAAACGGTGTTGTCGGCCTTGTAGCCTCACGGCTACTCGGTTAAGTCGCGATCTCGCGATATATTCACGGAGCGTGGCTTTCTGTCGTTCCATGGTTCCGTCGGTACTTTGGGTGGCCTATGGTCGTCTGGAAAGGTGAGCCCGAGTTCGTTCTGGGGACCTGTACACGGGTGGACTGCTATTTGGCGGGGTATGGGACGTATCAGGCTTATCGGTGGCGGCCGGACCGATTAGCCTGATATGGCTTAACCCGTGTACAGTTCGACTGGATGATCTATATCCTCGGATATAGATCATCTTCGATTTGTCCCTGGTTCGGATCTTTCGCGTAGGCCCTTTCCTGTAAATCGACCATACGCTTTATCCCTTCGTATCGATTAACCATGGTTCGGCCGGAAGTCACGGTTCGTGGGTACTTCTCGAGACCGTGGCACGAGCCACCGTGTAAGTGTCTAAATTGTTTTGTCGTCGAGCTATGGTGAACGTTTAGAGTCACCCGCGTTAGTATACATTTACCGAGTTGCTTTTCTCGTTGAGTCGACATTTAGAGTCATTTTTCTTTTTTTTTCTTCTTTTTGGGTTTAAGGTGTTTTGGTGTGTGTGTGTGTTTTTTTACCGCGAGGAGTTGGCGTGTGATGGTGGTGGGGTTAGTTATAGAAATATTGAAACGTTTCGATATTTATCGTCGTGGTCCCATTGACAGACGTGTCTTTGGTATCACGGCACTTTTAGTTTCGCGTTCGCGTTCGCGTGATATTTTCATTTTCCATCTGAGAATGAAGATTTTGATCTCGTTTCGTTAATGGAGGGAGGATGGGTGCCGTGGATAGGGTGGGTCTCCATAAGTAGCAACCTCCACGTGGTGAGACCTGGATCGATATCATTTGCATCGATCGATAATTAGATTTATTAAGATTTTTTTTTTTGGAAATCCGATGACCGATAGCCGCGTTTTATATTGAAATGTGTCGCTTCGATGCAAATGGTATCGAGCAAATTGGCTACAAGTAGTATAGATATTCCTTTTTGTCTTTTTTTACTTTCATTGCTTGATTATCAAGAGATACATTGAGAGAGACATTGTCTCGAGTTTGTCTATATTATAGCATAGACGAGGTATGGAATAGACCTTTTGCAGCCGCATCATTTTCAGTGTCGTCGGTGTTGCGGGCTGTAGAGCCCCTTACCATTTTAGTGTCACTCCCAACGTTACCACTTTGGGTGCGAGTCTAGGATGACCATTGGTTATTAGTAAGAATACGATATAGACGTTATAGTTTATGCGTATTAATAATTGACCTTTGTATCAATAATTCAAATCTTTTCCGATAATGTGAAACATAATACAGTCTACGTCAACAGTTAACACGTTGGTGAGCTGTTTCTTTTTAATATCATATCAAATGTAACAAAATTTGCATTATTTATAATTCATAAAAGTATGTAAAAAGACGGGTAATGTTATATAAATGTTATAGTGTTTGGTATCATTTTAACCAGAAGAACGTCACGAATATGTTAATAAAACCTTCGTGAATAAAAATACAAAAATGTAATATTTTCATAGGTGCATTAATGTCCAACGCACCGATGTACGGGCCTTAACCCAATTCTCATTGTTCCTTCGTCAAGGAGGTGCTGCAAATCCTCTGAAATTTGAACGCGTCGGTAATAATAGGATATGCCCTTCATGTCAAGTACCGATAACAATAGAACATATAATTATAGACTGCAGCAGGTACAATAGATCGATATCTGATCATAACATTCCAAGTGACCTAAAAAGTGCCTTAACCGACCCTAAGAAACTGAAGAATATAATAAATTTCCTAGCATGCATCAAATTAATAGGTGAAATCTAACATTCGAACACAGACGCTAACAACATCAATGACGTTGATGCGACTATAAAGAAAAAGAAGAAGAGGAAAAATTGAAACAAGCATTTGTTAGAAGGAATATTGCCATGATTACATTTATAAATTGTATTTTCTATTAAAATCTGTTATTTTGTACAATGTCGTAAGACCTTGTGCAACATTTTCATTACGACTACGAATAACTTTGATCTTTTCAAGATCATTCCGCGTTTAGAATCGTTTTTCAATTTCGCGTATTACAATGCTATCAGTCAACGCGATTATGAAATAGCAAAACATTATTTTTCGCGCGCGTAACGCGTACTTTTTTCAAATGAAACATACATTTCCTTCCGACAAAATTCATGGAAATTGCGAACAAATTAGTGTTGCGAAAAATCATTTAAACTCGCGCGTAACTTTTCCATACTGATCGATGTTAATCTCGCGTGACAAGTCGGTGTTTTCCACCCATTTAATAAACTTTTCTTTCAGAGTAGAATTAAATTAAGTGGTATAAGTTTTTAGTGTTGCGTAGACTTAGAGAATTCGCCATTTAGCCACTTGCGTGTTAAATTGAGTGAAATATTAAAGTTCTTTTCGCGTCGCGTTTTCATTTATCTGTATTCTGTGTTATCTCACACATGATCCTCCTGATTCGCAGTATTCTGAATAATTAGAAAATATGAAATACATTCCCCTGTGGGTGGGGGACAGAATACACCCACGGTATTCCCTGCCTGTCGTACGAGGCGACTAAAAGGGACGTTTTGGCCACTATAGTATAGTATACTATACTATAGTGGCCAAAACGTTAATTTAAGGGGATATCACGCGTCAATTCCAATCCGTTTGCCGTCGACCATCGAGAAAACGCGACTTGTTTGTTCGTACCGCGATATTAGATTCATTTTTAACTTTAACTTTCATTTTCAATACTTATCATCTATTTTTACACTCAATTTTTAGTATCAGTTTCTTAGCTTCAGTGTTTTTACTCTCACTTTTTAATTTTAACTTTCACTTGTTCTAGTAAAGTCATTTGTTTTAGTAGAGTCACTTGTTCTAGTAGAGTCACTTGTTCTAGTAGAGTCACTTGCTCGTTGTTTGCTACGTTCGTCATATCCCTGCGTCAAAGCAACACGAGAAACGGTGTAGTCGGCCTTGTAGCCTCACGGCTACTCGGTTAAGCCGCGATCTCGCGATATTCACGGAGCGCGGCTTTCGGTCCTTCCATACTGTCGGTACGATGGGGGGCCTAAGGTCGTTGGGAAAGGGCCCGAGTCTGCTCCGGGGACCTGTACACGGGTGGACTGCTATTCGGCGGGGTATGGGACGTATCAGGCTTATCGGTGGCGGCCGGACCGATTAGCCTGATATGGCTTAACCCGTGTACAGTTCGTGATCTATCGTTTCGGCTGTATTTCACATCGATTCGTCCTTTGGTCCGGATAGGCTCTTTCTTGTAAATCGACCCCACCGTCAATCCCAGACTACCGACAGACCATGGTTCGGCCGGGAGTCCCGGTTCGTGGGTACTTCTCGAGACCGTGGCACGAGCCACCGTGTAAGTGTGTAACTTGTTTTGGCGTCGAGCTATGGTGAACGTTTAGAGTCACCCGCGTTAGTATACATTTACCGAGTTGCTTTTCTCGTTGAGTCGACATTTAGATTCATTTCCTTTTTTTTTCTTTTTTTTGGGGGTTTATACTTAGCTTCGCGTCGCGTTCGCGTGATATTTTCATTTTCCATCTGAGAATGAAAATTTTGATCTCGTTTCGTTAATGGAGGGAGGATGGGTGCCGTGGATAGGGTGGGTCTCCATAAGTAGCAACCTCCACGTGGTGAGACCTGGATCGATATCATTTGCATCGATCGATAATTAGATTTATTAAGATTTTTTTTTTTGGAAATCCGATGAACGATAGCTGTTTGTATTGAAATGTGTCGCTTCGATGCAAATGGTATCGAGCAAATTGGCTACGAGTAGTATATGTATGTATATCTCGTGTTTGCTTTTACTACAGTCCGAAAAAACCTAAATTCAACCAGTTTTTTGATTGCCATTTGCTCAATTTTTGAGATAGCGATCTGAAACTTGTACCACTGATTTAGTTAGGAAATTCTACACCAGATCAACCTATAATAGTTGTACTTTTCGAAAATTTCATTTTTCGCCAAAATCTGAAGGGGGTAGGTCAGGATTTTTTGTGATTTTCGTAATGCTCTCGCCATTTCCACAATTTTTTAGATATCAAGATGATTACAGATTCCCTTAATATTCATTTATACAGATTCCCTTAATATTCATTTTATGCAACATTTATTCCAGCGCCATCGCGGTTCGCCGCGAGGAAAGTTTGTCTAAAATAAAAAATAACAATTCAATATGGATGGTGATATACAATTTGCTTTCCCCATAACAAACACTGCGGTAGTATTATTGCTATCTTAGGAAAACATATCGCAATTCCGATGCATTAAATTATAGATTATTATTATTATTATTATTAGTATTATTATTATTATTAGAGTACATATTTATCTACTTTTCATGAAAATAATTCTTTTCCATCGTTTTTACTAGTTATAAAAATTACCTGAACCGCGAAAGCGCTGTTTTTCTTATCTAACTTGTCAATCAATTTTATTCTCGGTTAATAAGAGCACGTTCTCATTACATATACATGATCGTAAAACCGCATATACAATCGTTAAGGAGTTTTATTACGCGATTAAATCTTGTCCTTTGGTTTTTCTTTTTTTTTTTTTATAGTCGTACAATCGTGTGTGTAATGTAGAACGCGCGTCACATATTCAATTTATTTTCTTCCTTATTATTGAACACGCATTCTCTCTGAGGCAAGATATTCGTCATTTTGTTTTCTCTTTTGCTGGAGGAACGACGACTTCAGAGCACGATACACTTGTATGTTTGTAGAAGCAGATATTATTTTTCATGCATTTATCTGCATTACACGTACTTTCCGCATTTTCAATCCGAAGGGTAGGCCTGTCTAATTTATTTATATATAATAACTATTGCTAATATATTTCCGTGATCGATCAGTAACAGATAACAGTCATTGATTTTGGCTTTACACTTTTTACACTTTACACTTGTCGTATTGTTGCGATCTTTGATATTCATTAGAATAATTTTTCGTTCGGAATTGTGCGTGATTGTAGAAATAAATTCTTCTATCTTTATGGAAACTTTTGATAAATTGTTAATTATTAGTCACGAAACCTGAAATAATTACCGTTCTACGAAGCTCGTAATGATTTATTAATTGTTAGTTAAAAACATAAAATAATTACGGTTCTACGAAGACCGGTTCCAGTTTCGTAATCTGTTACATATTATATTATTATAAATTAAATAAAATCCGCGCTGAGTATGTTCGAACCTGTGTTATCAAGCGTGACCGTGGCATACCTGCGTTTACACGGTGTGACTTTGTCAAGTACATCGAGACCCATCAGTCTCCGATAAGCCGTTGTAGTGTCAAGACGTGTTCCAAACAAGTTCCCACTGCTCTCCTAGGTATTAGATACCTTTGGAATTATATTCCTTTGCCTATTACATTAATATTCTATATTATATCATACTGTTCACGCGTCTTCTGCATACATTCTATACGTATACAATGCTACTCAAGTAGACATACTATATTATCATCTTTGGTATGATTTCTAATGAAATAATACTGAAATAAAAGAGAATATTTGAAACTTGAAATTTATTTAATTTATTTTAATCGTATTTCTATTTCTGGTTTCAGTAATTTTCGCGATTTTCGTAATTCTCTCGGCATTTTCACAATTTTTGAGATATTGATCTGATTCTTTCACCGTCTTATTCGGCTGCGGATGATGATTCGCAATGTTCTGAATAATTAGAAAATATGAAATACATTCCCCTGTGGGTGGGGGACAGAATACACCCACGGTATTCCCTGCCTGTCGTACGAGGCGACTAAAAGGGACGTTTTGGCCACTATAGTGTCAAAACGTTAATTTAAGGGGATATCACGCGTCAATTCCAATCCGTTTGCCGTCGACCATCGAGAAAACGCGACTTGTTTGTTCGTACCGCGATATTAGATTCATTTTTAATTTCAACTTACATTTTCAATAATTTTCACTTATTTTTACATTCAATTTTTAGTATCAGTTTATTAGCTTCAATTTTTTTTTACTCTCACTTTTTAATTTTAACTTTCACTTATTCTAGTAGAGTCATTTGTTATAGTAGAGTCATTTGTTATAGTAGAGTCATTTGTTATAGTAGAGTCAGTTGTTATAGTAGAGTCAGTTGTTCGTCATTTGTCACGTTTATCATATCCCTGCGGCAAAACAACACGATAAACGGTGTTGTCGGCCTTGTAAGCCTCACGGCTACTCGGTTAAGTCGCGATCTCGCGATATATTCACGGAGCGTGGCTTTCTGTCGTTCCATGGTTCCGTCGGTACTTTGGGTGGCCTATGGTCGTCTGGAAAGGTGAGCCCGAGTTCGTTCTGGGGACCTGTACACGGGTGGACTGCTATTTGGCGGGGTATGGGACGTATCAGGCTTATCGGTGGCGGCCGGACCGATTAGCCTGATATGGCTTAACCCGTGTACAGTTCGACTGGATGATCTATATCCTCGGATATAGATCATCTTCGATTTGTCCCTGGTTCGGATCTTTCGCGTAGGCCCTTTCCTGTAAATCGACCATACGCTTTATCCCTTCGTACCGATTAACCATGGTTCGGCCGGAAGTCACGGTTCGTGGGTACTTCTCGAGACCGTGGCACGAGCCACCGTGTAAGTGTCTAAATTGTTTTGTCGTCGAGCTATGGTGAACGTTTAGAGTCACCCGCGTTAGTATACATTTACCGAGTTGCTTTTCTCGTTGAGTCGACATTTAGAGTCATTTTTGTTTTTTTTTTTTTTTTTTGGGTTTAAGGTGTTTTGGTGTGTGTGTGTGTTTTTTTACCGCGAGGAGTTGGCGTGTGATGGTGGTGGGGTTAGTTATAGAAATATTGAAACGTTTCGATATTTATCGTCGTGGTCCCATTGACAGACGTGTCTTTGGTATCACGGCACTTTTAGTTTCGCGTTCGCGTTCGCGTGATATTTTCATTTTCCATCTGAGAATGAAGATTTTGATCTCGTTTCGTTAATGGAGGGAGGATGGGTGCCGTGGATAGGGTGGGTCTCCATAAGTAGCAACCTCCACGTGGTGAGACCTGGATCGATATCATTTGCATCGATCGATAATTAGATTTATTAAGATTTTTTTTTTTGGAAATCCGATGAACGATAGCTGTTTGTATTGAAATGTGTCGCTTCGATGCAAATGGTATCGAGCAAATTGGCTACGAATATTATATGTATGTATATCTCGTGTCTGCTTTTACTGCAGTCAGAAAATAGCGAAATTCAACCAGTTTTTCGTTCGGCATTCGCTCAATTTTAGAGATAGCGATCTGAAACTTGTACCATTGTTTTAGTTAGGAAATTCTACGCCAGATCAATATATAATAGTTGTACCTTTCGAAAATTTCATTTTTCGCAAAAATCTGAAGGGGGTAGGTCAGGATTTTTTGCGATTTTCGTAAATCGCTTGCCATTTCCGTAATTTTTGAGCTATTAAAACGATCCGGGGCGTTTTGGACGCGGAATCCGAAGCGGAATAAGCCAGTGAAAGAATCATGTTGATATCTAAAGAATTGTGGAAATGGCAAGCGAATTACGAAAATCGCGAAAAATCCTGACCTACCCCCTTCAGATTTTTGCGAAAAATGAAATTTTCGAAAAGTACAACTATTATATATTGATCTGGCGTAGATTTAGCTTCGCGAAATTTATTGATAATTTGAAATAGATTAATCGAAAGTGTCTCAACTGAGACACACTTTTTATTTTCGTCCTAGAAACATAGTATTATATAATTTTCTTTTAATTAAATTCACGAATCCGTCTCAAAGAGACCCGCGTTCTTTTTACATTATATCATTTATATATTTAAATTAAATATCCGAAAGAAATGTCACCGGGCCATACGCGATTTTTATTTTCTAACGTAAAATCATCGAAAAATGTAAAGCAGCCAAGTGACTCGCGAATTGCACCGTACATCGCCGACTTAGTACGATGCCATTTAAAACGATAATTGAAACAAGCATTTGTTAGAGGGAATATTGCCATGATTATATTTATAAATTGTATTTTTTATTAAAGTGTGTTATTTTGTACAATGTCGTAAGACGTTGTGCAAAAATTTTCATTTCGACTACGAGTAACTTTGATCTCCTCAAGATCATTCCGCGTTTACAATTGTTTTTCGTTCTCGCGTATTACAGTTCGATCAGTCAACGCGATTATAGAATAGTAAAACATTATTTTTCGCGCGCGTAACGCGAACTCTATTCAGATGAAATTTACATTTCTTTCCGACAAAATTCGTGGAAATTGCGAACAAATACAGTGGACGAAATTTGTATAGGGACACTAATTTTTTAATAAAAGGAACCAAGTACTTGCCACTGCTTTTTCTGTGCGTAAATCGTGTCAATAGTGTTTTAAACCATCAGGACCATCCAAATTAAATTTTTTCTCGCCAGAAAAAATAACATTTTTTCATTGCTCATCCCAGGTCATATAATTTTGAGCAAAATCTAATCTTGCTCTTTTGTGGTCCTTAGTAAGAGGTGGTTTTTTTGATTCTTTGGTCCACTTCAACCGCTGATCTTTTTACAATATTTGCGGCACACGTCGTACAGTCACTGGCAATTGTAGAGCTTCCGTAACTTGTCTAGCACTTTTGTTTTCAGCTTTTAATTCTCTGAAAATGCGTGAATGATCGCGCCGCTGAAGTTTACTGTTGCCGCCTGCGTGGTTCTTACCATAATTTTCTCCCAATTTCACGAAATTAAGAATAACATTTACTGATCTATTGATCTTATTCGAGATCTGTCGCAGAGATAATCCGGAATCTCGATACGCTTGTATTTGTATTCGCTCTTCTGTACTTAGAATTTTTCCTCGTGGCATTCTAATAGAAGATAGGCTGTATTGAATTATTTATAAAATAGAGTATTACACTTTAGACTATTAGAGTATTACTTTCCCAATACTTACTTTTTCTAAGCTGTACACGATGTTTCTGTCTTGATTACTGCAAGAGTACTACTATCCTTATACAAATTTCGTACTTACCTTGGCAAATATTATTGTGTTTCTGGTTACCATTACTGAAACTAGAGGGTATGTTTATATTATCGCGTCGTACTATATTCAATGTCATGCTAGTAAGGTCTACGACCAATAGCTACTAGAAATTTACAGAATAAATGAATTTATTCCAGGAAATGATGGTGTCCCTATGCAAATTTCGTCCACTGTAGCCACTTGCGAGTTATATGGAGCGAAATATTAAAGTTATTTTCGCGTCGCGTTGTCATTTATCTGCATTCTAATGTTATTACACACATTAGTTTCCTGATTCGCAATGTTCTGAATAATTAGATAATATGAAATACATTCCCCTGTGGGTGGGGGACAGAATACACCCACGGTATTCCCTGCCTGTCGTACGAGGCGACTAAAAGGGACGTTTTGGCCACTATAGTGTCAAAACGTTAATTTAAGGGGATATCACACGTCAATTCCAATCCGTTTGCCGTCGACCATCGAGAAAACGCGACTTGTTTGTTCGTACCGCGATATTAGATTCATTTTTAATTTCAACTTACATTTTCAATAATTTTCACTTATTTTTACATTCAATTTTTAGTATCAGTTTATTAGCTTCAATTTTTTTTTACTCTCACTTTTTAATTTTAACTTTCACTTATTCTAGTAGAGTCATTTGTTATAGTAGAGTCATTTGTCATAGTAGAGTCAGTTGTTATAGTAGAGTCAGTTGTTATAGTAGAGTCAGTTGTTCGTCGTTTGACACGTTTATCATATCCCTGCGGCAAAACAACACGATAAACGGTGTTGTCGGCCTTGTAAGCCTCACGGCTACTCGGTTAAGTCGCGATCTCGCGATATATTCACGGAGCGTGGCTTTCTGTCGTTCCATGGTTCCGTCGGTACTTTGGGTGGCCTATGGTCGTCTGGAAAGGTGAGCCCGAGTTCGTTCTGGGGACCTGTACACGGGTGGACTGCTATTTGGCGGGGTATGGGACGTATCAGGCTTATCGGTGGCGGCCGGACCGATTAGCCTGATATGGCTTAACCCGTGTACAGTTCGACTGGATGATCTATATCCTCGGATATAGATCATCTTCGATTTGTCCCTGGTTCGGATCTTTCGCGTAGGCCCTTTCCTGTAAATCGACCATACGCTTTATCCCTTCGTATCGATTAACCATGGTTCGGCCGGAAGTCACGGTTCGTGGGTACTTCTCGAGACCGTGGCACGAGCCACCGTGTAAGTGTCTAAATTGTTTTGTCGTCGAGCTATGGTGAACGTTTAGAGTCACCCGCGTTAGTATACATTTACCGAGTTGCTTTTCTCGTTGAGTCGACATTTAGAGTCATTTTTCTTTTTTTTTTCTTTTTTTTTGGGTTTAAGGTGTTTTGGTGTGTGTGTGTTTTTTTTACCGCGAGGAGTTGGCGTGTGATGGTGGTGGGGTTAGTTATAGAAATATTGAAACGTTTCGATATTTATCGTCGTGGTCCCATTGACAGACGTGTCTTTGGTATCACGGCACTTTTAGTTTCGCGTTCGCGTTCGCGTGATATTTTCATTTTCCATCTGAGAATGAAAATTTTGATCTCGTTTCGTTAATGGAGGGAGGATGGGTGCCGTGGATAGGGTGGGTCTCCATAAGTAGCAACCTCCACGTGGTGAGACCTGGATCGATATCATTTGCATCGATCGATAATTAGATTTATTAAGATTTTTTTTTTTGGAAATCCGATGAACGATAGCTGTTTGTATTGAAATGTGTCGCTTCGATGCAAATGGTATCGAGCAAATTGGCTACGAATATTATATGTATGTATATCTCGTGTCTGCTTTTACTGCAGTCAGAAAATAGCGAAATTCAACCAGTTTTTCGTTCGGCATTCGCTCAATTTTACAGAGAGCGACCTGAAGCTACCACCACTGCATTAGTTGGGAAATTCTACGCCAGATCAATATATAATAGTTGTACTTTTCGAAATATTCACGTTTCGCCAAAATCTGACCGCGAAAAATCCTGAACTATAGCCTTCAGATTTTCGTGGAAAATGAAATTTTTGAATAGTACAACTATTATACATTGTTCTGGCGTAGAATTTCCTAACTAAATTAATGGCTCAAGTTTCAGCTCGCTATCTGTAAAATTTGCACAGCATGTCCTGTCTACTCTTATGGGTGGTCTGTGGTATAATTTAAGTAATTCCTTAAAATTAAGTAATATTATTAATACGCACAGACTATTGCTTCTATACACTCGGTCATCCTAGACTCGAACCCAAAATGGTAACGTTGCTACTCTTCACGACGGTAACATTGTTAATACGCACAGACTACAGTGCCCGAAATTTCCATAAAGCCACCACGTTTTTTGATGATATCTCATCATTTTTCTATATTTATGATTATATTTGAGGATATTCCATTTTAGGAGTATTAAAAACACATATATATCGATTGAAACAGTAGAAATAATATTTATTTCAAAATACAAATATAAATATATAATTTTGTATAGAATAAAGTGCGAAATTTCTATAAAGCCATGTATTTTTTGACGAAGTTAGTTCAAAATTAACAATAACTTCTTTTTTATTTCTATATTAATAATTCGTAGAGCTACCGTTTCTTCGAATAACTTCGAAAATACGGTTCGGCATTGTCGAAATCAAACTGTTATGTGTGTCTTCTTGAATAGATGCCCATGCTTCGTTTACTGCTTTCCATAATTCTGTAATAGTATTGTATTGCTTACAATTGCCATAAACTTTTCTCGCGAGTATCCCCAAAGGTTTTCTATTGGGTTTAAATCTGGAGAACACGCTGGCCATGTCAAAACACGGATATTTTTTTGACATAACCACTGTTTTGTGTAATTTGATGTATGGACGGCAGCGTTATCATGTTGATACATGAAGTTATCATGTCCAATATCTTCAGTAAATGGTATTAAAATCATGTGTAACAATTCTGTATGTTTTACAGAATTCATTTTAGGAGTAATCCTGCAAATTGGTGTCTTGGCGTCAGCTCTAAATGCGGCCCAGATCATTAATGTACCGCCACCAAAGTTGAGGCTCATTGTTGTATCTTCTTCTTTTCTTAAATCGTGCCACTAATATTTAAAACCATCTGGTCCGTCTAAATTGAATTTCTTTCCATCAGAAAAAATAACATATTCCCATTCTTTAGACCAGAACATGTGTGCTTTTGCAAGATCAAGACGAGCCTGTTTGTGTTCCGCTTTTAGCGCTGGTTTTCGCATTATTTTTGTCCACTGAAATCGTTTGTAACCTTTCAAAATTTGCTGTACGCGTATCGTAGTTACTGGCAAATCTAGTTCAACGCGAAGTTCTGATGCACTTCTCTGTTCTTTTGACGCAGATCTCTTAGCAATGAATGCTGTCTCTTGGTCAGCCTTTGATTTCCCCCTTTAGGATGATTTTTGCTATAGTCCTTACCCAAATTTACGTAATTATTTATAACTGTACGTGATCTATTAATTATTTTAGCAATTACGCGATTAAAACATCCCATATCCCTATAAGCATCAATTTGTAAACGAAGCATGGGCATCTATTCAAGAAGACACACTTAAAAGTTTGATTTCGACAATGCCGAACCGTCTTTTCGAAGTTATTCGAAGAAACGGTAGTTTTACAAATTATTAATATAGAAATAAAAAAGAAATTATTGTTAATTTTGAACTAACTTCGTCAAAAAATATATGGCTTTATAGAAATTTCGTACTTTATTCTATACAAAATTATATATTTATATTTGTATTTTTAAATAAACATTATTTCTACTGTTTCAATCGATATATATGTGTTTTTTATACTCCTAAAATGGAATATCCTCAAATATAATCATAAGTATAGAAAAATTATGAGATATCATAAAAAAACTTGGTGGCTTTATGGAAATTTCGGGCACTGTATAGCTTCTCTACCCTCAGTCATCCTAGACTCGAACCCAAAATGGTAACGTTGCTACTCTTCACGACGGTAACATTGTTAATACGCACAGACTATAGCTTCTCTACCCTCAGTCATCCTAGACTCGAACCCATAATGGTAACGTTGCTACTCTTCACAATGGTAACATTATTAATACGCACAGACTATAGCTTCTCTACCCTCAGTCATCCTAGACTCGAACCCATAATGGTAACGTTGCTACCCTTCACAATGGCACAGACGAGGTATTGGATAGACCGATCATTCGCGCAATTTTCAAGATATAAAAATGATCGACTATGTTTCGAATGCGCATTCGGAACCTTAATAAGGTGATGGAAGATTCAGATGGATAATTAAAAGAAAGCGAAAATGACGAGTACAAAATGAAAATCGTAATTGTCATAAAGTAGCGCAATATAAATTACAAATTTGATTAAAATGTTACCGATACTTATTCATAATGAGCCAAAGTAATCATGCATGGTCGCGAGTATGAAAAATATCGCGAAATTATCAATAAGTTACTCTTTTAGAATTTTTCGTAGCCGCCGGTACCGTCCGTACCTGCCCGGCAAGTCCCTACCTGTTATTCTCACCTTAATTGTTCCGCTCGAGCGGATCCAGTACGGCCAAACTCAAACATACTCGACCTGACATTGCCAAGTACACGGATAACCATTAGTCCGTGATAGAACGTCCTGGCGTCAACTACTCTTCCCAACTCGCTCCGGACGACTCCCTCGGGTATAATTCATTTAATTTCAAGCTTATCCATTATGTATCGATCATTTACATTATATTTCATGTACTCCTTATACATTACTGATACAGTACGACATATCCCTCGGTTACAATTGGTTACTATAAAATTATTAACAATAATTTTTGCATAACTTTTGATTCGCTTCGGTTCGCTTAATAGAGAAATAGTTTATATATTTAAAATATACAAATTAATGAAAAATGGTATTTATTTTTATAAATTTTCAACCGTGATTTACCACGCGGTGTCTTATATTGAAGCTATAAAATTTTTTTCGAGTTTGCGCGAAGTTGGTAAAGGTCGATACCCTTTCTTTATACACAATTTTGTTAAATTATTTTATTGCTAGCTATAAATTATCAAGATAGTAGGGTTTTATTAAGATTGCTTCCAGTTTTGTATAAGTTTTATTATGTTGTAATAGATCGAAAATATTCGACGCCGGGGGCATGTGCACGCTCCGCTACCTGCCCCGCCCCCCCCATCGCTATAACACCGAGTTTGTCCGACATGATTTTGTCACGTACTACCTACATCGACAGGCATCAGTCATCTGCGAACTGTGGCGGTGTCAAGACTTCCTCCTGTGTGCTTCCTGGTGCTCCCTAAGGTACATCGCACTCCTCTACATTTACCTTTGCTTAATCAAAGCTATACTTGCAATTCATTTCTCAACTCGACAAACTTTACAGTTTATATCATTACATTTTTGGCCTTATTTTCTATTAATCGTAATTTCATAATATTTAATCTTTATTTTCACTGTTTTTATAGTTGGAATGTGCATAACATTATTATTCATACTTTGACTTTTTGCAGTTTAAATTCTAAGAACATAATTCCAATCGTATTTTTGTCTGTAATTTCAGATTCAACCAACAAAGAGAAATCCAGTTCGCACCGGTGAATTCTCTTGGAGGGTAGCAGATAAGTACGTCGCGGTCTTGTGACGTATACGTAAAGAAGAAAATCTTGGCATCGCAGCGGTCACACCTTACTTGCTACCGACCTTGACATTGATCGGAACTACCATTGTCGACGTTTCAACTACAACGGGAATTTATATTTTCCGTGAGTTTCATCGAATCGAATCGAGTCATCGTCGCATTGTTTATTCGCGAACCGAATATAAGAAATATTTTCCTTGCAAAGGGTTTGAGAATGTTTCTACAAAACTTGGCATTGATTTATTCAAATCTCGTATTTGTTTTACGTATCGACAATCGGTTTGACAGATCATATTTACATTTTTAAATCTTTTCTTAGTGAATAAAAATTCACGCTATTTCAAATATAAAATAAATGTTGAGAAATTTTAGAGTGAAGAATATACTTGACTGCTATGTGAAGAAATTCATGATTACGTTTTAAATTTTAATTTACAAGAAACAGTAGGACAAAGGCAATATTCCTAACAACAGCGCGTGGTATAAAAAAATAAGACGTACAAAACCAACAACTGTGTCATTCTGCGTGATAAATGGTATATTTGTGTGCACCCTCCCCTTTATTTTCAGCTTGTGTGATCGCGCGCAATGCGGTCTTAGAGTCACTTGCTCCGAGAGACAGTATTTCGCGAAATAGAGTCAGTGTTGTTGCGCTATTAAAAATTGTGCTTGTTCGATAACCGCGTATTTAAAACCGCCGAAAGAATTGAAATGGACTGCTACAACGTAACATATTCGGTCGCGAAATTCTGACACTTTTTAAACCGCGACATTAGAGTCAGTTTGCTCGCCGGAAATAATTACGGTCGGGAGTGTAGTCTCTTTATTTTTCTATTTGTTTGTTGAAATGCGTCGCGATATAGTAGAGGTATGCAGCAGCTGCGGAGAGGACCTCCATCGGGCGTCGTCGCATCAGGCAGCAGGTAAATATCGCCAAAATTGTATTCCTGTTAAAATTTCTGAAAAGGAAGATCGAGCGAAAGTGGAATCTTTCCATTTCAACTCTACCAAAATTGTGAAATGAAATACAGTTGAATTATAAAGAATATCTTCTTGTTACGTTACAGAGATCATCGGCAGATATACCGGTCGTAGTATCAACTCTAGAAGGCGCAGAAGAACTCTACGGCCGGTGAGTCGAAAAATTTTTGGTTCCTCCGATCACTCAATCATGTCGTAGGACATAAAGGTCCGAAGCGGCACGAGTGTATTGGTTGTATTTTATTTGAGTTTGCGAGCATAGTGACCGCGAGTGTAAAGTATTTGATACTTTACGCTTGTGGGTAGTAACACACCACTTTTACTTGTGAATATTTAATTAGCTCAGGCAGGGGTCTTCTTGTGGCTTTTAGCTTCACGTACGTTTTTTTCTTAATTCGATTAAAATTTTCATATTCTTAAGCTGCGTTTAATTGTATTTGAATTCGCGTAAAGTACTTGCAATAAAACTATACTCTGAATATATTTTCGAGAAAAGAGTTTGATATTTTCACGTATGAGGTTCATACGAATTAAATTGAATTAAAGTTTTCATGTGATTTATATTTTTCGTAACATGATTTCCGATAACGGAAGAAATTCATATTAATCGTTCTATTTTATGAATGTACCCAAGAAGACCAATTCGCGGTGTTTAGATTCTGGTTTCAAAGGATTATTTTTAACACATTTATCATTGTTTAGAACACCTCCTTTGAATAAGGAATCAAACAAGGGTTTTCCATTAAAACATTGAAGTTTTCAATATACATATACTTTTCTGCATATTAATATTGAGAAACTTTCAATACGTACTTGAATTAAAAGTTTTCAAATTCGTCTTAAATAAATTTATATTCTCTTGACTTTTTCAATGATTTAAATAACTATATTCGAGTCATTTTATCAAGCATATTTTCAATGAATTTTTGCAAAGTGATTTAAATAAATGTATGTCATTGGGATTGGGATATCATGCGCCAAATTCCGTCGACAATAAAGGCAATGACTTTTTTGCTCGTTCCGCGTTATTAAATCAATTTTAAGCTGACATAATGATCTTTAACTTTTAATTACAATTATTATCTTCAATTTTCAACTTTCATTTTTAACTTAAACATTTATCTTGAATTTTTCATGTTTAAAGTAGAATCAGTTGTTCGTTATTTGTCACGTTTGTCATACCACTGGCGTTAAAACAACACGATAAACCGTGTAGTCGGCCTAATAGCCTCACGGCTATTTGGTTAAACCGCGATCTTGCGATGTAATCGTGGAGCGTGGCTTTCGTCAAATCATGGTTCCATCGGTACTTTGGGTGGCCTAGCGTTGTCTGGAAAGTCGAACTCTCGGGTTCGATCTGGGATCGCATAGACGGGCAAACCGTTCTTAATTAATATTAATAAATTTCCATTTTGATTCGGATTAGCCGTATCAGGCTTGTCGGTAGCGGCCGGACCGACAAGGCTTATTCGACTTAATCTGTGTAGAGTTCGTCTTAATTATCTGTAGTTCCGCGTTTTATTTGTTTCATCTTTGAAGTGATCCTCGACCGAATTTCGTTGAGATTTCTTTCCTGTAAATCGACCCTAGGTGAATCTCTTTGTATCGGTGGACCATGATTCGGGGAAAGTCGTGTGAAACGGGTATTTCTCAAGATCGTTGTACGAGCCACTGTGTAAGTGTGTAAATTGTTTTTTCGCCGCGTTATGGTAAACGTTTAGAATCACCCGCGTTCAGATTTTGATTATGGAGTTGGTTGTCTCGATGAGTAACCAGACCTTTTCACTTTCACTTTTTGTTTGCCTTTAACTGTCTAACGAATAATTGGCGTGTGATGGGGATGTTTAATATTAATGATATTGAAAACCATATTAAACATTAAAGCTTTACACATATATATTTTTTTCGATACCTGAAATATTCAAAGGTTCTTAATATACATATACTTTTTTACATATTAATATTGAAAGTTTCTCAATATGTACATTAAAAGTTTTGAAATATTTCTTAAATAATCTTTTCATTTTTTGAGTGATTTAAATAAACTATATTCGAGACATTTTATCATTTTATACGTATATTTTCAATGAATTTTTATACTGAGATTTAAATGAGTGATTAGATCGTTGGAAACATTATGTTAATAATCATTTTGTAGCTCAGGATTTTCAGCATACATCGACACTAGTTTTAATTAGTTTTATATTTGCCACGTTCATGTCCCTATTTGGCTTGAACTCATTTGTGGGCCCAGGTGCTGCACGAATGGGTGATGGCGGTGAACGTGGCTGATTTTTTGATTAATTATAATAATACTATTGTGGCGGCTCACAAGCGTTAGCGATTGTGCACGACGTACGGTTCCACACCGGTGTGAGTGTGTGTATAGTAATTAAGTATTTCGTGGATCGTGCGTCGGTTGAAAGTCAAATATTTCTTGCAATTTATCAATTGAATTAAACCTTAATTTCTTCACAATTTTACATTATTCAATTCATGTTCAATTTTCTCGCGAATTTCACAATATACAATTTGAGTCAACACGTAGAAGCATTATTGTTAAACGTAGTAATTGTTCGAGCTACGAATTAATTGCCGTTTTTTATTCACATATTTTACGTAAATATCTTTTCTTTACATTTCTCCCAATAAAGACTAATTTCTAATAAAGTCTACATAAATCGCAATAATCGCTGGCCTTGTGAGTCGATTTCAGCAAAAAGGTACGTACTTTAAGGTGTGCATTGTTTTTCGAGTCGGTGTCGGAGACGTCCCGGGATGTCTCTCGTAGGGGGCCGCACTGACTTTGCTTGAGAATCGTGGAGAGAGTGTGTTGGTGTGCTTGAGTTTTTGCCATTCTTTTTTTAAATATAGGTGATAGGTAGGCAGGTAACTTAAATTCTGGAATGTGTGCATTAATTTTAAGTAGGAAGGGCCAGGGCAGGTATCACTGTTTCGACTGTAGGAAACCAGTGGTGTTCTGCTTCTGGAGGTCAGGCTAATAATCTTTTCTTTTTAATATTAAGTAAATTCTGCTTGAACATTCGTCCTTCTACTGGCTAACACGTTTGCACGGACTGCAGTTGTCATTCTTCTGAGAATAAGCTGTTAACTTGTCCACACGTTGTTAGCCTCATCGTTTGTCTGTATTAGGCGCGTGTTAGGGTTTTCTTATATTTTGGTTCCGAATGTTCTTGCAGAAACAGGTTGGGCTCCGGCCTGAAGCAAGAAGAGGCTAAATGCCGAAGAGGCCCGACAAATTGTCTAGAAGAGGGCAGCAACTAATGGCTGCCCATTTTGGAGTGTTGAATTTTCACACTTCCAGAATGGGTGGTCATTCTGTTACTACTAAGTCACTATGCTCGTAGTAGTTGTAGAGTAATTATAGTTGTAGTAATTTGAAGTAGTTAGTACCACGGGTCGAGGTGAGCTCCCCGTGAAGACTCTGCCCTGGTCTGCATTAAAGTTTTCGAGTCATTTTTCCTATTAAATAATATATTTCAAGTTTTATTAATAGAACTTTGCATTAGTTTTCGAGTCATTTTCATATTAAAGTCTTTTCAAACTAAGTTATTAGAATATTTTGTTGATTATTGTCAAAGACGCCTAAAGTTTTTCATTATTGAGATATTTTTTTAAAATTTCTGAGATTCATTTTTAAAAATTCATATTTTTGTCACTTCTAAAGTTCAGTTTTTTTATTGTTATAAATTTGAGAAGAAGCAGAAGGGTAGAGTGTGATACTGTGTGCAGTAGTTAGAAGTAGTTTGTTCCACGGGTCGAGGTGAGCTCCCCGTGAAGACTCTGCCCCGATCTGCATTAAAGTTGTTTTCGAGTCATTTTTCATGTTCAATATTTCTCAAAAGTGTTCATATCAGAATATTTGCTGCACTTGACTTGTTTTCTAATAGAGTCGTTAAT
Source organism: Mimumesa dahlbomi (assembly GCA_917499265.3). NCBI lineage: Eukaryota > Metazoa > Arthropoda > Insecta > Hymenoptera > Crabronidae > Mimumesa > Mimumesa dahlbomi. The sequence goes on along the minus strand of OU824122.1, from coordinate 6,286,405 downwards.
TTGTTTTTTATAATTACAAAGATTTTTAAAGTCATTTAACTAATTACTGAGATATTTTTTGTACTTTTCTGACTTGAGTTTTAAGAATACAAACAGTATATTTTGCGAGTTTTTTAATCATTCATAAAGTCCAGAGTTTGATTCGAGTAAATTTGATAAATTGAATTTTTGGAAAAAGCAGAGGGGTAGAGTATGAAACAGTGTGCAGATAGAAGAAATTTGCACACTTGCCATCCGCGCCGGGTCGTTTTTCTTTGTCACCGCTGGCTGCACCTTTAGCTTCGCGAAATTACTGATAATCCGAAATGGATCATCCCAGAGTGTCTCACCGAGGTACATTTTTTAATACCGTGCAGGAACTATACCAATTTTTTCAATAAATATGCGAATCTGTCTCTAAGAGACACACGTGGTTTTTATCCCATAATACATATATATATATTAATTAAATGTCCGAAACTGTCTCCACGAGACACACGCGATTTCTTTTTTTTTAACATAAATCATTTCCATTATCTAATGCGGCCATGTGACTCGCGAACCGCATCGTACATCGCCGGCTTGGTACGATGCTACTTAAAACCATTAGGACCAAGCGTTTGTTGAAGGGAATATTGCCATGAATTGATTTATAAATTGCATTTTACATCGAACAATATTATTTTGTACAATATCGTATAATGTTACGCAAGTCTTCAACATTCAAGTTTTCAATATATACTTTTCTATGCATTAATATTGAGAAACTTTCAATACATACATTAAAAGTTTTGAAATTCGTCTGAAAAAAATTTATATTCTCTTCACTTTTTCAATGATTTAAATAACAGTATTCGAGTCATTTTATCAAGTATATTTTTTATGAAATTTTATAAAGTGACTCAAATAAATGGATATCATTGGTATTGGGATATCATGCGCCAAGTTCCGTCGACAATCAAGGCAATCACTGTTTTGCTCGCTCCGCGTTATTAAACAATTTTAATTATTATCCTCAATGTACAACTTTCATTTTTAACTTAAACATTTATCTTGAATTTTTCATTTTTAAAGTAGAATCATTTGTTCGTTATTTGTCACGTTTGTCATACCACTGGCGTTAAAACAACACGATAAACCGTGTAGTCGGCCTAATAGCCTCACGGCTATTTGGTTAAACCGCGATCTTGCGATGTAGTCGTGGAGCGTGGCTTTCGTCAAATCATGGTTCCATCGGTACTTTGGGTGGCCTAGCGTTGTCTGGAAAGTCGAACTCTCGGGTTCGATCTGGGATCGCATAGACGGGCAAACCGTTCTTAATTAATATTAATAAATTTCCATTTTGATTCGGATTAGCCGTATCAGGCTTGTCGGTAGCGGCCGGACCGACAAGGCTTATTCGACTTAATCTGTGTAGAGTTCGTCTTAATTATCTATAGTTTCGCGTTTTATTTATTTCATGTTTGAAGTGATCTTTGACCGAATTTCGTTGAGATTTCATTCCTGTAAATCGACCCTAGGTGAATCTCTTTGTATCGGTGGACCATGATTCGGGGAAAGTCGTGTGAAACGGGTATTTCTCAAGATCGTTGTACGAGCCACTGTGTAAGTGTGTAAATTGTTTTTTCGCCGCGTTATGGTAAACGTTTAGAATCACCCGCGTTCAGATTTTGATTATGGAGTTGGTTGTCTCGATGAGTAACCAGACCTTTCCACTTTTCACTTTTTGTTTGCCTTTAATTGTCTAACGAATAATTGGCGTGTGATGAGGATGTTTAATATTAATGATATTGAAAACCATATTAAACATTAAAGCTTTACACATATATATTTTTTTCAATACATGAAATATTCAAAGGTTCTTAATATACATATACTTTTTTACATATTAATATTGAAAATTTCTCAATATATACATTAAAAGTTTTGAAATATTTCTTCAATAATCTTTTCATTTTTTTAATGATACTTCAAACTGATTTCGAGTCATTTCATCAAGTATATTATATAATAAATACAATACACTATGATCAGTTAAATCGGTGGAAGCGATCAACGCGGAATTTTTTCAATTTAGTACATCAGTTTTGTAAAAATGTTCATGACCGTGAAACAAGGAACATATTTTCGCGTGCGAAATTCGTATTGTTTAAAGATGAGACTTGTAGACACACGATGACTAGTTCATTACGATAAAACATACGAAGTTGTGGAAACTGCAGCGTGTCAAAGAACTTGACAAATGACTGAAGAAGACTGAAGAAGACTATTAGAAGATTGAAGAAGACTGAAGAAGATTTTTAGAAGACTTTTAGAAGATTTTAGAAGATTTTAGAAGATTTTAGAAGACTTTTAGAAGACTGAAGAAGAATTTTAGAAGACTGAAGAGAACTTTTAGAAGACTGCCATTGGGTCCACTCATCAGCTTTGAAGCATTTGTCGAAAACGGATGAGAGTGGAAATCACCAAAACTTGAGCCCTACTCTGACGCAATTACCCATGGCCAGCAATTGTTCATTACGTTTGACAACTAGGATTTTTCTCTCCAACTCCGAGGAACTAGAATAAGCTAATTATTGTATTCATTATTACACAAAGTGTAATCGCCTGTAAATCGTTTTGGACACTCTGGTGACAAAACGATATAGTTTAAGGGGATATCACGCGCCAATTCCACTTCGTATTTCATCGACCACCAAGAAAGCGCAACTTTTTTTTATCGTTCCGCGTAATTAAATTCATTTTCAGCCTTAGCTTTGATCTTCAGGCTGCAGTATTTAGCTTCAGTTTATCTGGAATAGATCTTTATCTGGAATTTTTCACGTTTAAAGTAGAATCATTTGTTCGTTATTTGTCACGTTTGTCATACCCCTGGCGATAAAACAACACGATAAACCGTGTAGTCGGCCTAATAGTCTCACGGCTATTTGGTTAAACCGCGATCTTGCGATGTAGTCGTGGAGCGTGGCTTTCGTCAAATCATGGTTCCATCGGTACTTTGGGTGGCCTAGCGTTGTCTGGAAAGTCGAACTCTCGGGTTCGATCTGGGATCGCATAGACGGGCAAACCGTTCTTAATTAATATTAATAAATTTCCATTTTGATTCGGATTAGCCGTATCAGGCTTGTCGGTAGCGGCCGGACCGACAAGGCTTATTCGACTTAATCTGTGTAGAGTTCGTCTTAATTATCTGTAGTTCCGCGTTTTATTTGTTTCATCTTTGAAGTGATCCTCGACCGAATTTCGTTGAGATTTCTTTCCTGTAAATCGACCCTAGGTGAATCTCTTTGTATCGGTGGACCATGATTCGGGGAAAGTCGTGTGAAACGGGTATTTCTCAAGATCGTTGTACGAGCCACTGTGTAAGTGTGTAAATTGTTTTTTCGCCGCGTTATGATAAACGTTTAGAATCACCCGCGTTCAGATTTTGATTATGGAGTTGCTTTTCTCGTTGAGTCGTTCCTTCTATAGTTCTCTTTTTGTTTCCTTTTTTTATATCGCGAATAATTGGCGCGTGATGGTGATGGTTTGCGTTAGTAATATTGAAACACGTTTCAATACCCCCCTCTAGTCGCGGTCTCATCGATAGACGTGTCTATGAGACGATCGTTCTTTAATTGAATTAGTTTAAAAGAGGGGGGTGGATGGAGGTAGTGGTTTGATTGCGCCTCCATCTTCAGAAACTTTCCGTGGTGACATTTGCGTCGAAATTATTTGCATCGAACCTTTTTGGCTTCGATACAAATGGTATCGAGCAGATTTTCCGCGAATAGATTATAAGTTTTTTTTACTCTTTTACTCGCATCGATTGCGGAAATGAAGCATAGGTATAAATTGTCTGTGTCTATGATATAGTCCAGTGATCATTGTTTTACTACCATATCACGGACTTTGATAAAATGTTAGTAATTTGTAAGCTTTAATTTTGATTAAATGTTAGTAGATTAATTAGTCCCCTGTGGGTCGGGGAAAGAATACACCCACGGTAATCTCTTCCTGTCGTAAGAGGCGACTAACAGAGTCGTTTTGGCACTCCGGTGACAAAACGCGGGGGGTATCATTCGCCAATTAAAATTTGTTTCGAAGTCGATAATCTAGAGAACGCGACTGATTTGCTTGTTCCGCGTTATTAACAGTTTGCCTACCGGTAGCGGTAGGTAAAGTGTTACATTCGTATTATACGTAATAGGGAAATGGCATGTTTGTTCTTTTTCTGTCCCGCGAATACTTAATTGGCGTATGATGGGGATAATTAGTTTTAGTAATATTGAAACGTTATAAGTTTTTTTTTACTCTTTTACTCGCATCGATTGCGTAAATGAAGCATAGGTATAAATTGTCTGTGTCTATGATATAGCCCAGTGATCATTGTTTTACTACCATATCACGGACTTTGATAAAATGTTAGTAATTTGTAAGCTTTAATTTTGATTAAATGTTAGTAGATTAATTAGTCCCCTGTGGGTCGGGGAAAGAATACACCCACGGTAATCTCTTCCTGTCGTAAGAGGCGACTAACAGAGTCGTTTTGGCACTCCGGTGACAAAACGCGGGGGTTATCATTCGCCAATTAAAATTTGTTTCGAAGTCGATAATCTAGAGAACGCGACTGATTTGCTTGTTCCGCGTTATTAACAGTTTGCCTACCGGTAGCGGTAGGTAAAGTGTTACATTCGTATTATACGTAATAGGGAAATGGCATGTTTGTTCTTTTTCTGTCCCGCGAATACTTAATTGGCGTATGATGGGGATAATTAGTTTTAGTAATATTGAAACGTGTTTCAATACCGCCTATATCGTGATTTCATTGACAGACGTGTCTTTGAGATTATAGTTTTTAAGTATAATTAGCATGGTCTTAAAAATGAGGATGTGGTTAAATTTGAATCGAACGATAATACAATACTTTAATATGTTTTGCAAATATAATGACTTTGTGTCATACATTTGAAAGTACTGTAAAATATCGGAAATAACTTATTGATTAAACTGTTATCAATAAATTCTAAGCATTTGTTTCATTTCCCTTTTCCTATTGCAATTACAGATCTTCGTGGATCAGATTAGTACTTTGACGTTTAAGAAATAACACTAGTATGTGATAAAGTATTATCGTAAATCAGGATTTGTTTAAAATACATTCCCCTGTGGGTAGGGGAAAGAATATACCCACGGTATTCCCTGCCTGTCGTACGAGGCGACTAATAGGGACGCGTTTTGTGCAGATTCGTGACAAAAGGTTCGTTTAAGGAGTGAGGTGATAGAAATTGAGTTGGTTTTTCCTTCGTTCGGTATGATAAGGCCAAAATGTGTAGACATTTCGGCAAAGTTTGAACCGTGTAGATGAAGATTTGTCGCTATTTTGGTAATTCGCTCGCCATTTGCACAATTTTTTAGACATCGACCTGAATCTTTCACCGTCTTATTTCGTTTTAAATAACGCGCCGAGAAAGCCCTGGATCATTTGCATAGCTCAAAAATTACGGAAATGACGAAGAAATTACGAAATTCGCGAAAATTCATCAATTTAGAGCAGTTTTTCGTTCGGCATGCGCTCAATTTTCGAGATAGCGATCTGAAACTGGTGCCATTGATTTAGTTAGGAAATTCTACACCAGATCAACCTATAATAGTTGTACTTTTCGAAAATTTCATTTTTCGCCAAAATCTGAAGGGGGTAGGTCAGGATTTTTTGTGATTTTCGTAATGCTCTCGCCATTTCCACAATTTTTTAGATATCAAGATGATTACAGATTCCCTTAATATTCATTTATACAGATTCCCTTAATATTCATTTTATGCAACATTTATTCCAGCGCCATCGCGGTTCGCCGCGAGGAAAGTTTGTCTAAAATAAAAAATAACAATTCAATATGGATGGTGATATACAATTTGCTTTCCCCATAACAAACACTGCGGTAGTATTATTGCTATCTTAGGAAAACATATCGCAATTCCGATGCATTAAATTATAGATTATTATTATTATTATTATTAGTATTATTATTATTATTAGAGTACATATTTATCTACTTTTCATGAAAATAATTCTTTTCCATCGTTTTTACTAGTTATAAAAATTACCTGAACCGCGAAAGCGCTGTTTTTCTTATCTAACTTGTCAATCAATTTTATTCTCGGTTAATAAGAGCACGTTCTCATTACATATACATGATCGTAAAACCGCATATACAATCGTTAAGGAGTTTTATTACGCGATTAAATCTTGTCCTTTGGTTTTTCTTTTTTTTTTTTTATAGTCGTACAATCGTGTGTGTAATGTAGAACGCGCGTCACATATTCAATTTATTTTCTTCCTTATTATTGAACACGCATTCTCTCTGAGGCAAGATATTCGTCATTTTGTTTTCTCTTTTGCTGGAGGAACGACGACTTCAGAGCACGATACACTTGTATGTTTGTAGAAGCAGATATTATTTTTCATGCATTTATCTGCATTACACGTACTTTCCGCATTTTCAATCCGAAGGGTAGGCCTGTCTAATTTATTTATATATAATAACTATTGCTAATATATTTCCGTGATCGATCAGTAACAGATAACAGTCATTGATTTTGGCTTTACACTTTTTACACTTTACACTTGTCGTATTGTTGCGATCTTTGATATTCATTAGAATAATTTTTCGTTCGGAATTGTGCGTGATTGTAGAAATAAATTCTTCTATCTTTATGGAAACTTTTGATAAATTGTTAATTATTAGTCACGAAACCTGAAATAATTACCGTTCTACGAAGCTCGTAATGATTTATTAATTGTTAGTTAAAAACATAAAATAATTACGGTTCTACGAAGACCGGTTCCAGTTTCGTAATCTGTTACATATTATATTATTATAAATTAAATAAAATCCGCGCTGAGTATGTTCGAACCTGTGTTATCAAGCGTGACCGTGGCATACCTGCGTTTACACGGTGTGACTTTGTCAAGTACATCGAGACCCATCAGTCTCCGATAAGCCGTTGTAGTGTCAAGACGTGTTCCAAACAAGTTCCCACTGCTCTCCTAGGTATTAGATACCTTTGGAATTATATTCCTTTGCCTATTACATTAATATTCTATATTATATCATACTGTTCACGCGTCTTCTGCATACATTCTATACGTATACAATGCTACTCAAGTAGACATACTATATTATCATCTTTGGTATGATTTCTAATGAAATAATACTGAAATAAAAGAGAATATTTGAAACTTGAAATTTATTTAATTTATTTTAATCGTATTTCTATTTCTGGTTTCAGTAATTTTCGCGATTTTCGTAATTCTCTCGGCATTTTCACAATTTTTGAGATATTGATCTGATTCTTTCACCGTCTTATTCGGCTGCGGATGATGATTCGCAATGTTCTGAATAATTAGAAAATATGAAATACATTCCCCTGTGGGTGGGGGACAGAATACACCCACGGTATTCCCTGCCTGTCGTACGAGGCGACTAAAAGGGACGTTTTGGCCACTATAGTGTCAAAACGTTAATTTAAGGGGATATCACGCGTCAATTCCAATCCGTTTGCCGTCGACCATCGAGAAAACGCGACTTGTTTGTTCGTACCGCGATATTAGATTCATTTTTAATTTCAACTTACATTTTCAATAATTTTCACTTATTTTTACATTCAATTTTTAGTATCAGTTTATTAGCTTCAATTTTTTTTTACTCTCACTTTTTAATTTTAACTTTCACTTATTCTAGTAGAGTCATTTGTTATAGTAGAGTCATTTGTTATAGTAGAGTCATTTGTTATAGTAGAGTCAGTTGTTATAGTAGAGTCAGTTGTTCGTCATTTGTCACGTTTATCATATCCCTGCGGCAAAACAACACGATAAACGGTGTTGTCGGCCTTGTAAGCCTCACGGCTACTCGGTTAAGTCGCGATCTCGCGATATATTCACGGAGCGTGGCTTTCTGTCGTTCCATGGTTCCGTCGGTACTTTGGGTGGCCTATGGTCGTCTGGAAAGGTGAGCCCGAGTTCGTTCTGGGGACCTGTACACGGGTGGACTGCTATTTGGCGGGGTATGGGACGTATCAGGCTTATCGGTGGCGGCCGGACCGATTAGCCTGATATGGCTTAACCCGTGTACAGTTCGACTGGATGATCTATATCCTCGGATATAGATCATCTTCGATTTGTCCCTGGTTCGGATCTTTCGCGTAGGCCCTTTCCTGTAAATCGACCATACGCTTTATCCCTTCGTACCGATTAACCATGGTTCGGCCGGAAGTCACGGTTCGTGGGTACTTCTCGAGACCGTGGCACGAGCCACCGTGTAAGTGTCTAAATTGTTTTGTCGTCGAGCTATGGTGAACGTTTAGAGTCACCCGCGTTAGTATACATTTACCGAGTTGCTTTTCTCGTTGAGTCGACATTTAGAGTCATTTTTCTTTTTTTTTTTTTTTTTTGGGTTTAAGGTGTTTTGGTGTGTGTGTGTGTTTTTTTACCGCGAGGTGTTGGCGTGTGATGGTGGTGGGGTTAGTTATAGAAATATTGAAACGTTTCGATATTTATCGTCGTGGTCCCATTGACAGACGTGTCTTTGGTATCACGGCACTTTTAGTTTCGCGTTCGCGTTCGCGTGATATTTTCATTTTCCATCTGAGAATGAAGATTTTGATCTCGTTTCGTTAATGGAGGGAGGATGGGTGCCGTGGATAGGGTGGGTCTCCATAAGTAGCAACCTCCACGTGGTGAGACCTGGATCGATATCATTTGCATCGATCGATAATTAGATTTATTAAGATTTTTTTTTTTGGAAATCCGATGAACGATAGCTGTTTGTATTGAAATGTGTCGCTTCGATGCAAATGGTATCGAGCAAATTGGCTACGAATATTATATGTATGTATATCTCGTGTCTGCTTTTACTGCAGTCAGAAAATAGCGAAATTCAACCAGTTTTTCGTTCGGCATTCGCTCAATTTTAGAGATAGCGATCTGAAACTTGTACCATTGTTTTAGTTAGGAAATTCTACGCCAGATCAATATATAATAGTTGTACCTTTCGAAAATTTCATTTTTCGCAAAAATCTGAAGGGGGTAGGTCAGGATTTTTTGCGATTTTCGTAAATCGCTTGCCATTTCCGTAATTTTTGAGCTATTAAAACGATCCGGGGCGTTTTGGACGCGGAATCCGAAGCGGAATAAGCCAGTGAAAGAATCATGTTGATATCTAAAGAATTGTGGAAATGGCAAGCGAATTACGAAAATCGCGAAAAATCCTGACCTACCCCCTTCAGATTTTTGCGAAAAATGAAATTTTCGAAAGGTACAACTATTATATATTGATCTGGCGTAGATTTAGCTTCGCGAAATTTATTGATAATTTGAAATAGATTAATCGAAAGTGTCTCAACTGAGACACACTTTTTATTTTCGTCCTAGAAACATAGTATTATATAATTTTCTTTTAATTAAATTCACGAATCCGTCTCAAAGAGACCCGCGTTCTTTTTACATTATATCATTTATATATTTAAATTAAATATCCGAAAGAAATGTCACCGGGCCATACGCGATTTTTATTTTCTAACGTAAAATCATCGAAAAATGTAAAGCAGCCAAGTGACTCGCGAATTGCACCGTACATCGCCGACTTAGTACGATGCCATTTAAAACGATAATTGAAACAAGCATTTGTTAGAGGGAATATTGCCATGATTATATTTATAAATTGTATTTTTTATTAAAGTGTGTTATTTTGTACAATGTCGTAAGACGTTGTGCAAAAATTTTCATTTCGACTACGAGTAACTTTGATCTCCTCAAGATCATTCCGCGTTTACAATTGTTTTTCGTTCTCGCGTATTACAGTTCGATCAGTCAACGCGATTATAGAATAGTAAAACATTATTTTTCGCGCGCGTAACGCGAACTCTATTCAGATGAAATTTACATTTCTTTCCGACAAAATTCGTGGAAATTGCGAACAAATACAGTGGACGAAATTTGTATAGGGACACTAATTTTTTAATAAAAGGAACCAAGTACTTGCCACTGCTTTTTCTGTGCGTAAATCGTGTCAATAGTGTTTTAAACCATCAGGACCATCCAAATTAAATTTTTTCTCGCCAGAAAAAATAACATTTTTTCATTGCTCATCCCAGGTCATATAATTTTGAGCAAAATCTAATCTTGCTCTTTTGTGGTCCTTAGTAAGAGGTGGTTTTTTTGATTCTTTGGTCCACTTCAACCGCTGATCTTTTTACAATATTTGCGGCACACGTCGTACAGTCACTGGCAATTGTAGAGCTTCCGTAACTTGTCTAGCACTTTTGTTTTCAGCTTTTAATTCTCTGAAAATGCGTGAATGATCGCGCCGCTGAAGTTTACTGTTGCCGCCTGCGTGGTTCTTACCATAATTTTCTCCCAATTTCACGAAATTAAGAATAACATTTACTGATCTATTGATCTTATTCGAGATCTGTCGCAGAGATAATCCGGAATCTCGATACGCTTGTATTTGTATTCGCTCTTCTGTACTTAGAATTTTTCCTCGTGGCATTCTAATAGAAGATAGGCTGTATTGAATTATTTATAAAATAGAGTATTACACTTTAGACTATTAGAGTATTACTTTCCCAATACTTACTTTTTCTAAGCTGTACACGATGTTTCTGTCTTGATTACTGCAAGAGTACTACTATCCTTATACAAATTTCGTACTTACCTTGGCAAATATTATTGTGTTTCTGGTTACCATTACTGAAACTAGAGGGTATGTTTATATTATCGCGTCGTACTATATTCAATGTCATGCTAGTAAGGTCTACGACCAATAGCTACTAGAAATTTACATAATAAATGAATTTATTCCAGGAAATGATGGTGTCCCTATGCAAATTTCGTCCACTGTAGCCACTTGCGAGTTATATGGAGCGAAATATTAAAGTTATTTTCGCGTCGCGTTGTCATTTATCTGCATTCTAATGTTATTACACACATTAGTTTCCTGATTCGCAATGTTCTGAATAATTAGATAATATGAAATACATTCCCCTGTGGGTGGGGGACAGAATACACCCACGGTATTCCCTGCCTGTCGTACGAGGCGACTAAAAGGGACGTTTTGGCCACTATAGTGTCAAAACGTTAATTTAAGGGGATATCACACGTCAATTCCAATCCGTTTGCCGTCGACCATCGAGAAAACGCGACTTGTTTGTTCGTACCGCGATATTAGATTCATTTTTAATTTCAACTTACATTTTCAATAATTTTCACTTATTTTTACATTCAATTTTTAGTATCAGTTTATTAGCTTCAATTTTTTTTTACTCTCACTTTTTAATTTTAACTTTCACTTATTCTAGTAGAGTCATTTGTTATAGTAGAGTCATTTGTCATAGTAGAGTCAGTTGTTATAGTAGAGTCAGTTGTTATAGTAGAGTCAGTTGTTCGTCGTTTGACACGTTTATCATATCCCTGCGGCAAAACAACACGATAAACGGTGTTGTCGGCCTTGTAAGCCTCACGGCTACTCGGTTAAGTCGCGATCTCGCGATATATTCACGGAGCGAGGCTTTCTGTCGTTCCATGGTTCCGTCGGTACTTTGGGTGGCCTATGGTCGTCTGGAAAGGTGAGCCCGAGTTCGTTCTGGGGACCTGTACACGGGTGGACTGCTATTTGGCGGGGTATGGGACGTATCAGGCTTATCGGTGGCGGCCGGACCGATTAGCCTGATATGGCTTAACCCGTGTACAGTTCGACTGGATGATCTATATCCTCGGATATAGATCATCTTCGATTTGTCCCTGGTTCGGATCTTTCGCGTAGGCCCTTTCCTGTAAATCGACCATACGCTTTATCCCTTCGTATCGATTAACCATGGTTCGGCCGGAAGTCACGGTTCGTGGGTACTTCTCGAGACCGTGGCACGAGCCACCGTGTAAGTGTCTAAATTGTTTTGTCGTCGAGCTATGGTGAACGTTTAGAGTCACCCGCGTTAGTATACATTTACCGAGTTGCTTTTCTCGTTGAGTCGACATTTAGAGTCATTTTTCTTTTTTTTTCTTCTTTTTGGGTTTAAGGTGTTTTGGTGTGTGTGTGTGTTTTTTTACCGCGAGGAGTTGGCGTGTGATGGTGGTGGGGTTAGTTATAGAAATATTGAAACGTTTCGATATTTATCGTCGTGGTCCCATTGACAGACGTGTCTTTGGTATCACGGCACTTTTAGTTTCGCGTTCGCGTTCGCGTGATATTTTCATTTTCCATCTGAGAATGAAGATTTTGATCTCGTTTCGTTAATGGAGGGAGGATGGGTGCCGTGGATAGGGTGGGTCTCCATAAGTAGCAACCTCCACGTGGTGAGACCTGGATCGATATCATTTGCCTCGATCGATAATTAGATTTATTAAGATTTTTTTTTTTGGAAATCCGATGACCGATAGCCGCGTTTTATATTGAAATGTGTCGCTTCGATGCAAATGGTATCGAGCAAATTGGCTACAAGTAGTATAGATATTCCTTTTTGTCTTTTTTTACTTTCATTGCTTGATTATCAAGAGATACATTGAGAGAGACATTGTCTCGAGTTTGTCTATATTATAGCATAGACGAGGTATGGAATAGACCTTTTGCAGCCGCATCATTTTCAGTGTCGTCGGTGTTGCGGGCTGTAGAGCCCCTTACCATTTTAGTGTCACTCCCAACGTTACCACTTTGGGTGCGAGTCTAGGATGACCATTGGTTATTAGTAAGAATACGATATAGACGTTATAGTTTATGCGTATTAATAATTGACCTTTGTATCAATAATTCAAATCTTTTCCGATAATGTGAAACATAATACAGTCTACGTCAACAGTTAACACGTTGGTGAGCTGTTTCTTTTTAATATCATATCAAATGTAACAAAATTTGCATTATTTATAATTCATAAAAGTATGTAAAAAGACGGGTAATGTTATATAAATGTTATAGTGTTTGGTATCATTTTAACCAGAAGAACGTCACGAATATGTTAATAAAACCTTCGTGAATAAAAATACAAAAATGTAATATTTTCATAGGTGCATTAATGTCCAACGCACCGATGTACGGGCCTTAACCCAATTCTCATTGTTCCTTCGTCAAGGAGGTGCTGCAAATCCTCTGAAATTTGAACGCGTCGGTAATAATAGGATATGCCCTTCATGTCAAGTACCGATAACAATAGAACATATAATTATAGACTGCAGCAGGTACAATAGATCGAGATCTGATCATAACATTCCAAGTGACCTAAAAAGTGCCTTAACCGACCCTAAGAAACTGAAGAATATAATAAATTTCCTAGCATGCATCAAATTAATAGGTGAAATCTAACATTCGAACACAGACGCTAACAACATCAATGACGTTGATGCGACTATAAAGAAAAAGAAGAAGAGGAAAAATTGAAACAAGCATTTGTTAGAAGGAATATTGCCATGATTACATTTATAAATTGTATTTTCTATTAAAATCTGTTATTTTGTACAATGTCGTAAGACCTTGTGCAACATTTTCATTACGACTACGAATAACTTTGATCTTTTCAAGATCATTCCGCGTTTAGAATCGTTTTTCAATTTCGCGTATTACAATGCTATCAGTCAACGCGATTATGAAATAGCAAAACATTATTTTTCGCGCGCGTAACGCGTACTTTTTTCAAATGAAACATACATTTCCTTCCGACAAAATTCATGGAAATTGCGAACAAATTAGTGTTGCGAAAAATCATTTAAACTCGCGCGTAACTTTTCCATACTGATCGATGTTAATCTCGCGTGACAAGTCGGTGTTTTCCACCCATTTAATAAACTTTTCTTTCAGAGTAGAATTAAATTAAGTGGTATAAGTTTTTAGTGTTGCGTAGACTTAGAGAATTCGCCATTTAGCCACTTGCGTGTTAAATTGAGTGAAATATTAAAGTTCTTTTCGCGTCGCGTTTTCATTTATCTGTATTCTGTGTTATCTCACACATGATCCTCCTGATTCGCAGTATTCTGAATAATTAGAAAATATGAAATACATTCCCCTGTGGGTGGGGGACAGAATACACCCACGGTATTCCCTGCCTGTCGTACGAGGCGACTAAAAGGGACGTTTTGGCCACTATACTATAGTATACTATACTATAGTGGCCAAAACGTTAATTTAAGGGGATATCACGCGTCAATTCCAATCCGTTTGCCGTCGACCATCGAGAAAACGCGACTTGTTTGTTCGTACCGCGATATTAGATTCATTTTTAACTTTAACTTTCATTTTCAATACTTATCATCTATTTTTACACTCAATTTTTAGTATCAGTTTCTTAGCTTCAGTGTTTTTACTCTCACTTTTTAATTTTAACTTTCACTTGTTCTAGTAAAGTCATTTGTTTTAGTAGAGTCACTTGTTCTAGTAGAGTCACTTGTTCTAGTAGAGTCACTTGCTCGTTGTTTGCTACGTTCGTCATATCCCTGCGTCAAAGCAACACGAGAAACGGTGTAGTCGGCCTTGTAGCCTCACGGCTACTCGGTTAAGCCGCGATCTCGCGATATTCACGGAGCGCGGCTTTCGGTCCTTCCATACTGTCGGTACGATGGGGGGCCTAAGGTCGTTGGGAAAGGGCCCGAGTCTGCTCCGGGGACCTGTACACGGGTGGACTGCTATTCGGCGGGGTATGGGACGTATCAGGCTTATCGGTGGCGGCCGGACCGATTAGCCTGATATGGCTTAACCCGTGTACAGTTCGTGATCTATCGTTTCGGCTGTATTTCACATCGATTCGTCCTTTGGTCCGGATAGGCTCTTTCTTGTAAATCGACCCCACCGTCAATCCCAGACTACCGACAGACCATGGTTCGGCCGGGAGTCCCGGTTCGTGGGTACTTCTCGAGCCCGTGGCACGAGCCACCGTGTAAGTGTGTAAATTGTTTTGGCGTCGAGCTATGGTGAACGTTTAGAGTCACCCGCGTTAGTATACATTTACCGAGTTGCTTTTCTCGTTGAGTCGACATTTAGATTCATTTCCTTTTTTTTTCTTTTTTTTGGGGGTTTATACTTAGCTTCGCGTCGCGTTCGCGTGATATTTTCATTTTCCATCTGAGAATGAAAATTTTGATCTCGTTTCGTTAATGGAGGGAGGATGGGTGCCGTGGATAGGGTGGGTCTCCATAAGTAGCAACCTCCACGTGGTGAGACCTGGATCGATATCATTTGCATCGATCGATAATTAGATTTATTAAGATTTTTTTTTTTGGAAATCCGATGAACGATAGCTGTTTGTATTGAAATGTGTCGCTTCGATGCAAATGGTATCGAGCAAATTGGCTACGAGTAGTATATGTATGTATATCTCGTGTTTGCTTTTACTACAGTCCGAAAAAACCTAAATTCAACCAGTTTTTTGATTGCCATTTGCTCAATTTTTGAGATAGCGATCTGAAACTTGTACCACTGATTTAGTTAGGAAATTCTACACCAGATCAACCTATAATAGTTGTACTTTTCGAAAATTTCATTTTTCGCCAAAATCTGAAGGGGGTAGGTCAGGATTTTTTGTGATTTTCGTAATGCTCTCGCCATTTCCACAATTTTTTAGATATCAAGATGATTACAGATTCCCTTAATATTCATTTATACAGATTCCCTTAATATTCATTTTATGCAACATTTATTCCAGCGCCATCGCGGTTCGCCGCGAGGAAAGTTTGTCTAAAATAAAAAATAACAATTCAATATGGATGGTGATATACAATTTGCTTTCCCCATAACAAACACTGCGGTAGTATTATTGCTATCTTAGGAAAACATATCGCAATTCCGATGCATTAAATTATAGATTATTATTATTATTATTATTAGTATTATTATTATTATTAGAGTACATATTTATCTACTTTTCATGAAAATAATTCTTTTCCATCGTTTTTACTAGTTATAAAAATTACCTGAACCGCGAAAGCGCTGTTTTTCTTATCTAACTTGTCAATCAATTTTATTCTCGGTTAATAAGAGCACGTTCTCATTACATATACATGATCGTAAAACCGCATATACAATCGTTAAGGAGTTTTATTACGCGATTAAATCTTGTCCTTTGGTTTTTCTTTTTTTTTTTTTATAGTCGTACAATCGTGTGTGTAATGTAGAACGCGCGTCACATATTCAATTTATTTTCTTCCTTATTATTGAACACGCATTCTCTCTGAGGCAAGATATTCGTCATTTTGTTTTCTCTTTTGCTGGAGGAACGACGACTTCAGAGCACGATACACTTGTATGTTTGTAGAAGCAGATATTATTTTTCATGCATTTATCTGCATTACACGTACTTTCCGCATTTTCAATCCGAAGGGTAGGCCTGTCTAATTTATTTATATATAATAACTATTGCTAATATATTTCCGTGATCGATCAGTAACAGATAACAGTCATTGATTTTGGCTTTACACTTTTTACACTTTACACTTGTCGTATTGTTGCGATCTTTGATATTCATTAGAATAATTTTTCGTTCGGAATTGTGCGTGATTGTAGAAATAAATTCTTCTATCTTTATGGAAACTTTTGATAAATTGTTAATTATTAGTCACGAAACCTGAAATAATTACCGTTCTACGAAGCTCGTAATGATTTATTAATTGTTAGTTAAAAACATAAAATAATTACGGTTGTACGAAGACCGGTTCCAGTTTCGTAATCTGTTACATATTATATTATTATAAATTAAATAAAATCCGCGCTGAGTATGTTCGAACCTGTGTTATCAAGCGTGACCGTGGCATACCTGCGTTTACACGGTGTGACTTTGTCAAGTACATCGAGACCCATCAGTCTCCGATAAGCCGTTGTAGTGTCAAGACGTGTTCCAAACAAGTTCCCACTGCTCTCCTAGGTATTAGATACCTTTGGAATTATATTCCTTTGCCTATTACATTAATATTCTATATTATATCATACTGTTCACGCGTCTTCTGCATACATTCTATACGTATACAATGCTACTCAAGTAGACATACTATATTATCATCTTTGGTATGATTTCTAATGAAATAATACTGAAATAAAAGAGAATATTTGAAACTTGAAATTTATTTAATTTATTTTAATCGTATTTCTATTTCTGGTTTCAGTAATTTTCGCGATTTTCGTAATTCTCTCGGCATTTTCACAATTTTTGAGATATTGATCTGATTCTTTCACCGTCTTATTCGGCTGCGGATGATGATTCGCAATGTTCTGAATAATTAGAAAATATGAAATACATTCCCCTGTGGGTGGGGGACAGAATACACCCACGGTATTCCCTGCCTGTCGTACGAGGCGACTAAAAGGGACGTTTTGGCCACTATAGTGTCAAAACGTTAATTTAAGGGGATATCACGCGTCAATTCCAATCCGTTTGCCGTCGACCATCGAGAAAACGCGACTTGTTTGTTCGTACCGCGATATTAGATTCATTTTTAATTTCAACTTACATTTTCAATAATTTTCACTTATTTTTACATTCAATTTTTAGTATCAGTTTATTAGCTTCAATTTTTTTTTACTCTCACTTTTTAATTTTAACTTTCACTTATTCTAGTAGAGTCATTTGTTATAGTAGAGTCATTTGTTATAGTAGAGTCATTTGTTATAGTAGAGTCAGTTGTTATAGTAGAGTCAGTTGTTCGTCATTTGTCACGTTTATCATATCCCTGCGGCAAAACAACACGATAAACGGTGTTGTCGGCCTTGTAAGCCTCACGGCTACTCGGTTAAGTCGCGATCTCGCGATATATTCACGGAGCGTGGCTTTCTGTCGTTCCATGGTTCCGTCGGTACTTTGGGTGGCCTATGGTCGTCTGGAAAGGTGAGCCCGAGTTCGTTCTGGGGACCTGTACACGGGTGGACTGCTATTTGGCGGGGTATGGGACGTATCAGGCTTATCGGTGGCGGCCGGACCGATTAGCCTGATATGGCTTAACCCGTGTACAGTTCGACTGGATGATCTATATCCTCGGATATAGATCATCTTCGATTTGTCCCTGGTTCGGATCTTTCGCGTAGGCCCTTTCCTGTAAATCGACCATACGCTTTATCCCTTCGTACCGATTAACCATGGTTCGGCCGGAAGTCACGGTTCGTGGGTACTTCTCGAGACCGTGGCACGAGCCACCGTGTAAGTGTCTAAATTGTTTTGTCGTCGAGCTATGGTGAACGTTTAGAGTCACCCGCGTTAGTATACATTTACCGAGTTGCTTTTCTCGTTGAGTCGACATTTAGAGTCATTTTTCTTTTTTTTTTTTTTTTTTGGGTTTAAGGTGTTTTGGTGTGTGTGTGTGTTTTTTTACCGCGAGGAGTTGGCGTGTGATGGTGGTGGGGTTAGTTATAGAAATATTGAAACGTTTCGATATTTATCGTCGTGGTCCCATTGACAGACGTGTCTTTGGTATCACGGCACTTTTAGTTTCGCGTTCGCGTTCGCGTGATATTTTCATTTTCCATCTGAGAATGAAGATTTTGATCTCGTTTCGTTAATGGAGGGAGGATGGGTGCCGTGGATAGGGTGGGTCTCCATAAGTAGCAACCTCCACGTGGTGAGACCTGGATCGATATCATTTGCATCGATCGATAATTAGATTTATTAAGATTTTTTTTTTTGGAAATCCGATGAACGATAGCTGTTTGTATTGAAATGTGTCGCTTCGATGCAAATGGTATCGAGCAAATTGGCTACGAATATTATATGTATGTATATCTCGTGTCTGCTTTTACTGCAGTCAGAAAATAGCGAAATTCAACCAGTTTTTCGTTCGGCATTCGCTCAATTTTAGAGATAGCGATCTGAAACTTGTACCATTGTTTTAGTTAGGAAATTCTACGCCAGATCAATATATAATAGTTGTACCTTTCGAAAATTTCATTTTTCGCAAAAATCTGAAGGGGGTAGGTCAGGATTTTTTGCGATTTTCGTAAATCGCTTGCCATTTCCGTAATTTTTGAGCTATTAAAACGATCCGGGGCGTTTTGGACGCGGAATCCGAAGCGGAATAAGCCAGTGAAAGAATCATGTTGATATCTAAAGAATTGTGGAAATGGCAAGCGAATTACGAAAATCGCGAAAAATCCTGACCTACCCCCTTCAGATTTTTGCGAAAAATGAAATTTTCGAAAAGTACAACTATTATATATTGATCTGGCGTAGATTTAGCTTCGCGAAATTTATTGATAATTTGAAATAGATTAATCGAAAGTGTCTCAACTGAGACACACTTTTTATTTTCGTCCTAGAAACATAGTATTATATAATTTTCTTTTAATTAAATTCACGAATCCGTCTCAAAGAGACCCGCGTTCTTTTTACATTATATCATTTATATATTTAAATTAAATATCCGAAAGAAATGTCACCGGGCCATACGCGATTTTTATTTTCTAACGTAAAATCATCGAAAAATGTAAAGCAGCCAAGTGACTCGCGAATTGCACCGTACATCGCCGACTTAGTACGATGCCATTTAAAACGATAATTGAAACAAGCATTTGTTAGAGGGAATATTGCCATGATTATATTTATAAATTGTATTTTTTATTAAAGTGTGTTATTTTGTACAATGTCGTAAGACGTTGTGCAAAAATTTTCATTTCGACTACGAGTAACTTTGATCTCCTCAAGATCATTCCGCGTTTACAATTGTTTTTCGTTCTCGCGTATTACAGTTCGATCAGTCAACGCGATTATAGAATAGTAAAACATTATTTTTCGCGCGCGTAACGCGAACTCTATTCAGATGAAATTTACATTTCTTTCCGACAAAATTCGTGGAAATTGCGAACAAATACAGTGGACGAAATTTGTATAGGGACACTAATTTTTTAATAAAAGGAACCAAGTACTTGCCACTGCTTTTTCTGTGCGTAAATCGTGTCAATAGTGTTTTAAACCATCAGGACCATCCAAATTAAATTTTTTCTCGCCAGAAAAAATAACATTTTTTCATTGCTCATCCCAGGTCATATAATTTTGAGCAAAATCTAATCTTGCTCTTTTGTGGTCCTTAGTAAGAGGTGGTTTTTTTGATTCTTTGGTCCACTTCAACCGCTGATCTTTTTACAATATTTGCGGCACACGTCGTACAGTCACTGGCAATTGTAGAGCTTCCGTAACTTGTCTAGCACTTTTGTTTTCAGCTTTTAATTCTCTGAAAATGCGTGAATGATCGCGCCGCTGAAGTTTACTGTTGCCGCCTGCGTGGTTCTTACCATAATTTTCTCCCAATTTCACGAAATTAAGAATAACATTTACTGATCTATTGATCTTATTCGAGATCTGTCGCAGAGATAATCCGGAATCTCGATACGCTTGTATTTGTATTCGCTCTTCTGTACTTAGAATTTTTCCTCGTGGCATTCTAATAGAAGATAGGCTGTATTGAATTATTTATAAAATAGAGTATTACACTTTAGACTATTAGAGTATTACTTTCCCAATACTTACTTTTTCTAAGCTGTACACGATGTTTCTGTCTTGATTACTGCAAGAGTACTACTATCCTTATACAAATTTCGTACTTACCTTGGCAAATATTATTGTGTTTCTGGTTACCATTACTGAAACTAGAGGGTATGTTTATATTATCGCGTCGTACTATATTCAATGTCATGCTAGTAAGGTCTACGACCAATAGCTACTAGAAATTTACAGAATAAATGAATTTATTCCAGGAAATGATGGTGTCCCTATGCAAATTTCGTCCACTGTAGCCACTTGCGAGTTATATGGAGCGAAATATTAAAGTTATTTTCGCGTCGCGTTGTCATTTATCTGCATTCTAATGTTATTACACACATTAGTTTCCTGATTCGCAATGTTCTGAATAATTAGATAATATGAAATACATTCCCCTGTGGGTGGGGGACAGAATACACCCACGGTATTCCCTGCCTGTCGTACGAGGCGACTAAAAGGGACGTTTTGGCCACTATAGTGTCAAAACGTTAATTTAAGGGGATATCACACGTCAATTCCAATCCGTTTGCCGTCGACCATCGAGAAAACGCGACTTGTTTGTTCGTACCGCGATATTAGATTCATTTTTAATTTCAACTTACATTTTCAATAATTTTCACTTATTTTTACATTCAATTTTTAGTATCAGTTTATTAGCTTCAATTTTTTTTTACTCTCACTTTTTAATTTTAACTTTCACTTATTCTAGTAGAGTCATTTGTTATAGTAGAGTCATTTGTCATAGTAGAGTCAGTTGTTATAGTAGAGTCAGTTGTTATAGTAGAGTCAGTTGTTCGTCGTTTGACACGTTTATCATATCCCTGCGGCAAAACAACACGATAAACGGTGTTGTCGGCCTTGTAAGCCTCACGGCTACTCGGTTAAGTCGCGATCTCGCGATATATTCACGGAGCGTGGCTTTCTGTCGTTCCATGGTTCCGTCGGTACTTTGGGTGGCCTATGGTCGTCTGGAAAGGTGAGCCCGAGTTCGTTCTGGGGACCTGTACACGGGTGGACTGCTATTTGGCGGGGTATGGGACGTATCAGGCTTATCGGTGGCGGCCGGACCGATTAGCCTGATATGGCTTAACCCGTGTACAGTTCGACTGGATGATCTATATCCTCGGATATAGATCATCTTCGATTTGTCCCTGGTTCGGATCTTTCGCGTAGGCCCTTTCCTGTAAATCGACCATACGCTTTATCCCTTCGTATCGATTAACCATGGTTCGGCCGGAAGTCACGGTTCGTGGGTACTTCTCGAGACCGTGGCACGAGCCACCGTGTAAGTGTCTAAATTGTTTTGTCGTCGAGCTATGGTGAACGTTTAGAGTCACCCGCGTTAGTATACATTTACCGAGTTGCTTTTCTCGTTGAGTCGACATTTAGAGTCATTTTTCTTTTTTTTTCTTCTTTTTGGGTTTAAGGTGTTTTGGTGTGTGTGTGTGTTTTTTTACCGCGAGGAGTTGGCGTGTGATGGTGGTGGGGTTAGTTATAGAAATATTGAAACGTTTCGATATTTATCGTCGTGGTCCCATTGACAGACGTGTCTTTGGTATCACGGCACTTTTAGTTTCGCGTTCGCGTTCGCGTGATATTTTCATTTTCCATCTGAGAATGAAGATTTTGATCTCGTTTCGTTAATGGAGGGAGGATGGGTGCCGTGGATAGGGTGGGTCTCCATAAGTAGCAACCTCCACGTGGTGAGACCTGGATCGATATCATTTGCATCGATCGATAATTAGATTTATTAAGATTTTTTTTTTTGGAAATCCGATGACCGATAGCCGCGTTTTATATTGAAATGTGTCGCTTCGATGCAAATGGTATCGAGCAAATTGGCTACAAGTAGTATAGATATTCCTTTTTGTCTTTTTTTACTTTCATTGCTTGATTATCAAGAGATACATTGAGAGAGACATTGTCTCGAGTTTGTCTATATTATAGCATAGACGAGGTATGGAATAGACCTTTTGCAGCCGCATCATTTTCAGTGTCGTCGGTGTTGCGGGCTGTAGAGCCCCTTACCATTTTAGTGTCACTCCCAACGTTACCACTTTGGGTGCGAGTCTAGGATGACCATTGGTTATTAGTAAGAATACGATATAGACGTTATAGTTTATGCGTATTAATAATTGACCTTTGTATCAATAATTCAAATCTTTTCCGATAATGTGAAACATAATACAGTCTACGTCAACAGTTAACACGTTGGTGAGCTGTTTCTTTTTAATATCATATCAAATGTAACAAAATTTGCATTATTTATAATTCATAAAAGTATGTAAAAAGACGGGTAATGTTATATAAATGTTATAGTGTTTGGTATCATTTTAACCAGAAGAACGTCACGAATATGTTAATAAAACCTTCGTGAATAAAAATACAAAAATGTAATATTTTCATAGGTGCATTAATGTCCAACGCACCGATGTACGGGCCTTAACCCAATTCTCATTGTTCCTTCGTCAAGGAGGTGCTGCAAATCCTCTGAAATTTGAACGCGTCGGTAATAATAGGATATGCCCTTCATGTCAAGTACCGATAACAATAGAACATATAATTATAGACTGCAGCAGGTACAATAGATCGAGATCTGATCATAACATTCCAAGTGACCTAAAAAGTGCCTTAACCGACCCTAAGAAACTGAAGAATATAATAAATTTCCTAGCATGCATCAAATTAATAGGTGAAATCTAACATTCGAACACAGACGCTAACAACATCAATGACGTTGATGCGACTATAAAGAAAAAGAAGAAGAGGAAAAATTGAAACAAGCATTTGTTAGAAGGAATATTGCCATGATTACATTTATAAATTGTATTTTCTATTAAAATCTGTTATTTTGTACAATGTCGTAAGACCTTGTGCAACATTTTCATTACGACTACGAATAACTTTGATCTTTTCAAGATCATTCCGCGTTTAGAATCGTTTTTCAATTTCGCGTATTACAATGCTATCAGTCAACGCGATTATGAAATAGCAAAACATTATTTTTCGCGCGCGTAACGCGTACTTTTTTCAAATGAAACATACATTTCCTTCCGACAAAATTCATGGAAATTGCGAACAAATTAGTGTTGCGAAAAATCATTTAAACTCGCGCGTAACTTTTCCATACTGATCGATGTTAATCTCGCGTGACAAGTCGGTGTTTTCCACCCATTTAATAAACTTTTCTTTCAGAGTAGAATTAAATTAAGTGGTATAAGTTTTTAGTGTTGCGTAGACTTAGAGAATTCGCCATTTAGCCACTTGCGTGTTAAATTGAGTGAAATATTAAAGTTCTTTTCGCGTCGCGTTTTCATTTATCTGTATTCTGTGTTATCTCACACATGATCCTCCTGATTCGCAGTATTCTGAATAATTAGAAAATATGAAATACATTCCCCTGTGGGTGGGGGACAGAATACACCCACGGTATTCCCTGCCTGTCGTACGAGGCGACTAAAAGGGACGTTTTGGCCACTATACTATAGTATACTATACTATAGTGGCCAAAACGTTAATTTAAGGGGATATCACGCGTCAATTCCAATCCGTTTGCCGTCGACCATCGAGAAAACGCGACTTGTTTGTTCGTACCGCGATATTAGATTCATTTTTAACTTTAACTTTCATTTTCAATACTTATCATCTATTTTTACACTCAATTTTTAGTATCAGTTTCTTAGCTTCAGTGTTTTTACTCTCACTTTTTAATTTTAACTTTCACTTGTTCTAGTAAAGTCATTTGTTTTAGTAGAGTCACTTGTTCTAGTAGAGTCACTTGTTCTAGTAGAGTCACTTGCTCGTTGTTTGCTACGTTCGTCATATCCCTGCGTCAAAGCAACACGAGAAACGGTGTAGTCGGCCTTGTAGCCTCACGGCTACTCGGTTAAGCCGCGATCTCGCGATATTCACGGAGCGCGGCTTTCGGTCCTTCCATACTGTCGGTACGATGGGGGGCCTAAGGTCGTTGGGAAAGGGCCCGAGTCTGCTCCGGGGACCTGTACACGGGTGGACTGCTATTCGGCGGGGTATGGGACGTATCAGGCTTATCGGTGGCGGCCGGACCGATTAGCCTGATATGGCTTAACCCGTGTACAGTTCGTGATCTATCGTTTCGGCTGTATTTCACATCGATTCGTCCTTTGGTCCGGATAGGCTCTTTCTTGTAAATCGACCCCACCGTCAATCCCAGACTACCGACAGACCATGGTTCGGCCGGGAGTCCCGGTTCGTGGGTACTTCTCGAGCCCGTGGCACGAGCCACCGTGTAAGTGTGTAAATTGTTTTGGCGTCGAGCTATGGTGAACGTTTAGAGTCACCCGCGTTAGTATACATTTACCGAGTTGCTTTTCTCGTTGAGTCGACATTTAGATTCATTTCCTTTTTTTTTCTTTTTTTTGGGGGTTTATACTTAGCTTCGCGTCGCGTTCGCGTGATATTTTAATTTTCCATCTGAGAATGAAAATTTTGATCTCGTTTCGTTAATGGAGGGAGGATGGGTGCCGTGGATAGGGTGGGTCTCCATAAGTAGCAACCTCCACGTGGTGAGACCTGGATCGATATCATTTGCATCGATCGATAATTAGATTTATTAAGATTTTTTTTTTTGGAAATCCGATGAACGATAGCTGTTTGTATTGAAATGTGTCGCTTCGATGCAAATGGTATCGAGCAAATTGGCTACGAGTAGTATATGTATGTATATCTCGTGTTTGCTTTTACTACAGTCCGAAAAAACCTAAATTCAACCAGTTTTTTGATTGCCATTTGCTCAATTTTTGAGATAGCGATCTGAAACTTGTACCACTGATTTAGTTAGGAAATTCTACACCAGATCAACCTATAATAGTTGTACTTTTCGAAAATTTCATTTTTCGCCAAAATCTGAAGGGGGTAGGTCAGGATTTTTTGTGATTTTCGTAATGCTCTCGCCATTTCCACAATTTTTTAGATATCAAGATGATTACAGATTCCCTTAATATTCATTTATACAGATTCCCTTAATATTCATTTTATGCAACATTTATTCCAGCGCCATCGCGGTTCGCCGCGAGGAAAGTTTGTCTAAAATAAAAAATAACAATTCAATATGGATGGTGATATACAATTTGCTTTCCCCATAACAAACACTGCGGTAGTATTATTGCTATCTTAGGAAAACATATCGCAATTCCGATGCATTAAATTATAGATTATTATTATTATTATTATTAGTATTATTATTATTATTAGAGTACATATTTATCTACTTTTCATGAAAATAATTCTTTTCCATCGTTTTTACTAGTTATAAAAATTACCTGAACCGCGAAAGCGCTGTTTTTCTTATCTAACTTGTCAATCAATTTTATTCTCGGTTAATAAGAGCACGTTCTCATTACATATACATGATCGTAAAACCGCATATACAATCGTTAAGGAGTTTTATTACGCGATTAAATCTTGTCCTTTGGTTTTTCTTTTTTTTTTTTTATAGTCGTACAATCGTGTGTGTAATGTAGAACGCGCGTCACATATTCAATTTATTTTCTTCCTTATTATTGAACACGCATTCTCTCTGAGGCAAGATATTCGTCATTTTGTTTTCTCTTTTGCTGGAGGAACGACGACTTCAGAGCACGATACACTTGTATGTTTGTAGAAGCAGATATTATTTTTCATGCATTTATCTGCATTACACGTACTTTCCGCATTTTCAATCCGAAGGGTAGGCCTGTCTAATTTATTTATATATAATAACTATTGCTAATATATTTCCGTGATCGATCAGTAACAGATAACAGTCATTGATTTTGGCTTTACACTTTTTACACTTTACACTTGTCGTATTGTTGCGATCTTTGATATTCATTAGAATAATTTTTCGTTCGGAATTGTGCGTGATTGTAGAAATAAATTCTTCTATCTTTATGGAAACTTTTGATAAATTGTTAATTATTAGTCACGAAACCTGAAATAATTACCGTTCTACGAAGCTCGTAATGATTTATTAATTGTTAGTTAAAAACATAAAATAATTACGGTTGTACGAAGACCGGTTCCAGTTTCGTAATCTGTTACATATTATATTATTATAAATTAAATAAAATCCGCGCTGAGTATGTTCGAACCTGTGTTATCAAGCGTGACCGTGGCATACCTGCGTTTACACGGTGTGACTTTGTCAAGTACATCGAGACCCATCAGTCTCCGATAAGCCGTTGTAGTGTCAAGACGTGTTCCAAACAAGTTCCCACTGCTCTCCTAGGTATTAGATACCTTTGGAATTATATTCCTTTGCCTATTACATTAATATTCTATATTATATCATACTGTTCACGCGTCTTCTGCATACATTCTATACGTATACAATGCTACTCAAGTAGACATACTATATTATCATCTTTGGTATGATTTCTAATGAAATAATACTGAAATAAAAGAGAATATTTGAAACTTGAAATTTATTTAATTTATTTTAATCGTATTTCTATTTCTGGTTTCAGTAATTTTCGCGATTTTCGTAATTCTCTCGGCATTTTCACAATTTTTGAGATATTGATCTGATTCTTTCACCGTCTTATTCGGCTGCGGATGATGATTCGCAATGTTCTGAATAATTAGAAAATATGAAATACATTCCCCTGTGGGTGGGGGACAGAATACACCCACGGTATTCCCTGCCTGTCGTACGAGGCGACTAAAAGGGACGTTTTGGCCACTATAGTGTCAAAACGTTAATTTAAGGGGATATCACGCGTCAATTCCAATCCGTTTGCCGTCGACCATCGAGAAAACGCGACTTGTTTGTTCGTACCGCGATATTAGATTCATTTTTAATTTCAACTTACATTTTCAATAATTTTCACTTATTTTTACATTCAATTTTTAGTATCAGTTTATTAGCTTCAATTTTTTTTTACTCTCACTTTTTAATTTTAACTTTCACTTATTCTAGTAGAGTCATTTGTTATAGTAGAGTCATTTGTTATAGTAGAGTCATTTGTTATAGTAGAGTCAGTTGTTATAGTAGAGTCAGTTGTTCGTCATTTGTCACGTTTATCATATCCCTGCGGCAAAACAACACGATAAACGGTGTTGTCGGCCTTGTAAGCCTCACGGCTACTCGGTTAAGTCGCGATCTCGCGATATATTCACGGAGCGTGGCTTTCTGTCGTTCCATGGTTCCGTCGGTACTTTGGGTGGCCTATGGTCGTCTGGAAAGGTGAGCCCGAGTTCGTTCTGGGGACCTGTACACGGGTGGACTGCTATTTGGCGGGGTATGGGACGTATCAGGCTTATCGGTGGCGGCCGGACCGATTAGCCTGATATGGCTTAACCCGTGTACAGTTCGACTGGATGATCTATATCCTCGGATATAGATCATCTTCGATTTGTCCCTGGTTCGGATCTTTCGCGTAGGCCCTTTCCTGTAAATCGACCATACGCTTTATCCCTTCGTACCGATTAACCATGGTTCGGCCGGAAGTCACGGTTCGTGGGTACTTCTCGAGACCGTGGCACGAGCCACCGTGTAAGTGTCTAAATTGTTTTGTCGTCGAGCTATGGTGAACGTTTAGAGTCACCCGCGTTAGTATACATTTACCGAGTTGCTTTTCTCGTTGAGTCGACATTTAGAGTCATTTTTCTTTTTTTTTTTTTTTTTTGGGTTTAAGGTGTTTTGGTGTGTGTGTGTGTTTTTTTACCGCGAGGAGTTGGCGTGTGATGGTGGTGGGGTTAGTTATAGAAATATTGAAACGTTTCGATATTTATCGTCGTGGTCCCATTGACAGACGTGTCTTTGGTATCACGGCACTTTTAGTTTCGCGTTCGCGTTCGCGTGATATTTTCATTTTCCATCTGAGAATGAAGATTTTGATCTCGTTTCGTTAATGGAGGGAGGATGGGTGCCGTGGATAGGGTGGGTCTCCATAAGTAGCAACCTCCACGTGGTGAGACCTGGATCGATATCATTTGCATCGATCGATAATTAGATTTATTAAGATTTTTTTTTTTGGAAATCCGATGAACGATAGCTGTTTGTATTGAAATGTGTCGCTTCGATGCAAATGGTATCGAGCAAATTGGCTACGAATATTATATGTATGTATATCTCGTGTCTGCTTTTACTGCAGTCAGAAAATAGCGAAATTCAACCAGTTTTTCGTTCGGCATTCGCTCAATTTTAGAGATAGCGATCTGAAACTTGTACCATTGTTTTAGTTAGGAAATTCTACGCCAGATCAATATATAATAGTTGTACCTTTCGAAAATTTCATTTTTCGCAAAAATCTGAAGGGGGTAGGTCAGGATTTTTTGCGATTTTCGTAAATCGCTTGCCATTTCCGTAATTTTTGAGCTATTAAAACGATCCGGGGCGTTTTGGACGCGGAATCCGAAGCGGAATAAGCCAGTGAAAGAATCATGTTGATATCTAAAGAATTGTGGAAATGGCAAGCGAATTACGAAAATCGCGAAAAATCCTGACCTACCCCCTTCAGATTTTTGCGAAAAATGAAATTTTCGAAAGGTACAACTATTATATATTGATCTGGCGTAGATTTAGCTTCGCGAAATTTATTGATAATTTGAAATAGATTAATCGAAAGTGTCTCAACTGAGACACACTTTTTATTTTCGTCCTAGAAACATAGTATTATATAATTTTCTTTTAATTAAATTCACGAATCCGTCTCAAAGAGACCCGCGTTCTTTTTACATTATATCATTTATATATTTAAATTAAATATCCGAAAGAAATGTCACCGGGCCATACGCGATTTTTATTTTCTAACGTAAAATCATCGAAAAATGTAAAGCAGCCAAGTGACTCGCGAATTGCACCGTACATCGCCGACTTAGTACGATGCCATTTAAAACGATAATTGAAACAAGCATTTGTTAGAGGGAATATTGCCATGATTATATTTATAAATTGTATTTTTTATTAAAGTGTGTTATTTTGTACAATGTCGTAAGACGTTGTGCAAAAATTTTCATTTCGACTACGAGTAACTTTGATCTCCTCAAGATCATTCCGCGTTTACAATTGTTTTTCGTTCTCGCGTATTACAGTTCGATCAGTCAACGCGATTATAGAATAGTAAAACATTATTTTTCGCGCGCGTAACGCGAACTCTATTCAGATGAAATTTACATTTCTTTCCGACAAAATTCGTGGAAATTGCGAACAAATACAGTGGACGAAATTTGTATAGGGACACTAATTTTTTAATAAAAGGAACCAAGTACTTGCCACTGCTTTTTCTGTGCGTAAATCGTGTCAATAGTGTTTTAAACCATCAGGACCATCCAAATTAAATTTTTTCTCGCCAGAAAAAATAACATTTTTTCATTGCTCATCCCAGGTCATATAATTTTGAGCAAAATCTAATCTTGCTCTTTTGTGGTCCTTAGTAAGAGGTGGTTTTTTTGATTCTTTGGTCCACTTCAACCGCTGATCTTTTTACAATATTTGCGGCACACGTCGTACAGTCACTGGCAATTGTAGAGCTTCCGTAACTTGTCTAGCACTTTTGTTTTCAGCTTTTAATTCTCTGAAAATGCGTGAATGATCGCGCCGCTGAAGTTTACTGTTGCCGCCTGCGTGGTTCTTACCATAATTTTCTCCCAATTTCACGAAATTAAGAATAACATTTACTGATCTATTGATCTTATTCGAGATCTGTCGCAGAGATAATCCGGAATCTCGATACGCTTGTATTTGTATTCGCTCTTCTGTACTTAGAATTTTTCCTCGTGGCATTCTAATAGAAGATAGGCTGTATTGAATTATTTATAAAATAGAGTATTACACTTTAGACTATTAGAGTATTACTTTCCCAATACTTACTTTTTCTAAGCTGTACACGATGTTTCTGTCTTGATTACTGCAAGAGTACTACTATCCTTATACAAATTTCGTACTTACCTTGGCAAATATTATTGTGTTTCTGGTTACCATTACTGAAACTAGAGGGTATGTTTATATTATCGCGTCGTACTATATTCAATGTCATGCTAGTAAGGTCTACGACCAATAGCTACTAGAAATTTACAGAATAAATGAATTTATTCCAGGAAATGATGGTGTCCCTATGCAAATTTCGTCCACTGTAGCCACTTGCGAGTTATATGGAGCGAAATATAAAAGTTATTTTCGCGTCGCGTTGTCATTTATCTGCATTCTAATGTTATTACACACATTAGTTTCCTGATTCGCAATGTTCTGAATAATTAGATAATATGAAATACATTCCCCTGTGGGTGGGGGACAGAATACACCCACGGTATTCCCTGCCTGTCGTACGAGGCGACTAAAAGGGACGTTTTGGCCACTATAGTGTCAAAACGTTAATTTAAGGGGATATCACACGTCAATTCCAATCCGTTTGCCGTCGACCATCGAGAAAACGCGACTTGTTTGTTCGTACCGCGATATTAGATTCATTTTTAATTTCAACTTACATTTTCAATAATTTTCACTTATTTTTACATTCAATTTTTAGTATCAGTTTATTAGCTTCAATTTTTTTTTACTCTCACTTTTTAATTTTAACTTTCACTTATTCTAGTAGAGTCATTTGTTATAGTAGAGTCATTTGTCATAGTAGAGTCAGTTGTTATAGTAGAGTCAGTTGTTATAGTAGAGTCAGTTGTTCGTCGTTTGACACGTTTATCATATCCCTGCGGCAAAACAACACGATAAACGGTGTTGTCGGCCTTGTAAGCCTCACGGCTACTCGGTTAAGTCGCGATCTCGCGATATATTCACGGAGCGTGGCTTTCTGTCGTTCCATGGTTCCGTCGGTACTTTGGGTGGCCTATGGTCGTCTGGAAAGGTGAGCCCGAGTTCGTTCTGGGGACCTGTACACGGGTGGACTGCTATTTGGCGGGGTATGGGACGTATCAGGCTTATCGGTGGCGGCCGGACCGATTAGCCTGATATGGCTTAACCCGTGTACAGTTCGACTGGATGATCTATATCCTAGGATATAGATCATCTTCGATTTGTCCCTGGTTCGGATCTTTCGCGTAGGCCCTTTCCTGTAAATCGACCATACGCTTTATCCCTTCGTATCGATTAACCATGGTTCGGCCGGAAGTCACGGTTCGTGGGTACTTCTCGAGACCGTGGCACGAGCCACCGTGTAAGTGTCTAAATTGTTTTGTCGTCGAGCTATGGTGAACGTTTAGAGTCACCCGCGTTAGTATACATTTACCGAGTTGCTTTTCTCGTTGAGTCGACATTTAGAGTCATTTTTCTTTTTTTTTTCTTTTTTTTTGGGTTTAAGGTGTTTTGGTGTGTGTGTGTTTTTTTTACCGCGAGGAGTTGGCGTGTGATGGTGGTGGGGTTAGTTATAGAAATATTGAAACGTTTCGATATTTATCGTCGTGGTCCCATTGACAGACGTGTCTTTGGTATCACGGCACTTTTAGTTTCGCGTTCGCGTTCGCGTGATATTTTCATTTTCCATCTGAGAATGAAAATTTTGATCTCGTTTCGTTAATGGAGGGAGGATGGGTGCCGTGGATAGGGTGGGTCTCCATAAGTAGCAACCTCCACGTGGTGAGACCTGGATCGATATCATTTGCATCGATCGATAATTAGATTTATTAAGATTTTTTTTTTTGGAAATCCGATGAACGATAGCTGTTTGTATTGAAATGTGTCGCTTCGATGCAAATGGTATCGAGCAAATTGGCTACGAATATTATATGTATGTATATCTCGTGTCTGCTTTTACTGCAGTCAGAAAATAGCGAAATTCAACCAGTTTTTCGTTCGGCATTCGCTCAATTTTACAGAGAGCGACCTGAAGCTACCACCACTGCATTAGTTGGGAAATTCTACGCCAGATCAATATATAATAGTTGTACTTTTCGAAATATTCACGTTTCGCCAAAATCTGACCGCGAAAAATCCTGAACTATAGCCTTCAGATTTTCGTGGAAAATGAAATTTTTGAATAGTACAACTATTATACATTGTTCTGGCGTAGAATTTCCTAACTAAATTAATGGCTCAAGTTTCAGCTCGCTATCTGTAAAATTTGCACAGCATGTCCTGTCTACTCTTATGGGTGGTCTGTGGTATAATTTAAGTAATTCCTTAAAATTAAGTAATATTATTAATACGCACAGACTATTGCTTCTATACACTCGGTCATCCTAGACTCGAACCCAAAATGGTAACGTTGCTACTCTTCACGACGGTAACATTGTTAATACGCACAGACTACAGTGCCCGAAATTTCCATAAAGCCACCACGTTTTTTGATGATATCTCATCATTTTTCTATATTTATGATTATATTTGAGGATATTCCATTTTAGGAGTATTAAAAACACATATATATCGATTGAAACAGTAGAAATAATATTTATTTCAAAATACAAATATAAATATATAATTTTGTATAGAATAAAGTGCGAAATTTCTATAAAGCCATGTATTTTTTGACGAAGTTAGTTCAAAATTAACAATAACTTCTTTTTTATTTCTATATTAATAATTCGTAGAGCTACCGTTTCTTCGAATAACTTCGAAAATACGGTTCGGCATTGTCGAAATCAAACTGTTATGTGTGTCTTCTTGAATAGATGCCCATGCTTCGTTTACTGCTTTCCATAATTC
Source organism: Mimumesa dahlbomi (assembly GCA_917499265.3). Classification (NCBI taxonomy): domain Eukaryota; kingdom Metazoa; phylum Arthropoda; class Insecta; order Hymenoptera; family Crabronidae; genus Mimumesa; species Mimumesa dahlbomi. The sequence goes on along the minus strand of OU824122.1, from coordinate 6,253,338 downwards.
TGTAATAGTATTGTATTGCTTACAATTGCCATAAACTTTTCTCGCGAGTATCCCCAAAGGTTTTCTATTGGGTTTAAATCTGGAGAACACGCTGGCCATGTCAAAACACGGATATTTTTTTGACATAACCACTGTTTTGTGTAATTTGATGTATGGACGGCAGCGTTATCATGTTGATACATGAAGTTATCATGTCCAATATCTTCAGTAAATGGTATTAAAATCATGTGTAACAATTCTGTATGTTTTACAGAATTCATTTTAGGAGTAATCCTGCAAATTGGTGTCTTGGCGTCAGCTCTAAATGCGGCCCAGATCATTAATGTACCGCCACCAAAGTTGAGGCTCATTGTTGTATCTTCTTCTTTTCTTAAATCGTGCCACTAATATTTAAAACCATCTGGTCCGTCTAAATTGAATTTCTTTCCATCAGAAAAAATAACATATTCCCATTCTTTAGACCAGAACATGTGTGCTTTTGCAAGATCAAGACGAGCCTGTTTGTGTTCCGCTTTTAGCGCTGGTTTTCGCATTATTTTTGTCCACTGAAATCGTTTGTAACCTTTCAAAATTTGCTGTACGCGTATCGTAGTTACTGGCAAATCTAGTTCAACGCGAAGTTCTGATGCACTTCTCTGTTCTTTTGACGCAGATCTCTTAGCAATGAATGCTGTCTCTTGGTCAGCCTTTGATTTCCCCCTTTAGGATGATTTTTGCTATAGTCCTTACCCAAATTTACGTAATTATTTATAACTGTACGTGATCTATTAATTATTTTAGCAATTACGCGATTAAAACATCCCATATCCCTATAAGCATCAATTTGTAAACGAAGCATGGGCATCTATTCAAGAAGACACACTTAAAAGTTTGATTTCGACAATGCCGAACCGTCTTTTCGAAGTTATTCGAAGAAACGGTAGTTTTACAAATTATTAATATAGAAATAAAAAAGAAATTATTGTTAATTTTGAACTAACTTCGTCAAAAAATATATGGCTTTATAGAAATTTCGTACTTTATTCTATACAAAATTATATATTTATATTTGTATTTTTAAATAAACATTATTTCTACTGTTTCAATCGATATATATGTGTTTTTTATACTCCTAAAATGGAATATCCTCAAATATAATCATAAGTATAGAAAAATTATGAGATATCATAAAAAAACTTGGTGGCTTTATGGAAATTTCGGGCACTGTATAGCTTCTCTACCCTCAGTCATCCTAGACTCGAACCCAAAATGGTAACGTTGCTACTCTTCACGACGGTAACATTGTTAATACGCACAGACTATAGCTTCTCTACCCTCAGTCATCCTAGACTCGAACCCATAATGGTAACGTTGCTACTCTTCACAATGGTAACATTATTAATACGCACAGACTATAGCTTCTCTACCCTCAGTCATCCTAGACTCGAACCCATAATGGTAACGTTGCTACCCTTCACAATGGCACAGACGAGGTATTGGATAGACCGATCATTCGCGCAATTTTCAAGATATAAAAATGATCGACTATGTTTCGAATGCGCATTCGGAACCTTAATAAGGTGATGGAAGATTCAGATGGATAATTAAAAGAAAGCGAAAATGACGAGTACAAAATGAAAATCGTAATTGTCATAAAGTAGCGCAATATAAATTACAAATTTGATTAAAATGTTACCGATACTTATTCATAATGAGCCAAAGTAATCATGCATGGTCGCGAGTATGAAAAATATCGCGAAATTATCAATAAGTTACTCTTTTAGAATTTTTCGTAGCCGCCGGTACCGTCCGTACCTGCCCGGCAAGTCCCTACCTGTTATTCTCACCTTAATTGTTCCGCTCGAGCGGATCCAGTACGGCCAAACTCAAACATACTCGACCTGACATTGCCAAGTACACGGATAACCATTAGTCCGTGATAGAACGTCCTGGCGTCAACTACTCTTCCCAACTCGCTCCGGACGACTCCCTCGGGTATAATTCATTTAATTTCAAGCTTATCCATTATGTATCGATCATTTACATTATATTTCATGTACTCCTTATACATTACTGATACAGTACGACATATCCCTCGGTTACAATTGGTTACTATAAAATTATTAACAATAATTTTTGCATAACTTTTGATTCGCTTCGGTTCGCTTAATAGAGAAATAGTTTATATATTTAAAATATACAAATTAATGAAAAATGGTATTTATTTTTATAAATTTTCAACCGTGATTTACCACGCGGTGTCTTATATTGAAGCTATAAAATTTTTTTCGAGTTTGCGCGAAGTTGGTAAAGGTCGATACCCTTTCTTTATACACAATTTTGTTAAATTATTTTATTGCTAGCTATAAATTATCAAGATAGTAGGGTTTTATTAAGATTGCTTCCAGTTTTGTATAAGTTTTATTATGTTGTAATAGATCGAAAATATTCGACGCCGGGGGCATGTGCACGCTCCGCTACCTGCCCCGCCCCCCCCCTCGCTATAACACCGAGTTTGTCCGACATGATTTTGTCACGTACTACCTACATCGACAGGCATCAGTCATCTGCGAACTGTGGCGGTGTCAAGACTTCCTCCTGTGTGCTTCCTGGTGCTCCCTAAGGTACATCGCACTCCTCTACATTTACCTTTGCTTAATCAAAGCTATACTTGCAATTCATTTCTCAACTCGACAAACTTTACAGTTTATATCATTACATTTTTGGCCTTATTTTCTATTAATCGTAATTTCATAATATTTAATCTTTATTTTCACTGTTTTTATAGTTGGAATGTGCATAACATTATTATTCATACTTTGACTTTTTGCAGTTTAAATTCTAAGAACATAATTCCAATCGTATTTTTGTCTGTAATTTCAGATTCAACCAACAAAGAGAAATCCAGTTCGCACCGGTGAATTCTCTTGGAGGGTAGCAGATAAGTACGTCGCGGTCTTGTGACGTATACGTAAAGAAGAAAATCTTGGCATCGCAGCGGTCACACCTTACTTGCTACCGACCTTGACATTGATCGGAACTACCATTGTCGACGTTTCAACTACAACGGGAATTTATATTTTCCGTGAGTTTCATCGAATCGAATCGAGTCATCGTCGCATTGTTTATTCGCGAACCGAATATAAGAAATATTTTCCTTGCAAAGGGTTTGAGAATGTTTCTACAAAACTTGGCATTGATTTATTCAAATCTCGTATTTGTTTTACGTATCGACAATCGGTTTGACAGATCATATTTACATTTTTAAATCTTTTCTTAGTGAATAAAAATTCACGCTATTTCAAATATAAAATAAATGTTGAGAAATTTTAGAGTGAAGAATATACTTGACTGCTATGTGAAGAAATTCATGATTACGTTTTAAATTTTAATTTACAAGAAACAGTAGGACAAAGGCAATATTCCTAACAACAGCGCGTGGTATAAAAAAATAAGACGTACAAAACCAACAACTGTGTCATTCTGCGTGATAAATGGTATATTTGTGTGCACCCTCCCCTTTATTTTCAGCTTGTGTGATCGCGCGCAATGCGGTCTTAGAGTCACTTGCTCCGAGAGACAGTATTTCGCGAAATAGAGTCAGTGTTGTTGCGCTATTAAAAATTGTGCTTGTTCGATAACCGCGTATTTAAAACCGCCGAAAGAATTGAAATGGACTGCTACAACGTAACATATTCGGTCGCGAAATTCTGACACTTTTTAAACCGCGACATTAGAGTCAGTTTGCTCGCCGGAAATAATTACGGTCGGGAGTGTAGTCTCTTTATTTTTCTATTTGTTTGTTGAAATGCGTCGCGATATAGTAGAGGTATGCAGCAGCTGCGGAGAGGACCTCCATCGGGCGTCGTCGCATCAGGCAGCAGGTAAATATCGCCAAAATTGTATTCCTGTTAAAATTTCTGAAAAGGAAGATCGAGCGAAAGTGGAATCTTTCCATTTCAACTCTACCAAAATTGTGAAATGAAATACAGTTGAATTATAAAGAATATCTTCTTGTTACGTTACAGAGATCATCGGCAGATATACCGGTCGTAGTATCAACTCTAGAAGGCGCAGAAGAACTCTACGGCCGGTGAGTCGAAAAATTTTTGGTTCCTCCGATCACTCAATCATGTCGTAGGACATAAAGGTCCGAAGCGGCACGAGTGTATTGGTTGTATTTTATTTGAGTTTGCGAGCATAGTGACCGCGAGTGTAAAGTATTTGATACTTTACGCTTGTGGGTAGTAACACACCACTTTTACTTGTGAATATTTAATTAGCTCAGGCAGGGGTCTTCTTGTGGCTTTTAGCTTCACGTACGTTTTTTTCTTAATTCGATTAAAATTTTCATATTCTTAAGCTGCGTTTAATTGTATTTGAATTCGCGTAAAGTACTTGCAATAAAACTATACTCTGAATATATTTTCGAGAAAAGAGTTTGATATTTTCACGTATGAGGTTCATACGAATTAAATTGAATTAAAGTTTTCATGTGATTTATATTTTTCGTAACATGATTTCCGATAACGGAAGAAATTCATATTAATCGTTCTATTTTATGAATGTACCCAAGAAGACCAATTCGCGGTGTTTAGATTCTGGTTTCAAAGGATTATTTTTAACACATTTATCATTGTTTAGAACACCTCCTTTGAATAAGGAATCAAACAAGGGTTTTCCATTAAAACATTGAAGTTTTCAATATACATATACTTTTCTGCATATTAATATTGAGAAACTTTCAATACGTACTTGAATTAAAAGTTTTCAAATTCGTCTTAAATAAATTTATATTCTCTTGACTTTTTCAATGATTTAAATAACTATATTCGAGTCATTTTATCAAGCATATTTTCAATGAATTTTTGCAAAGTGATTTAAATAAATGTATGTCATTGGGATTGGGATATCATGCGCCAAATTCCGTCGACAATAAAGGCAATGACTTTTTTGCTCGTTCCGCGTTATTAAATCAATTTTAAGCTGACATAATGATCTTTAACTTTTAATTACAATTATTATCTTCAATTTTCAACTTTCATTTTTAACTTAAACATTTATCTTGAATTTTTCATGTTTAAAGTAGAATCAGTTGTTCGTTATTTGTCACGTTTGTCATACCACTGGCGTTAAAACAACACGATAAACCGTGTAGTCGGCCTAATAGCCTCACGGCTATTTGGTTAAACCGCGATCTTGCGATGTAATCGTGGAGCGTGGCTTTCGTCAAATCATGGTTCCATCGGTACTTTGGGTGGCCTAGCGTTGTCTGGAAAGTCGAACTCTCGGGTTCGATCTGGGATCGCATAGACGGGCAAACCGTTCTTAATTAATATTAATAAATTTCCATTTTGATTCGGATTAGCCGTATCAGGCTTGTCGGTAGCGGCCGGACCGACAAGGCTTATTCGACTTAATCTGTGTAGAGTTCGTCTTAATTATCTGTAGTTCCGCGTTTTATTTGTTTCATCTTTGAAGTGATCCTCGACCGAATTTCGTTGAGATTTCTTTCCTGTAAATCGACCCTAGGTGAATCTCTTTGTATCGGTGGACCATGATTCGGGGAAAGTCGTGTGAAACGGGTATTTCTCAAGATCGTTGTACGAGCCACTGTGTAAGTGTGTAAATTGTTTTTTCGCCGCGTTATGGTAAACGTTTAGAATCACCCGCGTTCAGATTTTGATTATGGAGTTGGTTGTCTCGATGAGTAACCAGACCTTTTCACTTTCACTTTTTGTTTGCCTTTAACTGTCTAACGAATAATTGGCGTGTGATGGGGATGTTTAATATTAATGATATTGAAAACCATATTAAACATTAAAGCTTTACACATATATATTTTTTTCGATACCTGAAATATTCAAAGGTTCTTAATATACATATACTTTTTTACATATTAATATTGAAAGTTTCTCAATATGTACATTAAAAGTTTTGAAATATTTCTTAAATAATCTTTTCATTTTTTGAGTGATTTAAATAAACTATATTCGAGACATTTTATCATTTTATACGTATATTTTCAATGAATTTTTATACTGAGATTTAAATGAGTGATTAGATCGTTGGAAACATTATGTTAATAATCATTTTGTAGCTCAGGATTTTCAGCATACATCGACACTAGTTTTAATTAGTTTTATATTTGCCACGTTCATGTCCCTATTTGGCTTGAACTCATTTGTGGGCCCAGGTGCTGCACGAATGGGTGATGGCGGTGAACGTGGCTGATTTTTTGATTAATTATAATAATACTATTGTGGCGGCTCACAAGCGTTAGCGATTGTGCACGACGTACGGTTCCACACCGGTGTGAGTGTGTGTATAGTAATTAAGTATTTCGTGGATCGTGCGTCGGTTGAAAGTCAAATATTTCTTGCAATTTATCAATTGAATTAAACCTTAATTTCTTCACAATTTTACATTATTCAATTCATGTTCAATTTTCTCGCGAATTTCACAATATACAATTTGAGTCAACACGTAGAAGCATTATTGTTAAACGTAGTAATTGTTCGAGCTACGAATTAATTGCCGTTTTTTATTCACATATTTTACGTAAATATCTTTTCTTTACATTTCTCCCAATAAAGACTAATTTCTAATAAAGTCTACATAAATCGCAATAATCGCTGGCCTTGTGAGTCGATTTCAGCAAAAAGGTACGTACTTTAAGGTGTGCATTGTTTTTCGAGTCGGTGTCGGAGACGTCCCGGGATGTCTCTCGTAGGGGGCCGCACTGACTTTGCTTGAGAATCGTGGAGAGAGTGTGTTGGTGTGCTTGAGTTTTTGCCATTCTTTTTTTAAATATAGGTGATAGGTAGGCAGGTAACTTAAATTCTGGAATGTGTGCATTAATTTTAAGTAGGAAGGGCCAGGGCAGGTATCACTGTTTCGACTGTAGGAAACCAGTGGTGTTCTGCTTCTGGAGGTCAGGCTAATAATCTTTTCTTTTTAATATTAAGTAAATTCTGCTTGAACATTCGTCCTTCTACTGGCTAACACGTTTGCACGGACTGCAGTTGTCATTCTTCTGAGAATAAGCTGTTAACTTGTCCACACGTTGTTAGCCTCATCGTTTGTCTGTATTAGGCGCGTGTTAGGGTTTTCTTATATTTTGGTTCCGAATGTTCTTGCAGAAACAGGTTGGGCTCCGGCCTGAAGCAAGAAGAGGCTAAATGCCGAAGAGGCCCGACAAATTGTCTAGAAGAGGGCAGCAACTAATGGCTGCCCATTTTGGAGTGTTGAATTTTCACACTTCCAGAATGGGTGGTCATTCTGTTACTACTAAGTCACTATGCTCGTAGTAGTTGTAGAGTAATTATAGTTGTAGTAATTTGAAGTAGTTAGTACCACGGGTCGAGGTGAGCTCCCCGTGAAGACTCTGCCCTGGTCTGCATTAAAGTTTTCGAGTCATTTTTCCTATTAAATAATATATTTCAAGTTTTATTAATAGAACTTTGCATTAGTTTTCGAGTCATTTTCATATTAAAGTCTTTTCAAACTAAGTTATTAGAATATTTTGTTGATTATTGTCAAAGACGCCTAAAGTTTTTCATTATTGAGATATTTTTTTAAAATTTCTGAGATTCATTTTTAAAAATTCATATTTTTGTCACTTCTAAAGTTCAGTTTTTTTATTGTTATAAATTTGAGAAGAAGCAGAAGGGTAGAGTGTGATACTGTGTGCAGTAGTTAGAAGTAGTTTGTTCCACGGGTCGAGGTGAGCTCCCCGTGAAGACTCTGCCCCGATCTGCATTAAAGTTGTTTTCGAGTCATTTTTCATGTTCAATATTTCTCAAAAGTGTTCATATCAGAATATTTGCTGCACTTGACTTGTTTTCTAATAGAGTCGTTAATTTGTTTTTTATAATTACAAAGATTTTTAAAGTCATTTAACTAATTACTGAGATATTTTTTGTACTTTTCTGACTTGAGTTTTAAGAATACAAACAGTATATTTTGCGAGTTTTTTAATCATTCATAAAGTCCAGAGTTTGATTCGAGTAAATTTGATAAATTGAATTTTTGGAAAAAGCAGAGGGGTAGAGTATGAAACAGTGTGCAGATAGAAGAAATTTGCACACTTGCCATCCGCGCCGGGTCGTTTTTCTTTGTCACCGCTGGCTGCACCTTTAGCTTCGCGAAATTACTGATAATCCGAAATGGATCATCCCAGAGTGTCTCACCGAGGTACATTTTTTAATACCGTGCAGGAACTATACCAATTTTTTCAATAAATATGCGAATCTGTCTCTAAGAGACACACGTGGTTTTTATCCCATAATACATATATATATATTAATTAAATGTCCGAAACTGTCTCCACGAGACACACGCGATTTCTTTTTTTTTAACATAAATCATTTCCATTATCTAATGCGGCCATGTGACTCGCGAACCGCATCGTACATCGCCGGCTTGGTACGATGCTACTTAAAACCATTAGGACCAAGCGTTTGTTGAAGGGAATATTGCCATGAATTGATTTATAAATTGCATTTTACATCGAACAATATTATTTTGTACAATATCGTATAATGTTACGCAAGTCTTCAACATTCAAGTTTTCAATATATACTTTTCTATGCATTAATATTGAGAAACTTTCAATACATACATTAAAAGTTTTGAAATTCGTCTGAAAAAAATTTATATTCTCTTCACTTTTTCAATGATTTAAATAACAGTATTCGAGTCATTTTATCAAGTATATTTTTTATGAAATTTTATAAAGTGACTCAAATAAATGGATATCATTGGTATTGGGATATCATGCGCCAAGTTCCGTCGACAATCAAGGCAATCACTGTTTTGCTCGCTCCGCGTTATTAAACAATTTTAATTATTATCCTCAATGTACAACTTTCATTTTTAACTTAAACATTTATCTTGAATTTTTCATTTTTAAAGTAGAATCATTTGTTCGTTATTTGTCACGTTTGTCATACCACTGGCGTTAAAACAACACGATAAACCGTGTAGTCGGCCTAATAGCCTCACGGCTATTTGGTTAAACCGCGATCTTGCGATGTAGTCGTGGAGCGTGGCTTTCGTCAAATCATGGTTCCATCGGTACTTTGGGTGGCCTAGCGTTGTCTGGAAAGTCGAACTCTCGGGTTCGATCTGGGATCGCATAGACGGGCAAACCGTTCTTAATTAATATTAATAAATTTCCATTTTGATTCGGATTAGCCGTATCAGGCTTGTCGGTAGCGGCCGGACCGACAAGGCTTATTCGACTTAATCTGTGTAGAGTTCGTCTTAATTATCTATAGTTTCGCGTTTTATTTATTTCATGTTTGAAGTGATCTTTGACCGAATTTCGTTGAGATTTCATTCCTGTAAATCGACCCTAGGTGAATCTCTTTGTATCGGTGGACCATGATTCGGGGAAAGTCGTGTGAAACGGGTATTTCTCAAGATCGTTGTACGAGCCACTGTGTAAGTGTGTAAATTGTTTTTTCGCCGCGTTATGGTAAACGTTTAGAATCACCCGCGTTCAGATTTTGATTATGGAGTTGGTTGTCTCGATGAGTAACCAGACCTTTCCACTTTTCACTTTTTGTTTGCCTTTAATTGTCTAACGAATAATTGGCGTGTGATGAGGATGTTTAATATTAATGATATTGAAAACCATATTAAACATTAAAGCTTTACACATATATATTTTTTTCAATACATGAAATATTCAAAGGTTCTTAATATACATATACTTTTTTACATATTAATATTGAAAATTTCTCAATATATACATTAAAAGTTTTGAAATATTTCTTCAATAATCTTTTCATTTTTTTAATGATACTTCAAACTGATTTCGAGTCATTTCATCAAGTATATTATATAATAAATACAATACACTATGATCAGTTAAATCGGTGGAAGCGATCAACGCGGAATTTTTTCAATTTAGTACATCAGTTTTGTAAAAATGTTCATGACCGTGAAACAAGGAACATATTTTCGCGTGCGAAATTCGTATTGTTTAAAGATGAGACTTGTAGACACACGATGACTAGTTCATTACGATAAAACATACGAAGTTGTGGAAACTGCAGCGTGTCAAAGAACTTGACAAATGACTGAAGAAGACTGAAGAAGACTATTAGAAGATTGAAGAAGACTGAAGAAGATTTTTAGAAGACTTTTAGAAGATTTTAGAAGATTTTAGAAGATTTTAGAAGACTTTTAGAAGACTGAAGAAGAATTTTAGAAGACTGAAGAGAACTTTTAGAAGACTGCCATTGGGTCCACTCATCAGCTTTGAAGCATTTGTCGAAAACGGATGAGAGTGGAAATCACCAAAACTTGAGCCCTACTCTGACGCAATTACCCATGGCCAGCAATTGTTCATTACGTTTGACAACTAGGATTTTTCTCTCCAACTCCGAGGAACTAGAATAAGCTAATTATTGTATTCATTATTACACAAAGTGTAATCGCCTGTAAATCGTTTTGGACACTCTGGTGACAAAACGATATAGTTTAAGGGGATATCACGCGCCAATTCCACTTCGTATTTCATCGACCACCAAGAAAGCGCAACTTTTTTTTATCGTTCCGCGTAATTAAATTCATTTTCAGCCTTAGCTTTGATCTTCAGGCTGCAGTATTTAGCTTCAGTTTATCTGGAATAGATCTTTATCTGGAATTTTTCACGTTTAAAGTAGAATCATTTGTTCGTTATTTGTCACGTTTGTCATACCCCTGGCGATAAAACAACACGATAAACCGTGTAGTCGGCCTAATAGTCTCACGGCTATTTGGTTAAACCGCGATCTTGCGATGTAGTCGTGGAGCGTGGCTTTCGTCAAATCATGGTTCCATCGGTACTTTGGGTGGCCTAGCGTTGTCTGGAAAGTCGAACTCTCGGGTTCGATCTGGGATCGCATAGACGGGCAAACCGTTCTTAATTAATATTAATAAATTTCCATTTTGATTCGGATTAGCCGTATCAGGCTTGTCGGTAGCGGCCGGACCGACAAGGCTTATTCGACTTAATCTGTGTAGAGTTCGTCTTAATTATCTGTAGTTCCGCGTTTTATTTGTTTCATCTTTGAAGTGATCCTCGACCGAATTTCGTTGAGATTTCTTTCCTGTAAATCGACCCTAGGTGAATCTCTTTGTATCGGTGGACCATGATTCGGGGAAAGTCGTGTGAAACGGGTATTTCTCAAGATCGTTGTACGAGCCACTGTGTAAGTGTGTAAATTGTTTTTTCGCCGCGTTATGATAAACGTTTAGAATCACCCGCGTTCAGATTTTGATTATGGAGTTGCTTTTCTCGTTGAGTCGTTCCTTCTATAGTTCTCTTTTTGTTTCCTTTTTTTATATCGCGAATAATTGGCGCGTGATGGTGATGGTTTGCGTTAGTAATATTGAAACACGTTTCAATACCCCCCTCTAGTCGCGGTCTCATCGATAGACGTGTCTATGAGACGATCGTTCTTTAATTGAATTAGTTTAAAAGAGGGGGGTGGATGGAGGTAGTGGTTTGATTGCGCCTCCATCTTCAGAAACTTTCCGTGGTGACATTTGCGTCGAAATTATTTGCATCGAACCTTTTTGGCTTCGATACAAATGGTATCGAGCAGATTTTCCGCGAATAGATTATAAGTTTTTTTTACTCTTTTACTCGCATCGATTGCGGAAATGAAGCATAGGTATAAATTGTCTGTGTCTATGATATAGTCCAGTGATCATTGTTTTACTACCATATCACGGACTTTGATAAAATGTTAGTAATTTGTAAGCTTTAATTTTGATTAAATGTTAGTAGATTAATTAGTCCCCTGTGGGTCGGGGAAAGAATACACCCACGGTAATCTCTTCCTGTCGTAAGAGGCGACTAACAGAGTCGTTTTGGCACTCCGGTGACAAAACGCGGGGGGTATCATTCGCCAATTAAAATTTGTTTCGAAGTCGATAATCTAGAGAACGCGACTGATTTGCTTGTTCCGCGTTATTAACAGTTTGCCTACCGGTAGCGGTAGGTAAAGTGTTACATTCGTATTATACGTAATAGGGAAATGGCATGTTTGTTCTTTTTCTGTCCCGCGAATACTTAATTGGCGTATGATGGGGATAATTAGTTTTAGTAATATTGAAACGTTATAAGTTTTTTTTTACTCTTTTACTCGCATCGATTGCGTAAATGAAGCATAGGTATAAATTGTCTGTGTCTATGATATAGCCCAGTGATCATTGTTTTACTACCATATCACGGACTTTGATAAAATGTTAGTAATTTGTAAGCTTTAATTTTGATTAAATGTTAGTAGATTAATTAGTCCCCTGTGGGTCGGGGAAAGAATACACCCACGGTAATCTCTTCCTGTCGTAAGAGGCGACTAACAGAGTCGTTTTGGCACTCCGGTGACAAAACGCGGGGGTTATCATTCGCCAATTAAAATTTGTTTCGAAGTCGATAATCTAGAGAACGCGACTGATTTGCTTGTTCCGCGTTATTAACAGTTTGCCTACCGGTAGCGGTAGGTAAAGTGTTACATTCGTATTATACGTAATAGGGAAATGGCATGTTTGTTCTTTTTCTGTCCCGCGAATACTTAATTGGCGTATGATGGGGATAATTAGTTTTAGTAATATTGAAACGTGTTTCAATACCGCCTATATCGTGATTTCATTGACAGACGTGTCTTTGAGATTATAGTTTTTAAGTATAATTAGCATGGTCTTAAAAATGAGGATGTGGTTAAATTTGAATCGAACGATAATACAATACTTTAATATGTTTTGCAAATATAATGACTTTGTGTCATACATTTGAAAGTACTGTAAAATATCGGAAATAACTTATTGATTAAACTGTTATCAATAAATTCTAAGCATTTGTTTCATTTCCCTTTTCCTATTGCAATTACAGATCTTCGTGGATCAGATTAGTACTTTGACGTTTAAGAAATAACACTAGTATGTGATAAAGTATTATCGTAAATCAGGATTTGTTTAAAATACATTCCCCTGTGGGTAGGGGAAAGAATATACCCACGGTATTCCCTGCCTGTCGTACGAGGCGACTAATAGGGACGCGTTTTGTGCAGATTCGTGACAAAAGGTTCGTTTAAGGAGTGAGGTGATAGAAATTGAGTTGGTTTTTCCTTCGTTCGGTATGATAAGGCCAAAATGTGTAGACATTTCGGCAAAGTTTGAACCGTGTAGATGAAGATTTGTCGCTATTTTGGTAATTCGCTCGCCATTTGCACAATTTTTTAGACATCGACCTGAATCTTTCACCGTCTTATTTCGTTTTAAATAACGCGCCGAGAAAGCCCTGGATCATTTGCATAGCTCAAAAATTACGGAAATGACGAAGAAATTACGAAATTCGCGAAAATTCATCAATTTAGAGCAGTTTTTCGTTCGGCATGCGCTCAATTTTCGAGATAGCGATCTGAAACTGGTGCCATTGATTTAGTTAGGAAATTCTACGCCAGATCAACGTATAATAGTTGTGCTTTTCGAAAATTTAATTTTTCGCAAAAATCTGAAGGGGGTTCTACAATTTTTTAGATATCAAAATAATTCTTTCACTGTCTTATTCGGCTTCGGATTCCGCGTCCAAAACGCCCCGGATCGTTTTAATAGCTCAAAAATTACGGATTATAAATTACTTCTATACGCTCGGTCATCCTAGACTCGAACCCAAAATGGTAACGTTGCTATTCTTCACGACGGTAACATTGTTAATACGCACAGACTATAGCTTCTCTACCCTCGGTCATCCTAGACTCGAACCCATAATGGTAACGTTGCTACTCTTCACAATGGTAACATTATTAATACGCACAGACTATAGCTTCTCTACCCTCAGTCATCCTAGACTCGAACCCATAATGGTAACGTTGCTACTCTTCACAATGGTAACATTATTAATACGCACAGACTATAGCTTCTCTACCCTCAGTCATCCTAGACTCAAACCCATAATGGTAACGTTGCTACCCTTCACAATGGTAACATTATTAATACGCACAGACTATAACTTCTACACCCTGTCATCGTAGATTCGAACCGATAATGGTAACGTTGATACCCTTCACAAATAAACTTTAAATGAAATACTTCAAATAAAATTTTACATAATATATGAAATTCAATGTTGCTATCTAGGGTGTCTTAACACTATTCCTACTGACACTTCACGTATACCTATTCCTACCGCGGCCGGTCAAATGACCGGTCTGCGCCGCGTGCATACAGAATTGCAAAAATTGCATATAACTTTGCAGTAGACAGTTCCCATTTATATCCCAACACTCTAAATGCCTCTGTTTCTGTGCGCTTTCTTATAAATTCGATTATATTTTTATCGATTATTACAGAAAATGCCGTCCTAACTTCGCCTTCCATAATATTACGTTTACTATACCCAGTCGGGCCTGATGTTTCTCTAAAAACATTATGACTAGGTGCTCTTCCAGGATTAGACCCTGTTTTTACTTCCTGCCAAACAGTTCCGTCCATCGCAATTTCGCTTCCTTCTTCTTCATTCTCACTATAGGAACTAACTAAAAATCTCCTTCTTTTTCGTCGTCTACGTACGTTCGAAATATTCTCTTCGTTCTCATCGGTGCTCGAGTCGGTTTCAAGCGGATCATAATTTTCCGTATTGTCATTTTCCATATCCACGATTTCCTGATCATCTTCAGAATTCTGAAGAATTCTGTATCGGATATCAATCAAGCAAATAAATACCGCTAACCCGATAGTCGAGCGAGAACTGTAAACACTTTGAAGTCTCGTAAACCATTTTCTGGAAGGCACTTATCGGATAAAATCATGCCACAACTACATTACCTTTCATTTGTAACGACTTTATAGTTTTGGCATTGAGTCTTAGAGAGAAACTATTACAAAAATGTATAAATCGTACCATCGGTCAAATGACCGGTCGTGGTAGGTAAGACAGACTACCAATTTATCTCAGAAAATAAATAATAAAAAAGTAAGGGAATATTGAAAAATGTATCATACATATATTTGAGGAAATGTCGTCAAGTTTAAAGGCGATTCACTTACGTTAAATGTAGGAAATTCCAATTGAAAATTTAAAAACGGCCATTTGACCGGCCCTGGTAGGAATAGTGTTAACTCGGATGAGTTGGGAAGCTGGTCTAGGACTAGACGTTATACGAATATCTCTGTGATACTTACTTTTAATTAGATTCGTCCGAGTTGGCAAATGGACGTAGAGACGCGGACGAAGGTGCCTGGATAACACGGACGGAATGTGGTTTGGAAAATTTCAAGGTGTAAAGGACCTCGGATACGCGTGATTGTATCTAGCTTTTATGGGGAATTAGGGTGAGATCTGGACATTTTATGGGTTCGAGGTTTTAAAGCGGGAACACTTCGAGCCATGGGAATTTCGATGTTCAAAGATTCCGAGGTGTTGATATTTTAAATCTTTAAGATTTCAAGCTATGGGAATTTTAATGTTTGGAGAAATTTGTGGCGTGAAAATTTTTATGGAAATTTCACGTTACTTTTTTTAGATTTTTTTTCAAATTAATTTATTTATGTTATTTAAGAATGAGATATTTCTTTATGAGTGATAAAGGTAAACTTTTAGTCTGTCTTTGGACTTTGCAAATATTATAATATGTGTTTATTAAATATATTAATTTGATAAGAGCGATAGTTATTATAATGACACTTGAATTCCATTGAAAGAAAATAGTAGTTTCCTTGTAATTGACTACCTGTACCGCCACTGACTAAAGATGTTAAGTCGTGAGTGATGAGCTAAGTGATTCTGGACGAACCGCGTGTGGTAATCGCTTCTCATTAAACTTTGACACGCGTTTCCGTGAAACTTTTAGTTGCTAATCACTCGGCTAATTACCAGATAGAGTTTCTAAATGGGACAACGTCGATCGCAGACACGGTATAAGAGTAGACATGACATTGAATAGAGTATAGTGTGCCACAATTATAAAAAGAAATACAAATAAAAAGAATTATTTTAGAATTAACTATTTATTTTAGTAATTTCAAAATTTATTAATTGTTAATTTTTATGTTTAACAGATCTTTTCCACGCAGTTTCCTGGGGGACGGCGACGACGTGGACTGACTACTTAACTTCGAGAAAATTGTTAAGCTGTACTACTAGCTTGCGGAAATACTTTTAATATATACAGTATCTTGTGTTGTATATTATACGTGTTGCAAAATGAATAAACAGTCTATTTTTGGATAAAATAAACTGAATTCTTTATTTATAATAATTATTCCTATCTTTTCCATTAAATGACGTTCACGGAAGCGAAATCTTGCCACATCTTGTGATTTATTCTTTTGGTAGAGAAGTCTAACATTTCGAAGTTTGTTAATATAAAAATTGAGGAATAGGTTTTAATATAAGAAACTCGTGATTTGTCATAAATGAAATTTATTGAAAGACTTCATTTTACAAGAGTAGAACTTACAAATTAAACATCTTAAATAATTAATCACATAAATAGAATCACTGCGTTTGCTGGCCGTTGATCCAAATGGTTTCCGGAATGATTCTTCCGCCTAGAAACATACAAACAAATTCATTTATAACCTAATAAATAATTCACACCCTACCCACCCCTCCCAAATAATTAACCACCCTTAAAATTCCCCAGGTCATCGATCAAAATTTAATAAAAACATCCTTTTCCGGGTATAAACTCAATTGTCATTTATAACAATTTTTGCCGACCCGTCCAAAAATTCTCCCCACCACTGCGCATGCCCCACCATTTGGCATCCCCACCACGCCCACCCTGCGCTCACCCTATATAAGGAGGAGCACCGCAGATTTTCCTCGGTTGCGAAGACCGCTCCGACGCAGTCGGGTCGGTCTTCCGGCTCACCCGTCCGCGGGGACCCTCTGGGGACCTCACCCTTCCTCCCTCGGGGGATGGTGGGCCGTGGTGAGGGGTCACCAACCTCTCACCGCTGGTCTTCCCCGAGGAGAAGGTGGAGGGACCTGGGGAGCCGGACGAGGGCGGCTGGGGCTCCTCTTTGCTCCAGCCGAACTCGGACGGTTCCCGCGAGCCCCCGCCACCCTTCCCCGAAGGGATGGACCTCTTCGGGGACGGGTGGTGGGTGCTCGAGGGGTGTCCGAGCGCGGGGGGACGTGGGGGGCGCCTTCTGGCATCCCGGGGCCCCAGGGATGCACGGGTGGGTCCAACAGAAGGCGAACCCCATGGCCTCCCGTGCTTGGGCACCTCCAGGTTCCCTTCCCCTTCCCTTCGGGGGATGATCCGGCGGTGAGGGGGGTGGCTCGCTTGCCCGGTCAGCCACCCTCGACGTGGAGGATAGGGGGAGCCCTGGAGACCCCAAGGGTGGGGAGCCGGAGCTGGCTCGGTTGCCCGGTTCGGTTTTCGCAATCCACGGGGGGTGGGGGGACTCGGGGGTGGTGAGAGCCACAGCCGGAGTCCTTTGGGGCCGGGGGCCCGGGGGCTCCCGGAGGACCGAGGTCCTCTGGGAGCACCGGGGTCCCCGTCTCCGGAGGTGGTTCTCTCCACTCCCCGGGTCGGGGGGCGGATAGGCCCCCCGGCCCGGGGTTGGGACTCACTCGAAATGGGGAGAGGGTCCCAACCCACGTCGGTTGTTTTCATGATCTGAACGGACGTAGTGCCCCCCTGCTCTGAACTTCCTCTCTTCAGGGACGGCTACCCCTGGTGTGAGTGCCCCTGTCCCCCCACCAGTGGTGGTCATCCCTAAAGAGCGGGAGGAATCAGCCCGGGGAGTGAGGCCCCCCAGGCCTCTTCCTCCCGCTCTTCTAAGATGACCACCACCGATGAGGGGACTGGCACTCTCACCAGGGATAGCCATCCCCGAAGAGAGGAAGGAGGCGGCTCGGAAGATGTCCAAGTTAAGTAGGAGGCAAGCCCCCTACCGTGCTTGGGCATCTCCCAAGCCTCTCCTTCCACTCTTCAAAGATGACTACCCAAGGTGAGGGACCGGGTGCCCCCGCACCGTGGTCGTCATCCTCGAAGAGAGGACGAAGACTGTCCGCCCCAGGAGAGCCGGGGTAAGGCACGCTCGCGTCGAGAGGACGCCACTCCTCCCGAAGGGCCGTATTCCGCACAGTGTCACAAAAGGGACACTGCCGAAATTCATTCCAGCGCACGGCGCCACGCGCTGGAACGAACTGGCTACTGCAGGGAATTTATTCCCTGGGCGATGGGCACGCCAACTTCCCTACGCCTTGGTGGTGTTAGCAGGACCCCGTCGTCGAACCCCCCCGGTTAAAGGGGGGCAAGACGTCAAGGTCCTCCCAGAGCACACCGCGAGGAGGTACCACCACGTGCCCCATGTACGAGGCGAAGACATTTCCCGCTCTTCGAGAATGACTATCATCGGTGACGAACACCGGGACTGCCATCCCCGAAGAGAAGACAAAGTCTCCAGGCTTGATGCGACGAGAGAGCGCCCAATTCTCCCGAAGAGGCCGTAAACCGCGCAGTGTCACAAAAGGGACACTGCCTAAATTCATTCCAGTGTACGGCGCTCACACCCTGGAACGAATTGGCTATTGCAAGGAATGAATTCCTTGGGCGATGGGCACACCAACTTCCCTACGCCTTGGTGGTGTTAGCAGGACCCCGTCGTCCAACCCCCCCGGTTAAAGGGGGGCGAGACGTCAAGGTCCTCCCAGGGCACACCGCGAGGAGGTACCACCATGTGCCCCACTTTGAGTTTACATTGTTAAATAAATGCAAATGTATTTTACTTACTTGTGTAATGTACTATGTAGTTATGGATAAATTGAATAAACGAATGCGGTTGAAAAGTACACGTTAAAGTTGTTGCAAAATTATTTCTCGAACCTCCCGTATAATGAAACCTCTACTGTTGCTTACAATGACACGACCGAAGAATTCGCGTCTGTTTTGTAATAAAACAACCCGTCCGCGGAAAGTTACCTGACAACGTTCTTAAACAATGACTCGAAAGCAACTGAGCAGATGTCCGATCCACCGGTAGTATCTACTAATAATGCTCACGTCTCCCAGTGGGGATTATTAGTGGGGATTATTGCTACCTAATTGATTTACCTTTCGTTTGAGAGGTGGAGGATGGGACCCGTAATAGCAGGTAGTCGATATACCTGCCTTTTTCCAAGGGACACTAACTCGTCATATATGGAAACCTTAAGACACCCTACATAGCAACATTGAATTGTATATATTATGTAAAATTTTTTTTAAGTATTTCCTTTAAAGTTTATTTGTGAAGGGTATCAACGTTACCATTATCGGTTCGAATCTAGGATGACAGGGTGTAGAAGTTATAGTCTGTGCGTATTAATAATGTTACCATTGTGAAGGGTAGCAACGTTACCATTATGGGTTTGAGTCTAGGATGACTGAGGGTAGAGAAGCTATAGTCTGTGCGTATTAATAATGTTACCATTGTGAAGAGTAGCAACGTTACCATTATGGGTTCGAGTCTAGGATGACTGATGGTAGAGAAGCTATAGTCTGTGCGTATTAACAATGTTACCGTCGTGAAGAGTAGCAACGTTACCATTTTGGGTTCGAGTCTAGGATGACCGAGGGTATAGAAGCTATAGTCTGTGCGTATTAATAATGTTGCCATTGTGAAGGGTTACAACGTTACCATTTCATTTCGTTAAATTTCATTTATGATAAATCACGAGTTTCTTATATTAAAACCTATTCCTCAATTTTTATATCAACAAACTTCGAAATGTTAGACTTCTCTACCAAAAGAATAAATCACAAAATGTGGCAAGATTTCGCTTCCGTGAACGTCATTTAATGGAAAAGACAGGAATAATTATTATAAATAAAGAATTCAGTTTATTTTATCCAAAAATAGACTGTTTATTCATTTTGCAACACGTATAATATACAACACAAGATACTGTATATATTAAAAGTATTTCTGCAAGCTAGTAGTACAGCTTAACAATTTTCTCGAAGTTAAGTAGTCAGTCCACGTCGTCGCCGTCCCCCAGGAAACTGCGTGGAAAAGATCTGTTAAACATAAAAATTAACAATTAATAAATTTTGAAATTACTAAAATAAATAATTAATTCTAAAATAATTCTTTTTATTTGTATTTCTTTTTATAATTGTGGCACACTATACTCTATTCAATGCCATGTCTACTCTTATACCGTGTCTGCGATCGACGTTGTCCCGTTTAGAAACTCTAACTGGTAATTAGCCGAGTGATTAGCAACTAAAAGTTTCACGGAAACGCGTGTCAAAGTTTAATGAGAAGCGATTACCACACGCGGTTCGTCCAGAATCACTTAGCTCATCACTCACGACTTAACATCTTTAGTCAGTGGCGGTACAGATAGTCAATTACAAGGAAACTACTATTTTCTTTCAATGGAATTCAAGTGTCGTTATAATAACTATCGCTCTTATCAAATTAATATATTTAATAAACACATATTATAATATTTGCAAAGTCCAAAGGCAGACTAAAAGTTTACCTTTATCACTCATAAAGAAATATCTCATTCTTAAATAACATAAATAAATTAATTTGAAAAAAAATCTAAAAAAAGTAACGTGAAATTTCTATAAAAATTTTCACACCACAAATTTCTCCAAACATTAAAATTCCCATAGCTCGAAATCTTAAAGATTTAAAATATCAACACCTCGGAATCCTTGAACATCGAAATTCCCATGGCTCGAAGTGTTCCCGCTTTAAAACCTCGAACCCATAAAATGTCCAGATCTCACCCTAATTCCCCATAAAAGCTAAATACAATCACGCGTATCCGAGGTCCTTTACACCTTGAAATTTTCCAAACCACATTCCCGTCCGTGTTATCCAGGCACCTTCGTCCGCGTCTCTACGTCCATTTGCCAACTCGGACGAATCTAATTAAAAGTAAGTATCACAGAGATATTCGTATAACGTCTAGTCCTAGACCAGCTTCCCAACTCATTCGAGTTAACACTATTCCTACCAGGGCCGGTCAAATGACCGTTTTTAAATTTTCAATTGGAATTTCCTACATTTAACGTAAGTGAATCGCCTTTAAACTTGACGACATTTCCTCAAATATATGTATGATACATTTTTCAATATTCCCTTATTTTTTTATTATTTATTTTCTGAGATAAATTTGTAGTCTGTCTTACCTACCACGACCGGTCATTTGACCGATGGTACGATTTATACATTTTTGTAATAGTTTCTCTCTAAGACTCAATGCCAAAACTATAAAGTCGTTACAAATGAAAGGTAATGTAGTTGTGGCATGATTTTATCCGATAAGTGCCTTCCAGAAAATGGTTTACGAGACTTCAAAGTGTTTACAGTTCTCGCTCGACTATCGGGTTAGCGGTATTTATTTGCTTGATTGATATCCGATACAGAATTCTTCAGAATTCTGAAGATGATCAGGAAATCGTGGATATGGAAAATGACAATACGGAAAATTATGATCCGCTTGAAACCGACTCGAGCACCGATGAGAACGAAGAGAATATTTCGAACGTACGTAGACGACAAAAAAGAAGGAGATTTTTAGTTAGTTCCTATAGTGAGAATGAAGAAGAAGGAAGCGAAATTGCGATGGACGGAACTGTTTGGCAGGAAGTAAAAACAGGGTCTAATCCTGGAAGAGCACCTAGTCATAATGTTTTTAGAGAAACATCAGGCCCGACTGGGTATAGTAAACGTAATATTATGGAAGGCGAAGTTAGGACGGCATTTTCTGTGATAATCGATAAGAATATAATCGAATTTATAAGAAAGCGCACAGAAACAGAGGCATTTAGAGTGTTGGGATATAAATGGGAACTGTCTACTGCAAAGTTATATGCAATTTTTGCAATTCTGTATGCACGCGGCGCAGACCGGTCATTTGACCGGCCGCGGTAGGAATAGGTATACGTGAAGTGTCGGTAGGAATAGTGTTAAGACACCCTACATAGCAACATTGAATTTCATATATTATGTAAAATTTTATTTGAAGTATTTCCTTTAAAGTTTATTTGTGAAGGGTATCAACGTTTCCATTATCGGTTCGAATCTAGGATGACAGGGTGTAGAAGTTATAGTCTGTGCGTATTAATAATGTTACCATTGTGAAGGGTAGCAACGTTACCATTATGGGTTCGAGTCTAGGATGACTGAGGGTAGAGGAGCTATAGTCTGTGCGTATTAACAATGTTACCGTCGTGAAGAGTAGCAACGTTACCATTTTGGGTTCGAGTCTAGGATGACCGAGGGTATAGAAGTAATTTATAATCCGTAATTTTTGAGCTATTAAAACGATCCCGGGCGTTTTGGACGCGGAATCCGAAGCCGAATAAGACAGTGAAAGAATTATTTTGATATCTAAAAAATTGTAGAAATGGCGAGCGATTTACGAAAATCGCAAAAAATCCTGACCTGCCCTCCTTCATGCCCCCTTCAGATTTTTGCGAAAAATTAAATTTTCGAAAAGCACAACTATTATACGTTGATCTGGCGTAGAATTTCCTAACTAAATCAATGGCACCAGTTTCAGATCGCTATCTCGAAAATTGAGCGCATGCCGAACGAAAAACTGCTCTAAATTGATGAATTTTCGCGAATTTCGTAATTTCTTCGTCATTTCCGTAATTTTTGAGCTATGCAAATGATCCAGGGCTTTCTCGGCGCGTTATTTAAAACGAAATAAGACGGTGAAAGATTCAGGTCGATGTCTAAAAAATTGTGCAAATGGCGAGCGAATTACCAAAATAGCGACAAATCTTCATCTACACGGTTCAAACTTTGCCGAAATGTCTACACATTTTGGCCTTATCATACCGAACGAAGGAAAAACCAACTCAATTTCTATCACCTCACTCCTTAAACGAACCTTTTGTCACGAATCTGCACAAAACGCGTCCCTATTAGTCGCCTCGTACGACAGGCAGGGAATACCGTGGGTATATTCTTTCCCCTACCCACAGGGGAATGTATTTTAAACAAATCCTGATTTACGATAATACTTTATCACATACTAGTGTTATTTCTTAAACGTCAAAGTACTAATCTGATCCACGAAGATCTGTAATTGCAATAGGAAAAGGGAAATGAAACAAATGCTTAGAATTTATTGATAACAGTTTAATCAATAAGTTATTTCCGATATTTTACAGTACTTTCAAATGTATGACACAAAGTCATTATATTTGCAAAACATATTAAAGTATTGTATTATCGTTCGATTCAAATTTAACCACATCCTCATTTTTAAGACCATGCTAATTATACTTAAAAACTATAATCTCAAAGACACGTCTGTCAATGAAATCACGATATAGGCGGTATTGAAACACGTTTCAATATTACTAAAACTAATTATCCCCATCATACGCCAATTAAGTATTCGCGGGACAGAAAAAGAACAAACATGCCATTTCCCTATTACGTATAATACGAATGTAACACTTTACCTACCGCTACCGGTAGGCAAACTGTTAATAACGCGGAACAAGCAAATCAGTCGCGTTCTCTAGATTATCGACTTCGAAACAAATTTTAATTGGCGAATGATAACCCCCGCGTTTTGTCACCGGAGTGCCAAAACGACTCTGTTAGTCGCCTCTTACGACAGGAAGAGATTACCGTGGGTGTATTCTTTCCCCGACCCACAGGGGACTAATTAATCTACTAACATTTAATCAAAATTAAAGCTTACAAATTACTAACATTTTATCAAAGTCCGTGATATGGTAGTAAAACAATGATCACTGGGCTATATCATAGACACAGACAATTTATACCTATGCTTCATTTACGCAATCGATGCGAGTAAAAGAGTAAAAAAAAACTTATAACGTTTCAATATTACTAAAACTAATTATCCCCATCATACGCCAATTAAGTATTCGCGGGACAGAAAAAGAACAAACATGCCATTTCCCTATTACGTATAATACGAATGTAACACTTTACCTACCGCTACCGGTAGGCAAACTGTTAATAACGCGGAACAAGCAAATCAGTCGCGTTCTCTAGATTATCGACTTCGAAACAAATTTTAATTGGCGAATGATACCCCCCGCGTTTTGTCACCGGAGTGCCAAAACGACTCTGTTAGTCGCCTCTTACGACAGGAAGAGATTACCGTGGGTGTATTCTTTCCCCGACCCACAGGGGACTAATTAATCTACTAACATTTAATCAAAATTAAAGCTTACAAATTACTAACATTTTATCAAAGTCCGTGATATGGTAGTAAAACAATGATCACTGGACTATATCATAGACACAGACAATTTATACCTATGCTTCATTTCCGCAATCGATGCGAGTAAAAGAGTAAAAAAAACTTATAATCTATTCGCGGAAAATCTGCTCGATACCATTTGTATCGAAGCCAAAAAGGTTCGATGCAAATAATTTCGACGCAAATGTCACCACGGAAAGTTTCTGAAGATGGAGGCGCAATCAAACCACTACCTCCATCCACCCCCCTCTTTTAAACTAATTCAATTAAAGAACGATCGTCTCATAGACACGTCTATCGATGAGACCGCGACTAGAGGGGGGTATTGAAACGTGTTTCAATATTACTAACGCAAACCATCACCATCACGCGCCAATTATTCGCGATATAAAAAAAGGAAACAAAAAGAGAACTATAGAAGGAACGACTCAACGAGAAAAGCAACTCCATAATCAAAATCTGAACGCGGGTGATTCTAAACGTTTATCATAACGCGGCGAAAAAACAATTTACACACTTACACAGTGGCTCGTACAACGATCTTGAGAAATACCCGTTTCACACGACTTTCCCCGAATCATGGTCCACCGATACAAAGAGATTCACCTAGGGTCGATTTACAGGAAAGAAATCTCAACGAAATTCGGTCGAGGATCACTTCAAAGATGAAACAAATAAAACGCGGAACTACAGATAATTAAGACGAACTCTACACAGATTAAGTCGAATAAGCCTTGTCGGTCCGGCCGCTACCGACAAGCCTGATACGGCTAATCCGAATCAAAATGGAAATTTATTAATATTAATTAAGAACGGTTTGCCCGTCTATGCGATCCCAGATCGAACCCGAGAGTTCGACTTTCCAGACAACGCTAGGCCACCCAAAGTACCGATGGAACCATGATTTGACGAAAGCCACGCTCCACGACTACATCGCAAGATCGCGGTTTAACCAAATAGCCGTGAGACTATTAGGCCGACTACACGGTTTATCGTGTTGTTTTATCGCCAGGGGTATGACAAACGTGACAAATAACGAACAAATGATTCTACTTTAAACGTGAAAAATTCCAGATAAAGATCTATTCCAGATAAACTGAAGCTAAATACTGCAGCCTGAAGATCAAAGCTAAGGCTGAAAATGAATTTAATTACGCGGAACGATAAAAAAAAGTTGCGCTTTCTTGGTGGTCGATGAAATACGAAGTGGAATTGGCGCGTGATATCCCCTTAAACTATATCGTTTTGTCACCAGAGTGTCCAAAACGATTTACAGGCGATTACACTTTGTGTAATAATGAATACAATAATTAGCTTATTCTAGTTCCTCGGAGTTGGAGAGAAAAATCCTAGTTGTCAAACGTAATGAACAATTGCTGGCCATGGGTAATTGCGTCAGAGTAGGGCTCAAGTTTTGGTGATTTCCACTCTCATCCGTTTTCGACAAATGCTTCAAAGCTGATGAGTGGACCCAATGGCAGTCTTCTAAAAGTTCTCTTCAGTCTTCTAAAATTCTTCTTCAGTCTTCTAAAAGTCTTCTAAAATCTTCTAAAATCTTCTAAAATCTTCTAAAAGTCTTCTAAAAATCTTCTTCAGTCTTCTTCAATCTTCTAATAGTCTTCTTCAGTCTTCTTCAGTCATTTGTCAAGTTCTTTGACACGCTGCAGTTTCCACAACTTCGTATGTTTTATCGTAATGAACTAGTCATCGTGTGTCTACAAGTCTCATCTTTAAACAATACGAATTTCGCACGCGAAAATATGTTCCTTGTTTCACGGTCATGAACATTTTTACAAAACTGATGTACTAAATTGAAAAAATTCCGCGTTGATCGCTTCCACCGATTTAACTGATCATAGTGTATTGTATTTATTATATAATATACTTGATGAAATGACTCGAAATCAGTTTGAAGTATCATTAAAAAAATGAAAAGATTATTGAAGAAATATTTCAAAACTTTTAATGTATATATTGAGAAATTTTCAATATTAATATGTAAAAAAGTATATGTATATTAAGAACCTTTGAATATTTCATGTATTGAAAAAAATATATATGTGTAAAGCTTTAATGTTTAATATGGTTTTCAATATCATTAATATTAAACATCCTCATCACACGCCAATTATTCGTTAGACAATTAAAGGCAAACAAAAAGTGAAAAGTGGAAAGGTCTGGTTACTCATCGAGACAACCAACTCCATAATCAAAATCTGAACGCGGGTGATTCTAAACGTTTACCATAACGCGGCGAAAAAACAATTTACACACTTACACAGTGGCTCGTACAACGATCTTGAGAAATACCCGTTTCACACGACTTTCCCCGAATCATGGTCCACCGATACAAAGAGATTCACCTAGGGTCGATTTACAGGAATGAAATCTCAACGAAATTCGGTCAAAGATCACTTCAAACATGAAATAAATAAAACGCGAAACTATAGATAATTAAGACGAACTCTACACAGATTAAGTCGAATAAGCCTTGTCGGTCCGGCCGCTACCGACAAGCCTGATACGGCTAATCCGAATCAAAATGGAAATTTATTAATATTAATTAAGAACGGTTTGCCCGTCTATGCGATCCCAGATCGAACCCGAGAGTTCGACTTTCCAGACAACGCTAGGCCACCCAAAGTACCGATGGAACCATGATTTGACGAAAGCCACGCTCCACGACTACATCGCAAGATCGCGGTTTAACCAAATAGCCGTGAGGCTATTAGGCCGACTACACGGTTTATCGTGTTGTTTTAACGCCAGTGGTATGACAAACGTGACAAATAACGAACAAATGATTCTACTTTAAAAATGAAAAATTCAAGATAAATGTTTAAGTTAAAAATGAAAGTTGTACATTGAGGATAATAATTAAAATTGTTTAATAACGCGGAGCGAGCAAAACAGTGATTGCCTTGATTGTCGACGGAACTTGGCGCATGATATCCCAATACCAATGATATCCATTTATTTGAGTCACTTTATAAAATTTCATAAAAAATATACTTGATAAAATGACTCGAATACTGTTATTTAAATCATTGAAAAAGTGAAGAGAATATAAATTTTTTTCAGACGAATTTCAAAACTTTTAATGTATGTATTGAAAGTTTCTCAATATTAATGCATAGAAAAGTATATATTGAAAACTTGAATGTTGAAGACTTGCGTAACATTATACGATATTGTACAAAATAATATTGTTCGATGTAAAATGCAATTTATAAATCAATTCATGGCAATATTCCCTTCAACAAACGCTTGGTCCTAATGGTTTTAAGTAGCATCGTACCAAGCCGGCGATGTACGATGCGGTTCGCGAGTCACATGGCCGCATTAGATAATGGAAATGATTTATGTTAAAAAAAAAGAAATCGCGTGTGTCTCGTGGAGACAGTTTCGGACATTTAATTAATATATATATATGTATTATGGGATAAAAACCACGTGTGTCTCTTAGAGACAGATTCGCATATTTATTGAAAAAATTGGTATAGTTCCTGCACGGTATTAAAAAATGTACCTCGGTGAGACACTCTGGGATGATCCATTTCGGATTATCAGTAATTTCGCGAAGCTAAAGGTGCAGCCAGCGGTGACAAAGAAAAACGACCCGGCGCGGATGGCAAGTGTGCAAATTTCTTCTATCTGCACACTGTTTCATACTCTACCCCTCTGCTTTTTCCAAAAATTCAATTTATCAAATTTACTCGAATCAAACTCTGGACTTTATGAATGATTAAAAAACTCGCAAAATATACTGTTTGTATTCTTAAAACTCAAGTCAGAAAAGTACAAAAAATATCTCAGTAATTAGTTAAATGACTTTAAAAATCTTTGTAATTATAAAAAACAAATTAACGACTCTATTAGAAAACAAGTCAAGTGCAGCAAATATTCTGATATGAACACTTTTGAGAAATATTGAACATGAAAAATGACTCGAAAACAACTTTAATGCAGATCGGGGCAGAGTCTTCACGGGGAGCTCACCTCGACCCGTGGAACAAACTACTTCTAACTACTGCACACAGTATCACACTCTACCCTTCTGCTTCTTCTCAAATTTATAACAATAAAAAAACTGAACTTTAGAAGTGACAAAAATATGAATTTTTAAAAATGAATCTCAGAAATTTTAAAAAAATATCTCAATAATGAAAAACTTTAGGCGTCTTTGACAATAATCAACAAAATATTCTAATAACTTAGTTTGAAAAGACTTTAATATGAAAATGACTCGAAAACTAATGCAAAGTTCTATTAATAAAACTTGAAATATATTATTTAATAGGAAAAATGACTCGAAAACTTTAATGCAGACCAGGGCAGAGTCTTCACGGGGAGCTCACCTCGACCCGTGGTACTAACTACTTCAAATTACTACAACTATAATTACTCTACAACTACTACGAGCATAGTGACTTAGTAGTAACAGAATGACCACCCATTCTGGAAGTGTGAAAATTCAACACTCCAAAATGGGCAGCCATTAGTTGCTGCCCTCTTCTAGACAATTTGTCGGGCCTCTTCGGCATTTAGCCTCTTCTTGCTTCAGGCCGGAGCCCAACCTGTTTCTGCAAGAACATTCGGAACCAAAATATAAGAAAACCCTAACACGCGCCTAATACAGACAAACGATGAGGCTAACAACGTGTGGACAAGTTAACAGCTTATTCTCAGAAGAATGACAACTGCAGTCCGTGCAAACGTGTTAGCCAGTAGAAGGACGAATGTTCAAGCAGAATTTACTTAATATTAAAAAGAAAAGATTATTAGCCTGACCTCCAGAAGCAGAACACCACTGGTTTCCTACAGTCGAAACAGTGATACCTGCCCTGGCCCTTCCTACTTAAAATTAATGCACACATTCCAGAATTTAAGTTACCTGCCTACCTATCACCTATATTTAAAAAAAGAATGGCAAAAACTCAAGCACACCAACACACTCTCTCCACGATTCTCAAGCAAAGTCAGTGCGGCCCCCTACGAGAGACATCCCGGGACGTCTCCGACACCGACTCGAAAAACAATGCACACCTTAAAGTACGTACCTTTTTGCTGAAATCGACTCACAAGGCCAGCGATTATTGCGATTTATGTAGACTTTATTAGAAATTAGTCTTTATTGGGAGAAATGTAAAGAAAAGATATTTACGTAAAATATGTGAATAAAAAACGGCAATTAATTCGTAGCTCGAACAATTACTACGTTTAACAATAATGCTTCTACGTGTTGACTCAAATTGTATATTGTGAAATTCGCGAGAAAATTGAACATGAATTGAATAATGTAAAATTGTGAAGAAATTAAGGTTTAATTCAATTGATAAATTGCAAGAAATATTTGACTTTCAACCGACGCACGATCCACGAAATACTTAATTACTATACACACACTCACACCGGTGTGGAACCGTACGTCGTGCACAATCGCTAACGCTTGTGAGCCGCCACAATAGTATTATTATAATTAATCAAAAAATCAGCCACGTTCACCGCCATCACCCATTCGTGCAGCACCTGGGCCCACAAATGAGTTCAAGCCAAATAGGGACATGAACGTGGCAAATATAAAACTAATTAAAACTAGTGTCGATGTATGCTGAAAATCCTGAGCTACAAAATGATTATTAACATAATGTTTCCAACGATCTAATCACTCATTTAAATCTCAGTATAAAAATTCATTGAAAATATACGTATAAAATGATAAAATGTCTCGAATATAGTTTATTTAAATCACTCAAAAAATGAAAAGATTATTTAAGAAATATTTCAAAACTTTTAATGTACATATTGAGAAACTTTCAATATTAATATGTAAAAAAGTATATGTATATTAAGAACCTTTGAATATTTCAGGTATCGAAAAAAATATATATGTGTAAAGCTTTAATGTTTAATATGGTTTTCAATATCATTAATATTAAACATCCCCATCACACGCCAATTATTCGTTAGACAGTTAAAGGCAAACAAAAAGTGAAAGTGAAAAGGTCTGGTTACTCATCGAGACAACCAACTCCATAATCAAAATCTGAACGCGGGTGATTCTAAACGTTTACCATAACGCGGCGAAAAAACAATTTACACACTTACACAGTGGCTCGTACAACGATCTTGAGAAATACCCGTTTCACACGACTTTCCCCGAATCATGGTCCACCGATACAAAGAGATTCACCTAGGGTCGATTTACAGGAAAGAAATCTCAACGAAATTCGGTCGAGGATCACTTCAAAGATGAAACAAATAAAACGCGGAACTACAGATAATTAAGACGAACTCTACACAGATTAAGTCGAATAAGCCTTGTCGGTCCGGCCGCTACCGACAAGCCTGATACGGCTAATCCGAATCAAAATGGAAATTTATTAATATTAATTAAGAACGGTTTGCCCGTCTATGCGATCCCAGATCGAACCCGAGAGTTCGACTTTCCAGACAACGCTAGGCCACCCAAAGTACCGATGGAACCATGATTTGACGAAAGCCACGCTCCACGATTACATCGCAAGATCGCGGTTTAACCAAATAGCCGTGAGGCTATTAGGCCGACTACACGGTTTATCGTGTTGTTTTAACGCCAGTGGTATGACAAACGTGACAAATAACGAACAACTGATTCTACTTTAAACATGAAAAATTCAAGATAAATGTTTAAGTTAAAAATGAAAGTTGAAAATTGAAGATAATAATTGTAATTAAAAGTTAAAGATCATTATGTCAGCTTAAAATTGATTTAATAACGCGGAACGAGCAAAAAAGTCATTGCCTTTATTGTCGACGGAATTTGGCGCATGATATCCCAATCCCAATGACATACATTTATTTAAATCACTTTGCAAAAATTCATTGAAAATATGCTTGATAAAATGACTCGAATATAGTTATTTAAATCATTGAAAAAGTCAAGAGAATATAAATTTATTTAAGACGAATTTGAAAACTTTTAATTCAAGTACGTATTGAAAGTTTCTCAATATTAATATGCAGAAAAGTATATGTATATTGAAAACTTCAATGTTTTAATGGAAAACCCTTGTTTGATTCCTTATTCAAAGGAGGTGTTCTAAACAATGATAAATGTGTTAAAAATAATCCTTTGAAACCAGAATCTAAACACCGCGAATTGGTCTTCTTGGGTACATTCATAAAATAGAACGATTAATATGAATTTCTTCCGTTATCGGAAATCATGTTACGAAAAATATAAATCACATGAAAACTTTAATTCAATTTAATTCGTATGAACCTCATACGTGAAAATATCAAACTCTTTTCTCGAAAATATATTCAGAGTATAGTTTTATTGCAAGTACTTTACGCGAATTCAAATACAATTAAACGCAGCTTAAGAATATGAAAATTTTAATCGAATTAAGAAAAAAACGTACGTGAAGCTAAAAGCCACAAGAAGACCCCTGCCTGAGCTAATTAAATATTCACAAGTAAAAGTGGTGTGTTACTACCCACAAGCGTAAAGTATCAAATACTTTACACTCGCGGTCACTATGCTCGCAAACTCAAATAAAATACAACCAATACACTCGTGCCGCTTCGGACCTTTATGTCCTACGACATGATTGAGTGATCGGAGGAACCAAAAATTTTTCGACTCACCGGCCGTAGAGTTCTTCTGCGCCTTCTAGAGTTGATACTACGACCGGTATATCTGCCGATGATCTCTGTAACGTAACAAGAAGATATTCTTTATAATTCAACTGTATTTCATTTCACAATTTTGGTAGAGTTGAAATGGAAAGATTCCACTTTCGCTCGATCTTCCTTTTCAGAAATTTTAACAGGAATACAATTTTGGCGATATTTACCTGCTGCCTGATGCGACGACGCCCGATGGAGGTCCTCTCCGCAGCTGCTGCATACCTCTACTATATCGCGACGCATTTCAACAAACAAATAGAAAAATAAAGAGACTACACTCCCGACCGTAATTATTTCCGGCGAGCAAACTGACTCTAATGTCGCGGTTTAAAAAGTGTCAGAATTTCGCGACCGAATATGTTACGTTGTAGCAGTCCATTTCAATTCTTTCGGCGGTTTTAAATACGCGGTTATCGAACAAGCACAATTTTTAATAGCGCAACAACACTGACTCTATTTCGCGAAATACTGTCTCTCGGAGCAAGTGACTCTAAGACCGCATTGCGCGCGATCACACAAGCTGAAAATAAAGGGGAGGGTGCACACAAATATACCATTTATCACGCAGAATGACACAGTTGTTGGTTTTGTACGTCTTATTTTTTTATACCACGCGCTGTTGTTAGGAATATTGCCTTTGTCCTACTGTTTCTTGTAAATTAAAATTTAAAACGTAATCATGAATTTCTTCACATAGCAGTCAAGTATATTCTTCACTCTAAAATTTCTCAACATTTATTTTATATTTGAAATAGCGTGAATTTTTATTCACTAAGAAAAGATTTAAAAATGTAAATATGATCTGTCAAACCGATTGTCGATACGTAAAACAAATACGAGATTTGAATAAATCAATGCCAAGTTTTGTAGAAACATTCTCAAACCCTTTGCAAGGAAAATATTTCTTATATTCGGTTCGCGAATAAACAATGCGACGATGACTCGATTCGATTCGATGAAACTCACGGAAAATATAAATTCCCGTTGTAGTTGAAACGTCGACAATGGTAGTTCCGATCAATGTCAAGGTCGGTAGCAAGTAAGGTGTGACCGCTGCGATGCCAAGATTTTCTTCTTTACGTATACGTCACAAGACCGCGACGTACTTATCTGCTACCCTCCAAGAGAATTCACCGGTGCGAACTGGATTTCTCTTTGTTGGTTGAATCTGAAATTACAGACAAAAATACGATTGGAATTATGTTCTTAGAATTTAAACTGCAAAAAGTCAAAGTATGAATAATAATGTTATGCACATTCCAACTATAAAAACAGTGAAAATAAAGATTAAATATTATGAAATTACGATTAATAGAAAATAAGGCCAAAAATGTAATGATATAAACTGTAAAGTTTGTCGAGTTGAGAAATGAATTGCAAGTATAGCTTTGATTAAGCAAAGGTAAATGTAGAGGAGTGCGATGTACCTTAGGGAGCACCAGGAAGCACACAGGAGGAAGTCTTGACACCGCCACAGTTCGCAGATGACTGATGCCTGTCGATGTAGGTAGTACGTGACAAAATCATGTCGGACAAACTCGGTGTTATAGCGATGGGGGGGGCGGGGCAGGTAGCGGAGCGTGCACATGCCCCCGGCGTCGAATATTTTCGATCTATTACAACATAATAAAACTTATACAAAACTGGAAGCAATCTTAATAAAACCCTACTATCTTGATAATTTATAGCTAGCAATAAAATAATTTAACAAAATTGTGTATAAAGAAAGGGTATCGACCTTTACCAACTTCGCGCAAACTCGAAAAAAATTTTATAGCTTCAATATAAGACACCGCGTGGTAAATCACGGTTGAAAATTTATAAAAATAAATACCATTTTTCATTAATTTGTATATTTTAAATATATAAACTATTTCTCTATTAAGCGAACCGAAGCGAATCAAAAGTTATGCAAAAATTATTGTTAATAATTTTATAGTAACCAATTGTAACCGAGGGATATGTCGTACTGTATCAGTAATGTATAAGGAGTACATGAAATATAATGTAAATGATCGATACATAATGGATAAGCTTGAAATTAAATGAATTATACCCGAGGGAGTCGTCCGGAGCGAGTTGGGAAGAGTAGTTGACGCCAGGACGTTCTATCACGGACTAATGGTTATCCGTGTACTTGGCAATGTCAGGTCGAGTATGTTTGAGTTTGGCCGTACTGGATCCGCTCGAGCGGAACAATTAAGGTGAGAATAACAGGTAGGGACTTGCCGGGCAGGTACGGACGGTACCGGCGGCTACGAAAAATTCTAAAAGAGTAACTTATTGATAATTTCGCGATATTTTTCATACTCGCGACCATGCATGATTACTTTGGCTCATTATGAATAAGTATCGGTAACATTTTAATCAAATTTGTAATTTATATTGCGCTACTTTATGACAATTACGATTTTCATTTTGTACTCGTCATTTTCGCTTTCTTTTAATTATCCATCTGAATCTTCCATCACCTTATTAAGGTTCCGAATGCGCATTCGAAACATAGTCGATCATTTTTATATCTTGAAAATTGCGCGAATGATCGGTCTATCCAATACCTCGTCTGTGCCATTGTGAAGGGTAGCAACGTTACCATTATGGGTTCGAGTCTAGGATGACTGAGGGTAGAGAAGCTATAGTCTGTGCGTATTAATAATGTTACCATTGTGAAGAGTAGCAACGTTACCATTATGGGTTCGAGTCTAGGATGACTGAGGGTAGAGAAGCTATAGTCTGTGCGTATTAACAATGTTACCGTCGTGAAGAGTAGCAACGTTACCATTTTGGGTTCGAGTCTAGGATGACTGAGGGTAGAGAAGCTATACAGTGCCCGAAATTTCCATAAAGCCACCAAGTTTTTTTATGATATCTCATAATTTTTCTATACTTATGATTATATTTGAGGATATTCCATTTTAGGAGTATAAAAAACACATATATATCGATTGAAACAGTAGAAATAATGTTTATTTAAAAATACAAATATAAATATATAATTTTGTATAGAATAAAGTACGAAATTTCTATAAAGCCATATATTTTTTGACGAAGTTAGTTCAAAATTAACAATAATTTCTTTTTTATTTCTATATTAATAATTTGTAAAACTACCGTTTCTTCGAATAACTTCGAAAAGACGGTTCGGCATTGTCGAAATCAAACTTTTAAGTGTGTCTTCTTGAATAGATGCCCATGCTTCGTTTACAAATTGATGCTTATAGGGATATGGGATGTTTTAATCGCGTAATTGCTAAAATAATTAATAGATCACGTACAGTTATAAATAATTACGTAAATTTGGGTAAGGACTATAGCAAAAATCATCCTAAAGGGGGAAATCAAAGGCTGACCAAGAGACAGCATTCATTGCTAAGAGATCTGCGTCAAAAGAACAGAGAAGTGCATCAGAACTTCGCGTTGAACTAGATTTGCCAGTAACTACGATACGCGTACAGCAAATTTTGAAAGGTTACAAACGATTTCAGTGGACAAAAATAATGCGAAAACCAGCGCTAAAAGCGGAACACAAACAGGCTCGTCTTGATCTTGCAAAAGCACACATGTTCTGGTCTAAAGAATGGGAATATGTTATTTTTTCTGATGGAAAGAAATTCAATTTAGACGGACCAGATGGTTTTAAATATTAGTGGCACGATTTAAGAAAAGAAGAAGATACAACAATGAGCCTCAACTTTGGTGGCGGTACATTAATGATCTGGGCCGCATTTAGAGCTGACGCCAAGACACCAATTTGCAGGATTACTCCTAAAATGAATTCTGTAAAACATACAGAATTGTTACACATGATTTTAATACCATTTACTGAAGATATTGGACATGATAACTTCATGTATCAACATGATAACGCTGCCGTCCATACATCAAATTACACAAAACAGTGGTTATGTCAAAAAAATATCCGTGTTTTGACATGGCCAGCGTGTTCTCCAGATTTAAACCCAATAGAAAACCTTTGGGGATACTCGCGAGAAAAGTTTATGGCAATTGTAAGCAATACAATACTATTACAGAATTATGGAAAGCAGTAAACGAAGCATGGGCATCTATTCAAGAAGACACACATAACAGTTTGATTTCGACAATGCCGAACCGTATTTTCGAAGTTATTCGAAGAAACGGTAGCTCTACGAATTATTAATATAGAAATAAAAAAGAAGTTATTGTTAATTTTGAACTAACTTCGTCAAAAAATACATGGCTTTATAGAAATTTCGCACTTTATTCTATACAAAATTATATATTTATATTTGTATTTTGAAATAAATATTATTTCTACTGTTTCAATCGATATATATGTGTTTTTAATACTCCTAAAATGGAATATCCTCAAATATAATCATAAATATAGAAAAATGATGAGATATCATCAAAAAACGTGGTGGCTTTATGGAAATTTCGGGCACTGTAGTCTGTGCGTATTAACAATGTTACCGTCGTGAAGAGTAGCAACGTTACCATTTTGGGTTCGAGTCTAGGATGACCGAGTGTATAGAAGCAATAGTCTGTGCGTATTAATAATATTACTTAATTTTAAGGAATTACTTAAATTATACCACAGACCACCCATAAGAGTAGACAGGACATGCTGTGCAAATTTTACAGATAGCGAGCTGAAACTTGAGCCATTAATTTAGTTAGGAAATTCTACGCCAGAACAATGTATAATAGTTGTACTATTCAAAAATTTCATTTTCCACGAAAATCTGAAGGCTATAGTTCAGGATTTTTCGCGGTCAGATTTTGG
Organism: Mimumesa dahlbomi; assembly: GCA_917499265.3. Lineage (NCBI taxonomy): Eukaryota > Metazoa > Arthropoda > Insecta > Hymenoptera > Crabronidae > Mimumesa > Mimumesa dahlbomi. The sequence goes on along the minus strand of OU824122.1, from coordinate 6,216,709 downwards.
CGAAACGTGAATATTTCGAAAAGTACAACTATTATATATTGATCTGGCGTAGAATTTCCCAACTAATGCAGTGGTGGTAGCTTCAGGTCGCTCTCTGTAAAATTGAGCGAATGCCGAACGAAAAACTGGTTGAATTTCGCTATTTTCTGACTGCAGTAAAAGCAGACACGAGATATACATACATATAATATTCGTAGCCAATTTGCTCGATACCATTTGCATCGAAGCGACACATTTCAATACAAACAGCTATCGTTCATCGGATTTCCAAAAAAAAAAATCTTAATAAATCTAATTATCGATCGATGCAAATGATATCGATCCAGGTCTCACCACGTGGAGGTTGCTACTTATGGAGACCCACCCTATCCACGGCACCCATCCTCCCTCCATTAACGAAACGAGATCAAAATTTTCATTCTCAGATGGAAAATGAAAATATCACGCGAACGCGAACGCGAAACTAAAAGTGCCGTGATACCAAAGACACGTCTGTCAATGGGACCACGACGATAAATATCGAAACGTTTCAATATTTCTATAACTAACCCCACCACCATCACACGCCAACTCCTCGCGGTAAAAAAAACACACACACACCAAAACACCTTAAACCCAAAAAAAAAGAAAAAAAAAAGAAAAATGACTCTAAATGTCGACTCAACGAGAAAAGCAACTCGGTAAATGTATACTAACGCGGGTGACTCTAAACGTTCACCATAGCTCGACGACAAAACAATTTAGACACTTACACGGTGGCTCGTGCCACGGTCTCGAGAAGTACCCACGAACCGTGACTTCCGGCCGAACCATGGTTAATCGATACGAAGGGATAAAGCGTATGGTCGATTTACAGGAAAGGGCCTACGCGAAAGATCCGAACCAGGGACAAATCGAAGATGATCTATATCCGAGGATATAGATCATCCAGTCGAACTGTACACGGGTTAAGCCATATCAGGCTAATCGGTCCGGCCGCCACCGATAAGCCTGATACGTCCCATACCCCGCCAAATAGCAGTCCACCCGTGTACAGGTCCCCAGAACGAACTCGGGCTCACCTTTCCAGACGACCATAGGCCACCCAAAGTACCGACGGAACCATGGAACGACAGAAAGCCACGCTCCGTGAATATATCGCGAGATCGCGACTTAACCGAGTAGCCGTGAGGCTTACAAGGCCGACAACACCGTTTATCGTGTTGTTTTGCCGCAGGGATATGATAAACGTGTCAAACGACGAACAACTGACTCTACTATAACAACTGACTCTACTATAACAACTGACTCGACTATGACAAATGACTCGACTATAACAAATGACTCTACTAGAATAAGTGAAAGTTAAAATTAAAAAGTGAGAGTAAAAAAAAATTGAAGCTAATAAACTGATACTAAAAATTGAATGTAAAAATAAGTGAAAATTATTGAAAATGTAAGTTGAAATTAAAAATGAATCTAATATCGCGGTACGAACAAACAAGTCGCGTTTTCTCGATGGTCGACGGCAAACGGATTGGAATTGACGTGTGATATCCCCTTAAATTAACGTTTTGACACTATAGTGGCCAAAACGTCCCTTTTAGTCGCCTCGTACGACAGGCAGGGAATACCGTGGGTGTATTCTGTCCCCCACCCACAGGGGAATGTATTTCATATTATCTAATTATTCAGAACATTGCGAATCAGGAAACTAATGTGTGTAATAACATTAGAATGCAGATAAATGACAACGCGACGCGAAAATAACTTTAATATTTCGCTCCATATAACTCGCAAGTGGCTACAGTGGACGAAATTTGCATAGGGACACCATCATTTCCTGGAATAAATTCATTTATTCTGTAAATTTCTAGTAGCTATTGGTCGTAGACCTTACTAGCATGACATTGAATATAGTACGACGCGATAATATAAACATACCCTCTAGTTTCAGTAATGGTAACCAGAAACACAATAATATTTGCCAAGGTAAGTACGAAATTTGTATAAGGATAGTAGTACTCTTGCAGTAATCAAGACAGAAACATCGTGTACAGCTTAGAAAAAGTAAGTATTGGGAAAGTAATACTCTAATAGTCTAAAGTGTAATACTCTATTTTATAAATAATTCAATACAGCCTATCTTCTATTAGAATGCCACGAGGAAAAATTCTAAGTACAGAAGAGCGAATACAAATACAAGCGTATCGAGATTCCGGATTATCTCTGCGACAGATCTCGAATAAGATCAATAGATCAGTAAATGTTATTCTTAATTTCGTGAAATTGGGAGAAAATTATGGTAAGAACCACGCAGGCGGCAACAGTAAACTTCAGCGGCGCGATCATTCACGCATTTTCAGAGAATTAAAAGCTGAAAACAAAAGTGCTAGACAAGTTACGGAAGCTCTACAATTGCCAGTGACTGTACGACGTGTGCCGCAAATATTGTAAAAAGATCAGCGGTTGAAGTGGACCAAAGAATCAAAAAAACCACCTCTTACTAAGGACCACAAAAGAGCAAGATTAGATTTTGCTCAAAATTATATGACCTGGGATGAGCAATGAAAAAATGTTATTTTTTCTGGCGAGAAAAAATTTAATTTGGATGGTCCTGATGGTTTAAAACACTATTGACACGATTTACGCACAGAAAAAGCAGTGGCAAGTACTTGGTTCCTTTTATTAAAAAATTAGTGTCCCTATACAAATTTCGTCCACTGTATTTGTTCGCAATTTCCACGAATTTTGTCGGAAAGAAATGTAAATTTCATCTGAATAGAGTTCGCGTTACGCGCGCGAAAAATAATGTTTTACTATTCTATAATCGCGTTGACTGATCGAACTGTAATACGCGAGAACGAAAAACAATTGTAAACGCGGAATGATCTTGAGGAGATCAAAGTTACTCGTAGTCGAAATGAAAATTTTTGCACAACGTCTTACGACATTGTACAAAATAACACACTTTAATAAAAAATACAATTTATAAATATAATCATGGCAATATTCCCTCTAACAAATGCTTGTTTCAATTATCGTTTTAAATGGCATCGTACTAAGTCGGCGATGTACGGTGCAATTCGCGAGTCACTTGGCTGCTTTACATTTTTCGATGATTTTACGTTAGAAAATAAAAATCGCGTATGGCCCGGTGACATTTCTTTCGGATATTTAATTTAAATATATAAATGATATAATGTAAAAAGAACGCGGGTCTCTTTGAGACGGATTCGTGAATTTAATTAAAAGAAAATTATATAATACTATGTTTCTAGGACGAAAATAAAAAGTGTGTCTCAGTTGAGACACTTTCGATTAATCTATTTCAAATTATCAATAAATTTCGCGAAGCTAAATCTACGCCAGATCAATATATAATAGTTGTACTTTTCGAAAATTTCATTTTTCGCAAAAATCTGAAGGGGGTAGGTCAGGATTTTTCGCGATTTTCGTAATTCGCTTGCCATTTCCACAATTCTTTAGATATCAACATGATTCTTTCACTGGCTTATTCCGCTTCGGATTCCGCGTCCAAAACGCCCCGGATCGTTTTAATAGCTCAAAAATTACGGAAATGGCAAGCGATTTACGAAAATCGCAAAAAATCCTGACCTACCCCCTTCAGATTTTTGCGAAAAATGAAATTTTCGAAAGGTACAACTATTATATATTGATCTGGCGTAGAATTTCCTAACTAAAACAATGGTACAAGTTTCAGATCGCTATCTCTAAAATTGAGCGAATGCCGAACGAAAAACTGGTTGAATTTCGCTATTTTCTGACTGCAGTAAAAGCAGACACGAGATATACATACATATAATATTCGTAGCCAATTTGCTCGATACCATTTGCATCGAAGCGACACATTTCAATACAAACAGCTATCGTTCATCGGATTTCCAAAAAAAAAAATCTTAATAAATCTAATTATCGATCGATGCAAATGATATCGATCCAGGTCTCACCACGTGGAGGTTGCTACTTATGGAGACCCACCCTATCCACGGCACCCATCCTCCCTCCATTAACGAAACGAGATCAAAATCTTCATTCTCAGATGGAAAATGAAAATATCACGCGAACGCGAACGCGAAACTAAAAGTGCCGTGATACCAAAGACACGTCTGTCAATGGGACCACGACGATAAATATCGAAACGTTTCAATATTTCTATAACTAACCCCACCACCATCACACGCCAACTCCTCGCGGTAAAAAAACACACACACACACCAAAACACCTTAAACCCAAAAAAAAAAAAAAAAAAGAAAAATGACTCTAAATGTCGACTCAACGAGAAAAGCAACTCGGTAAATGTATACTAACGCGGGTGACTCTAAACGTTCACCATAGCTCGACGACAAAACAATTTAGACACTTACACGGTGGCTCGTGCCACGGTCTCGAGAAGTACCCACGAACCGTGACTTCCGGCCGAACCATGGTTAATCGGTACGAAGGGATAAAGCGTATGGTCGATTTACAGGAAAGGGCCTACGCGAAAGATCCGAACCAGGGACAAATCGAAGATGATCTATATCCGAGGATATAGATCATCCAGTCGAACTGTACACGGGTTAAGCCATATCAGGCTAATCGGTCCGGCCGCCACCGATAAGCCTGATACGTCCCATACCCCGCCAAATAGCAGTCCACCCGTGTACAGGTCCCCAGAACGAACTCGGGCTCACCTTTCCAGACGACCATAGGCCACCCAAAGTACCGACGGAACCATGGAACGACAGAAAGCCACGCTCCGTGAATATATCGCGAGATCGCGACTTAACCGAGTAGCCGTGAGGCTTACAAGGCCGACAACACCGTTTATCGTGTTGTTTTGCCGCAGGGATATGATAAACGTGACAAATGACGAACAACTGACTCTACTATAACAACTGACTCTACTATAACAAATGACTCTACTATAACAAATGACTCTACTATAACAAATGACTCTACTAGAATAAGTGAAAGTTAAAATTAAAAAGTGAGAGTAAAAAAAAATTGAAGCTAATAAACTGATACTAAAAATTGAATGTAAAAATAAGTGAAAATTATTGAAAATGTAAGTTGAAATTAAAAATGAATCTAATATCGCGGTACGAACAAACAAGTCGCGTTTTCTCGATGGTCGACGGCAAACGGATTGGAATTGACGCGTGATATCCCCTTAAATTAACGTTTTGACACTATAGTGGCCAAAACGTCCCTTTTAGTCGCCTCGTACGACAGGCAGGGAATACCGTGGGTGTATTCTGTCCCCCACCCACAGGGGAATGTATTTCATATTTTCTAATTATTCAGAACATTGCGAATCATCATCCGCAGCCGAATAAGACGGTGAAAGAATCAGATCAATATCTCAAAAATTGTGAAAATGCCGAGAGAATTACGAAAATCGCGAAAATTACTGAAACCAGAAATAGAAATACGATTAAAATAAATTAAATAAATTTCAAGTTTCAAATATTCTCTTTTATTTCAGTATTATTTCATTAGAAATCATACCAAAGATGATAATATAGTATGTCTACTTGAGTAGCATTGTATACGTATAGAATGTATGCAGAAGACGCGTGAACAGTATGATATAATATAGAATATTAATGTAATAGGCAAAGGAATATAATTCCAAAGGTATCTAATACCTAGGAGAGCAGTGGGAACTTGTTTGGAACACGTCTTGACACTACAACGGCTTATCGGAGACTGATGGGTCTCGATGTACTTGACAAAGTCACACCGTGTAAACGCAGGTATGCCACGGTCACGCTTGATAACACAGGTTCGAACATACTCAGCGCGGATTTTATTTAATTTATAATAATATAATATGTAACAGATTACGAAACTGGAACCGGTCTTCGTACAACCGTAATTATTTTATGTTTTTAACTAACAATTAATAAATCATTACGAGCTTCGTAGAACGGTAATTATTTCAGGTTTCGTGACTAATAATTAACAATTTATCAAAAGTTTCCATAAAGATAGAAGAATTTATTTCTACAATCACGCACAATTCCGAACGAAAAATTATTCTAATGAATATCAAAGATCGCAACAATACGACAAGTGTAAAGTGTAAAAAGTGTAAAGCCAAAATCAATGACTGTTATCTGTTACTGATCGATCACGGAAATATATTAGCAATAGTTATTATATATAAATAAATTAGACAGGCCTACCCTTCGGATTGAAAATGCGGAAAGTACGTGTAATGCAGATAAATGCATGAAAAATAATATCTGCTTCTACAAACATACAAGTGTATCGTGCTCTGAAGTCGTCGTTCCTCCAGCAAAAGAGAAAACAAAATGACGAATATCTTGCCTCAGAGAGAATGCGTGTTCAATAATAAGGAAGAAAATAAATTGAATATGTGACGCGCGTTCTACATTACACACACGATTGTACGACTATAAAAAAAAAAAAAGAAAAACCAAAGGACAAGATTTAATCGCGTAATAAAACTCCTTAACGATTGTATATGCGGTTTTACGATCATGTATATGTAATGAGAACGTGCTCTTATTAACCGAGAATAAAATTGATTGACAAGTTAGATAAGAAAAACAGCGCTTTCGCGGTTCAGGTAATTTTTATAACTAGTAAAAACGATGGAAAAGAATTATTTTCATGAAAAGTAGATAAATATGTACTCTAATAATAATAATAATACTAATAATAATAATAATAATAATCTATAATTTAATGCATCGGAATTGCGATATGTTTTCCTAAGATAGCAATAATACTACCGCAGTGTTTGTTATGGGGAAAGCAAATTGTATATCACCATCCATATTGAATTGTTATTTTTTATTTTAGACAAACTTTCCTCGCGGCGAACCGCGATGGCGCTGGAATAAATGTTGCATAAAATGAATATTAAGGGAATCTGTATAAATGAATATTAAGGGAATCTGTAATCATCTTGATATCTAAAAAATTGTGGAAATGGCGAGAGCATTACGAAAATCACAAAAAATCCTGACCTACCCCCTTCAGATTTTGGCGAAAAATGAAATTTTCGAAAAGTACAACTATTATAGGTTGATCTGGTGTAGAATTTCCTAACTAAATCAGTGGTACAAGTTTCAGATCGCTATCTCAAAAATTGAGCAAATGGCAATCAAAAAACTGGTTGAATTTAGGTTTTTTCGGACTGTAGTAAAAGCAAACACGAGATATACATACATATACTACTCGTAGCCAATTTGCTCGATACCATTTGCATCGAAGCGACACATTTCAATACAAACAGCTATCGTTCATCGGATTTCCAAAAAAAAAAATCTTAATAAATCTAATTATCGATCGATGCAAATGATATCGATCCAGGTCTCACCACGTGGAGGTTGCTACTTATGGAGACCCACCCTATCCACGGCACCCATCCTCCCTCCATTAACGAAACGAGATCAAAATTTTCATTCTCAGATGGAAAATGAAAATATCACGCGAACGCGACGCGAAGCTAAGTATAAACCCCCAAAAAAAAGAAAAAAAAAGGAAATGAATCTAAATGTCGACTCAACGAGAAAAGCAACTCGGTAAATGTATACTAACGCGGGTGACTCTAAACGTTCACCATAGCTCGACGCCAAAACAATTTACACACTTACACGGTGGCTCGTGCCACGGGCTCGAGAAGTACCCACGAACCGGGACTCCCGGCCGAACCATGGTCTGTCGGTAGTCTGGGATTGACGGTGGGGTCGATTTACAAGAAAGAGCCTATCCGGACCAAAGGACGAATCGATGTGAAATACAGCCGAAACGATAGATCACGAACTGTACACGGGTTAAGCCATATCAGGCTAATCGGTCCGGCCGCCACCGATAAGCCTGATACGTCCCATACCCCGCCGAATAGCAGTCCACCCGTGTACAGGTCCCCGGAGCAGACTCGGGCCCTTTCCCAACGACCTTAGGCCCCCCATCGTACCGACAGTATGGAAGGACCGAAAGCCGCGCTCCGTGAATATCGCGAGATCGCGGCTTAACCGAGTAGCCGTGAGGCTACAAGGCCGACTACACCGTTTCTCGTGTTGCTTTGACGCAGGGATATGACGAACGTAGCAAACAACGAGCAAGTGACTCTACTAGAACAAGTGACTCTACTAGAACAAGTGACTCTACTAAAACAAATGACTTTACTAGAACAAGTGAAAGTTAAAATTAAAAAGTGAGAGTAAAAACACTGAAGCTAAGAAACTGATACTAAAAATTGAGTGTAAAAATAGATGATAAGTATTGAAAATGAAAGTTAAAGTTAAAAATGAATCTAATATCGCGGTACGAACAAACAAGTCGCGTTTTCTCGATGGTCGACGGCAAACGGATTGGAATTGACGCGTGATATCCCCTTAAATTAACGTTTTGGCCACTATAGTATAGTATACTATAGTATAGTGGCCAAAACGTCCCTTTTAGTCGCCTCGTACGACAGGCAGGGAATACCGTGGGTGTATTCTGTCCCCCACCCACAGGGGAATGTATTTCATATTTTCTAATTATTCAGAATACTGCGAATCAGGAGGATCATGTGTGAGATAACACAGAATACAGATAAATGAAAACGCGACGCGAAAAGAACTTTAATATTTCACTCAATTTAACACGCAAGTGGCTAAATGGCGAATTCTCTAAGTCTACGCAACACTAAAAACTTATACCACTTAATTTAATTCTACTCTGAAAGAAAAGTTTATTAAATGGGTGGAAAACACCGACTTGTCACGCGAGATTAACATCGATCAGTATGGAAAAGTTACGCGCGAGTTTAAATGATTTTTCGCAACACTAATTTGTTCGCAATTTCCATGAATTTTGTCGGAAGGAAATGTATGTTTCATTTGAAAAAAGTACGCGTTACGCGCGCGAAAAATAATGTTTTGCTATTTCATAATCGCGTTGACTGATAGCATTGTAATACGCGAAATTGAAAAACGATTCTAAACGCGGAATGATCTTGAAAAGATCAAAGTTATTCGTAGTCGTAATGAAAATGTTGCACAAGGTCTTACGACATTGTACAAAATAACAGATTTTAATAGAAAATACAATTTATAAATGTAATCATGGCAATATTCCTTCTAACAAATGCTTGTTTCAATTTTTCCTCTTCTTCTTTTTCTTTATAGTCGCATCAACGTCATTGATGTTGTTAGCGTCTGTGTTCGAATGTTAGATTTCACCTATTAATTTGATGCATGCTAGGAAATTTATTATATTCTTCAGTTTCTTAGGGTCGGTTAAGGCACTTTTTAGGTCACTTGGAATGTTATGATCAGATCTCGATCTATTGTACCTGCTGCAGTCTATAATTATATGTTCTATTGTTATCGGTACTTGACATGAAGGGCATATCCTATTATTACCGACGCGTTCAAATTTCAGAGGATTTGCAGCACCTCCTTGACGAAGGAACAATGAGAATTGGGTTAAGGCCCGTACATCGGTGCGTTGGACATTAATGCACCTATGAAAATATTACATTTTTGTATTTTTATTCACGAAGGTTTTATTAACATATTCGTGACGTTCTTCTGGTTAAAATGATACCAAACACTATAACATTTATATAACATTACCCGTCTTTTTACATACTTTTATGAATTATAAATAATGCAAATTTTGTTACATTTGATATGATATTAAAAAGAAACAGCTCACCAACGTGTTAACTGTTGACGTAGACTGTATTATGTTTCACATTATCGGAAAAGATTTGAATTATTGATACAAAGGTCAATTATTAATACGCATAAACTATAACGTCTATATCGTATTCTTACTAATAACCAATGGTCATCCTAGACTCGCACCCAAAGTGGTAACGTTGGGAGTGACACTAAAATGGTAAGGGGCTCTACAGCCCGCAACACCGACGACACTGAAAATGATGCGGCTGCAAAAGGTCTATTCCATACCTCGTCTATGCTATAATATAGACAAACTCGAGACAATGTCTCTCTCAATGTATCTCTTGATAATCAAGCAATGAAAGTAAAAAAAGACAAAAAGGAATATCTATACTACTTGTAGCCAATTTGCTCGATACCATTTGCATCGAAGCGACACATTTCAATATAAAACGCGGCTATCGGTCATCGGATTTCCAAAAAAAAAAATCTTAATAAATCTAATTATCGATCGATGCAAATGATATCGATCCAGGTCTCACCACGTGGAGGTTGCTACTTATGGAGACCCACCCTATCCACGGCACCCATCCTCCCTCCATTAACGAAACGAGATCAAAATCTTCATTCTCAGATGGAAAATGAAAATATCACGCGAACGCGAACGCGAAACTAAAAGTGCCGTGATACCAAAGACACGTCTGTCAATGGGACCACGACGATAAATATCGAAACGTTTCAATATTTCTATAACTAACCCCACCACCATCACACGCCAACTCCTCGCGGTAAAAAAACACACACACACACCAAAACACCTTAAACCCAAAAAGAAGAAAAAAAAAGAAAAATGACTCTAAATGTCGACTCAACGAGAAAAGCAACTCGGTAAATGTATACTAACGCGGGTGACTCTAAACGTTCACCATAGCTCGACGACAAAACAATTTAGACACTTACACGGTGGCTCGTGCCACGGTCTCGAGAAGTACCCACGAACCGTGACTTCCGGCCGAACCATGGTTAATCGATACGAAGGGATAAAGCGTATGGTCGATTTACAGGAAAGGGCCTACGCGAAAGATCCGAACCAGGGACAAATCGAAGATGATCTATATCCGAGGATATAGATCATCCAGTCGAACTGTACACGGGTTAAGCCATATCAGGCTAATCGGTCCGGCCGCCACCGATAAGCCTGATACGTCCCATACCCCGCCAAATAGCAGTCCACCCGTGTACAGGTCCCCAGAACGAACTCGGGCTCACCTTTCCAGACGACCATAGGCCACCCAAAGTACCGACGGAACCATGGAACGACAGAAAGCCACGCTCCGTGAATATATCGCGAGATCGCGACTTAACCGAGTAGCCGTGAGGCTTACAAGGCCGACAACACCGTTTATCGTGTTGTTTTGCCGCAGGGATATGATAAACGTGTCAAACGACGAACAACTGACTCTACTATAACAACTGACTCTACTATAACAACTGACTCTACTATGACAAATGACTCTACTATAACAAATGACTCTACTAGAATAAGTGAAAGTTAAAATTAAAAAGTGAGAGTAAAAAAAAATTGAAGCTAATAAACTGATACTAAAAATTGAATGTAAAAATAAGTGAAAATTATTGAAAATGTAAGTTGAAATTAAAAATGAATCTAATATCGCGGTACGAACAAACAAGTCGCGTTTTCTCGATGGTCGACGGCAAACGGATTGGAATTGACGTGTGATATCCCCTTAAATTAACGTTTTGACACTATAGTGGCCAAAACGTCCCTTTTAGTCGCCTCGTACGACAGGCAGGGAATACCGTGGGTGTATTCTGTCCCCCACCCACAGGGGAATGTATTTCATATTATCTAATTATTCAGAACATTGCGAATCAGGAAACTAATGTGTGTAATAACATTAGAATGCAGATAAATGACAACGCGACGCGAAAATAACTTTAATATTTCGCTCCATATAACTCGCAAGTGGCTACAGTGGACGAAATTTGCATAGGGACACCATCATTTCCTGGAATAAATTCATTTATTCTGTAAATTTCTAGTAGCTATTGGTCGTAGACCTTACTAGCATGACATTGAATATAGTACGACGCGATAATATAAACATACCCTCTAGTTTCAGTAATGGTAACCAGAAACACAATAATATTTGCCAAGGTAAGTACGAAATTTGTATAAGGATAGTAGTACTCTTGCAGTAATCAAGACAGAAACATCGTGTACAGCTTAGAAAAAGTAAGTATTGGGAAAGTAATACTCTAATAGTCTAAAGTGTAATACTCTATTTTATAAATAATTCAATACAGCCTATCTTCTATTAGAATGCCACGAGGAAAAATTCTAAGTACAGAAGAGCGAATACAAATACAAGCGTATCGAGATTCCGGATTATCTCTGCGACAGATCTCGAATAAGATCAATAGATCAGTAAATGTTATTCTTAATTTCGTGAAATTGGGAGAAAATTATGGTAAGAACCACGCAGGCGGCAACAGTAAACTTCAGCGGCGCGATCATTCACGCATTTTCAGAGAATTAAAAGCTGAAAACAAAAGTGCTAGACAAGTTACGGAAGCTCTACAATTGCCAGTGACTGTACGACGTGTGCCGCAAATATTGTAAAAAGATCAGCGGTTGAAGTGGACCAAAGAATCAAAAAAACCACCTCTTACTAAGGACCACAAAAGAGCAAGATTAGATTTTGCTCAAAATTATATGACCTGGGATGAGCAATGAAAAAATGTTATTTTTTCTGGCGAGAAAAAATTTAATTTGGATGGTCCTGATGGTTTAAAACACTATTGACACGATTTACGCACAGAAAAAGCAGTGGCAAGTACTTGGTTCCTTTTATTAAAAAATTAGTGTCCCTATACAAATTTCGTCCACTGTATTTGTTCGCAATTTCCACGAATTTTGTCGGAAAGAAATGTAAATTTCATCTGAATAGAGTTCGCGTTACGCGCGCGAAAAATAATGTTTTACTATTCTATAATCGCGTTGACTGATCGAACTGTAATACGCGAGAACGAAAAACAATTGTAAACGCGGAATGATCTTGAGGAGATCAAAGTTACTCGTAGTCGAAATGAAAATTTTTGCACAACGTCTTACGACATTGTACAAAATAACACACTTTAATAAAAAATACAATTTATAAATATAATCATGGCAATATTCCCTCTAACAAATGCTTGTTTCAATTATCGTTTTAAATGGCATCGTACTAAGTCGGCGATGTACGGTGCAATTCGCGAGTCACTTGGCTGCTTTACATTTTTCGATGATTTTACGTTAGAAAATAAAAATCGCGTATGGCCCGGTGACATTTCTTTCGGATATTTAATTTAAATATATAAATGATATAATGTAAAAAGAACGCGGGTCTCTTTGAGACGGATTCGTGAATTTAATTAAAAGAAAATTATATAATACTATGTTTCTAGGACGAAAATAAAAAGTGTGTCTCAGTTGAGACACTTTCGATTAATCTATTTCAAATTATCAATAAATTTCGCGAAGCTAAATCTACGCCAGATCAATATATAATAGTTGTACCTTTCGAAAATTTCATTTTTCGCAAAAATCTGAAGGGGGTAGGTCAGGATTTTTCGCGATTTTCGTAATTCGCTTGCCATTTCCACAATTCTTTAGATATCAACATGATTCTTTCACTGGCTTATTCCGCTTCGGATTCCGCGTCCAAAACGCCCCGGATCGTTTTAATAGCTCAAAAATTACGGAAATGGCAAGCGATTTACGAAAATCGCAAAAAATCCTGACCTACCCCCTTCAGATTTTTGCGAAAAATGAAATTTTCGAAAGGTACAACTATTATATATTGATCTGGCGTAGAATTTCCTAACTAAAACAATGGTACAAGTTTCAGATCGCTATCTCTAAAATTGAGCGAATGCCGAACGAAAAACTGGTTGAATTTCGCTATTTTCTGACTGCAGTAAAAGCAGACACGAGATATACATACATATAATATTCGTAGCCAATTTGCTCGATACCATTTGCATCGAAGCGACACATTTCAATACAAACAGCTATCGTTCATCGGATTTCCAAAAAAAAAAATCTTAATAAATCTAATTATCGATCGATGCAAATGATATCGATCCAGGTCTCACCACGTGGAGGTTGCTACTTATGGAGACCCACCCTATCCACGGCACCCATCCTCCCTCCATTAACGAAACGAGATCAAAATCTTCATTCTCAGATGGAAAATGAAAATATCACGCGAACGCGAACGCGAAACTAAAAGTGCCGTGATACCAAAGACACGTCTGTCAATGGGACCACGACGATAAATATCGAAACGTTTCAATATTTCTATAACTAACCCCACCACCATCACACGCCAACTCCTCGCGGTAAAAAAACACACACACACACCAAAACACCTTAAACCCAAAAAAAAAAAAAAAAAAGAAAAATGACTCTAAATGTCGACTCAACGAGAAAAGCAACTCGGTAAATGTATACTAACGCGGGTGACTCTAAACGTTCACCATAGCTCGACGACAAAACAATTTAGACACTTACACGGTGGCTCGTGCCACGGTCTCGAGAAGTACCCACGAACCGTGACTTCCGGCCGAACCATGGTTAATCGGTACGAAGGGATAAAGCGTATGGTCGATTTACAGGAAAGGGCCTACGCGAAAGATCCGAACCAGGGACAAATCGAAGATGATCTATATCCGAGGATATAGATCATCCAGTCGAACTGTACACGGGTTAAGCCATATCAGGCTAATCGGTCCGGCCGCCACCGATAAGCCTGATACGTCCCATACCCCGCCAAATAGCAGTCCACCCGTGTACAGGTCCCCAGAACGAACTCGGGCTCACCTTTCCAGACGACCATAGGCCACCCAAAGTACCGACGGAACCATGGAACGACAGAAAGCCACGCTCCGTGAATATATCGCGAGATCGCGACTTAACCGAGTAGCCGTGAGGCTTACAAGGCCGACAACACCGTTTATCGTGTTGTTTTGCCGCAGGGATATGATAAACGTGACAAATGACGAACAACTGACTCTACTATAACAACTGACTCTACTATAACAAATGACTCTACTATAACAAATGACTCTACTATAACAAATGACTCTACTAGAATAAGTGAAAGTTAAAATTAAAAAGTGAGAGTAAAAAAAAATTGAAGCTAATAAACTGATACTAAAAATTGAATGTAAAAATAAGTGAAAATTATTGAAAATGTAAGTTGAAATTAAAAATGAATCTAATATCGCGGTACGAACAAACAAGTCGCGTTTTCTCGATGGTCGACGGCAAACGGATTGGAATTGACGCGTGATATCCCCTTAAATTAACGTTTTGACACTATAGTGGCCAAAACGTCCCTTTTAGTCGCCTCGTACGACAGGCAGGGAATACCGTGGGTGTATTCTGTCCCCCACCCACAGGGGAATGTATTTCATATTTTCTAATTATTCAGAACATTGCGAATCATCATCCGCAGCCGAATAAGACGGTGAAAGAATCAGATCAATATCTCAAAAATTGTGAAAATGCCGAGAGAATTACGAAAATCGCGAAAATTACTGAAACCAGAAATAGAAATACGATTAAAATAAATTAAATAAATTTCAAGTTTCAAATATTCTCTTTTATTTCAGTATTATTTCATTAGAAATCATACCAAAGATGATAATATAGTATGTCTACTTGAGTAGCATTGTATACGTATAGAATGTATGCAGAAGACGCGTGAACAGTATGATATAATATAGAATATTAATGTAATAGGCAAAGGAATATAATTCCAAAGGTATCTAATACCTAGGAGAGCAGTGGGAACTTGTTTGGAACACGTCTTGACACTACAACGGCTTATCGGAGACTGATGGGTCTCGATGTACTTGACAAAGTCACACCGTGTAAACGCAGGTATGCCACGGTCACGCTTGATAACACAGGTTCGAACATACTCAGCGCGGATTTTATTTAATTTATAATAATATAATATGTAACAGATTACGAAACTGGAACCGGTCTTCGTAGAACCGTAATTATTTTATGTTTTTAACTAACAATTAATAAATCATTACGAGCTTCGTAGAACGGTAATTATTTCAGGTTTCGTGACTAATAATTAACAATTTATCAAAAGTTTCCATAAAGATAGAAGAATTTATTTCTACAATCACGCACAATTCCGAACGAAAAATTATTCTAATGAATATCAAAGATCGCAACAATACGACAAGTGTAAAGTGTAAAAAGTGTAAAGCCAAAATCAATGACTGTTATCTGTTACTGATCGATCACGGAAATATATTAGCAATAGTTATTATATATAAATAAATTAGACAGGCCTACCCTTCGGATTGAAAATGCGGAAAGTACGTGTAATGCAGATAAATGCATGAAAAATAATATCTGCTTCTACAAACATACAAGTGTATCGTGCTCTGAAGTCGTCGTTCCTCCAGCAAAAGAGAAAACAAAATGACGAATATCTTGCCTCAGAGAGAATGCGTGTTCAATAATAAGGAAGAAAATAAATTGAATATGTGACGCGCGTTCTACATTACACACACGATTGTACGACTATAAAAAAAAAAAAAGAAAAACCAAAGGACAAGATTTAATCGCGTAATAAAACTCCTTAACGATTGTATATGCGGTTTTACGATCATGTATATGTAATGAGAACGTGCTCTTATTAACCGAGAATAAAATTGATTGACAAGTTAGATAAGAAAAACAGCGCTTTCGCGGTTCAGGTAATTTTTATAACTAGTAAAAACGATGGAAAAGAATTATTTTCATGAAAAGTAGATAAATATGTACTCTAATAATAATAATAATACTAATAATAATAATAATAATAATCTATAATTTAATGCATCGGAATTGCGATATGTTTTCCTAAGATAGCAATAATACTACCGCAGTGTTTGTTATGGGGAAAGCAAATTGTATATCACCATCCATATTGAATTGTTATTTTTTATTTTAGACAAACTTTCCTCGCGGCGAACCGCGATGGCGCTGGAATAAATGTTGCATAAAATGAATATTAAGGGAATCTGTATAAATGAATATTAAGGGAATCTGTAATCATCTTGATATCTAAAAAATTGTGGAAATGGCGAGAGCATTACGAAAATCACAAAAAATCCTGACCTACCCCCTTCAGATTTTGGCGAAAAATGAAATTTTCGAAAAGTACAACTATTATAGGTTGATCTGGTGTAGAATTTCCTAACTAAATCAGTGGTACAAGTTTCAGATCGCTATCTCAAAAATTGAGCAAATGGCAATCAAAAAACTGGTTGAATTTAGGTTTTTTCGGACTGTAGTAAAAGCAAACACGAGATATACATACATATACTACTCGTAGCCAATTTGCTCGATACCATTTGCATCGAAGCGACACATTTCAATACAAACAGCTATCGTTCATCGGATTTCCAAAAAAAAAAATCTTAATAAATCTAATTATCGATCGATGCAAATGATATCGATCCAGGTCTCACCACGTGGAGGTTGCTACTTATGGAGACCCACCCTATCCACGGCACCCATCCTCCCTCCATTAACGAAACGAGATCAAAATTTTCATTCTCAGATGGAAAATGAAAATATCACGCGAACGCGACGCGAAGCTAAGTATAAACCCCCAAAAAAAAGAAAAAAAAAGGAAATGAATCTAAATGTCGACTCAACGAGAAAAGCAACTCGGTAAATGTATACTAACGCGGGTGACTCTAAACGTTCACCATAGCTCGACGCCAAAACAATTTACACACTTACACGGTGGCTCGTGCCACGGGCTCGAGAAGTACCCACGAACCGGGACTCCCGGCCGAACCATGGTCTGTCGGTAGTCTGGGATTGACGGTGGGGTCGATTTACAAGAAAGAGCCTATCCGGACCAAAGGACGAATCGATGTGAAATACAGCCGAAACGATAGATCACGAACTGTACACGGGTTAAGCCATATCAGGCTAATCGGTCCGGCCGCCACCGATAAGCCTGATACGTCCCATACCCCGCCGAATAGCAGTCCACCCGTGTACAGGTCCCCGGAGCAGACTCGGGCCCTTTCCCAACGACCTTAGGCCCCCCATCGTACCGACAGTATGGAAGGACCGAAAGCCGCGCTCCGTGAATATCGCGAGATCGCGGCTTAACCGAGTAGCCGTGAGGCTACAAGGCCGACTACACCGTTTCTCGTGTTGCTTTGACGCAGGGATATGACGAACGTAGCAAACAACGAGCAAGTGACTCTACTAGAACAAGTGACTCTACTAGAACAAGTGACTCTACTAAAACAAATGACTTTACTAGAACAAGTGAAAGTTAAAATTAAAAAGTGAGAGTAAAAACACTGAAGCTAAGAAACTGATACTAAAAATTGAGTGTAAAAATAGATGATAAGTATTGAAAATGAAAGTTAAAGTTAAAAATGAATCTAATATCGCGGTACGAACAAACAAGTCGCGTTTTCTCGATGGTCGACGGCAAACGGATTGGAATTGACGCGTGATATCCCCTTAAATTAACGTTTTGGCCACTATAGTATAGTATACTATAGTATAGTGGCCAAAACGTCCCTTTTAGTCGCCTCGTACGACAGGCAGGGAATACCGTGGGTGTATTCTGTCCCCCACCCACAGGGGAATGTATTTCATATTTTCTAATTATTCAGAATACTGCGAATCAGGAGGATCATGTGTGAGATAACACAGAATACAGATAAATGAAAACGCGACGCGAAAAGAACTTTAATATTTCACTCAATTTAACACGCAAGTGGCTAAATGGCGAATTCTCTAAGTCTACGCAACACTAAAAACTTATACCACTTAATTTAATTCTACTCTGAAAGAAAAGTTTATTAAATGGGTGGAAAACACCGACTTGTCACGCGAGATTAACATCGATCAGTATGGAAAAGTTACGCGCGAGTTTAAATGATTTTTCGCAACACTAATTTGTTCGCAATTTCCATGAATTTTGTCGGAAGGAAATGTATGTTTCATTTGAAAAAAGTACGCGTTACGCGCGCGAAAAATAATGTTTTGCTATTTCATAATCGCGTTGACTGATAGCATTGTAATACGCGAAATTGAAAAACGATTCTAAACGCGGAATGATCTTGAAAAGATCAAAGTTATTCGTAGTCGTAATGAAAATGTTGCACAAGGTCTTACGACATTGTACAAAATAACAGATTTTAATAGAAAATACAATTTATAAATGTAATCATGGCAATATTCCTTCTAACAAATGCTTGTTTCAATTTTTCCTCTTCTTCTTTTTCTTTATAGTCGCATCAACGTCATTGATGTTGTTAGCGTCTGTGTTCGAATGTTAGATTTCACCTATTAATTTGATGCATGCTAGGAAATTTATTATATTCTTCAGTTTCTTAGGGTCGGTTAAGGCACTTTTTAGGTCACTTGGAATGTTATGATCAGATCTCGATCTATTGTACCTGCTGCAGTCTATAATTATATGTTCTATTGTTATCGGTACTTGACATGAAGGGCATATCCTATTATTACCGACGCGTTCAAATTTCAGAGGATTTGCAGCACCTCCTTGACGAAGGAACAATGAGAATTGGGTTAAGGCCCGTACATCGGTGCGTTGGACATTAATGCACCTATGAAAATATTACATTTTTGTATTTTTATTCACGAAGGTTTTATTAACATATTCGTGACGTTCTTCTGGTTAAAATGATACCAAACACTATAACATTTATATAACATTACCCGTCTTTTTACATACTTTTATGAATTATAAATAATGCAAATTTTGTTACATTTGATATGATATTAAAAAGAAACAGCTCACCAACGTGTTAACTGTTGACGTAGACTGTATTATGTTTCACATTATCGGAAAAGATTTGAATTATTGATACAAAGGTCAATTATTAATACGCATAAACTATAACGTCTATATCGTATTCTTACTAATAACCAATGGTCATCCTAGACTCGCACCCAAAGTGGTAACGTTGGGAGTGACACTAAAATGGTAAGGGGCTCTACAGCCCGCAACACCGACGACACTGAAAATGATGCGGCTGCAAAAGGTCTATTCCATACCTCGTCTATGCTATAATATAGACAAACTCGAGACAATGTCTCTCTCAATGTATCTCTTGATAATCAAGCAATGAAAGTAAAAAAAGACAAAAAGGAATATCTATACTACTTGTAGCCAATTTGCTCGATACCATTTGCATCGAAGCGACACATTTCAATATAAAACGCGGCTATCGGTCATCGGATTTCCAAAAAAAAAAATCTTAATAAATCTAATTATCGATCGATGCAAATGATATCGATCCAGGTCTCACCACGTGGAGGTTGCTACTTATGGAGACCCACCCTATCCACGGCACCCATCCTCCCTCCATTAACGAAACGAGATCAAAATCTTCATTCTCAGATGGAAAATGAAAATATCACGCGAACGCGAACGCGAAACTAAAAGTGCCGTGATACCAAAGACACGTCTGTCAATGGGACCACGACGATAAATATCGAAACGTTTCAATATTTCTATAACTAACCCCACCACCATCACACGCCAACTCCTCGCGGTAAAAAAACACACACACACACCAAAACACCTTAAACCCAAAAAGAAGAAAAAAAAAGAAAAATGACTCTAAATGTCGACTCAACGAGAAAAGCAACTCGGTAAATGTATACTAACGCGGGTGACTCTAAACGTTCACCATAGCTCGACGACAAAACAATTTAGACACTTACACGGTGGCTCGTGCCACGGTCTCGAGAAGTACCCACGAACCGTGACTTCCGGCCGAACCATGGTTAATCGATACGAAGGGATAAAGCGTATGGTCGATTTACAGGAAAGGGCCTACGCGAAAGATCCGAACCAGGGACAAATCGAAGATGATCTATATCCGAGGATATAGATCATCCAGTCGAACTGTACACGGGTTAAGCCATATCAGGCTAATCGGTCCGGCCGCCACCGATAAGCCTGATACGTCCCATACCCCGCCAAATAGCAGTCCACCCGTGTACAGGTCCCCAGAACGAACTCGGGCTCACCTTTCCAGACGACCATAGGCCACCCAAAGTACCGACGGAACCATGGAACGACAGAAAGCCACGCTCCGTGAATATATCGCGAGATCGCGACTTAACCGAGTAGCCGTGAGGCTTACAAGGCCGACAACACCGTTTATCGTGTTGTTTTGCCGCAGGGATATGATAAACGTGTCAAACGACGAACAACTGACTCTACTATAACAACTGACTCTACTATAACAACTGACTCTACTATGACAAATGACTCTACTATAACAAATGACTCTACTAGAATAAGTGAAAGTTAAAATTAAAAAGTGAGAGTAAAAAAAAATTGAAGCTAATAAACTGATACTAAAAATTGAATGTAAAAATAAGTGAAAATTATTGAAAATGTAAGTTGAAATTAAAAATGAATCTAATATCGCGGTACGAACAAACAAGTCGCGTTTTCTCGATGGTCGACGGCAAACGGATTGGAATTGACGTGTGATATCCCCTTAAATTAACGTTTTGACACTATAGTGGCCAAAACGTCCCTTTTAGTCGCCTCGTACGACAGTCAGGGAATACCGTGGGTGTATTCTGTCCCCCACCCACAGGGGAATGTATTTCATATTATCTAATTATTCAGAACATTGCGAATCAGGAAACTAATGTGTGTAATAACATTAGAATGCAGATAAATGACAACGCGACGCGAAAATAACTTTAATATTTCGCTCCATATAACTCGCAAGTGGCTACAGTGGACGAAATTTGCATAGGGACACCATCATTTCCTGGAATAAATTCATTTATTCTGTAAATTTCTAGTAGCTATTGGTCGTAGACCTTACTAGCATGACATTGAATATAGTACGACGCGATAATATAAACATACCCTCTAGTTTCAGTAATGGTAACCAGAAACACAATAATATTTGCCAAGGTAAGTACGAAATTTGTATAAGGATAGTAGTACTCTTGCAGTAATCAAGACAGAAACATCGTGTACAGCTTAGAAAAAGTAAGTATTGGGAAAGTAATACTCTAATAGTCTAAAGTGTAATACTCTATTTTATAAATAATTCAATACAGCCTATCTTCTATTAGAATGCCACGAGGAAAAATTCTAAGTACAGAAGAGCGAATACAAATACAAGCGTATCGAGATTCCGGATTATCTCTGCGACAGATCTCGAATAAGATCAATAGATCAGTAAATGTTATTCTTAATTTCGTGAAATTGGGAGAAAATTATGGTAAGAACCACGCAGGCGGCAACAGTAAACTTCAGCGGCGCGATCATTCACGCATTTTCAGAGAATTAAAAGCTGAAAACAAAAGTGCTAGACAAGTTACGGAAGCTCTACAATTGCCAGTGACTGTACGACGTGTGCCGCAAATATTGTAAAAAGATCAGCGGTTGAAGTGGACCAAAGAATCAAAAAAACCACCTCTTACTAAGGACCACAAAAGAGCAAGATTAGATTTTGCTCAAAATTATATGACCTGGGATGAGCAATGAAAAAATGTTATTTTTTCTGGCGAGAAAAAATTTAATTTGGATGGTCCTGATGGTTTAAAACACTATTGACACGATTTACGCACAGAAAAAGCAGTGGCAAGTACTTGGTTCCTTTTATTAAAAAATTAGTGTCCCTATACAAATTTCGTCCACTGTATTTGTTCGCAATTTCCACGAATTTTGTCGGAAAGAAATGTAAATTTCATCTGAATAGAGTTCGCGTTACGCGCGCGAAAAATAATGTTTTACTATTCTATAATCGCGTTGACTGATCGAACTGTAATACGCGAGAACGAAAAACAATTGTAAACGCGGAATGATCTTGAGGAGATCAAAGTTACTCGTAGTCGAAATGAAAATTTTTGCACAACGTCTTACGACATTGTACAAAATAACACACTTTAATAAAAAATACAATTTATAAATATAATCATGGCAATATTCCCTCTAACAAATGCTTGTTTCAATTATCGTTTTAAATGGCATCGTACTAAGTCGGCGATGTACGGTGCAATTCGCGAGTCACTTGGCTGCTTTACATTTTTCGATGATTTTACGTTAGAAAATAAAAATCGCGTATGGCCCGGTGACATTTCTTTCGGATATTTAATTTAAATATATAAATGATATAATGTAAAAAGAACGCGGGTCTCTTTGAGACGGATTCGTGAATTTAATTAAAAGAAAATTATATAATACTATGTTTCTAGGACGAAAATAAAAAGTGTGTCTCAGTTGAGACACTTTCGATTAATCTATTTCAAATTATCAATAAATTTCGCGAAGCTAAATCTACGCCAGATCAATATATAATAGTTGTACTTTTCGAAAATTTCATTTTTCGCAAAAATCTGAAGGGGGTAGGTCAGGATTTTTCGCGATTTTCGTAATTCGCTTGCCATTTCCACAATTCTTTAGATATCAACATGATTCTTTCACTGGCTTATTCCGCTTCGGATTCCGCGTCCAAAACGCCCCGGATCGTTTTAATAGCTCAAAAATTACGGAAATGGCAAGCGATTTACGAAAATCGCAAAAAATCCTGACCTACCCCCTTCAGATTTTTGCGAAAAATGAAATTTTCGAAAGGTACAACTATTATATATTGATCTGGCGTAGAATTTCCTAACTAAAACAATGGTACAAGTTTCAGATCGCTATCTCTAAAATTGAGCGAATGCCGAACGAAAAACTGGTTGAATTTCGCTATTTTCTGACTGCAGTAAAAGCAGACACGAGATATACATACATATAATATTCGTAGCCAATTTGCTCGATACCATTTGCATCGAAGCGACACATTTCAATACAAACAGCTATCGTTCATCGGATTTCCAAAAAAAAAAATCTTAATAAATCTAATTATCGATCGATGCAAATGATATCGATCCAGGTCTCACCACGTGGAGGTTGCTACTTATGGAGACCCACCCTATCCACGGCACCCATCCTCCCTCCATTAACGAAACGAGATCAAAATCTTCATTCTCAGATGGAAAATGAAAATATCACGCGAACGCGAACGCGAAACTAAAAGTGCCGTGATACCAAAGACACGTCTGTCAATGGGACCACGACGATAAATATCGAAACGTTTCAATATTTCTATAACTAACCCCACCACCATCACACGCCAACTCCTCGCGGTAAAAAAACACACACACACACCAAAACACCTTAAACCCAAAAAAAAAAAAAAAAAAGAAAAATGACTCTAAATGTCGACTCAACGAGAAAAGCAACTCGGTAAATGTATACTAACGCGGGTGACTCTAAACGTTCACCATAGCTCGACGACAAAACAATTTAGACACTTACACGGTGGCTCGTGCCACGGTCTCGAGAAGTACCCACGAACCGTGACTTCCGGCCGAACCATGGTTAATCGGTACGAAGGGATAAAGCGTATGGTCGATTTACAGGAAAGGGCCTACGCGAAAGATCCGAACCAGGGACAAATCGAAGATGATCTATATCCGAGGATATAGATCATCCAGTCGAACTGTACACGGGTTAAGCCATATCAGGCTAATCGGTCCGGCCGCCACCGATAAGCCTGATACGTCCCATACCCCGCCAAATAGCAGTCCACCCGTGTACAGGTCCCCAGAACGAACTCGGGCTCACCTTTCCAGACGACCATAGGCCACCCAAAGTACCGACGGAACCATGGAACGACAGAAAGCCACGCTCCGTGAATATATCGCGAGATCGCGACTTAACCGAGTAGCCGTGAGGCTTACAAGGCCGACAACACCGTTTATCGTGTTGTTTTGCCGCAGGGATATGATAAACGTGACAAATGACGAACAACTGACTCTACTATAACAACTGACTCTACTATAACAAATGACTCTACTATAACAAATGACTCTACTATAACAAATGACTCTACTAGAATAAGTGAAAGTTAAAATTAAAAAGTGAGAGTAAAAAAAAATTGAAGCTAATAAACTGATACTAAAAATTGAATGTAAAAATAAGTGAAAATTATTGAAAATGTAAGTTGAAATTAAAAATGAATCTAATATCGCGGTACGAACAAACAAGTCGCGTTTTCTCGATGGTCGACGGCAAACGGATTGGAATTGACGCGTGATATCCCCTTAAATTAACGTTTTGACACTAGAGTGGCCAAAACGTCCCTTTTAGTCGCCTCGTACGACAGGCAGGGAATACCGTGGGTGTATTCTGTCCCCCACCCACAGGGGAATGTATTTCATATTTTCTAATTATTCAGAACATTGCGAATCATCATCCGCAGCCGAATAAGACGGTGAAAGAATCAGATCAATATCTCAAAAATTGTGAAAATGCCGAGAGAATTACGAAAATCGCGAAAATTACTGAAACCAGAAATAGAAATACGATTAAAATAAATTAAATAAATTTCAAGTTTCAAATATTCTCTTTTATTTCAGTATTATTTCATTAGAAATCATACCAAAGATGATAATATAGTATGTCTACTTGAGTAGCATTGTATACGTATAGAATGTATGCAGAAGACGCGTGAACAGTATGATATAATATAGAATATTAATGTAATAGGCAAAGGAATATAATTCCAAAGGTATCTAATACCTAGGAGAGCAGTGGGAACTTGTTTGGAACACGTCTTGACACTACAACGGCTTATCGGAGACTGATGGGTCTCGATGTACTTGACAAAGTCACACCGTGTAAACGCAGGTATGCCACGGTCACGCTTGATAACACAGGTTCGAACATACTCAGCGCGGATTTTATTTAATTTATAATAATATAATATGTAACAGATTACGAAACTGGAACCGGTCTTCGTACAACCGTAATTATTTTATGTTTTTAACTAACAATTAATAAATCATTACGAGCTTCGTAGAACGGTAATTATTTCAGGTTTCGTGACTAATAATTAACAATTTATCAAAAGTTTCCATAAAGATAGAAGAATTTATTTCTACAATCACGCACAATTCCGAACGAAAAATTATTCTAATGAATATCAAAGATCGCAACAATACGACAAGTGTAAAGTGTAAAAAGTGTAAAGCCAAAATCAATGACTGTTATCTGTTACTGATCGATCACGGAAATATATTAGCAATAGTTATTATATATAAATAAATTAGACAGGCCTACCCTTCGGATTGAAAATGCGGAAAGTACGTGTAATGCAGATAAATGCATGAAAAATAATATCTGCTTCTACAAACATACAAGTGTATCGTGCTCTGAAGTCGTCGTTCCTCCAGCAAAAGAGAAAACAAAATGACGAATATCTTGCCTCAGAGAGAATGCGTGTTCAATAATAAGGAAGAAAATAAATTGAATATGTGACGCGCGTTCTACATTACACACACGATTGTACGACTATAAAAAAAAAAAAAGAAAAACCAAAGGACAAGATTTAATCGCGTAATAAAACTCCTTAACGATTGTATATGCGGTTTTACGATCATGTATATGTAATGAGAACGTGCTCTTATTAACCGAGAATAAAATTGATTGACAAGTTAGATAAGAAAAACAGCGCTTTCGCGGTTCAGGTAATTTTTATAACTAGTAAAAACGATGGAAAAGAATTATTTTCATGAAAAGTAGATAAATATGTACTCTAATAATAATAATAATACTAATAATAATAATAATAATAATCTATAATTTAATGCATCGGAATTGCGATATGTTTTCCTAAGATAGCAATAATACTACCGCAGTGTTTGTTATGGGGAAAGCAAATTGTATATCACCATCCATATTGAATTGTTATTTTTTATTTTAGACAAACTTTCCTCGCGGCGAACCGCGATGGCGCTGGAATAAATGTTGCATAAAATGAATATTAAGGGAATCTGTATAAATGAATATTAAGGGAATCTGTAATCATCTTGATATCTAAAAAATTGTGGAAATGGCGAGAGCATTACGAAAATCACAAAAAATCCTGACCTACCCCCTTCAGATTTTGGCGAAAAATGAAATTTTCGAAAAGTACAACTATTATAGGTTGATCTGGTGTAGAATTTCCTAACTAAATCAGTGGTACAAGTTTCAGATCGCTATCTCAAAAATTGAGCAAATGGCAATCAAAAAACTGGTTGAATTTAGGTTTTTTCGGACTGTAGTAAAAGCAAACACGAGATATACATACATATACTACTCGTAGCCAATTTGCTCGATACCATTTGCATCGAAGCGACACATTTCAATACAAACAGCTATCGTTCATCGGATTTCCAAAAAAAAAAATCTTAATAAATCTAATTATCGATCGATGCAAATGATATCGATCCAGGTCTCACCACGTGGAGGTTGCTACTTATGGAGACCCACCCTATCCACGGCACCCATCCTCCCTCCATTAACGAAACGAGATCAAAATTTTCATTCTCAGATGGAAAATGAAAATATCACGCGAACGCGACGCGAAGCTAAGTATAAACCCCCAAAAAAAAGAAAAAAAAAGGAAATGAATCTAAATGTCGACTCAACGAGAAAAGCAACTCGGTAAATGTATACTAACGCGGGTGACTCTAAACGTTCACCATAGCTCGACGCCAAAACAATTTACACACTTACACGGTGGCTCGTGCCACGGGCTCGAGAAGTACCCACGAACCGGGACTCCCGGCCGAACCATGGTCTGTCGGTAGTCTGGGATTGACGGTGGGGTCGATTTACAAGAAAGAGCCTATCCGGACCAAAGGACGAATCGATGTGAAATACAGCCGAAACGATAGATCACGAACTGTACACGGGTTAAGCCATATCAGGCTAATCGGTCCGGCCGCCACCGATAAGCCTGATACGTCCCATACCCCGCCGAATAGCAGTCCACCCGTGTACAGGTCCCCGGAGCAGACTCGGGCCCTTTCCCAACGACCTTAGGCCCCCCATCGTACCGACAGTATGGAAGGACCGAAAGCCGCGCTCCGTGAATATCGCGAGATCGCGGCTTAACCGAGTAGCCGTGAGGCTACAAGGCCGACTACACCGTTTCTCGTGTTGCTTTGACGCAGGGATATGACGAACGTAGCAAACAACGAGCAAGTGACTCTACTAGAACAAGTGACTCTACTAGAACAAGTGACTCTACTAAAACAAATGACTTTACTAGAACAAGTGAAAGTTAAAATTAAAAAGTGAGAGTAAAAACACTGAAGCTAAGAAACTGATACTAAAAATTGAGTGTAAAAATAGATGATAAGTATTGAAAATGAAAGTTAAAGTTAAAAATGAATCTAATATCGCGGTACGAACAAACAAGTCGCGTTTTCTCGATGGTCGACGGCAAACGGATTGGAATTGACGCGTGATATCCCCTTAAATTAACGTTTTGGCCACTATAGTATAGTATACTATAGTATAGTGGCCAAAACGTCCCTTTTAGTCGCCTCGTACGACAGGCAGGGAATACCGTGGGTGTATTCTGTCCCCCACCCACAGGGGAATGTATTTCATATTTTCTAATTATTCAGAATACTGCGAATCAGGAGGATCATGTGTGAGATAACACAGAATACAGATAAATGAAAACGCGACGCGAAAAGAACTTTAATATTTCACTCAATTTAACACGCAAGTGGCTAAATGGCGAATTCTCTAAGTCTACGCAACACTAAAAACTTATACCACTTAATTTAATTCTACTCTGAAAGAAAAGTTTATTAAATGGGTGGAAAACACCGACTTGTCACGCGAGATTAACATCGATCAGTATGGAAAAGTTACGCGCGAGTTTAAATGATTTTTCGCAACACTAATTTGTTCGCAATTTCCATGAATTTTGTCGGAAGGAAATGTATGTTTCATTTGAAAAAAGTACGCGTTACGCGCGCGAAAAATAATGTTTTGCTATTTCATAATCGCGTTGACTGATAGCATTGTAATACGCGAAATTGAAAAACGATTCTAAACGCGGAATGATCTTGAAAAGATCAAAGTTATTCGTAGTCGTAATGAAAATGTTGCACAAGGTCTTACGACATTGTACAAAATAACAGATTTTAATAGAAAATACAATTTATAAATGTAATCATGGCAATATTCCTTCTAACAAATGCTTGTTTCAATTTTTCCTCTTCTTCTTTTTCTTTATAGTCGCATCAACGTCATTGATGTTGTTAGCGTCTGTGTTCGAATGTTAGATTTCACCTATTAATTTGATGCATGCTAGGAAATTTATTATATTCTTCAGTTTCTTAGGGTCGGTTAAGGCACTTTTTAGGTCACTTGGAATGTTATGATCAGATCTCGATCTATTGTACCTGCTGCAGTCTATAATTATATGTTCTATTGTTATCGGTACTTGACATGAAGGGCATATCCTATTATTACCGACGCGTTCAAATTTCAGAGGATTTGCAGCACCTCCTTGACGAAGGAACAATGAGAATTGGGTTAAGGCCCGTACATCGGTGCGTTGGACATTAATGCACCTATGAAAATATTACATTTTTGTATTTTTATTCACGAAGGTTTTATTAACATATTCGTGACGTTCTTCTGGTTAAAATGATACCAAACACTATAACATTTATATAACATTACCCGTCTTTTTACATACTTTTATGAATTATAAATAATGCAAATTTTGTTACATTTGATATGATATTAAAAAGAAACAGCTCACCAACGTGTTAACTGTTGACGTAGACTGTATTATGTTTCACATTATCGGAAAAGATTTGAATTATTGATACAAAGGTCAATTATTAATACGCATAAACTATAACGTCTATATCGTATTCTTACTAATAACCAATGGTCATCCTAGACTCGCACCCAAAGTGGTAACGTTGGGAGTGACACTAAAATGGTAAGGGGCTCTACAGCCCGCAACACCGACGACACTGAAAATGATGCGGCTGCAAAAGGTCTATTCCATACCTCGTCTATGCTATAATATAGACAAACTCGAGACAATGTCTCTCTCAATGTATCTCTTGATAATCAAGCAATGAAAGTAAAAAAAGACAAAAAGGAATATCTATACTACTTGTAGCCAATTTGCTCGATACCATTTGCATCGAAGCGACACATTTCAATATAAAACGCGGCTATCGGTCATCGGATTTCCAAAAAAAAAAATCTTAATAAATCTAATTATCGATCGATGCAAATGATATCGATCCAGGTCTCACCACGTGGAGGTTGCTACTTATGGAGACCCACCCTATCCACGGCACCCATCCTCCCTCCATTAACGAAACGAGATCAAAATCTTCATTCTCAGATGGAAAATGAAAATATCACGCGAACGCGAACGCGAAACTAAAAGTGCCGTGATACCAAAGACACGTCTGTCAATGGGACCACGACGATAAATATCGAAACGTTTCAATATTTCTATAACTAACCCCACCACCATCACACGCCAACTCCTCGCGGTAAAAAAACACACACACACACCAAAACACCTTAAACCCAAAAAGAAGAAAAAAAAAGAAAAATGACTCTAAATGTCGACTCAACGAGAAAAGCAACTCGGTAAATGTATACTAACGCGGGTGACTCTAAACGTTCACCATAGCTCGACGACAAAACAATTTAGACACTTACACGGTGGCTCGTGCCACGGTCTCGAGAAGTACCCACGAACCGTGACTTCCGGCCGAACCATGGTTAATCGATACGAAGGGATAAAGCGTATGGTCGATTTACAGGAAAGGGCCTACGCGAAAGATCCGAACCAGGGACAAATCGAAGATGATCTATATCCGAGGATATAGATCATCCAGTCGAACTGTACACGGGTTAAGCCATATCAGGCTAATCGGTCCGGCCGCCACCGATAAGCCTGATACGTCCCATACCCCGCCAAATAGCAGTCCACCCGTGTACAGGTCCCCAGAACGAACTCGGGCTCACCTTTCCAGACGACCATAGGCCACCCAAAGTACCGACGGAACCATGGAACGACAGAAAGCCACGCTCCGTGAATATATCGCGAGATCGCGACTTAACCGAGTAGCCGTGAGGCTTACAAGGCCGACAACACCGTTTATCGTGTTGTTTTGCCGCAGGGATATGATAAACGTGTCAAACGACGAACAACTGACTCTACTATAACAACTGACTCTACTATAACAACTGACTCTACTATGACAAATGACTCTACTATAACAAATGACTCTACTAGAATAAGTGAAAGTTAAAATTAAAAAGTGAGAGTAAAAAAAAATTGAAGCTAATAAACTGATACTAAAAATTGAATGTAAAAATAAGTGAAAATTATTGAAAATGTAAGTTGAAATTAAAAATGAATCTAATATCGCGGTACGAACAAACAAGTCGCGTTTTCTCGATGGTCGACGGCAAACGGATTGGAATTGTCGTGTGATATCCCCTTAAATTAACGTTTTGACACTATAGTGGCCAAAACGTCCCTTTTAGTCGCCTCGTACGACAGGCAGGGAATACCGTGGGTGTATTCTGTCCCCCACCCACAGGGGAATGTATTTCATATTATCTAATTATTCAGAACATTGCGAATCAGGAAACTAATGTGTGTAATAACATTAGAATGCAGATAAATGACAACGCGACGCGAAAATAACTTTAATATTTCGCTCCATATAACTCGCAAGTGGCTACAGTGGACGAAATTTGCATAGGGACACCATCATTTCCTGGAATAAATTCATTTATTCTGTAAATTTCTAGTAGCTATTGGTCGTAGACCTTACTAGCATGACATTGAATATAGTACGACGCGATAATATAAACATACCCTCTAGTTTCAGTAATGGTAACCAGAAACACAATAATATTTGCCAAGGTAAGTACGAAATTTGTATAAGGATAGTAGTACTCTTGCAGTAATCAAGACAGAAACATCGTGTACAGCTTAGAAAAAGTAAGTATTGGGAAAGTAATACTCTAATAGTCTAAAGTGTAATACTCTATTTTATAAATAATTCAATACAGCTTATCTTCTATTAGAATGCCACGAGGAAAAATTCTAAGTACAGAAGAGCGAATACAAATACAAGCGTATCGAGATTCCGGATTATCTCTGCGACAGATCTCGAATAAGATCAATAGATCAGTAAATGTTATTCTTAATTTCGTGAAATTGGGAGAAAATTATGGTAAGAACCACGCAGGCGGCAAAAGTAAACTTCAGCGGCGCGATCATTCACGCATTTTCAGAGAATTAAAAGCTGAAAACAAAAGTGCTAGACAAGTTACGGAAGCTCTACAATTGCAAGTGACTGTACGACGTGTGCCGCAAATATTGTAAAAAGATCAGCGGTTGAAGTGGACCAAAGAATCAAAAAAACCACCTCTTACTAAGGACCACAAAAGAGCAAGATTAGATTTTGCTCAAAATTATATGACCTGGGATGAGCAATGAAAAAATGTTATTTTTTCTGACGAGAAAAAATTTAATTTGGATGGTCCTGATGGTTTAAAACACTATTGACACGATTTACGCACAGAAAAAGCAGTGGCAAGTACTTGGTTCCTTTTATTAAAAAATTAGTGTCCCTATACAAATTTCGTCCACTGTATTTGTTCGCAATTTCCACGAATTTTGTCGGAAAGAAATGTAAATTTCATCTGAATAGAGTTCGCGTTACGCGCGCGAAAAATAATGTTTTACTATTCTATAATCGCGTTGACTGATCGAACTGTAATACGCGAGAACGAAAAACAATTGTAAACGCGGAATGATCTTGAGGAGATCAAAGTTACTCGTAGTCGAAATGAAAATTTTTGCACAACGTCTTACGACATTGTACAAAATAACACACTTTAATAAAAAATACAATTTATAAATATAATCATGGCAATGTTCCCTCTAACAAATGCTTGTTTCAATTATCGTTTTAAATGGCATCGTACTAAGTCGGCGATGTACGGTGCAATTCGCGAGTCACTTGGCTGCTTTACATTTTTCGATGATTTTACGTTAGAAAATAAAAATCGCGTATGGCCCGGTGACATTTCTTTCGGATATTTAATTTAAATATATAAATGATATAATGTAAAAAGAACGCGGGTCTCTTTGAGACGGATTCGTGAATTTAATTAAAAGAAAATTATATAATACTATGTTTCTAGGACGAAAATAAAAAGTGTGTCTCAGTTGAGACACTTTCGATTAATCTATTTCAAATTATCAATAAATTTCGCGAAGCTAAATCTACGCCAGATCAATATATAATAGTTGTACTTTTCGAAAATTTCATTTTTCGCAAAAATCTGAAGGGGGTAGGTCAGGATTTTTCGCGATTTTCGTAATTCGCTTGCCATTTCCACAATTCTTTAGATATCAACATGATTCTTTCACTGGCTTATTCCGCTTCGGATTCCGCGTCAAAAACGCCCCGGATCGTTTTAATAGCTAAAAAATTACGTAAATGGCAAGCGATTTACTAAAATCGCAAAAAATCCTGACCTACCCCCTTCAGATTTTTGCGAAAAATGAAATTTTCGAAAGGTACAACTATTATATATTGATCTGGCGTAGAATTTCCTAACTAAAACAATGGTACAAGTTTCAGATCGCTATCTCTAAAATTGAGCGAATGCCGAACGAAAAACTGGTTGAATTTCGCTATTTTCTGACTGCAGTAAAAGCAGACACGAGATATACATACATATAATATTCGTAGCCAATTTGCTCGATACCATTTGCATCGAAGCGACACATTTCAATACAAACAGCTATCGTTCATCGGATTTCCAAAAAAAAAAATCTTAATAAATCTAATTATCGATCGATGCAAATGATATCGATCCAGGTCTCACCACGTGGAGGTTGCTACTTATGGAGACCCACCCTATCCACGGCACCCATCCTCCCTCCATTAACGAAACGAGATCAAAATTTTCATTCTCAGATGGAAAATGAAAATATCACGCGAACGCGAACGCGAAACTAAAAGTGCCGTGATACCAAAGACACGTCTGTCAATGGGACCACGACGATAAATATCGAAACGTTTCAATATTTCTATAACTAACCCCACCACCATCACACGCCAACTCCTCGCGGTAAAAAAACACACACACACACCAAAACACCTTAAACCCAAAAAAAAAAAAAAAAAAAAAAAATGACTCTAAATGTCGACTCAACGAGAAAAGCAACTCGGTAAATGTATACTAACGCGGGTGACTCTAAACGTTCACCATAGCTCGACGACAAAACAATTTAGACACTTACACGGTGGCTCGTGCCACGGTCTCGAGAAGTACCCACGAACCGTGACTTCCGGCCGAACCATGGTTAATCGGTACGAAGGGATAAAGCGTATGGTCGATTTACAGGAAAGGGCCTACGCGAAAGATCCGAACCAGGGACAAATCGAAGATGATCTATATCCGAGGATATAGATCATCCAGTCGAACTGTACACGGGTTAAGCCATATCAGGCTAATCGGTCCGGCCGCCACCGATAAGCCTGATACGTCCCATACCCCGCCAAATAGCAGTCCACCCGTGTACAGGTCCCCAGAACGAACTCGGGCTCACCTTTCCAGACGACCATAGGCCACCCAAAGTACCGACGGAACCATGGAACGACAGAAAGCCACGCTCCGTGAATATATCGCGAGATCGCGACTTAACCGAGTAGCCGTGAGGCTTACAAGGCCGACAACACCGTTTATCGTGTTGTTTTGCCGCAGGGATATGATAAACGTGACAAATGACGAACAACTGACTCTACTATAACAACTGACTCTACTATAACAACTGACTCTACTATAACAAATGACTCTACTATAACAAATGACTCTACTAGAATAAGTGAAAGTTAAAATTAAAAAGTGAGAGTAAAAAAAAATTGAAGCTAATAAACTGATACTAAAAATTGAATGTAAAAATAAGTGAAAATTATTGAAAATGTAAGTTGAAATTAAAAATGAATCTAATATCGCGGTACGAACAAACAAGTCGCGTTTTCTCGATGGTCGACGGCAAACGGATTGGAATTGACGCGTGATATCCCCTTAAATTAACGTTTTGACACTATAGTGGCCAAAACGTCCCTTTTAGTCGCCTCGTACGACAGGCAGGGAATACCGTGGGTGTATTCTGTCCCCCACCCACAGGGGAATGTATTTCATATTTTCTAATTATTCAGAACATTGCGAATCATCATCCGCAGCCGAATAAGACGGTGAAAGAATCAGATCAATATCTCAAAAATTGTGAAAATGCCGAGAGAATTACGAAAATCGCGAAAATTACTGAAACCAGAAATAGAAATACGATTAAAATAAATTAAATAAATTTCAAGTTTCAAATATTCTCTTTTATTTCAGTATTATTTCATTAGAAATCATACCAAAGATGATAATATAGTATGTCTACTTGAGTAGCATTGTATACGTATAGAATGTATGCAGAAGACGCGTGAACAGTATGATATAATATAGAATATTAATGTAATAGGCAAAGGAATATAATTCCAAAGGTATCTAATACCTAGGAGAGCAGTGGGAACTTGTTTGGAACACGTCTTGACACTACAACGGCTTATCGGAGACTGATGGGTCTCGATGTACTTGACAAAGTCACACCGTGTAAACGCAGGTATGCCACGGTCACGCTTGATAACACAGGTTCGAACATACTCAGCGCGGATTTTATTTAATTTATAATAATATAATATGTAACAGATTACGAAACTGGAACCGGTCTTCGTAGAACCGTAATTATTTTATGTTTTTAACTAACAATTAATAAATCATTACGAGCTTCGTAGAACGGTAATTATTTCAGGTTTCGTGACTAATAATTAACAATTTATCAAAAGTTTCCATAAAGATAGAAGAATTTATTTCTACAATCACGCACAATTCCGAACGAAAAATTATTCTAATGAATATCAAAGATCGCAACAATACGACAAGTGTAAAGTGTAAAAAGTGTAAAGCCAAAATCAATGACTGTTATCTGTTACTGATCGATCACGGAAATATATTAGCAATAGTTATTATATATAAATAAATTAGACAGGCCTACCCTTCGGATTGAAAATGCGGAAAGTACGTGTAATGCAGATAAATGCATGAAAAATAATATCTGCTTCTACAAACATACAAGTGTATCGTGCTCTGAAGTCGTCGTTCCTCCAGCAAAAGAGAAAACAAAATGACGAATATCTTGCCTCAGAGAGAATGCGTGTTCAATAATAAGGAAGAAAATAAATTGAATATGTGACGCGCGTTCTACATTACACACACGATTGTACGACTATAAAAAAAAAAAAAGAAAAACCAAAGGACAAGATTTAATCGCGTAATAAAACTCCTTAACGATTGTATATGCGGTTTTACGATCATGTATATGTAATGAGAACGTGCTCTTATTAACCGAGAATAAAATTGATTGACAAGTTAGATAAGAAAAACAGCGCTTTCGCGGTTCAGGTAATTTTTATAACTAGTAAAAACGATGGAAAAGAATTATTTTCATGAAAAGTAGATAAATATGTACTCTAATAATAATAATAATACTAATAATAATAATAATAATAATCTATAATTTAATGCATCGGAATTGCGATATGTTTTCCTAAGATAGCAATAATACTACCGCAGTGTTTGTTATGGGGAAAGCAAATTGTATATCACCATCCATATTGAATTGTTATTTTTTATTTTAGACAAACTTTCCTCGCGGCGAACCGCGATGGCGCTGGAATAAATGTTGCATAAAATGAATATTAAGGGAATCTGTATAAATGAATATTAAGGGAATCTGTAATCATCTTGATATCTAAAAAATTGTGGAAATGGCGAGAGCATTACGAAAATCACAAAAAATCCTGACCTACCCCCTTCAGATTTTGGCGAAAAATGAAATTTTCGAAAAGTACAACTATTATAGGTTGATCTGGTGTAGAATTTCCTAACTAAATCAGTGGTACAAGTTTCAGATCGCTATCTCAAAAATTGAGCAAATGGCAATCAAAAAACTGGTTGAATTTAGGTTTTTTCGGACTGTAGTAAAAGCAAACACGAGATATACATACATATACTACTCGTAGCCAATTTGCTCGATACCATTTGCATCGAAGCGACACATTTCAATACAAACAGCTATCGTTCATCGGATTTCCAAAAAAAAAAATCTTAATAAATCTAATTATCGATCGATGCAAATGATATCGATCCAGGTCTCACCACGTGGAGGTTGCTACTTATGGAGACCCACCCTATCCACGGCACCCATCCTCCCTCCATTAACGAAACGAGATCAAAATTTTCATTCTCAGATGGAAAATGAAAATATCACGCGAACGCGACGCGAAGCTAAGTATAAACCCCCAAAAAAAAGAAAAAAAAAGGAAATGAATCTAAATGTCGACTCAACGAGAAAAGCAACTCGGTAAATGTATACTAACGCGGGTGACTCTAAACGTTCACCATAGCTCGACGCCAAAACAATTTACACACTTACACGGTGGCTCGTGCCACGGGCTCGAGAAGTACCCACGAACCGGGACTCCCGGCCGAACCATGGTCTGTCGGTAGTCTGGGATTGACTGTGGGGTCGATTTACAAGAAAGAGCCTATCCGGACCAAAGGACGAATCGATGTGAAATACAGCCGAAACGATAGATCACGAACTGTACACGGGTTAAGCCATATCAGGCTAATCGGTCCGGCCGCCACCGATAAGCCTGATACGTCCCATACCCCGCCGAATAGCAGTCCACCCGTGTACAGGTCCCCGGAGCAGACTCGGGCCCTTTCCCAACGACCTTAGGCCCCCCATCGTACCGACAGTATGGAAGGACCGAAAGCCGCGCTCCGTGAATATCGCGAGATCGCGGCTTAACCGAGTAGCCGTGAGGCTACAAGGCCGACTACACCGTTTCTCGTGTTGCTTTGACGCAGGGATATGACGAACGTAGCAAACAACGAGCAAGTGACTCTACTAGAACAAGTGACTCTACTAGAACAAGTGACTCTACTAAAACAAATGACTTTACTAGAACAAGTGAAAGTTAAAATTAAAAAGTGAGAGTAAAAACACTGAAGCTAAGAAACTGATACTAAAAATTGAGTGTAAAAATAGATGATAAGTATTGAAAATGAAAGTTAAAGTTAAAAATGAATCTAATATCGCGGTACGAACAAACAAGTCGCGTTTTCTCGATGGTCGACGGCAAACGGATTGGAATTGACGCGTGATATCCCCTTAAATTAACGTTTTGGCCACTATAGTATAGTATACTATAGTATAGTGGCCAAAACGTCCCTTTTAGTCGCCTCGTACGACAGGCAGGGAATACCGTGGGTGTATTCTGTCCCCCACCCACAGGGGAATGTATTTCATATTTTCTAATTATTCAGAATACTGCGAATCAGGAGGATCATGTGTGAGATAACACAGAATACAGATAAATGAAAACGCGACGCGAAAAGAACTTTAATATTTCACTCAATTTAACACGCAAGTGGCTAAATGGCGAATTCTCTAAGTCTACGCAACACTAAAAACTTATACCACTTACTTTAATTCTACTCTGAAAGAAAAGTTTATTAAATGGGTGGAAAACACCGACTTGTCACGCGAGATTAACATCGATCAGTATGGAAAAGTTACGCGCGAGTTTAAATGATTTTTCGCAACACTAATTTGTTCGCAATTTCCATGAATTTTGTCGGAAGGAAATGTATGTTTCATTTGAAAAAAGTACGCGTTACGCGCGCGAAAAATAATGTTTTGCTATTTCATAATCGCGTTGACTGATAGCATTGTAATACGCGAAATTGAAAAACGATTCTAAACGCGGAATGATCTTGAAAAGATCAAAGTTATTCGTAGTCGTAATGAAAATGTTGCACAAGGTCTTACGACATTGTACAAAATAACAGATTTTAATAGAAAATACAATTTATAAATGTAATCATGGCAATATTCCTTCTAACAAATGCTTGTTTCAATTTTTCCTCTTCTTCTTTTTCTTTATAGTCGCATCAACGTCATTGATGTTGTTAGCGTCTGTGTTCGAATGTTAGATTTCACCTATTAATTTGATGCATGCTAGGAAATTTATTATATTCTTCAGTTTCTTAGGGTCGGTTAAGGCACTTTTTAGGTCACTTGGAATGTTATGATCAGATCTCGATCTATTGTACCTGCTGCAGTCTATAATTATATGTTCTATTGTTATCGGTACTTGACATGAAGGGCATATCCTATTATTACCGACGCGTTCAAATTTCAGAGGATTTGCAGCACCTCCTTGACGAAGGAACAATGAGAATTGGGTTAAGGCCCGTACATCGGTGCGTTGGACATTAATGCACCTATGAAAATATTACATTTTTGTATTTTTATTCACGAAGGTTTTATTAACATATTCGTGACGTTCTTCTGGTTAAAATGATACCAAACACTATAACATTTATATAACATTACCCGTCTTTTTACATACTTTTATGAATTATAAATAATGCAAATTTTGTTACATTTGATATCATATTAAAAAGAAACAGCTCACCAACGTGTTAACTGTTGACGTAGACTGTATTATGTTTCACATTATCGGAAAAGATTTGAATTATTGATACAAAGGTCAATTATTAATACGCATAAACTATAACGTCTATATCGTATTCTTACTAATAACCAATGGTCATCCTAGACTCGCACCCAAAGTGGTAACGTTGGGAGTGACACTAAAATGGTAAGGGGCTCTACAGCCCGCAACACCGACGACACTGAAAATGATGCGGCTGCAAAAGGTCTATTCCATACCTCGTCTATGCTATAATATAGACAAACTCGAGACAATGTCTCTCTCAATGTATCTCTTGATAATCAAGCAATGAAAGTAAAAAAAGACAAAAAGGAATATCTATACTACTTGTAGCCAATTTGCTCGATACCATTTGCATCGAAGCGACACATTTCAATATAAAACGCGGCTATCGGTCATCGGATTTCCAAAAAAAAAAATCTTAATAAATCTAATTATCGATCGATGCAAATGATATCGATCCAGGTCTCACCACGTGGAGGTTGCTACTTATGGAGACCCACCCTATCCACGGCACCCATCCTCCCTCCATTAACGAAACGAGATCAAAATCTTCATTCTCAGATGGAAAATGAAAATATCACGCGAACGCGAACGCGAAACTAAAAGTGCCGTGATACCAAAGACACGTCTGTCAATGGGACCACGACGATAAATATCGAAACGTTTCAATATTTCTATAACTAACCCCACCACCATCACACGCCAACTCCTCGCGGTAAAAAAACACACACACACACCAAAACACCTTAAACCCAAAAAGAAGAAAAAAAAAGAAAAATGACTCTAAATGTCGACTCAACGAGAAAAGCAACTCGGTAAATGTATACTAACGCGGGTGACTCTAAACGTTCACCATAGCTCGACGACAAAACAATTTAGACACTTACACGGTGGCTCGTGCCACGGTCTCGAGAAGTACCCACGAACCGTGACTTCCGGCCGAACCATGGTTAATCGATACGAAGGGATAAAGCGTATGGTCGATTTACAGGAAAGGGCCTACGCGAAAGATCCGAACCAGGGACAAATCGAAGATGATCTATATCCGAGGATATAGATCATCCAGTCGAACTGTACACGGGTTAAGCCATATCAGGCTAATCGGTCCGGCCGCCACCGATAAGCCTGATACGTCCCATACCCCGCCAAATAGCAGTCCACCCGTGTACAGGTCCCCAGAACGAACTCGGGCTCACCTTTCCAGACGACCATAGGCCACCCAAAGTACCGACGGAACCATGGAACGACAGAAAGCCACGCTCCGTGAATATATCGCGAGATCGCGACTTAACCGAGTAGCCGTGAGGC
Organism: Mimumesa dahlbomi; assembly: GCA_917499265.3. Taxonomy (NCBI): domain Eukaryota; kingdom Metazoa; phylum Arthropoda; class Insecta; order Hymenoptera; family Crabronidae; genus Mimumesa; species Mimumesa dahlbomi. The sequence goes on along the minus strand of OU824122.1, from coordinate 6,176,160 downwards.
TACAAGGCCGACAACACCGTTTCTCGTGTTGCTTTGACGCAGGGATATGACGAACGTAGCAAACAACGAGCAAGTGACTCTACTAGAACAAGTGACTCTACTAAAACAAATGACTTTACTAGAACAAGTGAAAGTTAAAATTAAAAAGTGAGATTAAAAGAAAATTGAAGCTAATAAACTGATACTAAAAATTGAATGTAAAAATAAGTGACAATTATTGAAAATGTAAGTTGAAATTAAAAATGAATCTAATATCGCGGTACGAACAAACAAGTCGCGTTTTCTCGATGGTCGACGGCAAACGGATTGGAATTGACGTGTGATATCCCCTTAAATTAACGTTTTGACACTATAGTGGCCAAAACGTCCCTTTTAGTCGCCTCGTACGACAGGCAGGGAATACCGTGGGTGTATTCTGTCCCCCACCCACAGGGGAATGTATTTCACATTATCTAATTATTCAGAACATTGCCAATCAGGAAACTAATGTGTGTGATAACATTAGAATGCAGATAAATGACAACGCGACGCGAAAATAACTTTAATATTTCACGCCATATAACTCGCAAGTGGCTATATGGTAAATTCTCTAAATTAACGCAACACTAAAAACTTATACTAACTACTTAATTTAATTCTACTCTGAAAGAAAAGTTTATTAAATGGGTGGAAAGACCGACTTGTCACGCGAGATTAACATCGATCAGTATGGAAAAGTTACGCGCGAATTTAAATGATTTTTCGCAACACTACAGTGGACGAAATTTGCATAGGGAGACCATCATTTCCTGGAATAAATTCATTTATTCTGTAAATTTCTAGTAGCTATTGGTCGTAGACCTTACTAGCATGACATTGAATATAGTACGACGCGATAATATAAACATACCCTCTAGTTTCAGTAATGGTAACCAGAAACACAATAATATTTGCCAAGGTAAGTACGAAATTTGTATAAGGACAGTAGTACTCTTGCAGCAATCAAGACAGAAACATCGTGTACAACTTAGAAAAAGTAAGTATTGCGAAAGTAATACTCTAATAGTCTAAAGTGTAATACTCTATTTTATAAATAATTCAATACAGCTTATCTTCTATTAGAATGCCACGAGGAAAAATTCTAAGTACAGAAGAGCGAATACAAATACAAGCGTATCGAGATTCCGGATTATCTCTGCGACAGATCTCGAATAAGATCAATAGATCAGTAAATGGTTATCTTAATTTCGTGAAATTGAGAGAAAATTATGGTAAGAACCACGCAGGCGGCAATAGTAAACTTCAGCGGCGCGATCATTCACGCATTTTCAGGGAATTAAAAGCTGAAAACAAAAGTGCTAGACAAGTTACGGAAGCTCTACAATTGCCAGTGACTGTACGACGTGTGCAGCAAATATTGTAAAAAGATCAGCGGTTGAAGTGGACCAAAGAATCAATAAAACCACCTCTTACTAAGGACCACAAAAGAGCAAGATTAGATTTTGCTCAAAATCATATGACCTGGGATGAGCAATGAAAAAATGTTATTTTTTCTGGCGAGAAAAAATTTAATTTGGATGGTCCTGATGGTTTAAAACACTATTGACACGATTTACGCACAGAAAAAGCAGTGGCAAGTACTTGGTTCCTTTTATTAAAAAATTAGTGTCCCTATACAAATTTCGTCCACTGTATTTGTTCGCAATTTCCACGAATTTTGTCGGAAAGAAATGTAAATTTCATCTGAATAGAGTTCGCGTTACGCGCGCGAAAAATAATGTTTTACTATTCTATAATCGCGTTGACTGATCGAACTGTAATACGCGAGAACGAAAAACAATTGTAAACGCGGAATGATCTTGAGGAGATCAAAGTTACTCGTAGTCGAAATGAAAATTTTTGCACAACGTCTTACGACATTGTACAAAATAACACACTTTAATAAAAAATACAATTTATAAATATAATCATGGCAATATTCCCTCTAACTAATGCTTGTTTCAATTATCGTTTTAAATGGCATCGTACTAAGTCGGCGATGTACGATGCAATTCGCGAGTCACTTGGCTGCTTTACATTTTTCGATGATTTTACGTTAGAAAATAAAAATCGCGTATGGCCCGGTGACATTTCTTTCGGATATTTAATTTAAATATATAAATGATATAATGTAAAAAGAACGCGGGTCTCTTTGAGACGGATTCGTGAATTTAATTAAAAGAAAATTATATAATACTATGTTTCTAGGACGAAAATAAAAAGTGTGTCTCAGTTGAGACACTTTCGATTAATCTATTTCAAATTATCAATAAATTTCGCGAAGCTAAATCTACGCCAGATCAATATATAATAGTTGTACCTTTCGAAAATTTCATTTTTCGCAAAAATCTGAAGGGGGTAGGTCAGGATTTTTCGCGATTTTCGTAATTCGCTTGCCATTTCCACAATTCTTTAGATATCAACATGATTCTTTCACTGGCTTATTCCGCTTCGGATTCCGCGTCCAAAACGCCCCGGATCGTTTTAATAGCTCAAAAATTACGGAAATGGCAAGCGATTTACGAAAATCGCAAAAAATCCTGACCTACCCCCTTCAGATTTTTGCGAAAAATGAAATTTTCGAAAGGTACAACTATTATATATTGATCTGGCGTAGAATTTCCTAACTAAAACAATGGTACAAGTTTCAGATCGCTATCTCTAAAATTGAGCGAATGCCGAACGAAAAACTGGCTGAATTTCGCTATTTTCTGACTGCAGTAAAAGCAGACACGAGATATACATACATATAATATTCGTAGCCAATTTGCTCGATACCATTTGCATCGAAGCGACACATTTCAATACAAACAGCTATCGTTCATCGGATTTCCAAAAAAAAAAATCTTAATAAATCTAATTATCGATCGATGCAAATGATATCGATCCAGGTCTCACCACGTGGAGGTTGCTACTTATGGAGACCCACCCTATCCACGGCACCCATCCTCCCTCCATTAACGAAACGAGATCAAAATCTTCATTCTCAGATGGAAAATGAAAATATCACGCGAACGCGAACGCGAAACTAAAAGTGCCGTGATACCAAAGACACGTCTGTCAATGGGACCACGACGATAAATATCGAAACGTTTCAATATTTCTATAACTAACCCCACCACCATCACACGCCAACTCCTCGCGGTAAAAAAACACACACACACACCAAAACACCTTAAACCCAAAAAGAAGAAAAAAAAAGAAAAATGACTCTAAATGTCGACTCAACGAGAAAAGCAACTCGGTAAATGTATACTAACGCGGGTGACTCTAAACGTTCACCATAGCTCGACGACAAAACAATTTAGACACTTACACGGTGGCTCGTGCCACGGTCTCGAGAAGTACCCACGAACCGTGACTTCCGGCCGAACCATGGTTAATCGATACGAAGGGATAAAGCGTATGGTCGATTTACAGGAAAGGGCCTACGCGAAAGATCCGAACCAGGGACAAATCGAAGATGATCTATATCCGAGGATATAGATCATCCAGTCGAACTGTACACGGGTTAAGCCATATCAGGCTAATCGGTCCGGCCGCCACCGATAAGCCTGATACGTCCCATACCCCGCCAAATAGCAGTCCACCCGTGTACAGGTCCCCAGAACGAACTCGGGCTCACCTTTCCAGACGACCATAGGCCACCCAAAGTACCGACGGAACCATGGAACGACAGAAAGCCACGCTCCGTGAATATATCGCGAGATCGCGACTTAACCGAGTAGCCGTGAGGCTACAAGGCCGACAACACCGTTTCTCGTGTTGCTTTGACGCAGGGATATGACGAACGTAGCAAACAACGAGCAAGTGACTCTACTAGAACAAGTGACTCTACTAAAACAAATGACTTTACTAGAACAAGTGAAAGTTAAAATTAAAAAGTGAGATTAAAAGAAAATTGAAGCTAATAAACTGATACTAAAAATTGAATGTAAAAATAAGTGACAATTATTGAAAATGTAAGTTGAAATTAAAAATGAATCTAATATCGCGGTACGAACAAACAAGTCGCGTTTTCTCGATGGTCGACGGCAAACGGATTGGAATTGACGTGTGATATCCCCTTAAATTAACGTTTTGACACTATAGTGGCCAAAACGTCCCTTTTAGTCGCCTCGTACGACAGGCAGGGAATACCGTGGGTGTATTCTGTCCCCCACCCACAGGGGAATGTATTTCATATTTTCTAATTATTCAGAATATTGCGAATCAGGAAACTAATGTGTGTGATAACATTAGAATGCAGATAAATGACAACGCGACGCGAAAATAACTTTAATATTTCACTCCATATAACTCGCAAGTGGCTATATGGCGAATTCTCTAAATTAACGCAACACTAAAAACTTATACTAACTACTTAATTTAATTCTACTCTGAAAGAAAAGTTTATTAAATGGGTGGAAAGCACCGACTTGTCACGCGAGATTAACATCGATCAGTATGGAAAAGTTACGCGCGAGTTTAAATGATTTTTCGCAACACTATTTGTTCGCAATCTCCACGAATTTTGTCGGAAGGAAATGTAAATTTCATTTGAATAGAGTTCGCGTTACGCACGCGAAAAATAATGTTTTACTATTCTATAATCGCGTTGACTGATCGAACTGTAATACGCGAGAACGAAAAACAATTGTAAACGCGGAATGATCTTGAGGAGATCAAAGTTACTCGTAGTCGAAATGAAAATTTTTGCACAACGTCTTACGACATTGTACAAAATAACACATTTTAATAAAAAATACAATTTATAAATGTAATCATGGCAATATTCCCTCTAACAAATGCTTGTTTCAATTATCGTTTTAAATGGCATCGTACTAAGTCGGCGATGTACGATGCAATTCGCGAGTCACTTGGCTGCTTTACATTTTTCGATGATTTTACGTTAGAAAATAAAAATCGCGTATGTCCCGGTGACATTTCTTTCGGATATTTAATTGAAATATATAAATGATATAATGTAAAAAGAACGCGGGTCTCTTTGAGACGGATTCGTGAATTTAATTCAAAGAAAATTGTATAATACTATGTTTTTAGGATGAAAATAAAAAGTGTGTCTCAGTTGAGACACTTTCGATTAATCTATTTCAAATTATCAATAAATTTCGCGAAGCTAAAGTGCAGCCAGAGGTGACAAAAAATAACGACCGGCGCGGATGGCAAGTGTGCAAATTTCTTTTATCTGCACACTGTATCGTACTCTACCCCTCTGCTTATTTCAAAAATTCAATCTCTCAAATTTATAATAATCAAAAATTGGACTCTAGCAGTGACAATTCTTAAAAAGGAACTCTCAAAATAACTTAGTTTGAAAAGAATTTAATATCAAATTGCAATAAAACTTCTATTATCAAAACTTGTGAACGTAATTGAATAAGAAAAATGACTGGAAAACTTTAACGCAAAATTCTCTTACTTAAAACTTGTTAAAATAATTTAATAAGAAAAGTGACTCGAAAACTTTAATGCAGACCGGGGCAGAGTCTTCACGGGGAGCTCTCCTCGACCCGTGGAACTAACTACTTCTAACTACTTCATTCTATCACACTCTACCCCTCTGCTTTTTTTTCAAAAATCTAATATCTCAAATTTATAATAATCAAAAACTGGACTCTAACTCTTTAACAATAATGAACATAAATAATAACTGAGTTTGAAAGGAAATTTAATATCAAATCGTAATCAAGATTCTATTATCAAAACTTGTGAAAATAATTCAGTAAGAAAAATGACTCGAAAACTTTAATGCAAAACTCTATTACTTGACACTTATGAAAATAATTTAATAAGAAAAATGACTCGAAAACTTTAATGCAGATCGGGGCAGAGTCTTCATGGGGAGCTCACCTCGACCCATGGTACTAACTACTTCAAATTACTACAACTATAATTACTCTACAACTACTACGAGCATAGTGACTTAGTAGTAACGGAATGACCACCCATTCTGGAAATGTCAAAATTGAACACTCCAAAATGGATAGCCATTTGTTGCTGCCCTCTTCTAGACAGTTTGTCGGGCCTCTTCGGCGTAAAGCCTCTTCTTGCTTCAGGCCGGAGCCCAACCTGTATTCTGCAAGAACATTCGGAACCATAATATGGTATAACCCTAACACGCGCCTAACCAGACAAGAGAATGCGGCTAACACGTGTGGACAAGTTAACAGCTTATTCTCAGAAGAATGACAACTGCAGTCCGTGCAAACGGTTAGCCGCTAAGGACGAATGTTCAAGCAGAATTTACTTATTATTAAAAAAGAAAAGATTATTAGCCTGACTTTCAGGTACAGGATACCACTGGTTGCCTACAGTCGAAACAGTGGTACCTGCCCTGCCCTTCCTACTTAAAATTAAAGCACACACATTCCAGAGAATAAATTACCTGCCTACCTATTACCTATATTTAAAAAATGGCAAAAATCTCTCGCACACCAACACACTCTCTCCACGATTCTCAATCAAAGTCGGTGTTTCCCCCTACGGGAGACGTCCCGGGACGTCTCCAACACCGACTCAAACCCCACACATACATTCAGGTACGTACCTTGTTTGCTGAAATCGACTCACAAGGTCAGCGATTATTGCGATTTATTTAGACTTTATTTGAAAGGAATTTAATGAAAACTTGTAGACGTAAAATATAGAAATGAAAGTCTTGTAATTAATTCGTAGTTGAAATAATTACTACGTTCAAAAATAATGCTCCTGCATTTTGACTCTAATTGAAAAGTAATTGAATATAATAATCTGAGGTTCGAAGTATAATCGAACTTAAATTGAATAATGTAAAATCGTAAAAATATGCAAGTTGAATTTAATCGCGATTTTGCAATAAAAACGATTGTTCAAAACCGACGCACAATCCACGAAATATTCAATAAATTTATCTCTCACACACACACTCACACGTGTGGATCGTACGTCGTGCACAATCGCTAACGCTTGTGAGCCGCCACATAATTATAATTCTTAAAACTATAAGCCACGTTCACCGCCATCACCCATTCGTGTAGCACCTGGGCACACGAATGAGTTCAAGCCAAATAGGGACATGAACGTGGCAACTACATACTAGGCTTGATGTGTGCTGAAAATCCTGAGCTATAAAATGATTATTGAAATAGATCTTCTAACGAGCTAGTAATCGTTACTTTGACTTTATAGAATTTACTTGAAAATATACTTTATAAAATGACTCGAATGTAATATTGAATAATAATTGTAAAAGTGAAAAAATTGCATCTCGTGCAAGAAAACTTTGAAAACTTTAAAAATATATATATTGAAAACTTTAAAATATTGAAATTTATTTGAAAAAAATATATATGAAACTTGAATTTATAGTTGAAAACCTTGGTTGATTCCTTATTCAAAGTTATATTCTAAACAATGCAAATATGTTCAAAATTAGCCTTTGAAACCAGAATCTACCCATCGCGAATTGGTCTTCTTGGGCATTTCAAATACAAGAATTTAAAGGACTTTACAAGTTAAAGGAAACGCGGCCACGAAAAATATGCAAATTCTGCCTGAATTTAATTCGTAAGATTTCATGAAACTCTAATAAATTTTCTTATCTTTTTTAGTCCTTTTTCAATCTTCCTATTCTGTTCTTATCTTTGCTTCTTTTCTTGTCTTTTTGATCTGTTCGCTTATTTTGGCTCTGTTTTTATCTTTACTTATCTTTACTATTCTTATCATTTTGATCTTTACTTGTCTTTCTATTCGTATATATTCTTTCTATCTTTTCTCAATGCTCTATGGTTATATGAAATTCACGCGAACGCGAATGCAATTAAATGAAGGCCGAGGGTATCGAACCTTCAAATTAATTACAACAAAATCGCCCGTGAAGCTAAGCCACAAGAAGACCCCTGCCTGAGCTAATTAAATATTCACAACAATGGGGTGTTACTACCCACGAATGTAAAGTATAAAATACTTTACACTCGCGGTCACTATGCTCGCAAACTCAAATAAAATACAACCAATACACTCGTGCCGCTTCGGACCTTTACGTCCTACGACATGATTGAGTGATCGGAGGAACCGTAAATTTTTTGACTCACCGGTCGTAGATTTCTTCTGCACCTTTGATTGTAGAGATGATACTACGACCGGCTCTGCAGTTGCGAAGTCATCTGTAACAGAAAAATAGCAAAGTCTTTATAGTTTAACCGTCTATCATTTCTCAAATCGTTCGTATTTAGTTCTGACTTGAGTTCGATATTACAAAATGTAATTTCACTATGGATTAGAAGTAAAAGTAGAATATTTTGACGATATTTACCTGCTGCCTGATGCGACGACGCCCGATGGAAATCCTTTCCACAGCTGCTGCGTACCTCTACTTCATCGCGGCGAATAATTCAAAGAAAAAAAAGAAAAATAAACAGACTACACTCCCGACCGAAATTATTTCCGGCGAACAAACTGACTCTACTCTCGCGATTCAAAGTATACAGGAATTTCGCGACCGAATATGTTACGTTGTAGCAGTCCATTTCAATTCTTTCGGCGGGTTTAAGCACGCGTATATCGAACAAACATAATTTCTAATAGCGCAACAACACTGATTCTATTTCGCGATATACTTTTTCGGATCAAGTGAATCTAAGACCGCATTGCACTCGGCCAGCTAAATCGTTGCGATGCCTTCTGTAACAGAAAAGGAGAAAAGTCTTTATAGTTTAACCGTCTATCATTCCTCACATCGTTCGTCCTTAATTTTCATTCGAATTCGATATTCCAAAATGTAATTTCATTGCTAATTTGAAGAATTAAAAGTAGATTTTGCTGATATTTACCTGCTGCCTGATGCGACGACGCCCGATGGAAATCCTGTCCACAGCTGCTGCGTACCGCTACTTCATCGCGGCGAGTAATTCAAAGAAAAAAAAATAAAAAAAAAGAGACTATATTCCCGACCGAAATAATGTCCGACGAACAAACTGACTCTACTCTCGCGATTGGAAAAATTCAGAGAATTTCGCGACCGAATTTCATTTCTTTCGGCGGTTTTAATCACGCGAGTATCGAGCAATAATAATGTATTAATATCGCAACAACACTGACTCTATTTCGCGAAATACTTGTATCGGAGAAAATGATTCTAAGACCGCATTGCGCGCGGTCACAAAAGCTGAAAATAAAATACATCGCGAACGCGTATACCGCGGAAAATGTCGTAGATATTCGGTTAAAGTATTTTTCAATTTAATTACCAAGCATTGTTATTAGGAATATTGCCATTGTCCTACTTTGGTGTAAAATGAAATTGCAAACGCAATAGTCGACGCGAAAAGATGTATAATTTAATAAACCGGCGCGAAGTTTCGTAGAAATATTCTCAAACGTTTCGCAAGAAAAATATTTCTTATATCCGGTTCACGAAAAATAAACGGCACGATGACTCGATTCAATCTAACGTAACTCACGGAAAATATAAATTCCCGTTGTAGATGTACCGCGAACAATGTTAGATACGACCAATGTCAAGGGCGTTAACAAGTAGGCTTTCACCGCTGCGATGTTCATTGTGTTCTTGTTTACGTCTCAAGTAACCGGGCTTCTTTGTATAGTGGTACCTGGAATTAGAAACCAAAACACGATAAGAATTAACAGTCACAAATTTATCCAAATTCTAAGTACAAACAGCGAAAATCATAAGCAAAACTAATTAAATTGTGATAATATAGTAAGCAAGAATTAATAGAAATACAGAAGGTATTTTCCAAAAAGTTGAAAAATTATTTGTTTAAATCATACTGAGAAAAGTGGACTCGATTCATGATTTTAAATGTAATGTATTGAATGTGTATCCTATAAACGTATATATTATGATAGGATATAGAATATAGATGAATTGAACAAAGATAAATGTTCTACAACGATGTCACATACCTTGGAAACCACCCAGGAGCTCCTATGAGTATGTACGTCTTCACCCCCCGGCCGCTGAACTGAGACTGACGCGCGCGCGTGTCAAAGTCACGCCAGGTAAACTCGGGAGTCGGCCGGTCACGGTCGGTTGCACTCGTACGTAGGTACCCACCGGCGAATTTCTTCGATCTATTACGACATAATAAAATCTATGTTAACCTCGAGCGGACCGTTATTAAACCGTAGCATTTTCAGGATTTATTACTAACAATTAAACAATTATATATTTTGCACAAATAAAGAAAACTTTTGACTATAACATCGTACAAATTCGAACTATATTTTATAAACTTGATATTAAATATTAAGTTGCAAATCGCGATTGCAAATTAATAACAATAAATATAATTTTTTCTAAAATTTGAATATTTAATATATTTCTACTGCCTCTATTAATCAATCTCTATTAATTAATGCAATTGCAATCAATCGGTGTGTTACTCAGTACTAATAATGTATGAATAATAAATGAATTTTACTTCGGGAGGTTGACCGGACCGTGTCATGAAGAGGTATTGACTCCAGGACGTTTTATCACAGACTAAAGGTTAATGGCGTACTTGGCAATGTCAGGTCGAGTGTATTTTGAAGTTTGGTTGTACTTGATTCGTGAAGCCTCAACAATAAAGATGGAAATAACAGGTTCAGTCTTGTCGGGGCGACCTCGAAAAAGTATAAAAGAGCAACTTACGTGTAGTCTCTTGATGTTCCTCTTTCTGACAACCACGCAGAATGTTCAAACTATTTAAGTAAATTTGCGATTTGTCTGCATAACTTTATACGATTTTTTGAATCTTTATTTTTCTGACGGGGGCGGTGCAAAACCATTACCACAGACGAGGTATTGGATAGAGTCTAGAGCCCTCAAAACCAGTGACATCGAAAAGCACGGGGATGAGTGGTCTATCCAATACCTCATCTGTGGAAGAGCGAAATCACGAAAAATCGTCAAATTCAACCAGTTTTTCGGACGGCATTCGCTCAATTTTACAGATAGCGACCTGAGACTTGTACCATTGTTTTAGCTAGGAAATTCTACGGCAGATCAACCTATAATAGTTGTACTTTTCGAACATTTTATTTTTCGCAAAAATCTGAAGGGGGTAGGTCAGGATTTTTCGTGATTTTCGTAAATCGCTTGCCATTTCCGTAAATTTTGAGCTATTAAAACGATCCGGGCCGTTTTGGACGCGGAATCCGAAGCCGAATAAGACAGTGAAAGAATCATTTTAATATCTCAAAAATTGTGGAAATGGCAAGCGTTTTACGAAAATCGCAAAAAATCCTGACCTACCCCCTTCAGATTTTTGCGAAAAATTAGATTTTCGAAAAGTACGACTATTATACATTGATCTGCCGTAGAATTTCCTAACTAAATCAATGGTACCAGTTTCAGATCGCTATCTCGAAAATTGAGCGCATGCCGAACGAAAAACTGCTCCAAATTGATGAATTTTCGCGAATTTCGTAATTTCTTCGTCATTTCCGTAATTTTTGAGCTATGCAAATGATCCAGGGCTTTTTCGGCGCGTTATTTAAAACGAAATAAGACGGTGAAAGATTCAGGTCGATGTCTAAAAAATTGTGCAAATGGCGAGCGAATTACCAAAATAGCGACAAATCTTCATCTACACGGTTCAAACTTTGCCGAAATGTCTACAAATTTTGGCCTTATCATACCGAACGAAGGAAAACCAACTCAATTTCTATCACCTCACTCCTTAAGCGAACCTTTTGTCACGAATCTGCACAAAACGCGTCCCTATTAGTCGCCTCGTACGACAGGCAGGGAATACCGTGGGTATATTCTTTCCCCAACCCACAGGGGAATGTATTTTAAACAAATCCTGATTTACGATAATACTTTATCACATACTAGTGTTATTTCTGAAACGTCAAAGTACTAATCTGATCCACGAAGATCTGTAATCGCAATAGGAAAAGGAAAATGAAACAAATGCTTAGAATTTATTGATAACAGTTTAATCAATAAGTTATTTCCGATATTTTACAGTACTTTCAAATGTATGACACAAAGTCATTATATTTGCAAAACATATTAAAGTATTGTATTATCGTTCGATTCAAATTTAACGACATCCTCATTTTTAAGACCATGCTAATTATACAGTGGCCGAAATAATCTTAGGTTCACTCCAATTTCCTAACAGAAAAGTATGTTGTGCGTAGTATTTTTGATTTTATTTATTAGTATTTATTCTTTCTTATATAATTAACAAAAAACACAAATAAATTAAATAATAGAATGTTTATTAGTGCTAATTACAAACTTTTATCACAAAATTGGAATTCTCGGTGCGAAATAAATATAGGTTCATACTATATTTTTACATGAAAAATTGAATTAATGAAAACCAAATCATAACGTATTACTTAGTTTGTCCTTTTTTGTTCTTAACCACCTGAAATATTTTGTTTTGCATTGTTTAAATTAGTTTTTGCAATGTCTCTGGGTCAATTTGAGACCATGCGCCTCTGGTGCCATTTTTTAATTCAGAGACATTGCAATACTTTTTTCCATTAGCATAAACATTTAGTGCTAGACTTCCCCAAAGGTTTTCAATAGGATTTGAGTCTGGATTTCTTGATGGCCAAGGTAGAACATCAACTTTTACCCTCTCAAACCAGGTATGAATTATCTTTCCCCGATGTATAGGTGCATTATCATGCTGAATTATGAAGTTAGGCCCACCAATTTCGTCGACATATTCACCCAGAACGTATTTCGGCAGTTCCTAGTATTTTTTCGCATTTGCTTGTAGCGCAAACCACACTAAAGAGGTGTTACCGCTGTATCCAAATGCAGCCCAAACCACGACGCTAGCTCCCCCATGGACTCTTGTCGTTTTAATTTGTTTTTTTATTGACGCAAATCGTGCCAATAGTATTTGCATATACTAATGATACTAATAATACGATTTGCGTGACAAAAAACGAATTAAAACGACAAGAGTCCATGGGGGAGCTAGCGTTGTGGTTTGGGCTGCATTTGGATACAGCGGTAACACCTCTTTAGTGTGGTTTGCGCTACAAGCAAATGCGAAAAAATACTAGGAACTGCCGAAATACGTTCTGGGTGAATATGTCGACGAAATTGGTGGGCCTAACTTCATAATTCAGCATGATAATGCACCTATACATCGGGGAAAGATAATTCATACCTGGTTTGAGAGGGTAAAAGTTGATGTTCTACCTTGGCCATCAAGAAATCCAGACTCAAATCCTATTGAAAACCTTTGGGGAAGTCTAGCACTAAATGTTTATGCTAATGGAAAAAAGTATTGCAATGTCTCTGAATTAAAAAATGGCACCAGAGGCGCATGGTCTCAAATTGACCCAGAGACATTGCAAAAACTAATTTAAACAATGCAAAACAAAATATTTCAGGTGGTTAAGAACAAAAAAGGACAAACTAAGTAATACGTAATGATTTGGTTTTCATTAATTCAATTTTTCATGTAAAAATATAGTATGAACCTATATTTATTTCGCACCGAGAATTCCAATTTTGTGATAAAAGTTTGTAATTAGCACTAATAAACATTCTATTATTTAATTTATTTGTGTTTTTTGTTAATTATATAAGAAAGAATAAATACTAATAAATAAAATCAAAAATACTACGCACAACATACTTTTCTGTTAGGAAATTGGAGTGAACCTAAGATTATTTCGGCCACTGTACTTAAAAACTATAATCTCAAAGACACGTCTGTCAATGAGATCACGATATAGGCGGTATTGAAACACGTTTCAATATTACTAAAACTAATTATCCCCATCATACGCCAATTAAGTATTCGCGGGACAGAAAAAGAACAAACATGCCATTTCCCTATTACGTATAATACGAATGTAACACTTTACCTACCGCTACCGGTAGGCAAACTGTTAATAACGCGGAACAAGCAAATCAGTCGCGTTCTCTAGATTATCGACTTCGAAACAAATTTTAATTGGCGAATGATACCCCCCGCGTTTTGTCACCGGAGTGCCAAAACGACTCTGTTAGTCGCCTCTTACGACAGGAAGAGATTACCGTGGGTGTATTCTTTCCCCGACCCACAGGGGACTAATTAATCTACTAACATTTAATCAAAATTAAAGCTTACAAATTACTAACATTTTATCAAAGTCCGTGATATGGTAGTAAAACAATGATCACTGGACTATATCATAGACACAGACAATTTATACCTATGCTTCATTTACGCAATCGATGCGAGTAAAAGAGTAAAAAAAACTTATAATCTATTCGCGGAAAATCTGCTCGATACCATTTGTATCGAAGCCAAAAAGGTTCGATGCAAATAATTTCGACGCAAATGTCACCACGGAAAGTTTCTGAAGATGGAGGCGCAATCAAACCACTACCTCCATCCACCCCCCTCTTTTAAACTAATTCAATTAAAGAACGATCGTCTCATAGACACGTCTATCGATGAGACCGCGACTAGAGGGGGGTATTGAAACGTGTTTCAATATTACTAACGCAAACCATCACCATCACGCGCCAATTATTCGCGATATAAAAAAAGGAAACAAAAAGAGAACTATAGAAGGAACGACTCAACGAGAAAAGCAACTCCATAATCAAAATCTGAACGCGGGTGATTCTAAACGTTTATCATAACGCGGCGAAAAAACAATTTACACACTTACACAGTGGCTCGTACAACGATCTTGAGAAATACCCGTTTCACACGACTTTCCCCGAATCATGGTCCACCGATACAAAGAGATTCACCTAGGGTCGATTTACAGGAAAGAAATCTCAACGAAATTCGGTCGAGGATCACTTCAAAGATGAAACAAATAAAACGCGGAACTACAGATAATTAAGACGAACTCTACACAGATTAAGTCGAATAAGCCTTGTCGGTCCGGCCGCTACCGACAAGCCTGATACGGCTAATCCGAATCAAAATGGAAATTTATTAATATTAATTAAGAACGGTTTGCCCGTCTATGCGATCCCAGATCGAACCCGAGAGTTCGACTTTCCAGACAACGCTAGGCCACCCAAAGTACCGATGGAACCATGATTTGACGAAAGCCACGCTCCACGACTACATCGCAAGATCGCGGTTTAACCAAATAGCCGTGAGACTATTAGGCCGACTACACGGTTTATCGTGTTGTTTTATCGCCAGGGGTATGACAAACGTGACAAATAACGAACAAATGATTCTACTTTAAACGTGAAAAATTCCAGATAAAGATCTATTCCAGATAAACTGAAGCTAAATACTGCAGCCTGAAGATCAAAGCTAAGGCTGAAAATGAATTTAATTACGCGGAACGATAAAAAAAAGTTGCGCTTTCTTGGTGGTCGATGAAATACGAAGTGGAATTGGCGCGTGATATCCCCTTAAACTATATCGTTTTGTCACCAGAGTGTCCAAAACGATTTACAGGCGATTACACTTTGTGTAATAATGAATACAATAATTAGCTTATTCTATTTCCTCGGAGTTGGGGAGAAAAATCCTAGTTGTCAAACGTAATGAACAATTGCTGGCCATGGGTAATTGCGTCAGAGTAGGGCTCAAGTTTTGGTGATTTCCACTCTCATCCGTTTTCGACAAATGCTTCAAAGCTGATGAGTGGACCCAATGGCAGTCTTCTAAAAGTTCTCTTCAGTCTTCTAAAATTCTTCTTCAGTCTTCTAAAAGTCTTCTAAAATCTTCTAAAAGTCTTCTAAAAATCTTCTTCAGTCTTCTTCAATCTTCTTCAGTCTTCTTCAATCTTCTTCAGTCTTCTTCAGTCTTCTAATAGTCTTCTTCAGTCTTCTTCAGTCATTTGTCAAGTTCTTTGACACGCTGCAGTTTCCACAACTTCGTATGTTTTATCATAATGAACTAGTCATCGTGTGTCCACAAGTTTCATCTTTAAACAATACGAATTTCGCACGCGAAAATATGTTCCTTGTTTCACGGTCATGAACATTTTTACAAAACTAATGTACTAAATTGAAAAAATTCCGCGTTGATCGCTTCCACCGATTTAACTGATCATAGTGTATTGTATTTATTATATAATATACTTGATGAAATGACTCGAAATCAGTTTGAAGTATCATTAAAAAAATGAAAAGATTATTGAAGAAATATTTCAAAACTTTTAATGTATATATTGAGAAATTTTCAATATTAATATGTAAAAAAGTATATGTATATTAAGAACCTTTGAATATTTCATGTATTGAAAAAAATATATATGTGTAAAGCTTTAATGTTTAATATGGTTTTCAATATCATTAATATTAAACATCCTCATCACACGCCAATTATTCGTTAGACAATTAAAGGCAAACAAAAAGTGAAAAGTGGAAAGGTCTGGTTACTCATCGAGACAACCAACTCCATAATCAAAATCTGAACGCGGGTGATTCTAAACGTTTACCATAACGCGGCGAAAAAACAATTTACACACTTACACAGTGGCTCGTACAACGATCTTGAGAAATACCCGTTTCACACGACTTTCCCCGAATCATGGTCCACCGATACAAAGAGATTCACCTAGGGTCGATTTACAGGAATGAAATCTCAACGAAATTCGGTCAAAGATCACTTCAAACATGAAATAAATAAAACGCGAAACTATAGATAATTAAGACGAACTCTACACAGATTAAGTCGAATAAGCCTTGTCGGTCCGGCCGCTACCGACAAGCCTGATACGGCTAATCCGAATCAAAATGGAAATTTATTAATATTAATTAAGAACGGTTTGCCCGTCTATGCGATCCCAGACCGAACCCGAGAGTTCGACTTTCCAGACAATGCTAGGCCACCCAAAGTACCGATGGAACCATGATTTGACGAAAGCCACGCTCCACGACTACATCGCAAGATCGCGGTTTAACCAAATAGCCGTGAGGCTATTAGGCCGACTACACGGTTTATCGTGTTGTTTTAACGCCAGTGGTATGACAAACGTGACAAATAACGAACAAATGATTCTACTTTAAAAATGAAAAATTCAAGATAAATGTTTAAGTTAAAAATGAAAGTTGTACATTGAGGATAATAATTAAAATTGTTTAATAACGCGGAGCGTGCAAAACAGTGATTGCCTTGATTGTCGACGGAACTTGGCGCATGATATCCCAATACCAATGATATCCATTTATTTGAGTCACTTTATAAAATTTCATAAAAAATATACTTGATAAAATGACTCGAATACTGTTATTTAAATCATTGAAAAAGTGAAGAGAATATAAATTTTTTTCAGACGAATTTCAAAACTTTTAATGTACGTATTGAAAGTTTCTCAATATTAATGCATCGAAAAGTATATAATGAAAACTTGAATGTTGAAGACTTGCGTAACATTATACGATATTGTACAAAATAATATTGTTCGATGTAAAATGCAATTTATAAATCAATTCATGGCAATATTCCCTTCAACAAACGCTTGGTCCTAATGGTTTTAAGTAGCATCGTACCAAGCCGGCGATGTACGATGCGGTTCGCGAGTCACATGGCCGCATTAGATAATGGAAATGATTTATATTAAAAAAAAAGAAATCGCGTGTGTCTCGTGGAGACAGTTTCGGACATTTAATTAATATATATATATGTATTATGGGATAAAAACCACGTGTGTCTCTTAGAGACAGATTCGCATATTTATTGAAAAAATTGGTATAGTTCCTGCACGGTATTAAAAAATGTACCTCGGTGAGACACTCTGGGATGATCCATTTCGGATTATCAGTAATTTCGCGAAGCTAAAGGTGCAGCCAGCGGTGACAAAGAAAAACGACCCGGCGCGGATGGCAAGTGTGCAAATTTCTTCTATCTGCACACTGTTTCATACTCTACCCCTCTGCTTTTTCCAAATATTCAATTTATCAAATTTACTCGAATCAAACTCTGGACTTTATGAATGATTAAAAAACTCGCAAAATATACTGTTTGTATTCTTAAAACTCAAGTCAGAAAAGTACAAAAAATATCTCAGTAATTAGTTAAATGACTTAAAAAATCTTTGTAATTATAAAAAACAAATTAACGACTCTATTAGAAAACAAGTCAAGTGCAGCAAATATTCTGATATGAACACTTTTGAGAAATATTGAACATGAAAAATGACTCGAAAACAACTTTAATGCAGATCGGGGCAGAGTCTTCACGGGGAGCTCACCTCGACCCGTGGAACTAACTACTTCAAACTACTACTACGACTACTACTACTACAACTACTATTTCCGAGCATAGTGACTTAGTAGTAACGGAATGACTGCCCATTCCGGAATTGTCAAAATTAGACATTCCAAAATGGGCAGCCATTAGTTGCTATGCTAAACTAGTGTCGATGTATGCTGAAAATCCTGAGGTACAAAATGATTATTAACATAATGTTTCCAACGATCTAATCACTCATTTAAATCTCAATATAAAAATTCATTGAAAATATACGTGATAAAATGACTCGAATATAGTTTATTTAAATCACTCAAAAAATGGAAAGATTATTTAAGAAATATTTCAAAACTTTTAATGTACATATTGAGAAACTTTCAATATTAATATGTAAAAAAGTATATGTATATTAAGAACCTTTGAATATTTCAGGTATCGAAAAAAATATATATGTGTAAAGCTTTAATGTTTAATATGGTTTTCAATATCATTAATATTAAACATCCCCATCACACGCCAATTATTCGTTAGACAGTTAAAGGCAAACAAAAAGTGAAAGTGAAAAGGTCTGGTTACTCATCGAGACAACCAACTCCATAATCAAAATCTGAACGCGGGTGATTCTAAACGTTTACCATAACGCGGCGAAAAAACAATTTACACACTTACACAGTGGCTCGTACAACGATCTTGAGAAATACCCGTTTCACACGACTTTCCCCGAATCATGGTCCACCGATACAAAGAGATTCACCTAGGGTCGATTTACAGGAAAGAAATCTCAACGAAATTCGGTCGAGGATCACTTCAAAGATGAAACAAATAAAACGCGGAACTACAGATAATTAAGACGAACTCTACACAGATTAAGTCGAATAAGCCTTGTCGGTCCGGCCGCTACCGACAAGCCTGATACGGCTAATCCGAATCAAAATGGAAATTTATTAATATTAATTAAGAACGGTTTGCCCGTCTATGCGATCCCAGATCGAACCCGAGAGTTCGACTTTCCAGACAACGCTAGGCCACCCAAAGTACCGATGGAACCATGATTTGACGAAAGCCACGCTCCACGATTACATCGCAAGATCGCGGTTTAACCAAATAGCCGTGAGGCTATTAGGCCGACTACACGGTTTATCGTGTTGTTTTAACGCCAGTGGTATGACAAACGTGACAAATAACGAACAACTGATTCTACTTTAAACATGAAAAATTCAAGATAAATGTTTAAGTTAAAAATGAAAGTTGAAAATTGAAGATAATAATTGTAATTAAAAGTTAAAGATCATTATGTCAGCTTAAAATTGATTTAATAACGCGGAACGAGCAAAAAAGTCATTGCCTTTATTGTCGACGGAATTTGGCGCATGATATCCCAATCCCAATGACATACATTTATTTAAATCACTTTGCAAAAATTCATTGAAAATATGCTTGATAAAATGACTCGAATATAGTTATTTAAATCATTGAAAAAGTCAAGAGAATATAAATTTATTTAAGACGAATTTCAAAACTTTTAATTCAAGTACGTATTGAAAGTTTCTCAATATTAATATGCAGAAAAGTATATGTATATTGAAAACTTCAATGTTTTAATGGAAAACCCTTGTTTGATTCCTTATTCAAAGGAGGTGTTCTAAACAATGATAAATGTGTTAAAAATAATCCTTTGAAACCAGAATCTAAACACCGCGAATTGGTCTTCTTGGGTACATTCATAAAATAGAACGATTAATATGAATTTCTTCCGTTATCGGAAATCATGTTACGAAAAATATAAATCACATGAAAACTTTAATTCAATTTAATTCGTATGAACCTCATACGTGAAAATATCAAACTCTTTTCTCGAAAATATATTCAGAGTATAGTTTTATTGCAAGTACTTTACGCGAATTCAAATACAATTAAACGCAGCTTAAGAATATGAAAATTTTAATCGAATTAAGAAAAAAACGTACGTGAAGCTAAAAGCCACAAGAAGACCCCTGCCTGAGCTAATTAAATATTCACAAGTAAAAGTGGTGTGTTACTACCCACAAGCGTAAAGTATCAAATACTTTACACTCGCGGTCACTATGCTCGCAAACTCAAATAAAATACAACCAATACACTCGTGCCGCTTCGGACCTTTATGTCCTACGACATGATTGAGTGATCGGAGGAACCAAAAATTTTTCGACTCACCGGCCGTAGAGTTCTTCTGCGCCTTCTAGAGTTGATACTACGACCGGTATATCTGCCGATGATCTCTGTAACGTAACAAGAAGATATTCTTTATAATTCAACTGTATTTCATTTCACAATTTTGGTAGAGTTGAAATGGAAAGATTCCACTTTCGCTCGATCTTCCTTTTCAGAAATTTTAACAGGAATACAATTTTGGCGATATTTACCTGCTGCCTGATGCGACGACGCCCGATGGAGGTCCTCTCCGCAGCTGCTGCATACCTCTACTATATCGCGACGCATTTCAACAAACAAATAGAAAAATAAAGAGACTACACTCCCGACCGTAATTATTTCCGGCGAGCAAACTGACTCTAATGTCGCGGTTTAAAAAGTGTCAGAATTTCGCGACCGAATATGTTACGTTGTAGCAGTCCATTTCAATTCTTTCGGCGGTTTTAAATACGCGGTTATCGAACAAGCACAATTTTTAATAGCGCAACAACACTGACTCTATTTCGCGAAATACTGTCTCTCGGAGCAAGTGACTCTAAGACCGCATTGCGCGCGATCACACAAGCTGAAAATAAAGGGGAGGGTGCACACAAATATACCATTTATCACGCAGAATGACACAGTTGTTGGTTTTGTACGTCTTATTTTTTTATACCACGCGCTGTTGTTAGGAATATTGCCTTTGTCCTACTGTTTCTTGTAAATTAAAATTTAAAACGTAATCATGAATTTCTTCACATAGCAGTCAAGTATATTCTTCACTCTAAAATTTCTCAACATTTATTTTATATTTGAAATAGCGTGAATTTTTATTCACTAAGAAAAGATTTAAAAATGTAAATATGATCTGTCAAACCGATTGTCGATACGTAAAACAAATACGAGATTTGAATAAATCAATGCCAAGTTTTGTAGAAACATTCTCAAACCCTTTGCAAGGAAAATATTTCTTATATTCGGTTCGCGAATAAACAATGCGACGATGACTCGATTCGATTCGATGAAACTCACGGAAAATATAAATTCCCGTTGTAGTTGAAACGTCGACAATGGTAGTTCCGATCAATGTCAAGGTCGGTAGCAAGTAAGGTGTGACCGCTGCGATGCCAAGATTTTCTTCTTTACGTATACGTCACAAGACCGCGACGTACTTATCTGCTACCCTCCAAGAGAATTCACCGGTGCGAACTGGATTTCTCTTTGTTGGTTGAATCTGAAATTACAGACAAAAATACGATTGGAATTATGTTCTTAGAATTTAAACTGCAAAAAGTCAAAGTATGAATAATAATGTTATGCACATTCCAACTATAAAAACAGTGAAAATAAAGATTAAATATTATGAAATTACGATTAATAGAAAATAAGGCCAAAAATGTAATGATATAAACTGTAAAGTTTGTCGAGTTGAGAAATGAATTGCAAGTATAGCTTTGATTAAGCAAAGGTAAATGTAGAGGAGTGCGATGTACCTTAGGGAGCACCAGGAAGCACACAGGAGGAAGTCTTGACACCGCCACAGTTCGCAGATGACTGATGCCTGTCGATGTAGGTAGTACGTGACAAAATCATGTCGGACAAACTCGGTGTTATAGCGATGGGGGGGGGGGGGGGGCAGGTAGCGGAGCGTGCACATGCCCCCGGCGTCGAATATTTTCGATCTATTACAACATAATAAAACTTATACAAAACTGGAAGCAATCTTAATAAAACCCTACTATCTTGATAATTTATAGCTAGCAATAAAATAATTTAACAAAATTGTGTATAAAGAAAGGGTATCGACCTTTACCAACTTCGCGCAAACTCGAAAAAAATTTTATAGCTTCAATATAAGACACCGCGTGGTAAATCACGGTTGAAAATTTATAAAAATAAATACCATTTTTCATTAATTTGTATATTTTAAATATATAAACTATTTCTCTATTAAGCGAACCGAAGCGAATCAAAAGTTATGCAAAAATTATTGTTAATAATTTTATAGTAACCAATTGTAACCGAGGGATATGTCGTGCTGTATCAGTAATGTATAAGGAGTACATGAAATATAATGTAAATGATCGATACATAATGGATAAGCTTGAAATTAAATGAATTATACCCGAGGGAGTCGTCCGGAGCGAGTTGGGAAGAGTAGTTGACGCCAGGACGTTCTATCACGGACTAATGGTTATCCGTGTACTTGGCAATGTCAGGTCGAGTATGTTTGAGTTTGGCCGTACTGGATCCGCTCGAGCGGAACAATTAAGGTGAGAATAACAGGTAGGGACTTGCCGGGCAGGTACGGACGGTACCGGCGGCTACGAAAAATTCTAAAAGAGTAACTTATTGATAATTTCGCGATATTTTTCATACTCGCGACCATGCATGATTACTTTGGCTCATTATGAATAAGTATCGGTAACATTTTAATCAAATTTGTAATTTATATTGCGCTACTTTATGACAATTACGATTTTCATTTTGTACTCGTCATTTTCGCTTTCTTTTAATTATCCATCTGAATCTTCCATCACCTTATTAAGGTTCCGAATGCGCATTCGAAACATATTCGATCATTTTTATATCTTGAAAATTGCGCGAATGGCGAGCGATATATGAAAATCGCGAAAAATCGTAAAATTATGGCAGTTTTTTAGACCAAGTAGTGACATATAGATACTGTCCGTGTTTTTGGGAACTAAAAGTCGTACCTCATTCTCCCATAAGAGTGTCCTCCCCCTGGTCTAATGTCACAAAAATATACATTTTTGGATCGAGAATAAAAATCTCTATGAAATCACTAATTCTTCACTGGTCTTTTACCAAATTTTGTGTTGGACAAAGGGGTCCGATTAAAAAATTTTAATATAATTTCGGTATCAAGAAAGTTCTAACACACGCGAGGAAATTACGACTGATGATAATTTACTGCTGTGTCTTTATTTTGCTGTTGTAGGAATGTGGTTTTTAGTGTGATAACGCTATCGACATTACGCTAAAATCACAGACGAGGAATAGGATCTCGCGCCTATATCCCTTATTTTGTATTTAATTTTAAATTAAAATACATAATTTTAAATTGATACAATAGTTCTCTGCCTGCTTCAAATACCGGCATATAATCACCTATCTTATCGACGCTGTATCGATAATATCAATTCCTTATATATCGACATACTCCATGCGTCGACAACTCAGTTTCCTAACAGGAATCTCCTTTAAATGGTCTACCGTACATTCGCTCTTTAATTTAACCTAATGCAGGCACCACCAGGCGACGCGTGGGTCATCGCTACTAACAACTTGGAAGAAAATTTGTAGAGACTACCGTGGTAACGGAGAAGCTGTTCCTTAATAAAAACAATTTTAATTAGCTAGAACGATTACTTGATAAGTAGCTTTAAATATCTCGTCTCGAAGCCGCCTTCCCAAAAGCTATAGCACTTCTAAATAAACTGCAGTTTAAATCGCTCTTATAGAAATTCACGGTGTACACAAATTATACATTTAATAGTAAATCTATTGCCTTCCTTTTTTCCATGTTGCTCATACGTCGTGTAAAAAGAGTGGTAGGTATAAATATCCGAGAAATTAACCGGTGATAAGTTTCCCTAAATAAATTCACTGCGTTCTTCTAACACTCGTCGAAATTCCATTAGTTAAATACCACAAATACCCCGGTTAATTATATTTTCTAATTCCCGTGACAAAACCCAGGACCGCCCTATTTTAACACAGTTCAGCAAAAGGGTTAATAACAATCGATAAACGGCGTCCAGTTACATTTGTAATCTGAAGTTCGGCCACGGTACCTATGCGACGTCCCATAAATAAGGGTAGCGGGTGGGATTTGGAGAAATTCAATAAGCGGTATTATCGTCGAAGAAAAACGATCGACCTATGCTCCGTCCGCGTAGGAACGAACGTTAACGAGGAAAGTCTCGATATCTGAATTGGCTCCGTTATCGGACGTTAATGAATTTCCAGCAGCGGTTACGGGTCCCCGTATTACGAAATTAGCCCCGTCCCTTCCAGCAAGAAAAAGCCCCGGGTCCCGTGTCCGCTCCTGGGTATCATAAATCACGAAAAATAGGGCCAGAAAAGATCGCGGTAAAAAATCCGACCGCGACAGCCAGTGAAAAAAAAAAAAGGAGAATAGATTAACATTCTTTGTGTTAGCCACTCGCGTTTGCGCTAGAAAGGGGTGGGTATGCTTGCGTATTATGATATAATTAAGGGTCTCGTTAGTAATTTGCACAGGTGCGCGGTAGGTATAGTGATTAACGCGGCATCTAGCCGTATGTTTCACACCGTAACACAATAATAATACATTATCATCTTAAATTTAATCTAATTAACATATTTATTTTATCCATACCGAATTGATTGCCCCAATCAGATACACTCGAAATAATCATTCGTCACGATGCGCGATACCATTTCTCAAACAAACGAAAACATATTTTTAGTCTCGAAACTCTTACCGTTGCATAATTGAATTATACAATGACCGGCGAAAGATTGTAAACGTGTTTACATTATCTTCGTTGCGTCAGTGGGTTACGCAACGAGCATCTTCTGGCCACCATTAAGGAAGACAAAGACAACGGCGGGGCCGTCGACGGACCGTCGGGGCCCCACGGATTCCTGACGGGCCCCGGGATCTCGTCATTATCTCGATATCTCTGGTAGCGATGCTTTTTGTTTTGGGCAGCGCGTCGAGTGCACCAGGGGGTAGGCCCAGGGTGGTCCAATTTGTCTGCCCGGTTCGATATTGTTACGAGCTCATCTTTAATAATGCAGCGGTGGTTTTTAAGGATCGTGTACACGTCGATGCGTTTGCACTTTCGCAGGAATGGCGTGGTTTTTTTGCCGGGTGATCGGTGATCATCGAAATCCGGTGACTTTTATTTGTTCTGCCGTGACCGTCGGTCGAGTTTTAGACAGAATGTGTGTGTACGTGCATATCTTTATGTATATGTGTCTATTTTGAATTTTAAAAAAGTCGGCGAACCGATTTTCACTATATTTCTACAAAATATAATTATACCTAAATTTCGTTTAAAATTCGCGGGCTTTTTATCATATCAGTAAAATTCGATTATTCTTGATTTACCTCGATGGAAAAATAGTTCGCAGAACAGATTCGCAAATTTTCCAAATGGTCGACGATTACATAATGCGGTCCGGGTTATTGCGTTTTCGTGACCCGAATGGAATTTCATCGCGATGTTTTTCTACGGTTACATGAATGCGCGATGCGAGGATGGTAATTAAAAAAGTCGTTCAACTTGCCAGTCGACACAGGATTCGTGTTGTTCGCGGTCTCGGCTCGGGCAAAACAGTTTCCGATTCGCTAAAGCTACTTTCGTTTTTGCCGTTTAGTAGCTCGGCCACGTACTATGTAATTAACGTCTACCGAGGCGTAAGATTTGATTCGCGTCATTTCTTCGTCCCCGTTCGCCGTTCATAAGCTTCCACCGTTCATCTGATACATCCGCCACGCGGAAACGTGTTTTTTTTTTTTTTTTTTTTGCGAATTCCCGCGGCGCAGATTTCGCATGGAAAATGTTACATTCCGGACCACCTATGAGTGATTTATACAGCCGCGTTACGTTAATAGTTTGCTCGACAAGCATCGACGTGTTTCATTCATCACGACTTTCTATAATAGAAAATACCTAGGTGGAAATCGAAGTCCCTTAAGGATCCGCGATGTTGAAATGTCGTTCGACCGATGGGCAACGGAGTATTCGTTTAAACAAAATCCTAAATAATAATGATAATAGATGATAGTATTGTATTACACACACTTTAGATAGAAACCTTTGTAACAACCGAATTATCACCAATTATGCTGGAATTTAAATAAAAACATTAATTTACCGCATTTAATTATTTAACTACCAGAAGAAACCAATGAATTTATACCAACCTATCTAATTACAATATCACGTGAAAGTAAGATCGATAACGATAGAAAATCGATCAAAATTCCCACCAAAATTCACTTACCAAAAGAATTCATAAAATTTCGATTCGATTATTACCATAATAACCGTGGTCATCGGCGGTTACAATAAAAATCCGTGAGACCTGATAAAAGGGTGTCATAAAACCGACGTTCTAATTGATTCGAGTAGGACACCGTTTACGAGAGGTGTGGAAAGGCCGAGAATGGGCTGATAGACGGAGTCGCTTGATTACGCAAATGCGGATAACAGCTGAGAAAAGGGGTTAAGCGGGGCGAGGATCCGAGTTTGTGCCTCGTTTGTACGCGATAACGGGCTTATCTAAATAGTTTAGACATGAATTACACAAGCGGGAATAACATTTATGTTTCGTCACGTATCCAGAGCCCGACGGCTCCCCGTTATATTATCTGTTTCACCGCGGCTGCCTAACGGACACTCTGATTTCTTTCTACGGCCCTGTTTTTTTTTTTCTTTTTCTCTTCCCCCTCCTCCCTCGTACCCCTTTCCGTCTATCCGTCTTTATCATTATTTTCGCCCTATTCCGTCGTCGCGTTTCGTTTTCCCTTTTTCCTTTTTCCCGGCCCGGAACATTACAAATTGCTTATCGTCTCCACGTTGGCAGCTCGTTCGCTTGTCTTATCGCCGGGGGCCAGACCCCAAGATTTCAGGCCAGACTGGCTGACGATTCGATCCGCTATCGGAAATCGAGAAGAAATTAATTAAAGAACTACCATTCCGTCCACGGGTATGACGGCTTTCGGGGGACTTTGCTTTTTTTGGGGGCAGAGGAAGCTTTTGATTAGGTTTGGGAGAGTGATAAAAGATGGATAGCTGATTTTGGGTGTTTAATTTATTGGTTGATTTGTGGGAGCACGTGGTTTCACGTGTTTGAATTTTCCAGCGGGGAAAAGTTGTAAATAGTGGTGGGAATTAAAGGTCATTTTGTTGAGACTCTTTGGGAATGATAGCGGAAGTTGAAATGGTATTGTTGTGTCATCGAATGAGTAATTAAGTAAATATTATATTACGACTTTTTGATTAGTCATTAAAATCAGGCAATTTGTACTTAAATTCAGTTGTAATTGAAATAGAAGAAAGAATTTAAATATTGGGAGGTGATTGCTGTTACATAATCTACGAGGTGATGATGATTCTACAATTTTCAATCAGTATTAGCGGCTCATTTGCTCAGGCGATTAATTTAGAAGCAAAGAGAGTGGAGAAAATTGTTAGATTACATAAATTCTGATATTCTATATTACTATTACATTTTACAATAAAAAATTCCGTTTACATTATTACTCGTCTTACCATCTAAAAGCTACTTTCTTTTATTATAATCTATACTAAATTAACAATTGTCTTGATTCAATTGCAAGAAACACAAATTTATTTAAAAACCATTCGTATACCCAGTTCCATAGAAAAATGTATCTGTAACATATCCACACACAAACTTCTTGGCGTTTATTTAATTCTGATTAGGTACTCCTACAGTATAATTTACAAACCGAACGTCAATTTCCAATAAACAAAATCAAAATACTAAAAAATGTGTACACAATCTTACATATAGGAACACACAAACATTTATCCATCACTACAATACTTTTCACCGCCGAAAAATGATCTCCACTCGATTACTCACACAGCCAATAAATTATAATCAAAATTTCTACAAATCCTCGCTAAATTTCTCGCGAAGCCAATTCTACGCGCGTTTCTATAACCTCCCCCAAAATTCATCCGAGTTAGCCAACCACCCAACCACCTAACCACCCAACCGCCCGGATTCTCCGGAGTCAGTCATCAACCGATGAAACGGTCTCCCCGAGCTCCTTCGGGACCTGGCCAGTGTCCACGTAACCGCTAAAGAGGATAGAACCCCGCTATTTATTCGGCCATGCAAATACGCGACGGTTAGGTTAGCGTCGTCTCCGGCCGCGCGTCCGATTAACCTAATAAATCATGTCGCGGCTTTGGTATCATCGCCGGCGAGAGGAAGGAAGAAAAGATCGGACGGCGTAGATACACGGATGAACAAGAGTATAAACAAAAGCGAAGGGAGCCCCGAAGGGCAGCCCGTGGAAAGAAAGCGCAGTTTACTAATGGCCGGCCTGGTAGTTTCTGGGCCCAGCGTCCCGAGGAGTACCCGGAGAGGGGGCACGTGAAAACATCTCCATTCCACGGGTCACCGGGTGGAATTCATAAGAGAGTAATGTCGGCCTCTCGAAAATTAATTTAATTTGTACGCAACGGACGGGCTCGAAACAGACCCCGGCACCGAAATGAGTAGTACAACAAGCCATGGAATTGAGAGAGGAACAGAATGAGAAAGGTGGAGAGAGAAACGAAGAGAGAGAGAGAGAGACAGAGATGGAATAGAACCGTGGATCCTCTTAGGGACCCAGGTTAGAGATGCTGCCAGAAAAGGGGGAGTGGGAGGAGAAGGGAGGGACAAGATGGACCCCCGCTGTGTAATATATAGCGGGCCAGTCCCTTCGAAAGGCGCTGGTCTGTCTCCGCCGCGGACTCCTTAGCGGGACACTGAAACTTTACCTTCCATAATTGATACGAATGTCTTTTCAGCCCGTGCTCGAACATCGCACGGCTATTTAGTCTCCGGTTCTCTGCCCGATCCGCCACGTCAATTATCAATTATCCCTTCCGTCTCCCCTTGCGGCGACCGACACTTGGCTAGCCCGGGTAATTATCCACCGGAGGTGCAATTTCGGAGAGGGAGGACACGCAAATTTTTAGTACGCTGATTTTCGCCGGTGGGGTGCGCGATGATGCGTTCCACTGGGGAGTTTAATGGGTTTAATCGATAATTATGGGAAACATAAAGGAGTTGGTGATACGTTTAACTGTGTAGGGCACTGTGGTGTTAAAAGTGTCCCACCTTATTAACGATTTCGATTCACCTCGAAATTCTGTAATTGTTAGTCTCATTTACGTATAGTAGGTGGCGACACTATCGACGAATATTACGAATATGTTCACTTGTTTTAGCAAGTTTTAGCAAGTTAGCAGAAAACTGAAGTTTTTATCACGACCTTCTTTTTTTCTTTGTTAAATTCCTGTGTCCTCTTTTTATTTTCTAAAATTCCGTGTTCTTCTTAAAGTGTTAATAGACGTTTTGTGTAGTTTGGATCCATTTTGGAATTGAAAGATTAGAACAGAGCAAGTCGGCTGTTTTCTCGCCAGATCGTATTCGAAATAACATGCGCACCCTTGGAGGAATTAATTAGCGAATCTCGCGCGTTGGTGGGCCCGAAATCGTCGTTCCTGTACGGACCCCGATGAACAGCGGCGGAACGAGAGACCCCGGGTAATTAGTAGGTACCTACCCGATCAGCATCTGCAAGGTGAACGAGCATTACCATGCTTAATGAGTGCTGGCCAGCCACAGGGACCCGTGAATCTCGTCCACGGCGTGCGGGGATTTCACCTCGGCAGTGTTCTATCGGTTGATCGAAAGGGACGCAGTTGTATTGCTGGGTCGCGCGAAAATTCGACCCTTTTTTCCCTGCAAAAGGGTGAAATTAAAGGTGAGAGGAGGTAGAAGACTTTTTACGTAGTCTTCAATTACATTTGTATATGATTAGAATAATAATTAATATGTTATTTTCTTATTAGTTTATTAGATCTAATTAATTGATCGTTATATAGCCAGTTAAGGTTTGTAATTCATAATAGTTTATTAGATCGTTCGAAAAGTCGGTAAATATTAATATTGCGATCCACAAAATACCTACTGCCTTAACACAATTGCCTATGGCTCCTCCATTGATTGGCAACATCTCAATGTGTATATTTAAAGTGTATATTTTACATATAAACAGTCACCAATGGCTCTGTGACACTATCATCAAAGTAAATGCCGGTCACCGGTGACCCCATGACGCTACCACCAAAGTAAATGCCAGTCACCGATGACTCTCTGACACTACCACAAAAGTTAATGCCGGTCACCGGTGACCCCATGACGCTACCACCAAAGGCAATGCCGGTCACCGATGGCCCTATAACACTATCACCAAAGTAAATGTCTCTCACCCATACCCCTCGACACTACCACCAAAGTAAATGCCGGTCACCGGTGACCCTATAACACTATCACCAAAGTAAATGTCTCTCACCCATACCCCTCGACACTACCACCAAAGTAAATGCCGGTCACCAGTGACCTCACCAGCATCCAACATTTTAACTACCGCCATCGCAGCATCCATTCCTACAGCCAAGGGATCAAAATACAAGAATCGATGCTCGAAAGAAGATCGTAAGAACCGCGAGAAGAAGAAGCAGAAGAAGAAGAAGACGAAGAAGAAGAAGAAGATACCAGGGGTGCAGAGTTGGGAGTATCTGGAAGGTGTGGAGGCCGCGGTTTGCGCCGGTTTCTCGCATTGAGCAATCAATAACCGAGTCTCTATGACAGGCCACGCACACGGCCCGTTTCCGCGACGATGTTCAGCGGGGCCCTGTGCAGGTGTTGGTGCCGGGGAACAGGGCACCGGTGAACGTTGCCGACAAAGGGTCCCGGCAATGGGCGAGTTGCATTCGGCATTTGTTTCTGGGGATACTTAGATCGTAATCTCGTCGGGCTTCGGACCCCGGTGGTGGTTATATGCACCGCCTTAATCCCTCTCCACTTGATCCTCTTAAATTCAACGCGACTCCCACCTACCTATTCTTTCAACCCCTTCGTTTATTGTTTTTTTCGCTGATTCTAAGAATCGCAGACGCGACGATGGTGTGCGTTGAAGTGCGGGAAGTGGGGGAAGTTTGGGGACCGCTGGGCCCACTGTTGATTCCTGACGGTAAAATCCTGCGCTTCATTTTGCTAACCTTTTGGGATTGTTTTTTTCTAAAATGTTCCTGTAGAGATTTTTGGAGAATCAGATTTAATGTTAATGTAGAATTTTGTTGATAATATGGCCCCCACTGACATGAGATCTTCAGTTTTTGGGGTTTAGGGATTTATTCTTTGAAACTCAACACTTATAGGGTTATGATAAGAAATTTGAATTTTCATTTATTTGTATCATTAACTGGTCGATATGAAATTGAATTAAATTTAAGAAAATGAATGTAATAATTTTTAGTGATTGAAATTTATACGCAATTCTTGGAATCCCCTGTATAAATACTATTGGCTAGTATCTATGAGGGGTAAAGTCAGTGAGTGATTAAATTTGCTTAGCGAAATTACGCGCCAGTTATTTTTTGCCGGTTCATTTATTCGCAAATCCATAGTGGCACACTGTGTGTAGAAATTACGATCACACAGATAGCGTCGCGTTAGGCAGCGGTGTAAGTGTGATTCCAGCCTAAGAGCAGCGAGAGTAATTGCGAACTATTGCAGTTATGATTAATAGTCGCATAGTACGAGACCTGTGTTATGAATGAATGGTATTGAATCGGCGTGACAAAAAGTGCGGGTAACGAGAGTGATTTCTATTTAACGAGCCACAGAGTGTGCGTGACGATAACGGAACAGAAATCTTTTTCATAATCAAAGAATCATTTGGGCTGATATCTGATGACGCAATGAACAATGATATAATTAGTCTGACTATTATTGATCCTATGGTGGATTAGAACGAAGGAAATGACGGCGCAGAAATTTTACTGTGTATAAATTTCAAAGCCATGAGGCATTTAGAATGTAGGGAATTTAAGACTTTCGAATTTCGAGGTGCAGGGATTTCTACGCCTTTAAATTTTTACGCGCCACAAATTTAATACCTTTGAATTTTGGGCGTAGGAATTTTAGCGGCTCTGAATTTTAAGGCACACAAATTTCTAAGCTTTCAAATTTACGGGCGCAACAATTTAAAGCCTTCGAATTGTGGGCGTGGGAATTTTAGCAGCTTTGAATTTTGAGCGTAGGAATTTTGACAGCTTTGAGCTTTGGGCGTAGGAATTTTGGCAGCTTTGAATTTTGGGCGTAGGAATTTTAGTTGCTTAAAATTTCGGGCGCAGGAATTTTAGCAGCTTAAAATTTTTGGCGTAGGAATTTTGGCGGTTTTGAATTTTGGCCGTAGGAATTTTGGCAGCTTTGAATTTTGCGTGTAGGAACTTTAGCTGCTTAAAATTTCGGGCGTAGGAATTTTAGCAGCTTAAAATTTTGGGTGTAGGAATTTTAGCTGCTTAAAATTTCGGGTGTAGGCATTTTAGCACCTTAAAATTTTGGGCGTAGGAATTTTAGCAGCTTTGAATTTTAAGGTACAGAAATTTCAAAGCCTTCAAATTTACGAGCGCAACAATTCAAAGCGTAAGAATTTAAACACCTCTGAATTTCAGCCGCAGGTATTTTTACGCCTTCCAGTTTTGGGCGTACGAATTTGACTCCCTTCGAATTTCCTGGTGCAGATATCCCAAAGCCTTCGAAATTCAAAGCATAGAAATATCAACGCCGTGGAATTTTCCAATATAGGAATTTCAAATCTCTCGCACCTCGCTGCGCAGAAATCTCACCGTCTACAAATACCAAAGCTAATAAAACCATTATTCTTTACCAATCAGTAATTCCACTTCGAAACATGTGCTACACCATCTGCAGAACGGGAAAAAGAAATATTCACGTCTCATCACACTGACATACACCGTTAATAATTTCTAATAAACTTATCAGTATGATTTAAAGCCCGTTGGAAAACATGATAATCTTTCATGCAATCTTTCATCCACTAACACACCTTGACAGACTTTTCCTGTAATTACAATATAATTTTTTTTTTATTTACCCTCACCTATGAAACACTCCCAGCCACATCATTCACAGGATATAATATTTTATAGATAAAATTGATTCGCACGTGAATGAGGAGAAGTGATAGGTGTCGTTTTCCTTAAATCCAGCCCACAATATAAAGCCGCGAGTATTAATCGCGGAATACACCTTTCGCAAGATTCACGCGGGTATGCTTGCTTTCCAGCGGAATATAAATGTTAATACGAACCGCTGATGCAATCCGACGATTTTGATTTATCGCCGCGTCGACGCGGGTTAATAACGACCACGTCGGTATTAGTTGTGGCACACGTATGAATTATACGGTTATACAATGATGAGCGAAAAGATTTTCGCTTATCTACCTCGCTCTCTTTGATTTCACCGCCGAGAATTTCGTCAATTGCATTGCTCGTTTTTCAACGAGCGTTTTTTCTCAACGATCCACCAAAAACACCTGTCGTAAATGCACATTAATAAAACAAAATTTTGTTTCAATTTTGAAAGATTATCTTATTGAAATATTTGATGCACCCATAATTATAAAACAGGTCTACGTCAAAATAACGAAAAAATGAGTTTATCAATCACTTCACGTCACATTATTTGAAACTAAATTAATTCAACATATTTCTTTTCATACACTTTCAAACCCATTTTTTATCAGTACACAGCATTTAATGTAAACAGCACAAAAATCTCTAAAAAATATCGCTCCTAAATCAATAGCCTAACTAAAAAAAAATAAATGATACATCTAGTGTCACATCAATTTCATAATTACGGACCCATATACAAAACAGAAGAACAACATAAATAATCCGAAAACTCCGGGCATGCGTTCGTCCCCTCAATGAATATTTAACGACGCCAAATATTTAGTGGCGTCGCGAATATCCCGTGAACCTTAAACCCGGACGGGTTCCCCGTAGACGTCGGGGTGGGGTATCGATGAACCCGGGGCCGTTCTACTTGTGCGTACCAGTAAATCAAATTAGTATCGTCGTGAGTTCTCGAGTGGCTTCCTTTTCACCGTCTGAAGTGGCTTTTAGGACCGATTAAGGGGGTAGCCGTGAATAGCCGTGCAGGTGACTACGAAAAAGGTACCACAAGCAGTCGGTGTCGCCTTCGTTCCGATTTACCTGGAGAGGTGACCCCCCCCCCCCCCCCCCCCCCCCCCCTCCACCGTCTTTGTGTCCCCCCAGTAGGAAGGTTGGCGGACGTACAGGGCCGGTCCATGGGTTCCCATGGAACAGATTTCAAGACGAGAGGTTAATGAAATCATGTCCACGACATTTCTCCACGTGGGAGCTGACTCATAGGGTGTCTACGAAATTTTCCGGCCGACCGGTTTGCGTGGCGACTGTTTAACGGAACAGGTAGGAAAACGTAAGGAAAAGCGAGGGGAGCCAAAAAAAAAATAAAGAAGAAGACGCTAGGCGGGGGAAGGGAAGAATGGACCCGGCCGGCGTGGAAGAAAAATTGTTTTTTAACTCGTCATTGGCCTCCTCTTCTGGAACGTCGACGAAGCGACGACGTTTATTCCCGTACCGGGTAATTTGTATTTTCTGGCTCGCACCGGGGGAGGCGCGGCGGGAAAATTAAATTTTTTCGGGTCTCCATGGATAGTTCGTCCTGCGACCCATCGTTTGTCATCGTTAAAATAATTCCCTTTGTCTGGCAAGTCGCTACGCAGGTATTATTCGTGAGAGGAACCAGGGAGATCGAACGACGTCCACGATGGTTTATGGCACCTCTCAGGTAGATCTGACTCGCCTCGGGACCATTTCAAGAAACGTCCGGTTAAATGTATTTGCTCGCGAGGCTCTAGATACGTAATTTAATATTATTGCCACGAGCTACGGCCGGACGGATGATACAGGGGCCCCGGGGGACGGTGGTTTCCTTGTTTGGATTTTTACGCGGCGAGCCGCAATTTTCGCGTTTCACTTTCCGTGGGAGAAATTCTTGGCGTGGATAGACTGTGAGGAAAGAGGGGGAAGAGGAAGAAATTATGGAAATTAAATGCAACCATGTAAAATTGGAAAGCTTCGTATTTCTTTGGATTAGGAATTCTTAGGTATTGAAATTTGTTTGTGGGGAAATATCTTGCGCCAGAAATTTCTGTGGCGTCAAATTTACGTTAAAGAAATGTGTGTGCCTTGAAATACCAAGGCTTCTATAATTATCTGCGTTTAAAATCATTAACGCTTCCAATTATTTACACGGTAAAAATTTCTGCGCCGTCATCACCCTGAAAACCCTTCTGCTTTCTTCAGAAACATTTTCCTGTATCGTTAATAATTCTCTAGACAATCTGAGGAAACCCAAAACGAGACGCCCTGTATACAATATCCTTTTTGCAAAAATATCCGTTAAAAAGTATCACTTTTTCCTAATGTGACAAGTGCTACAATATAATCTGCACATCACTCTAATAAATAATTATGACGAGCGTATAATATCCCACGAATGGTTAGCACTCGTTAGCGATCTCCATAATGGGTAAACGTAATAATTACAT